>JAPFBL010000012.1:0-1200000 GCA_026182355.1 Hermatobates lingyangjiaoensis | reverse complement strand
AATTTTTCAAAATTGCTGTACTTTACTTGTTGTAAAGAAAAAGACTATTTCATTTAAGAATTTAAGAGTTGTGCACGTTAGTATTCAATATTAGTCTTGAAATATTCATTACTAATGGAGTCACAATTTTTTTTTAAATTTTAATAACTTAATAATTAATTAATACTTAACTCATTAATCAACTGTATAACTAATATAATTAACATCTAATCCATCACTTAATTAATTAAGATTGATTAGTTCATTTAAATATCATATTAAAAATGAATGTAGTATTTATGTAGTACGATCACAAATTCAAGGTGATTTTTGTTTTAATAGAAAACCAATCCAATCGAACTTAAACAAAGTGAACTTTTAGCATATCTTTATTAATGACTTTAATAAACTACTCTAAAATTTGCAGAAGAAAAAAGAATACGATTTGTTCAATTCAAAGTATTGTGGGGTATTCAATTAAAATAGTGATGGAATTTATTCTTCAGTAAAGTTGACCGAACTTGTTATTGAGCCAGATACTTTATAAATGGCTTGTTTTCGATTATTATACAAAGACTTTGATTGTTGGAATATTTATAAAGGTCTTGGTTAAATCCTTCTGCCAAAGTTGTACAATTTTTTTCAATTTACTATAAGTTGAATGAACAGATTAATATTTTCACTTGATCTTCCATTTATTTATTATAATCATTTACATATTAGAGTACATCAGTCATTTATAAATGCTCACCATCAAGATTATAGATCGATACTGTTGTTTAGAAAATTTAAAAAAAAAACAGTTGAAAAGAAAGGTAAATAACCAATTCCAGTTCATGCTATACCGCTATAATCTGAAACAAGTAGAATAAAACTTATGCAGTGGTACCATTGCATATTAAGTTTAATTTCTTTAACCGAAATAACCCTCCAGGGTTATTTAATGTATATGGGAATACTGGTCATGAAGTAACTATTATTATAAGATATAAATTTGATAATAAAATGTAATAGCAATTACATGGTAGCAATTCTAACAAAATCAAGTGATATAATTCGTAAAAAACAATAAAATATAGGTTTATTAAAATATTAGTTTTTTTTATGCAATAATATTTTGATATTTATAATGCAAAAGGAATTAACATAATGTAATATCTAATAGCCCATGTCATTAGTATGGTAGGTATAAATTAATTGTTATAGTTGAAAAGACTCCTGCCTGAAAACAAATTTCCTGAAAACTTTATAGGGTTTGTATATTATGCATACTTTGTTTAGTCAGAGGTCGCAACCTACTTATGCACTGATGGGATACATGCAGTTGGGAAACACTGCTATAACCGATAACTTTGTTTTCCATTAACTATAATAGACTACACACCGTCCGTGTAAGCAATATTGCAATTACTGGACTAAATATCACAAACTTTTTAAATATTTCAATTTTCCAAAAAAAAAATCTTGCTCGAATTGTTTTTCTCTGGAAACTTGTAGTTAATGAATGATCATCTTTTGAAGTAAGCCCACAAAAAGGCTTTCATAATTTCATAATAGCCGAGGATTTCAAACCTATAGTGTGCCCATCAAAAAAAAGTATTATACTTTCCCAATTATCACTCCCGAAATTATCCATAAATTGGGTTATGTGGGCCTCAAAACATTAAAATCTGTAAACAGCTCAAATAAATTTTATTAATTGATAAAACACTTTAATTTTAGTGTAGTAATGATAATTAAAACTATTGTGTTTTTGAATTATCTGGATATAATAATATAAACATTTAGTATACAAAATATATAATATTGATTTTATAGAAGACAAAGCAAAACTAGACAACATAAATGTTTGCAGGCATATGTTAAATAAACATCCAAATCTCATTTGGTTATCTAATAATAAAATTTCAAAACGAAGTAACACAAATAGTCTGACATTCAAAAGAGGTTCTGGTCAATTGAAGTAGTATCTGTTTGCTGGAAATCAGTTGGAGAATGCTTTTAAAAGTTTATTTTAGGGACGCGAAGATACTGAATCTGGCACGTGTTGGTAAAAGCCAGGCAGATTTAAACATTTGATGTAGCGTTGCACTTGAACAGACTGCTTTAATGGTTTGTAATAGAACTTTAAGTTCTGTCCAGGGGACTTCTTGACTGACGATGGTAACTCAACAGTCAAAGCCATTATATCTATATAAATAAAACAATGATTTTGTCTGTACATTGCTACAGAAAACGTAAGTATTCTTTACGTTTCATATATTGGAGAAACCGAATCCACCCTTAGAAAAATTTCTGTCGGTTTGTCCGCAAAATTTTGTCACAAGTAAACTCTGCCACCGTGAGACATATTAAGCTGAAACTTTGACAGTGGATTTGTATATGTCTAACTTAAAACATAGGCTCTGAATTAATCGGAAATTCAATGTAGAAGCAAAGTTATGGACGTTTAAAGCAAAAACGTTTGTGACAAGTAAACTCAGCCATCATGAGATATAGCGAGCTGAAACTTGTACACTATGTCTAACTTAATATATAGGCTCTGAATATATTAATAATTCAGTGAAGAAGCGAAGTTGTGGGTCTTTAAGCTGTATTTTGCTAACTTCACGGGCTTGTTTATTTTGAATATATATAGTTAGGTTAGCAGTTAGGTATTGTTAGTTAATTTTCATTTCATTTGCGTATATGAATATATTTCGTATTTGAGATCATTGAAAAGGTGTTTCCCAGAGTTGAAAATGTACTATCTATTCAGAATAAATAGCTTTGTGAACCAGCAATTATTAACCATTAATATGAACAGGGAAGAAAAATCAAGAAACAAGTACTTAGGCTATATTAAGCCGAGGATATATAGCTTTTTCAAAAAAAATTTTGCTCGAATTGGTGTCTCTGGAAACTTGAGCAAATAATTAATGCTCATTTACTGTAATTTGTTTCTTGTAGAAAATATATTGTTTTTTCAAGAAAGTTGACTCGTTACTACTAGATTGTAGCAACGAGTCAGCGATATACATTACCATAGAACGGTGCTGAAGGTGTGTCTAGACCTGTGGAAAAACTTGATAATAAATAGAAATTAACAGAAGCAGCGTATCGAACTAATTAATTAGTGAAGAGGAAGCAGTTCATTATCCAACTGAATTTCTTTCTCCTGGACATCCTGCTCATGAGTAAAAACTTAAAGTAGAAGCACCTATCAGGTTCCGATTTAGTAGCAGTAACAAATTTCATGTTATAAAACGTGAGTGCCTCAAAAATGTGCAACGGAACACGACTCTGAATTTGTGCTGTGCACAGATATGCTATAGAGGTGGACATCATGACTGGGTGTGGAATGGGGAGTCTGTGTGTATACTACGCTTACCATTGATTCCGAGCCACTATCTGTTTCCGTTGAAACGATTGCAAAGTCTTATCAGAGTCTGTTTAGCAATGACGTCAAGTCGCAAGGGGAAACTCTATCTACGGTAGGAATTGAAGTAAGCATGGCCAAGTTTTTCTCACATGGTCAACTATAGTTTGCTTTGCTGAAGAGTGAGAGGTTCCAACTGTTTCTTCTTCCATGAACCTGAAGGACAGACATCTAATGTGGTGTATACAGAGGCATTTGCTTAACACTGTACTAACAATGGTATTTTCAACTATTATATAATTTCTAATGGCATTTTGGAATACCAAGTATAATAGAATTTTTGATTCTGTCAAAGACGAGTACGTTTGCTAGTATAAATATAAAAATCAGAAGTTTTTCTGTGTCCTCTTGCACTTAAAAAGCCGAAATATACAATCGTAAGGGGAGGGAGAGGGATCACGTTTTCGTGTAAATTTACCCAATTAATTTACGTAGTAAAATACTTAAGATTATTTACAAAATCTTATGTAAAACGCTACACGACATTCATTTACCTGTTTGTAACTGTGAATTTTTAGAGAAATTGAATTCAATTTCTGATAATTATTGCCCTTAATATTTAAATGCAATTATTAAATATATATAACTACCAGTACTAGTAATCATCATATAAATTCTGTTTCATAGAACTCGAGCCATACTGTTTTCGTTTAGAACTTTCAGTCGAAAGTGAATTTATTAAGTGTGAACAAGGATTGTAGTAAGTAAACAGAAACTAAAATATAGTATGCAGTTATAACGAATACAACGCTAAAAATATAAGTGTGGCAGTTTCACCCACACGCATTTCATGAATATGAATAATTAAGACTAATTACTCGTTAAAAGCCTCTAATATAATAAACTATAGTAACACATATTTAGAATTGCCTATATAGAATCCTAAATAACTTGGCTAGCGCATCATGAAAATAGGTGTCATGTAACGAGTCAGCGATATACATTACCATAGAACGGTGCTAAAGATGTGTGGAAAAACTTGATAATAAATAGACATTAACAGAAGCAGTGTACAGCTACAATTACAAAGCTAAAAATAAAACGCACCGCCGCTACTGTGGTATGAATTATTTAAATGATTCAGGCAGTTACAAACCAGAGGGTTGTAACATGGTTACACACAGCCTACCGCAACTTCATATTATAGATTTAATAAAAAAAAATTGTTGAAAATCACTTATGCACTCATTTATTGTTGGGTGATAAGCTGATGAGAAATTAGTATATTTATTTATATGTTTAAATTGGGTTTATATTGCAAAAACCTTGTGTAATATCACATTACAATTGTCAGGTAACCTGCGTTTAATACTAGAATACTGAAGGCTGAGTTCGGAGAATACACTTACTGCGGTGGTGTGGCTCACGCTGACTCGGTCGCTAATGTCACTTACCTTAGCTCATAGGTGTTAATACGATATCCTTAATTCTTGGTTGTTTGTTCTTCCAAAAACTGTTGAAATTAACAATCTGAATTAAAAGCCCGTTGGTGGCATAGTTGCCAGGACTCCTCTAATACTGCTGTATTCATGACATTAAGGTCTTTTATAGCTTTTCATAAGAAAGTCAACCCATTGTCTTTCCACAGGCAAAACCCATCAGGAATGCTATGTGGCAGTTGTGATGAGGCCAAGTCTTTAATTCGAACAAAATTTTACAAATTTTAACTTCCTTAGTAAAGAATTGACAATAAACTCTCTCAAAACACTTTAAATTCTTCAATTACGCAGAGAAGAAGAAAGTGTTTTTTTGAAAGATTACTTTTTCTTCCGTATTATTATTTATGATTACGAAGTTATCTCAAGTAGTATACAGTCTCCTTCTTCCTTAAGGGGAAAAAAACTGTTGCCTTGAGGAAGTTCAATTTGTTTTTTCGATGTTCTAGAACTGCAAAAAAAAAACGCATGTAAGACACAGTTGATTTAACCAAGCAGAGGCTTCAGTTAAAAATCACCATGACAGTCGTCATGGCACAGATACCAGATACTAGAGTCTCAATATTCAACAATCTGACCGTTCCCCTTAATACTAAAGAGAGAGTTAATTCAGTGTTACTAACTATATTCGGCTACGGTTTAGCTGTGAAAATCAAATCACTTCCTTTAACGTGATTTCCTCAACAAGAGAGGTTTTGAGCTTTAAAGGAGTCGTTGTTTTATCAAAATTTTTTGGTAGGATGAATGAAATACTTTAGAAAAATAAACAGATCCATTATTAAGGGCAGTGTATTGAAAAGTGATTAATATTAAAATTTGAGTGACATTTTTTTAGGTTCATCATGAACTAAATACAATTCTGTAACTACTAACCTGAATGTTAAGTGCGATTTGAAATATATATTTAAATTTGTTTTTTTTTTAATGTTATAGAGCTGCAAAAAAAAGCAAGTGAGACACAACTAGAAGTTGATTTAAGCAAGCAGAGGCTCAAGAGGCTGGAGGTGGAACTACAGAACTCTAAGAGGGAGAACGAGGAATTGGAAGGAAGACTACAGCAAACTTGTAAGTTCAACATTTGATAGCTTACTATATATATATCAGTGACTTGCAGTGAGGTTCATGGGAGTTGAGGCACTCCCTTCATCACAATCAGATTTACGAATATATGAACCCCAAGTGGTACCTTTTTTCACTATTTTATTGGCAGAAGTTAACGGATTATGTTTAAAATCTCATATCAATTTTACTATTAAATCATTTTGTTGTATTAAGTTTCAATATGAAATCCTCCATAATTCAGAAAGTGAGGAAGGGAAAAAATAATGGATGGCTGCACTTTATTTGATAGCTCTAGCGTGCTGTCGCTGACTCTATTCTGTTGCAGAGTCACAAAAAGAATCCCTGTAGTTACTGGCGTCCCCTCCAGGGAGGCAGGAGAACTACTGAGGCATATAGTTCATAAAACTCTTCGCAGCAGTTTTATGATCACTTAGCATAAGAAAGTACTAATGCATATACCATTGCTGACAAAAAACACGATACATTTAGTTAATGTAGTAAAAGTGTTTAAACATTTTAATAGCAACATACAGAGAGAAATATCACATCACAGTTAACAGTTATTGCTCAATCTATCGAGAGGCACAACGGCGTACGTACGTACGAGCGGCGGCCTCACCGCACATTTCTTTTCAGTATGTAAACAGCAAATGTGAAAACCCAGCAATTTCGAATAAAAAACAGTCTAAAACGTAAAGTGAACTGAATAATATCTTTACAGCGTAATCGCTGGATAAATATTACGATTTAAATATTTATAATTCATTTTACATATTTTCCTTTCCAAGATTGCCCCTTGACAATCCCCTGACCTCATGTTCTTGATATGTATGTTTATGCGTAGCATAAACATACACATACACATCATTAACATTAGTCTAAATTAGCAGCCAATACAAATCTAGTCCAATTTTGTTAAAATGAATGGGGCAGCTTCCGCATTCACGACCTATATGTTGGTGTGTTCAAGTCGTCTGATTATTTTCCGTTGAGCGTGAAAAAGTTCTCAAACAAGTTATCCAAATGAAATTTAAAATATAGCTTTGGGAGGACGTATATTGACCAGTCAAATTCATAAAATACAAGCTCTCGATTTTCACAAATGATCTTTAGGTAAACTAACGTCTCTAAGTTACGTAAATAAAATTATAAAAAGAATAAGAAGAAAGTAGAATAAATAAAACAACAGTATTGTAGTCAATATTCAAAAAACACATCAAAAGAAGAGGTTATCAGACTGTTGGTCATCTCCATGTTCCAGCAATTACTGCTCTTCCTTAATAATTTTGAAAAAATCTCAAAGGGTTTTTTGTGTGCAGGCTTCACTATTGTGGATCATTTCTAGTCTTCTATCTTTAGCTGCAGTGGTGCAACGTAAACATTTGAGATAGAAATTTAAAATCTAGTTGTTTACCCTACGGAAGTAGCGGGTCTTTGACTCTTTTGCTATCTAGTATATGTGTACGAGTATGTAATTAAAAATTAATGCCTCAGAAAATAAAAATAAAGTAGATCACCAATTTTTTTTTAATATCACCATTTTGCTGTCTTCAAAACTGGAGAATGGTAGAGATAATTGGTGTATATTAGGTGTGTAAATAAAGTAGTGAGACTGATTTTTTTTTGAATTTTCTATTCAAATATAATTACAATGTGATATTGTCACCTTCAAAATAGTTCCCTTCGGAAGCCACACAGCGCTGGAGACGGTCCTTCCAATCATTGTAACATTGCTGGAACTCGGATTCTGGAATGGCCTTCAGCTGGTCGGTTACAGCAGTTTGTATGTTTTGTAGTGTCCCGAAATGAGTTCCCTTGAGGTGATTTTTCAATCTCGGAAGAGGAAAAAGTCACAAGGACTCAAGTCTGGTGAATAAGGAGGCTGAGGAGCAACAGGAATGTTTTTACTGGCCAAAAACTCGTTTATTGAGATGGCAGTGTGACAGGGCGCGTTGTCGTGATGCAACACTCACTTGTCTTTGATGTTTGGCCGCACACGAAGGACTCTTTTTCGAAGTCTTTCAACGGAACGCACAAGGTTCCGTACTCTGTTGACATTTTCATCGGTGTTTGCACTTGAAGGCCTTCCGCTTCGTGGTTCATCTTCAATCGACTCTCTTCCTTATGAAAATTCCTTAAACCACCGAAAAACCTGGCCCTTGATAAACACTTCTCCATACCTCCTGAATTTTTCAAAATTTCGGTTGCATTATGTCCAAGTCTGAACAAAATTTGATTGCACCCGCTGCTCAACTTTGAGGTCACTCATTTTTAAAACGCTCAAGAAAAAACCATTTCACGAAAACCAACGCTACGGACAAACAAATGACTGTGGCGAGTTCAGATTCATACTGGAGGCGCATCACACGTGCACCTGACGCTACTCAAGGCCACGCGTCTCCAGCGTTGCCAGATCGAAAGCGACGTTGCCTGTCTCACTACTTTATTTACACACCTCGTACATATACACTCGTATATTATGGACCTAAAATAATTAAGAGTTCGTTTAGTTTTCCAGATTCAAATCAAACTTATAATACCGTTGAAATAATTTTACAAAGACCAGTATAACAGATGAAAATAAGAAATTATCAATAATGAACTAGTATAGTGGGTCAGAGTAGCCCAGTGGCTTGCGTATTCGACTCTAGATTCCTGTTCGATTCTCACTCTGGTCTCGATTTCTGGTTAGGCACTTAACGGTATCAGGTCCTTTAAAAATCCCTAATATAAATACACTTCAATTAGAGATAATTTAGGATTCCCAATGAAGGATCAACACGGCAATTACTAAAATGGGCCCCAAATAATAAATTAGCTACACTTTTCCAAACTAAAACAACACTAAAAGGTAAAAATCTACAATTTCAGGCACTGAAAAACAAACAAAAACAAGTACAATAAACTATTCGTAAAATTATATCAGTCTCAAAGATATAAGAAGGTAAACAAATTTTTACTTATATACGACCTAAGTGAAGAAGTTAGCATAAGTAACAATATTTGAAAATGAAAACAGTTGAAAAATAATAAATATAAGCATGGAATAGTAATGTAAGGCACTATATAATCGTACAGCTATTTTGCATTAGTGTTATATTTCAAATAAATATGTTCTAATTTTTTAAATCAAGTATTCATTTTATTATGATTTGGACAGTAACAGATTTCTAATTATATATTTGATACCATGTAGATGAATTAGTCATATAAAGCTACTCAGTAGCAATATCTAAAGGAAATGACAAAGAAGGTGTAACATCTACGAAGCAGTGTCTTGTGACGGCATTGAACCTCCCTGAAGGTATCTATAGATAGAACTACCATGACCTGAGCAGAACTAGGTCAGTGGTCTGCGTCCTTATAACAAACTAAGATATTCCCAATGCGTAGATTCTCAAAAGAAAGTGCAACATAATAATTTTTTCATTCCTACGGGGAAATAATTCTGAGAAGTGGCTAAACATAGCCTTCAATTAAAAAAATGTCTTTAAAACGTTCAAGCACTGCCAAATAACTGCTCACAAGCAGGTGTCATTCCTCCAGTTTTTAATGTGACTTTCCATTAATTCTTCATTTTCCTTCCGTTTCATAAATCAACTGTCTTGAATTTACAAACGATTTTTTCTAAACGTCAACAATTTTAACTTCCCAAACTAAAACAATTAATCAATGTTGCCTGTTAATATTTACTAACAACTACTTCTGAATATTGAATAAAATAAAGTTCTTGAAATATTGAAAAATTAATTACTTATAAAGGTATGGTACCAAGACGGGTACTGGAACACATTTTAAAAACTACAACCCTATAAAAATAGTTGTTACTGATGTTCCATTTAAACATAAAGTGGATTTAAATATGTTAAAACATCTCTTTAAAACTGAAAAGAAGAATTTATATACTGGTTGATAAATATCAATATGGCAATAATCAGAGGGAGGAAATCAGAAAATGAAATAAAGGGAGAGGGATGCTTTCAAATATATCAAAGCCTGATTTAAAAGTGTATTATTTAGTCTTATATATACGTAAAAGTTGGGAGCAATCCTCCAATATATATATAATAGAATATATATATAATATATATAAAAATAATATTTATCTTCTTTATACATATATATTACTACAGATTATATTCCTGTATTAATATGTACAGATCTATAATATTACTATATATATATATATATATATATATATATATATATATATATATATATATTATATATATACAACTAAAAAAATGATTGATCGGGATGCGGTCAGTTTCTTCCACTTTCAATTCAAACTCTCATTGCGGACGTTTCGATTTTATTTAAAATCTTTTTCCAAAGACCTACAAACAGAGGTGGAAGAAACTGACCGCATCCGATCAATCATTTTTTTAGTTGTATATCTGTCACACGGTCGAGAAGTTATTAGTGTATATATATATATATATATATGATAGTGCTTCATGTACTCAAAGGGACAATTCTACCGGATGACGACAGAATGTCGAAATCTCGTTGTGCCAGATCTTTTCGTGTGATCTTTATTTGTTTCTTCTCTTTCATGTGTTAATATATATATATATATATAATATATATATATAGATGTGCTCTCTTATCGGAATTCGGTCAATTTTCTAGGATAAAAAAATCAAACTCTCGGTGCCAACGTTTCGGTTTTATTTAAAACCTTTTTCATGGGCAGAAGTAAGAATTTTTTTAACTAAGAAAATGAAATTTACATTATTTAAAGGAACAACAATGTTAACTGGACAAAACCTTCGACTTCGAATTTTAAATAAAATTCGACTTCTTTCGATTTTAAATAAAATCGAAACGTTGGCACCGAGAGTTTGATTTTTTATCCTAGAAAATTGACCGAATCCCGATTAGAGAGCACACCTATTCTATCAAACGGTCGATATATTATTGAATTTGCTATATTATATATATATATATTTTCAATATATAGTATATAACATTTTCTTGTCCTTTAATAATCTTTTATCCTTCATTTACTTTAATATTCTTAATCTATTTATTCTCTATTAGTCCAGTTATACCGTTGACCTTTCAACTCTTTTATTCTAACCGCTTGTTTCTTGTTCATTATTGACCTTTAACCTTCTCTTTATATTAACCTGTACTAATCCTTTTAATCTATTAATAGCAAAGACTAAGCATGAGTCATCGATTTTAATTTAACATGTCACTTGGCCAACTCCTTTTCCAGTTGAACCCTGTTAGCAGGAGGTTAGTTCGTAGGATCGAATCTCTCAGTCTTAAGATCGTGAATGCCGAGACTGCGGTTAATTTTAATGATACCTGTTTAAAGAAGGATCTGCTGCTATTTATACCAATATATATTTTTATATTATATATTATATATATAGTCATTTTCCTGGTGAAGAAAATGACATCAGTGAAGTACGGTCAGTTGTTCAGTGAAATATGCTTAAATGAAGGACTGCTCCCAAATTTTACAAACATACGCACTTATGACCCAGATGCCCGAAATAAGGACTTCACTCAGGAGTACAGACGTAACCTTTTAAAGATGAAGCCAAAAAGAATGAAGCCAAGTATGAAGAACTTTTACCCTGGTGAAGAAAATGACATCAGTGAAATACGATATATTTCAACTTTGCAGCAGCTGCCGCACTCACAAGTTTCATTTGTTACTCTCGATATTCAGAGCAATTTTTAATATTTCTGGATGAATTTACGGTAATAGCTCAAAGAGACACTGTAAAAGGTTTGAGTAATACAAGATTTGGTCATCAATAGGTAGAATGATGGCTTACAGTAGACTCTTAATATACTTTTCGGGATGATCCTTGTTTCTGTTATAAGTCTGATTATATCATTTAATTATTTATTAATAATTATAGTTTAATTATCGTTGCTCTCGTATTGTTTCTATACTTAATACTTAATAGCCTTTTGAACTTCCTTATTGGAACAGCCATTATCAATCTGTATTTTTATGGTCTTGTCCGTTTCCAGTGAGATAGGGTTCTACGAACGTAGGCTGATTCTGACTTTTTAAGTTTACCTAAATTGATGTTGTCACCAAGTGTATATTAATGCTGGCTGTATATTCTTAGAAGAATGTTATGATAAGAGACATGCTCAACAAGAATACTGTCCTCAACAACTACAAGCTTGTACAGGGCACTAAGCTTATTGAGGAAGGTTATTTGAACAACAAATAATACTCTAAATTATTAGTAAACTATAAATTAAATTAATTAAATTAAATTTATTTAATTAAATTAAATACTATAAATTAAACCAGTCAGTTCTTCTGGTTCAAATTAGACTCTTTTTGCCAACGTTTCGGTTTTTATTTAAAATCTTTTTGATAGGCAGAAGTATACAATTTTGAAACAGAAAAACTAAGTATTACATTGAAGATTATTTTAAAATGAAAAATTGTCTGTGGGTTTTTAACAAAATAGTCTAGTTTGAATGAACACTTGTCACTGTGTATTTTGAATTTCGAATTATATATATACACTTTAAAATCCAAACGTTGGTCCAAACTGGATACAGACAAGTTCAAAAACAATAAAATAGTAACATACAGAGAAAGAGACACACTTACTAACTCAAATTTTTGGATAATCTTTTATCTTCAGGAGAAAAGAGATTGGGAGACACAGCACGCAGGAAACGTAACCAACGGGAAACCCAGTCAAATGGTTTCGATTATTCACTTTCTATTTTTTCTTTGTTCCAAAGTTATGAATAAAAAGATGCATTCCTAAAACAATGAAATACATTCATTCCAACAATCTAATTGAGAACAAAAGAAGAATAATCTGTAAGTCACCTAGAATCCATATAGAGTTACGTTTTAGTCTATATAGAAAACCCACAAATTTATATAAATTATACCCTTTTTCATTCCTCAAATTACAATAATTTTAAAATTTTTTTTTTGAAGTCGTTAAACATTTCCTCCTTTGAAAATATTAATTATGAAATTTTAAACATAATTTCTATTTCTCACTCATTAAAAAGACCCTCTTATATTCGCAAAGAAGAAAAAGGTGCTGAAAAAAAACTTTCCTTAATTAAAAGATTTCACATAAACACGTGAAATAACAATGATCAAGCCACAATCGGGAAAACAAGACTAAGATCTTTCAACCGTAACAAACGGTTGGGTTTTTGACTCTGACGAAGACCGCTTGTTACGGTTGAAAGATCTTAGTCTTCTTTTCCCATTTCTTACTGTGGTTTGATCATTGACTATATATATAAAAGGTGAAAGATGGTGAAAGATCGCCCGGCCTTCCTGCAACGTTTTGCGTCCTGACGACGACAATTGTTGGAATATAGATGCGTTAATTTTTGTGTCTCTTTTTGTACTATTTTGGTTTTAATTCTTATATATATTCTAGACTACCCGTGACCCTTTGTGTCACTCAGAAATATAGCAATAAATATTGAAATTAACTCACTAAACATGATTGACAGGGATAATTTCTATTGTTGTTTCTTGTTATTAAGGCGCGGAAACAGATTCTTATATGGCCTAAGCTTTTGATACAGTATTCTTAACATGATTCAAGATATATTCACAGTAAGTATATTCAGCAAAATAAAAACCATTTAAAAGTAAAAAAACATTTATTTTATCATATAAATAAATAAATCATCAATTCAAATTATATATACAATGAAATATATTTAAAACAAATAAAACTTTTAAATTGAGATATTCAGTTTATTTACCTAACATAAAATAAGATTAATGAAAGCAATGTTTCTTTATAATATTACCTTTGAACATTCGTATTTTATCTGACAGTTGTGATCAAGTTTGTTTGCAAAATTATTCATTTTTAACTTCTAATGTAGTAATTTATTATATATTTGTGGTTTGTGCTAATGACGGTACTGTCATTAGCAAGCACGCAAGCCTCTGGGGTACTCTGGTTCCGTGCCTTTATCTTATTAGTAGTGTTTATACTTCTCAAATTTTAAATTAATAGTTGTTTTTGTTACATTTATATATCATACATTTTCACTACTGTCATCGGCAAACACGCAAGCTACTGGCTACCCTGGCTCATGCCTAGTTTATACTGTGTTTATATTACGGAAATATTAAACTAAAAATAATTTTTCTTTTGTTACATTTTTCAGGTAGTAAATACATTTGCATTACTGTAATTGGCAAGCACGCAAGACACTTGCTACTGGCTCCAATTACGTAAATATAGTGGTGTAATTTTCTTATTTAACATTCTACAGGTAGTACAATACAATACATTCAATCAGGTCTCTATCTTCAGTAATTGGTTAAACATACAAACAAACAAACACCAACTTTATTCATACATAAAAGGAAAAAAAAATATATATATGCGAATGTATCTATGGGCGCAGGCATCTTTGTGGTGTGTGTGTGTGTGTGTGTGATGTGTGTGTAAATTTTATTGTTAAAAGTAATAATGGTTCTATTTAACTGCCATTTCATATTAAAATATATCTAGTATATTAAAATACAATGAGACTGTATCTCACAGAGATTAATAAATGTTAAAATAGTAACAATTATTACTCCTTTTTGAATGTAGTTGCTGAAAATGACGAGGATGAAACTAATCAAGATAGACTGAAGGAAGCAGAAAAGAACATAGAGGAATTGAAGAAAGAACTCATGACTTTGAAAGGCGAAAAAGTAGAACTGGAGAGCTTACTCAAGGTGCTACGAATCGAGAAAGAACACGAGCACAAGCTTCTGCAAAAGGTACACTTCGATCAGTTTGATGAAACTAGTGCATGCGAAGTGCATTTATCATTACCATGCATTGACAATTACCAACTTTTATAATGTGACAACTGATGAAACTTATGAAATTTCATAATTGTGACTTATAATATAAAATTTAACATTATGAATTAACATAATATATATATATATATATATATATATATATATATCAATTATATATATATATATATATATATATATATATATAGTTCAATGTACATAAAGAAACGTAGAGAAATTAAAAACACACACTTACAGTCTCTAATTTTCGGTTGAACCGTCTTCAGGAGAGATAAGAAAGGGAAACCAACAATGTTGCCACATACGCGCCCGGTCACAGAGAATAAGGTAGACAAGAATCAATTTAAGATTAAATTAAAATAGGAATATGAAAAATAATAATAAACACAAAAACAAATAAAATAATAAAAACTGAGGGATGAACAAAAGAAATGATACATAAATAAAAATTAAAATTTAAGGACTAAGCTTTAATAAAAAATAGAGAATAAGACTTAAAATAAAAGCATAAAAACTAGATGCACTGACAAGAAACTAATTAAATGAAGCATTATCTCTTAAGATTAAGGCCAGGTGCACTACGCGCATTGAGCAACCAAATATGGGCTTCTTCGGAGGCTCGGAGAGTGAGATTTTTGCAGTCAGAGGGGATTTTTCGTAGAATCTGTAACCTGTAGCACTCATTAAATGGAAGTCCGTGGCTATTGGCATGTATGGCGATGGGAAGATGGGAATGGTTGTTGACTGAAGCTCTGTGATTGTTCATACGGAGACTAAGCTTGGTGGATGCTTGGCCTACGTAGAACGAATCACACTTGGTACACTCCAAGTGGTACACACAGTTCTTGGAGGCACACGAGCAGTCAATCGGAACAGGATGGTGTGTGTTATGGGAGGGAGCTGTGAAGTGTGGTTGGGGGTTGATGATCGGACAGGTGAGGCGACCTCGACGTCCGCACAGTTTCGCTCCCGAGGGCAAATGGTTAGCCCTCGTGGAGGTTAGATTCCTGTGGGAGAGAGAATTGCCAAGGTTGGGAGGGCGTCTGTAGGATAGGTGTGGGGGATTAGGAAAGGTACTGGAGGTAGCAGGGGAAGAGGATAAAATAGGGAAAAGTTCTTTAATAATTATACCCAATTTAATAATTCAAAATCTCGAGATTTAATTTTTTCATGATCACTATACTTTACTTATAGTAAAGTAAAAAATTTAATGAAAACAAAATTTTAAAAATTTGAATATTTCATTCAATTGTATCACTTGTCATTTAACATATGAAGGGTTGAAGAATTTCTAACCAATCTACTGTTCGCCTATTTTTTATTAGCATAATTAATAACAAACAACTTAGAATGGAATCTACGCTTTATCGAGATCGTCTATTCATGCTTGAATGCTTTCTTTACAAGTAATGATTATAAAATTGACTCATTCAATTTCAAAAGAGTATATAACAATGGTGTTTAGAAACCTAATAAAAAGGGTTCTAATTTGCAATAAAGGTAGTAGGCGTCCCATTCAAAATTATTTATAATTAGTGTTTATATTTCTCTTCTACCATTTTTGTTAAAATATGTCTTTATGAAATACATAACGCAGATACTTTTTTTTGAACCCCCCACTATTTATTTTTTTTTTAAAAAATACAATTTTATTTTGCTAATATAAGTCATTTACTATTTTAGGCTTTTGAGGACGCAGTAAATGAGCAAGAGAATTTAGTACGACGCTATGAGAAAGAATTTGAAGAGTTAAGGACTTTGAACTCTAACAGGGAACAACAACTTTTGGAAGACTTTGAATGGAAACTACGAGAGGTGCAGAAAGGGTGTAAGAAAAAGGTTGATGAAAGAGATAAATTAGTGATAGAATTTCGGACAAGAGCACAGGAAGCAGAGAAGCAGGTAGAAGAGGTGAGGTACATCATTATGTAGGAAAACATATATTTTGTGTTTTTATCATAATTGTTTCAATAATATGATGTGATGACAATGTCATGATAAAGATTCAATAAAGACTCAATCAAAATGCAAATTAAAACAAAAACTATAATGAGTTACAAACCTCCCTTAGAAAGGAGATGTAAAGCTTATCGCTCCGTGCCCTATCACTCCACATCTCATTACTAAGGTAGGAATATATCTATTTTTTAATTCATATTTAGTTTACATTTTGAGGTTGGTTGAGTTTTTTTTAATTCAGCATCACATTTCCTGTACATATTTTTGTATTGCAGATGCAACATGAGGATGAATACTAAGTGTTAAAAATGGGTCAACGTTGAGTAAAATTATTTGTGTGGAGACTTTGTATTTCGTCCTCTCATTCTAATAATAATAAATATTCACAATAAAGGATAGATTCACAAATATATTTGCATAGCTCGTGAGTTAGTACCATATACATATTTTAGTTAAACGTAAGTGACATATGATTTTTTTTCTCGAGAAAGACATTTAAATTCGACATTTTGTTGGATGAATAATTTGTTATTAACTTTCTTCTGTTATAAATAGATAAATAATTAATCTGAGAAGAATATGATTTCTATATCTATATATATATACACTTTTTCGTTGGAAATACGATCCAAAACGGACAGATATAGTTCAATATAGAAAAAAAACATAGAGAAATCAAAAGAACACACTTACAGTCTCTAATTTTCGGTTTGAACCGTCTTCAGGATATCAGTGGGCTTGGTTTCCCTCTCTTATCTCTCCTGAAGACTGTTCAAACCGAAAATTAGAGACTGTAAGTGTATTCTTTTGATTTCTCTATGTTTCTTTTTCTATATTGAACTATATATATATATATATATATATATATATATATATATATATATATATATAAATAAATTCAAAACGAAGGAAACACACAGGAAGACACAGACATTACTCACACCTCCTGATGACGACGATGGTCGAAATATCGATGTGAGTTATGTCTGTCTTTCTGTGTGTTTCCTTCGTTTTGAATTTATTTTATTTAAAAAATTCAGCTAGACCGTTCTTTTAATTGTATATATATATATTATATATATATATATATATATATATATATTTATATATAACCTAGAAATTTCAAAAGAACGGTAGCTATCAGCCTTTGGAGTGATTCACATCTATTCCTGATGACGAGGACTTCCGAAATATGGTAGTAAGTTTCAGTGATTTCATTTCTGTGTGCTCTTTGAAAATTATAGTTTATTTAGTTTGAAAAATCGTTTATCTAATTGGATATATATATATATATATATCTGACGAAGACCGCTTGTTACGGTTGAAAGATCTTAGTCTTGTTTTCCCATTTCTTATTGTGGTTTGATCATTGATTGTTGTTTCACGTGTTTATGTGAAATCTTTATATATATATATAATGAAAGGTCCGTGTGGACAATAAACACTTTAACACAGAGAAAAGAACACAGAAAGACACTACAGAACTCACATATACATATACTGTAGTTATGTAGAACTAGTAGCAGTATACAATACAGAACTAGTAGCAGTTTGCTTCTCTACGCGAGTACTTCGCACTTCTTCCCGATGATGACGGATGTCGAAATATCGAAGTGAGTTCTGTAGTGTCTTTCTGTGTTCTTTTCTTTGTGTTAAAGTATATATATATATATATATATATATATATATACGTTTATAAAGAATGTGATTCTAAAGAGGAAGTTATTCTACTTAGGTTACATAAAATATCACGATGGTAATTGGATGAATAACAAATACATGAACCACAATAAGACTGTACTGTGTTTGTACTTCCGCCGTTTATTCTAGTCATAGATATATCGCCTTGACGTCAATTGAGGCATGTTCCTCCCCCACTCAATTCGATATGTTATTTCTGGCCTTAGTACAAATAAATCCTAACAGGCATATTCATTCGCCTTGATTTCAAAATGACTGTGTTTGTCTTCTATTTTTATTTTTCTGTCATAAGTTTCAATAATATACATAATCAAATAACTGTGAAAACACTTAAAAAGAAATACATGAAACAAGAACTGACTAAACACACTTCAATATTTAGTCGTCATAAGGAGAAGAAGTGGCTCTCCTCAGTCAATACCTATCCACCCTATGACTAAGCAATCAAAATATAGTAGTAAGTTTCAGTGACTTTCTTTCTGTGAGTTATTTTGGAAACTTTAGTTTATTCAGTTCGAAGAATTATTTAATCTAATTGGTATATATATATAAAGATTTCACATAAACACGTGAAATAACAATCAATGGTCAAGCCACAAATGAAATGGGAAAACAAGACTAAGATCTTTCTACCGTAACAAAACCCAAATGATTGGGTTTTTGACTCTGACGAAGACCGCTTGTTACGGTTGAAAGATGTTGGTCTTGTTTCCCCATTTCATTTGTGGTTTGATCATATATATATTATATATATATATATATATATATATATACCACAATTAAAAGAAACGGTCCAGCGGACTTTTTTACAATAAAATAAAAAACGAAGGAAACACACAGAAAGACACAGACATAACTCACATCGATATTTCGACAATCGTCGTCATCAGGAGGTGCGAAGAGCGAAGAGTCCCGCAGGAAGACAGGGCGGTACTCTGAGTACCGCCCTGTCTTCCTGCGGGACTCTTCGCTCTTCGCACCTCCTGATGACGACGATTGTCGAAATATCGATGTGAGTTATGTCTGTGTCTTTCTGTGTGTTTCCTTCGTTTTTTATTTTATTGTATATATATATATATATATATATATATATATATCCATTTCTTGTGCTTTTTGTGTGTCCGTCCTTTTTCTTGTGTTTTCTAGCTGTAACTTTAATTATATATATATATATATATTGGTATAAATAAGCAGCATATCTTCTTTTAAACAGGTATGATTAAAGTGAACAGCAGTCTCAGCATTCACGATCTTCCGACTATGAGATTCGATTCTACGAACTAACTTCCTGCTATACTGTTGTATATATATATATATATATATATATAAAATTGTCACAATAACACGTGATATAAATATTCAGGTAACTCACCACAAATTAGAGAAGATAGTCGCTCTAAGGCCTTTCGTTTTCACGTCGTCAGAGAGCAAGTGAATACAAGTTGTAAGCAGGTTATGAATTTTGATTTAAAGAAGGAGTAAGATTGGCATCATTGACAGTATTTTTCCTATAACTGTTGAAATAGACTATATAATAACAAATCAAGACTATTTCAACAGTTATAGGGAAAAATACTGTCAATGATGCCAATCTTTCCTTCTTTAAATCAAAATTCATAACCTGCTTACAACTTGTATTCACTTGCTCTCTGACGACGTGAAAACGAAAGGCCTTAGAGCGACTATCTTCTCTAATTTGTGGTGAGTTACCTGAATATATATATATATATATATATATATATAACAGATTCAATAATATATCGACCGTTTGATAGAATAGGTGTGTTCTCTAATCGGGGTTCGATTTTCCAGGATAAAAAATTAAACTCTCGTTGCCAAGGTTTATTTTAAACCTTATTATTTAAAATATAATTAAACCTTAATAATAAACCTTATTATTATTTAAAACCTTTTTCATAGGTAGAAGTAAGAATTTTTTAACGAGCTTATTGATTTTTAACGAATTAAATTTTTTTGATTAGAGCACTTATATAGGATAGATAAAAAGAATTATTGTGATTGTTGAAATTTAATTATAATAAATATTCAGTCACACTATTAATAACATTAAATAAAAGATAAAACTTTTTGCATGATATATTAATTGTGTAGGCGAAAGGGAAGCATATTTCTAGACGGCCTCACGTAACTTCTAATACCCTGCCACCATAGATAACCATTAGAGTTATAAATATCTAATCTAATGGAATGGTTAAAGTATTTGACGATGTTACGAAGTTATATATTTATCGTCTGGAGATTGATTAAATAAAGTCGAGTGAAATGGATTCACTAGCATTATATTTATAAAACATTGTACGAACTAAATAAATAACAAACTTTACGGAAGCAAAACAAATTAAAGAAAAGCTATATGTATTATTGAACATACTATTAGTGTAAAAAAAAGCAATGTTCTCTTTAAATAGGAATTTATTAAGAATAATGAAGTATATAACTTGTGGTATCAGTTTTATATGAAGGTGGGTAATTTAATCGTCTATAAAGCCTTTTACTTTTACTGGTTTAATAAAGTTTATTCAGTATTACTAGAGTGTTTGCAAAATTTGAGTGACATGGGTTTAAAAATATTTGGTGAAAATATTAGTTTAAATTTTGGCCCAAGTATTGTGATAGAAACAAAGATAATAAAAAACACTTGATAACATGTTGTCATTTAGTTTAGGCAGCAGAACTAAATATACACCGTAAATATACGCCGTAGGTGTATAAGTACTACTACTACTACCCAAAGACCATCCAGGGCTGTGTAGCCATTTGGTGATGGAGTAACCAGTAGAGACTGGCTTCTTTCAACATATGGTCCTCTTCTATCTGTGTGATCAAGATCCGGTCAGGTCGTTTTGTTGATGGAATCCATTTCCTCGTATCCAGAGAGCGGGTATATAGGGTTGTTGAGTACTTTGATGTGGACTAGGTGAGATGTCAAGTAGTTGTGGCCCGTTTTCATGTCGAATGAAGCGACACTGATGCACTGAGTAAGGACACCGCTTTTTTTTTCACTAGTTTTACGAGCCAAAGTTTGTTTCTCCTTCTGATTTACAGTTGCATTAGTCTTTGAGGCTTGAATGATTGCGGTACAACCTTAATTGAAGGCTCTATAGATACCACTGCTGAATTTTTTTTTTGTAGAGAGCTGAGGGGCTGTCCTGAATGAATATGCATCTCTCATTGATTCTACATTGGGAGTATTAAATTTTGCCTAACTCAAGTGTATTTAGAATACGGATTTTTCACGAATACCTGATATCGTAGAGACTTGGGACTGGCGGTCTCAAATCCTCTCCAAGGAAACAACTTGCTCTGATTTATTCACTCCCCAAGTGAATAAATTGAGAGCAAGAATGGGTATCGAACCCTGGTCCTATCAGTTCAGAGGCGAGCTAACCTGATCTCTTACTGTAGACATTCTCATACAGGTTCACAGTTGACCAAAGTACCGACCTACCTTGTGCTTTCAACTTCCCCATTGACATAATCATTTTAGTTGGCGATCTGTATAATTATATACACAATGATGATTCAAGATATTAAAAAAAGTTTCAAAGATTCAAGATTTATCAAAGTTTCATCCTTTATGACCTGGAGTTCTTGTTTTCTTCGTATGACGTACAAAGCGACGTAGAGAATTCGTTTCACGACCACATTTATATGTTTTCAAATTTAGTGCTGCTCTGGAGGTGGAAATAATGACTCGTTTATTATTTTGTGCAGCCGTTTTAATTTTGTGCAAGACATATAACCGTATTCTTTCTACATTGGGAGCTCTAATTCAAGTATTAGAGTAGGTATCATTACACGAGTACTTAGCATTGTACAGGCTTGTACCTGAGATTGTACTCTGAGTACCGCCCTGTCTTCCTGCGGGACTCTTCGCTCTTCGCACCTCCTGATGACGACGATTGTCGAAATATCGATGTGAGTTATGTCTGTGTCTTTCTGTGTGTTTCCTTCGTTTTTTATTTTATTGTATATATATATATATATATATATATATTATATATCCATTTCTTGTGCTTTTTGTGTGTCCGTCCTTTTTCTTGTGTTTTCTAGCTGTAACTTTAATTATATATATATTATATATTGGTATAAATAAGCAGCATATCTTCTTTTAAACAGGTATGATTAAAGTGAACAGCAGTCTCAGCATTCACGATCTTCCGACTATGAGATTCGATTCTACGAACTAACTTCCTGCTATACTGTTGTATATATATATATATATATATATAAAATTGTCACAATAACACGTGATATAAATATTCAGGTAACTCACCACAAATTAGAGAAGATAGTCGCTCTAAGGCCTTTCGTTTTCACGTCGTCAGAGAGCAAGTGAATACAAGTTGTAAGCAGGTTATGAATTTTGATTTAAAGAAGGAGTAAGATTGGCATCATTGACAGTATTTTTCCCTATAACTGTTGAAATAGACTATATAATAACAAATCAAGACTATTTCAACAGTTATAGGGAAAAATACTGTCAATGATGCCAATCTTACTCCTTCTTTAAATCAAAATTCATAACCTGCTTACAACTTGTATTCACTTGCTCTCTGACGACGTGAAAACGAAAGGCCTTAGAGCGACTATCTTCTCTAATTTGTGGTGAGTTACCTGAATATATTATATATATATATATATATAACAGATTCAATAATATATCGACCGTTTGATAGAATAGGTGTGTTCTCTAATCGGGGTTCGATTTTCCAGGATAAAAAATTAAACTCTCGTTGCCAAGGTTTATTTTAAACCTTATTATTTAAAATATAATTAAACCTTAATAATAAACCTTATTATTATTTAAAACCTTTTTCATAGGTAGAAGTAAGAATTTTTTAACGAGCTTATTGATTTTTAACGAATTAAATTTTTTTGATTAGAGCACTTATATAGGATAGATAAAAAGAATTATTGTGATTGTTGAAATTTAATTATAATAAATATTCAGTCACACTATTAATAACATTAAATAAAAGATAAAACTTTTTGCATGATATATTAATTGTGTAGGCGAAAGGGAAGCATATTTCTAGACGGCCTCACGTAACTTCTAATACCCTGCCACCATAGATAACCATTAGAGTTATAAATATCTAATCTAATGGAATTTTTAAGTATTTGACGATGTTAGGAAGTTATATATTTGTCGTCTGCAGATTGATTAAATAAGGTCGAGTGAATTGGATTCACTAGCATTATATTTATAAAACATTGTACGAACTAAATAAAGAACAAACTTTACGGAAGCAAAACAAAATTAAAGAAAAGCTATATGTATTATTGAACATACTATTAGTGTGAAAAAAAGCAATGTTCTCTTTAAATAGGAATTTATCAAGAATAATAAAGTATATAACTTGTGGTATCAGTTTTATATGAAGGTGGGTAATTTAATCGTCTATAAAGCCTTTTACTTTTACTGGCTTAATAAAGTTTATTCAGTATTACTAGAGTGTTTGCAAAATTTGAGTGACATGGGTTTAAGAATATTTGGTGAAAATATTAGTTTAAAGTTTAAATTTTCGCCCAAGTATTGTGATAGAGACAAAGATAATAAAAAACACTTGATAACATGTTGTCATTTAGTTTAGGTAGCAGAACTAAATATACACCGTAGGTGTATATGTACTACTACTACCCAAACACCATCCAGTGCTGTGTAGCCATTTGGTGATGGAGTAACCAGTAGAGACTGGCTTCTTTCAACATATGGTCCTCTTGTATCTGTGTGATCAAGATCGGGTCAGGTCGTTTTGTTGATGGAATCCATTTCCTCGTATCCAGAGAGTCGGCATATAGGGTTGTTGACTACTTTGATGTGGACTAGGTGAGATGTCAAGTAGTTGTGGCCTGTTTTCATGTCGAATGAAGCGACACTGATGCACCGAGTAAGGACACCGCTTTTTTTTCTCACTAGTTTTACGAGCCAAAGCTTGTTTCTCCTTCTGATTTACAGTTGCATTAGTCTTTGAGGCTTGAATGATTGCGGTACAACCTTAATTGAAGGCTCTATAGATACCACTGCTGAATTTTTTTTTTGTAGAGAGCTGAGGGGCTGTCCTGAATGAATATGCATCTCTCATTGATTCTACATTGGGAGTATTAAATTTTGCCTAACTCAAGTGTATTTAGAATACGGATTTTTCACGAATACCTGATATCGTAGAGACTTGGGACTGGCGGTCTCAAATCCTCTCCAAGGAACAACTTGCTCTGATTTATTCACTCCCCAAGTGAATAAATTGAGAGCAAGAATGGGTATCGAACCCTGGTCCTATCAGTTCAGAGGCGAGCTAACCTGATCTCTTACTGTAGACATTCTCATACAGGTTCACAGTTGACCAAAGTACCGACCTACCTTGTGCTTTCAACTTCCCCATTGACATAATCATTTTAGTTGGCGATCTGTATAATTATATACACAATGATGATTCAAGATATTAAAAAAAGTTTCAAAGATTCAAGATTTATCAAAGTTTCATCCTTTATGACCTGGAGTTCTTGTTTTCTTCGTATGACGTACAAAGCGACAGAGAATTCGTTTCACGACCACATTTCTATGTTTTCAAATTTAGTGCTGCTCTGGAGGTGGAAATAATGACTCGTTTATTATTTTGTGCAGCCGTTTTAATTTTGTGCAAGACATATAACCGTATTCTTTCTACATTGGGAGCTCTAATTCAAGTATTAGAGTAGGTATCATTACACGAGTACTTAGCATTGTACAGGCTTGTACCTGAGATTGTACTCTGAGTACCGCCCTGTCTTCCTGCGGGACTCTTCGCTCTTCGCACCTCCTGATGACGACGATTGTCGAAATATCGATGTGAGTTATGTCTGTGTCTTTCTGTGTGTTTCCTTCGTTTTTTATTTTATTGTATTATATATATATATATTATATATATATATATATATCCATTTCTTGTGCTTTTTGTGTGTCCGTCCTTTTTCTTGTGTTTTCTAGCTGTAACTTTAATTATATATATATATATATATATTGGTATAAATAAGCAGCATATCTTCTTTTAAACAGGTATGATTAAAGTGAACAGCAGTCTCAGCATTCACGATCTTCCGACTATGAGATTCGATTCTACGAACTAACTTCCTGCTATACTGTTGTATATTATATATATATTATATATATATAAAATTGTCACAATAACACGTGATATAAATATTCAGGTAACTCACCACAAATTAGAGAAGATAGTCGCTCTAAGGCCTTTCGTTTTCACGTCGTCAGAGAGCAAGTGAATACAAGTTGTAAGCAGGTTATGAATTTTGATTTAAAGAAGGAGTAAGATTGGCATCATTGACAGTATTTTTCCCTATAACTGTTGAAATAGACTATATAATAACAAATCAAGACTATTTCAACAGTTATAGGGAAAAATACTGTCAATGATGCCAATCTTTCCTTCTTTAAATCAAAATTCATAACCTGCTTACAACTTGTATTCACTTGCTCTCTGACGACGTGAAAACGAAAGGCCTTAGAGCGACTATCTTCTCTAATTTGTGGTGAGTTACCTGAATATATATATATATATATATATATAACAGATTCAATAATATATCGACCGTTTGATAGAATAGGTGTGTTCTCTAATCGGGGTTCGATTTTCCAGGATAAAAAATTAAACTCTCGTTGCCAAGGTTTATTTTAAACCTTATTATTTAAAATATAATTAAACCTTAATAATAAACCTTATTATTATTTAAAACCTTTTTCATAGGTAGAAGTAAGAATTTTTTAACGAGCTTATTGATTTTTAACGAATTAAATTTTTTTGATTAGAGCACTTATATAGGATAGATAAAAAGAATTATTGTGATTGTTGAAATTTAATTATAATAAATATTCAGTCACACTATTAATAACATTAAATAAAAGATAAAACTTTTTGCATGATATATTAATTGTGTAGGCGAAAGGGAAGCATATTTCTAGACGGCCTCACGTAACTTCTAATACCCTGCCACCATAGATAACCATTAGAGTTATAAATATCTAATCTAATGGAATTTTTAAGTATTTGACGATGTTAGGAAGTTATATATTTGTCGTCTGCAGATTGATTAAATAAGGTCGAGTGAATTGGATTCACTAGCATTATATTTATAAAACATTGTACGAACTAAATAAAGAACAAACTTTACGGAAGCAAAACAAAATTAAAGAAAAGCTATATGTATTATTGAACATACTATTAGTGTGAAAAAAAGCAATGTTCTCTTTAAATAGGAATTTATCAAGAATAATAAAGTATATAACTTGTGGTATCAGTTTTATATGAAGGTGGGTAATTTAATCGTCTATAAAGCCTTTTACTTTTACTGGCTTAATAAAGTTTATTCAGTATTACTAGAGTGTTTGCAAAATTTGAGTGACATGGGTTTAAGAATATTTGGTGAAAATATTAGTTTAAAGTTTAAATTTTCGCCCAAGTATTGTGATAGAGACAAAGATAATAAAAAACACTTGATAACATGTTGTCATTTAGTTTAGGTAGCAGAACTAAATATACACCGTAGGTGTATATGTACTACTACTACCCAAACACCATCCAGTGCTGTGTAGCCATTTGGTGATGGAGTAACCAGTAGAGACTGGCTTCTTTCAACATATGGTCCTCTTGTATCTGTGTGATCAAGATCGGGTCAGGTCGTTTTGTTGATGGAATCCATTTCCTCGTATCCAGAGAGTCGGCATATAGGGTTGTTGACTACTTTGATGTGGACTAGGTGAGATGTCAAGTAGTTGTGGCCTGTTTTCATGTCGAATGAAGCGACACTGATGCACCGAGTAAGGACACCGCTTTTTTTTCTCACTAGTTTTACGAGCCAAAGCTTGTTTCTCCTTCTGATTTACAGTTGCATTAGTCTTTGAGGCTTGAATGATTGCGGTACAACCTTAATTGAAGGCTCTATAGATACCACTGCTGAATTTTTTTTTTGTAGAGAGCTGAGGGGCTGTCCTGAATGAATATGCATCTCTCATTGATTCTACATTGGGAGTATTAAATTTTGCCTAACTCAAGTGTATTTAGAATACGGATTTTTCACGAATACCTGATATCGTAGAGACTTGGGACTGGCGGTCTCAAATCCTCTCCAAGGAACAACTTGCTCTGATTTATTCACTCCCCAAGTGAATAAATTGAGAGCAAGAATGGGTATCGAACCCTGGTCCTATCAGTTCAGAGGCGAGCTAACCTGATCTCTTACTGTAGACATTCTCATACAGGTTCACAGTTGACCAAAGTACCGACCTACCTTGTGCTTTCAACTTCCCCATTGACATAATCATTTTAGTTGGCGATCTGTATAATTATATACACAATGATGATTCAAGATATTAAAAAAAGTTTCAAAGATTCAAGATTTATCAAAGTTTCATCCTTTATGACCTGGAGTTCTTGTTTTCTTCGTATGACGTACAAAGCGACGTAGAGAATTCGTTTCACGACCACATTTATATGTTTTCAAATTTAGTGCTGCTCTGGAGGTGGAAATAATGACTCGTTTATTATTTTGTGCAGCCGTTTTAATTTTGTGCAAGACATATAACCGTATTCTTTCTACATTGGGAGCTCTAATTCAAGTATTAGAGTAGGTATCATTACACGAGTACTTAGCATTGTACAGGCTTGGGACTGACAGCTTTTCATCTTCTCCGAGAGACGGTGTATTTTTCTATCTACCACATAAAACATCTAGGTTCATGTGCAAGTTTCATACATTCAATCTTCAGCACTAAAGGCCATTATACAATCTATAAAGAGATGTTTAGTGATGTTAAAACACTAACTATCTCTTCGATTAAATGTGACATCAAACTGAAATGTGTTTTATGTATTTAATGTTTACAAAACCATTGATAATACACTCGGCATTACTCCTTCTCTGAAATTAGCTTCAATTGTTTCTATAAGTAGTGATTTTTTTTGTTCATGCCTACATTTAGAGGCTTTACGATATACACTACAATAAGGATAAATTTGGGCTCAGGAACTTCCATGATTCGGGGCTCATTTACATCATGAGTGAGATATATTGTCACAGCTGTCACCAATTCTAGTACTAACCACGTCCAGTGTTTATTAAATTCAGTGATCTAAAGTTCACTACTTTAACACCAACTTAACAGTTTGCTGCTACAAGAGTTGATATTTATGTTTATATGTTTGCCAACTTTGTATTGAAATGTAAGTGTGTCTAATATGTATTGTGATGAATGAAGAATGAATAATGAATATATTTAAAACACGTACAAGCACACACACACACACACACACACACACACACACACACACACACACACGTACCAGACATAATGTACTCATACTCCAGAAGCTTATTTATCCCTGTAATTATTACTTTTTTCGTCGAGATTACTATTTGCTGCCATGGAGTCTCATCTTATCATTAAAACCAATCATGCATTTAATTTTTTTTACTTTACTATAAGTAAAGTATAGTGATCGTGAAAAAATTCGATCTCGAGATTTTGACGGAATTACATGTTTTGAGGTCCCAGAAGTCGTTTTATGAAGTTTTTACGATGATGTCTGTGTGTGTGTGGGTGGGTGGGTGGGTGGGTGGGTGGGTGGCTGCGTGGGTGGGTGCGTGTGTTAGCATTCCTTGTTACCACGCTACGGTCCAGAATCTTTGATGGATCAAGTTGATATTTTACACAAAAATGGGCCCCATTTAGACGAAGATCCCTATTGTTTGGGAAGAATTATGCATGATGGGAAAGTCACTTTTTTTGCCAAAAACCGTTTTTTTAAAAACATTTATTTCTCCTAAACTGATAACCCTAGAGTTTTGAAATTTTGACATTATCTTTGAAGTTACAAATGCAACAAACGAAAAATATATTCAAAATTTTAAGACAACAGGAAATATTTTTTTTTCAATAAAATGTAAAAATTTTGACTTATAATTCAATCTCAAACCTTGTGAGAGCGATACAAGCCATACTGTTTACCGGACAAGAATGAAACTATGCCTATAAATAGAACATTATATGGAAAATGAGTTGAGATATTTTTTTTCAAAATTACATTCGCTAAACGGGCGTTACAGTACGATTTGTGTTTTCAGAAAATGTTTTTTTGACGCTAAACGGCTCGTTAAAAAATAATGAAAATTTGACCAAAAATGGAACAAAACATTAGCAATTCATAAAAAAAAAATTCATGAAGTTTCAATTACGGAAAAGAGCAAAAAACGATATAAAAACTCTTTGTTTATCCTAGACTAAGAGATCACCTGCTATACTTGTCGAATTTTTTGTATTTTTTTACATTGTTTATATTGACTTAGAAATTTTTTGAGCGAATCCACTGAGATAAAATTGATGTTTCTAATGGAAAAATGAAAATATATTATTGACTTATAAGAGATGTAAGAGGAATAATATTGTGCCAGTAAATGATAACACTCATTAAAAAAAAATTTGTATGTATGTTATTTGACAAAGGGGAAGGAAAATGATCTTATTAAATACTAAGAAGCCATAAAATTCCCAGTATAATAATTCTGTTAAAAACCAAAAATGTAAAAGATAATTCAAAATATAAATCTTTCGTTTAGAGATTAATAACTGTAATTATCGTACATCTTTAATTAACAAATCACCTTAAAACAACATTTTCTTCGCTGTTTAAGATGTTTTTCAGAGAAAAAAAGGGTATTTTACTGTTTCAAATTTGAAAATTTTACATTAATATTCAATGTAGAAGGATGTCAAGTAAACGATGTAAGAAATCTACTGGCTATTTGAACAATAGCCATGTTCTCTTGTAGGAGAATATTTCGTATCAAGAAATGTTCACATTGGTTTTTCAAAAATGTTATTACTGCTGTAGTCATACTAATGAAATTATTTGCAAATAATAAATTATTTGTGATGTACAAAAATAAGTTTATAAATTGATATGTCCTTCAATCACTATCTGTACTACCTCACGAATGCAATGCTAATAATTATATCCCATTTAGACATTTATGTTATGCTTAAATGATACGTTATGTTTTATATACTCAAGAAATTTGACATTGAGTTACTTATAGTAAAGTAGAGTGTAGGCCACTCCAGATTTTTTTTTATATAAACCAAATTAATTTTTGTTAAAGGTCAACAACCTTAAAGAAGTTGCACTAGAACTAGAACAAACGAAAGGATACACAGTTGAGCTGAAGAAGAATCTTCGAACGGTGACGAGACGGCTTGAAGAGACTCAGGTCAACGAGAAAGTGTTACAAGAGGAAGTGTCCAGGCTGAAGGCCAACATTGAAAGGGAAAAGAGTTACTCGGCGAACCTGCAGGTACTTTCAGTCTTAATTAAAGTAAATGATCGCAACAGTAAAAAACCTCAAAACCCACTAGTGTGGACAGTCCCAAAGAGAATACTCTAATCACTTTTCAGTTACAGTAAATTATTTAAAAATTACAAAATAATTATCAGTTTCACAGGAATTAATTATTTATTTACTAATACATTCGAAATATTAATTAATGAAAATGTGAACATTATCCATTAATGCAACTCCACTTCTACTTTTGAAAGAAAGATCTGGAATAATCTGAAAACTGATTGGTTATTAAAAATTTTCAGCTTTTAATCAAAATTCTAAGATATGAATTGGATTTATGACAGGTTTTGAAATTTGAACATTAATTATGCAGTTATTTTCCTGTGTTTTGTCATGTAAATATATATATACAAGATTTCACATAAATGCGTAAAATAACAGTCAATGATCAAACCACAGTATAAAATGAAAAAAAAAGACTAAGATATTTCAACTTTAACAAGCGGTCTTGATCAGTTGAGTTTTTGACTCTGACGAAGACTGCTTCTTACAGTTGAAAGATCTTATTTTTTTCCCCCATTTCATATTGTAGTTTGATCATTGATTGATTATATATATATATACCTAAACACAGACACGCGCACACACAGGCACACACACACACACACATGTGTGTGTGTGTGTGTGTTTTTCCTCACGGACAGTACCCCTGGCATGAGGGAATTTATTTGCATTACGTCACACCAAATAGTCTAATTTCAGGGAAGAACTCGGATTTCGACCACAAAAAAGCACAATCGACGCCTTTTGCCAAAGAACATTTAGCCATCAAATGGGACGTTCTGTTGATCTCACTAGACATCAAAGGAGCTTTCGATGCCGCATGGTGGCCTAAAATTCTGGAAAGCCTCAGAAATATTAAAGGCCTAAAAAACCTATACCAGCTGTCCGAAAGTTATTTTACAAAAATATTAGCCATCATATCTTCAAACTATACAACCAGATCAACTACAGTTCCTATAGGCGTACCTCAAGGATCCTGCAGTGCTCCAATATACTGGACCGTGATGTACGATTCTCTACTAAAACTAGTCCTCCCGCGTCACTGTGACGCTATCGCATTTGCCGATGACTACCTACTGATGGTGGCAGGGAAAAGTTCACATGAACTAGGAAATGCAGCAAACGAAGCCCTGGATAAAGTGAAGACCTAGTCATATAAAAATAAAATTTCCTTCAACTATATGAAAAATCAAAAGTACTGCACATCTCTAAAAAATTGTAACCTCCTCAGGTACAGATAATCTTGGGAGAACATGACTTAGAAACTGTAGAAACACTAAAATACTTAGGCGTTGTACTGGAAAAATAGTGGACTTGGAAACACCATATTGAACATATAACAAGAAAAAGTTTACAAGTAATAAATGTTCTTTCAAAAGGAGCTAAGGTACACTGGGAGCTAAGTCATTCTGCTCTTAATATCATATACAGAGGGGCTTTTCTTCCCATGATGCTATATGCAGTTCCTGTGTGGTGGGAGGCATGAAAAATAAAGAAAAACATTAGTAAATTAGAAAGAGTTCAAAGATTAATTGCCTTGCGAATCATCCAAGGATGTAAAACTATTTCATTCAATGCTGCATGCGTGATTGCAGGAATTACAACAATTAGAACAGTTGCAGAGTATGCATAATATGTGGACACGATAAAATCAGGAGGGCAGATAGACAACATAGACGGATCACTCATGGACAGTCCTGTCAGAAGTCAATCTTGGAGGCATCCCGGAGATTTCATAAAAGTCTCGTTACTAATGTTTATAATATTTGATCTATTAAACTTAATTAGAGACGATTCAATAATATTTCTTAACAACATTGATTTTTCATAGGTAATAAATTTAGCTCCTGTCCAATCAATTATATATATATATATATATATATATATATATTTATATATATATATATATATATTATACGTCTTAACCATAGTAAGAAATCAGGAAAATGGATAAGATCTTTCAACTAAAATAAATGGTCTTCGTTAATGTTTAACTGATATTTGATGAATAATACCTGATTTGCCCTTTTTGGTTGAAAGATCTTAATCATTTTTCTGTTCCTTACTGTTGTTTAGTTGTTGATTTTTTACTTCACTCTTTTTGTGTGAAAACTTGGTTTACATAAATATATATAAATAAAATTATATAATTTTTCTAATTATATTTTATATACTTCTAAATTTATTTTGCAATTATATAACATAAAATTTTTCTAATAATATTATATATAATTATACAATTATTGTATGAAAATATATATTATAAAAATATATTTGTTTTAGAAGTTATTTAGATTGTTTTCGTTTTTTGGTCAGGTGATTCACAGACAAGAACTGGATGAGAGAGAGAGAAGAGGAAACATTAGACTCAGTGTCCAGAAAAGCCAGCTCAATTCTGAAGTATGTTTCATTGTAATATTGTACTTTATGGTTATGGTGCTACTTTTTAATAGCAGGGGTGGTGGGGGTGGTAAATTCAGTCAGGTGTGGACCAATATATAAAGCTGTAGCTAAGCTGAGTCAGCTGGGGGCCAAAAAAGCACTTGGTTCGATCCATCTATCTCCCGACCACTTCCACACTTAGTGGAAATGAGCACTTAGTGAAATGTGCTCATTTAGCAGTTAGAATTATTGCTTGTCTATAATACTGAAGTTCAAATCCTGGCCATGACAAAAGACTTTTCAAGTGGGAGTTGGAAAATGAAGTACACACTACACCCTGGTGAGAATATAAATCTGTCTTCAGACTAGCTTGTAAGATGCCAGGAACTGTTAGCGTTTGTACTTCAATAATTTGTATAAGGTAAAATATAGGACTTGCTATGTAGAATCATCTGATAATATGATTCATCCATAACTAAAATGGGTGATAAATAACAAATGGGCTATATTTCATATGTTTAAAACATTACTAAAAGTTAAAACGTATAAAAGTGGGTGTTCGAAAGCAAAAAACTGTCATACGCCTTCTAGATTAACAATTGCAGTTAACATTTAAACTCAGATAACCAATAACACTGAATATATATATAAATTTATATTGACTTAGCTTCTTCTACTCAAAGGGACTCCTTCTGCCTAATGACAACGAATGTCAAAATATCGTTGTGAGTCTTTTTTGTGTGTGTTTTTATCTGTTTTTCTCTTTCCTGTGTGAACGATATATATATATATATATATATATATATATATATATATATATATATATATATATATATATATATACTATACTACACTATGTTTTGTTATTGAGGGCTAGGTCAAATAAAAGAAAATAAACTCCTTCCTAGGCTGACGTTTCGATGTATTTGTATATCATCTTGAGGTCTACAATTAGAGTAAGAACTATAATACATTTGCCAAAACAATCTACAACACACATTGTTTTGGTAAATGTATTATAGTTCTTACTCTAATTTTACCCCTGAAGATGATGTACAAATACATCAAAACGTCAGCCTAGGAAGGAGTTTATTTTCTTTTATTTGACCTAGCCCTCAATAACAAAACATGGAATAGAATAGAAGAGGTCAAGAAGAATTTCTGGAGATTATACATACTGTATATGTATATATATACGTAGCTAAGCTGAGCTCAATACGTTTGATATAATGATACATCAATCATTGATATATATATATATATATATATAACTAATTAACTAATAACTAATTAACTAATTAACCCCTAATTAACTCCAGTCCTTACTTTACTTCCCCTCTCAGTAACGACTCCTATCCTGTTCCTTCTGATACATCTTGCACTTCCTGTAACTGCGTTTACCGTTTGGAGTGTACTTGATGTGATGCTTTTTACGTTGGCTTGGCTTCAACCAAGCTGAGCCTGCGTATGAACAATCACAGGGCGTCCGTTGGTCAGCGCAGAGACCTACCCATAGCTATCCATGCTAATTCCCATGACCTCCCTTTCAATGATTGTTTCAGGGTACAAATCCTCAAACAAATCCCCGAGTCTAATCCCCATGTCACCCTTAGAGCTTCCGAAGAGGCATTCATATGCCTCCTTGGGGCTCGTTCTCCTCCTGGTCTCAACCTGTACCGTTAATTATTTTTTATTTTATTTTATTATTATTATTATTATTTTATTATTATTATTATTATTATTATTTTATTATTATTATTATTATTCTATTACATTATTTATTTTTTATTATTATTATTTCGTATTTTATATATTTTTTATCTTGTTTTCTAAATAAATATTGGAAGGATTTCTATTTTTCCTCTCCTCCGCTGGGGAGCAGCATTGCGGTGGTTCCACGAGTTACTCTGGAGGCCAGTAGTAGTTTGCTTCTCAACGCGAGTACTTCGCACTTCTTCCCGATGACGACGGATGTCGAAATATCGAAGTGAGTTCTGTAGTGTCTTTCTGTGTTCTTTTCTATGTGTTAAAGTGTATATATATATATATATATATATATATATACGTTTGATATATAATGATATATATATATATCATTAGAAGAATAAAAAACACTTACTGTGACTGATAGTTTGATAAACAGTTCGTCATCAGGAGCTTGTTGAAGCCGGGTAAAGCTCACTGTTATATTGCAAGAGAACATCTCTGAAACAACGTTTAAAACCAATTTCTTACTATCTGATGTGTTACTTAATCTTTATTGTTATAACTGCATACTTTTCACCTTTTTCAAACGTGAAAGGAAGGAAACTTTAAAGTTTAAATTATGGTTATTATTATTATTATTATTATTTTATTATTATTATTATCCAAGCAACTTATGAGATTATTATATCTGCACAAATTCAACATAATTTCAATATTATTTACTCGTATTTATGTTTGTTGTAGTGGGAGGAAAAGATGAAGTTGGAGGCTAACAAGCTACGTGAAGAATTGGAGCGGAAAACTCTGGAAGAAAAGAGAACGGCTGCCCAGGAGGCTACGGAATCTAAGAATCGGGAAATAGAGCAACTCAAGCAAAAGTGGGGCAGAGAGAAACAGACTCTTGAAGCTAATGTAACTTTTATGTGCAACTTAAATAAGTTTTATGTGCTTTGAATCTGTGTCATATTGTAAAGACGAACTGAGCCAACTATGGTGTTTGCGAAGGTGAAAAAAATCTGAGGAAAAAAGTCGTTGAGGAGGATGTAAAAACGTTGGCCGAGCTTCTACGATTAGATCCCAATGTACAATCATTAGTACACGACATTTCCTTGAAGAATCAGTGTCAGAGGTGTAGTTTCTTAGCAGAACTTCCCCCCCCCCCCTCACAGAAGTGTGTTTGGTGTTTGTAGCAAATGTTGAAATTAGTCAGTGGTCTGTGAGTTTTTTTTTTTTGTTAGGGATGAAACGTATTGAGCTGACTAAATAGATTGAGCGATTCTGGTTCTAAATCGTAGTTTTGTAAAATCATAAACTTCTGATGTAGAATCCACTGAGTTGTGTGAAAAACAAAGTTTTTAGAGGCTCACTGTCTTGTCATTGTTGAAGCAACCACTGTGACTTGTCCTAAGAGATATATATATGTAGTAAATACTTTTATAATCTCTGTATTATTAATTATATCTCTCTATTATTAATTACTGCATGGTTGAAATAAAAACAGTATTAGTAAATTTCATCAGTTATGGCAACAAAACATTCAACTTTTAAAATATTATTTTATACAAAATTAATAAGTATGGTTATTAATAAGGTATGGTATTAATAAGTATGGTAGAGCTCACATAAGCTCTATGTGAGATATGATATGTTGGATATAATAACATTGATTAAACTTTACAATCGTCGATTTCATTTTTTCTAAATTTCTTATTTACAATTTACCTCACATAACTGATTTACATCCTTTAAACTGATTCAGTAAAAAATATTAAAAAGTGTATTTTCTATTTCTTTTCATATCATAACAATGTATAGATGGTTATTTTTTTGACTAATTATATCTATATTTTTCATAGGTAGAAAACTTAAAGAAAAAGCTGGATGAAAAAGATGTGAGTCATCGCAGTGATATGGAAAATGCACAGACGAGAGCGGATTATGCAGTCGTCGATATAAGACGCAAGATGGACAAGCTTTACATCTCGTATGAAGAAAAAATTGAAAAAATGCAAGAAACCCACGACCAGCAGATAAGTAAGTGTTGAAAACTGATTGATATTAACTTGAATATGCTAACTTACTTGATTTTGAGAATGATATGATATATAACTACTTACTACGATGACAAAGAGTACTTTGTTTATTAGATATAAATCTAATTAAGTATTTGGATATTAAACAAAAACTGAAGGAAATATAAACTTAAATGAATAAAAATTGTTGGTACATATAGATTTGTAATATGTTAGTTCTTGACAATGTTGTATCTTTGTTTTTGTTCAGATAAGATGAAGGAGGATTGCGATAGAAGAGTGGAGCAGGCGGAAGAAGCACTCAAAGCACATTTGACAACCTCGAGGACTACTGTCGAGCTGGTGAAGGAACAGATGAGAAGAGAGTCTGAATCACGGATGCAGACCCTAGCAAACTCTCACTCATCTCAAATGGGTAATAGATTAAAGTTTCCTTTTATTATTCCTATGACGTTTTTAAGAACAAATTCATGTTCTTGAGGATTGTCTGAATTACAGCTGCAAAGGCTATTGGACTCTCATTATATCGATATATGGATGGCTGATACATCGAGTCTTCGGTTTAACACGTTGACTGCTGACTACGACATATCTCGTAGGTAGCGATCTTTTCAAGGACGCCAACTACGAGTTATCTCGTAGTGTATTTACTAGCCATTTTTGTGCAGCCTACGATTAAACTCGTAGTATATCAGTGCTAATATCGATAGATGGCTTCTGGGGAAAGAATAAAAAATCAATGTTGGCTTGTATGAACAGAAAATTTATTTTTATATTTATATTTATTTATATTTTATATTTATATTTATTTTGTATTTTTTTTATAAAAATACACATTTTTATTCTTTTATTTTATACCTATGTACTAGATTTAGAGTTTTTAATAATATAATGTAATAAAATCAAATTTTCATTTTTGGCCAAATATCTGAAAATTACCATGGCAGTCAACGTGTTAAGGACTTCCTTTCTACTAGCATGTGTTGAATTATTGCTCCAAAAGTGTAACATGTTCGGCTGTGAGAGGAGGTACGAATTTTCAAAAACTTACCAACATGTCTTTGACTAGAAAAGGTCGATGTCTCTAACACCCTAAAAGTAGTTTTGTAAAAAAACTACCTCCCCCCCCCCCTCCATCATTGTTACAGTGCAGGTAACTCCCGGAAACTATTTACTTCTTCTCACACGGCAACCCCATCATTTAAACGTTAGACATATAAACACTGTCTAAAGTGTTGATAGTGGAAGCTGGCTCTGTATCTGGGTTCAGATTGTTCAATGAGACGGTATATTACTTTCATGTTCAGATGTTTTCTATTTAGGCACGGAGTGCAAGGATGTTGCATATGACAGACTATTTTAAATGACCAACTCATACTCTTCTCATGTTGTTATTGACTAAAGTTCTGTGGCATTTTTAAGGACAATTTCGTGTTCTTGTGCTTGTCCGAATTACGAGTTGCAATAGTACTTTTGGTACTTAAGCCCATGATGAGATTTAGCCTCACACTCGCTTTGGTTGTAAACTCGATATTGAGTAAATGTATGGTGAGTCCCTGACTCAAAAGGTATTCCCGTGTTGTTTAATTTAAGCGCAGTCACTCTCTAATCATGTAGGTTTGAATCAGTTCTACAGGTAACCAACCTAAAACAATAGTATTCGGTTTCTGTTAGTTCTAAGTCAAGAGTAATAGACCCAACTGTTAACCCAACTCAAAAGGAAACACATGAACTTATAGTATTTCAAAGAAGAAAACTATTGCTCTTAAACTTTCTTTAATTTGCCATTTCTTTTCATAGTCAATAGTTGATCAGAGCATGTGGAACTGCAGTTCGTACATAGTATTACTCTAATTTATAAGTGATGCATCTATCCTTTCGTCAGGACAAAAAATTTTCCTGACTTTGACGTAAAAGTTTTAAAAGTTCCACAATCTCTTTGTGATAACATTTCTAAACATGCTATCAATGCAAGGTTCATTAATATTAGACCTCTTTTCGTCTCTATACATTCCAATTTCAATGACAATATTTTGTTTCAGCTTTCAAATAAATCAATCACTAAGTTCTACCAGTTTTTTAAGACAATTGGGCTGTCACTGTGAGTATTTCAGCTCTTACTGGTACTCCAAAGTATATTTCTCAATATACTTTGTTGGTTGAGATATTGTCTCAGGCTGACAACAAAAGGCAGTGTAAATAGAATTGCATGTTTCTGTTTCAGCCTTTTTGAAATTATATCATTTCCCTTCGTTTGATGCAAGCTTCATTATTGGTCTTTCATTATTTATCAATTCACATTTTGATATGAAATCCAAATATACAAAAACCCATTGAATTACATTAACCGAGTGTGATGAACAACAGTGACCAACATTTACTCTTGTATTAACTTGTACTTGAGTGTGTGGCGTTTAGTGTTCTTTAAAAAAACAAAATAAACGTTTAAAAACAAAAAAACAATCTCTCAAAAATTAACAGATTTCTTATCGATTGTTTTTATAAACATTTTTAGGTAAGTAATTTTTATATCAGCCAATTTGTTTACTGATCGACTTGTCACAGATTTATTGTAACTTGCGTACTGCGTAAGAGTATTTCTATGTAGTTTTTGTGCTGTAGAATAAGTCTTTTGAAGGTTTTTTTCTCAGTTTTTAAGTTTTGTTTACTCTTAAACATTCATGGTGCATACCAGAATGAGTAAAAGAAAACAGGACGATAAATATGATAAACAAGAATTTACAATAAAAATGGGAAGACAAACGACTGACTATTCATCCTTTGCCATAAACAAAAAACAATATTTATTATTTGATGGAAATGTTATAATAATAAACTTTATGTTTAGAGATCTTAACTGCATAGCTCAAAAAATAAATAGAATAGTTTTAACCAAAAAAAAAAACTCAAAAAAATTTTTAAGTTCTAATATTTGAAAACAATTTTTTGTTGTTAAAACAGTTAAGTGATGTATAATTATTCAGCTTTTTCACTCATTAATCACAAAAGATGACCAGATCTGTTTTAAGCGGAAAACAACTGTGAACAAATATCAATTTAGCTTAATAAATGTTTCTTAGGGCCAGGTGATGTTTAACAGAAGTGTATTGGGCTTTAGCTCTGAGTATTGAAGGCTTCAATCCCCGTCAGGATTTTTTAAAACAATTTTTTAAAATATTCATTTTTAAATAGGATAAGGATTAAATAAGACTCATGTCCATCTTGATCTTGGCATAATATTTCTAATTTATTTTAATTCACAATTTATCAGTAAAATTATGAACTTCAGTCACCGTTCAATGCTACCTGTAACCAACAAAATTAGTTTTCCTCTTACATTAGTTGTATCACCTTCATGAAAAATATAAATAGATAATTTAATAACTCATTGAATAATTTATTAAATATAGACATTTAATAATTGAAATTACATTTAATTGTGAAATGAAATTTATATTTCATTTAATTTACTTGTAATTCAGTTACCAGCGTCATTTGACAAAAATTATTATTTTGCATGTCTTCAATTTGTTAAAATTGTAACAATTCAAGTTTAGAACTAAGTTAATAGTAATAATTTAGAACTATGTTTATTTATAGTGACATGAGTAGATTATGCTTCGAATCAGGAGTAGCACTGATATCAGGCTACTATTCATGATTCGAGAGTGAAGGAACTATCAACTAACTTGATTTCAATTAACTTCTGTGGTTATAACAATATCCATGTATTTATCATTTTTTAGGTAATTTAGTATTTTACTTCATATTTATATTTTTGATGTTGATATCATAACCATATTTTATAGTTACATTATTATATATATAGTATTACACATTCTTGTTCATTGTCAAAACATTAAAATAAATTTATTTAATTATAATCAAATATATTACATGAAAGTAATTATAATTACATTTTATACATTTATGGCTGTTAGTTTTTCAAGTCGGTTTTGTTGTCTGACCTATAGAATCACATATCATCTTAATCCTCTAATATTAAGATAAGTTTAGTGTTCCCGATGTAGTATCACCGTGATAAAGTGGCTGTCCGTAAGTAAAAAGTATGCCAAGTGATAAATGAGCCACATGTTGTAATGCAAGAACAGAAATGAAGTGAATGCTGTAAGTCTGGGTGTTGAAAAGGAACAATGTCCAGCAGAATTCACCGTACCTCGTAAATCTTTCCCGTCGACTAATTGCAAGCGTGTCCGTTATTAAGAGTCAAAACCATTTTTATATATACCAAGTTATATATATTTACATATATAATGAAGTGAAAGCTGTAAATCTGGGTGTTGAAAAGGAAAAATGTCCAGCAGAATTCATCGTACCTCGTAAATCTTTCTCGTCGACTAATTGCAAGCGTGTCCGTTATTAAGAGTCAAAACCATTTTTACATATACCAAGTTATACATATTTACATATATAATTAAGTGAAAGCTGTAAGTCTGGGTGTTGAAAAGGAAAAATGTCCAGCAGAATTCATCGTACCTGGTAAATCTTTCTCGTCGACTAATTGCAAGCCTGTCCGTTATTAAGAGTCAAAACCATTTTTACATGTACCAAATTATACATATTTACATATATAATGAAGTGAAAGCTGTAAGTCTGGGTGTTGAAAAGGAACAATGTCCAGCAGAATTCATCGTATCTGGTAAATCTTTCCCGTCGACTAATTGCAAGCGGGTCCGTTATTAAGAGTCAAAACCATTTTTACATATACCAAGTTATACATATTTACATATATAATGAAGTGAAAGCTGTAAGTCTGGGTGTTGAAAAGGAACAATGTCCAGCAGAATTCATCGTACCTGGTAAATCTTTCCCGTCGACTAATTGCAAGCGGGTCCGTTATTAAGAGTCAAAACCATTTTTACATATATCAGTCCGTTAGTTTATCTGCCAATATTACCAAGTAGTTTATATATTAAGAGCTACATATTATATTTTAATTTCATGTTACTATAATTTTTTCAATTACTATAAAGTTTTTTGAATGATTTAAATTTTTTATTGAATATAAATATTCCTTTGGTCGTTTAGTTGGTCTGTTCATTAACCTTCCTTACGTAAATGGTTCGATGCTTGCTAAAAATGACCAACTACTCGATTGTATGAAATAATTAGCGACAGTAAAACATTCAATGAATGACTTAACTGTACTATAGTACAGGAGATCGACTTTGCTCAATTCTGCATTGAGCAAAATGCTCAAATTGAGCAAATGCTCAATATTCTGTATTTGCAAAGCGATTTGTGTGAGATCAGGAAAACTGAATAAGAGAACTTATGTTAAATACATCTAATATACCATTGAATGTGAGAACATACAAAAATGACTAGAACAAATAACTCATTCTAATTTATTAAAAATGAGTGTAGCTAATAAAGTCACATTATCAGTGGCACTAACTGCAATTGGTGTCACCCATCCAAGCAATACTTACGCCCAATGCTTCTTAAATACGGAATCTAGTGGGTACCGATCTATTCAAAATGTATTTTTTCCCTCCAGAGTAGTACATTTACTTGGAGGGAGTTTATTGTAATATTTTCACATGCTCGTAATACGTAATATTTTACGTATTTTGGAAACATATGATTGATTAAAAATATGATTGCATACAATTTTTAATTGAAGCCACCTAATCCCTTATAGATTTTTGAAAAAAAAAAAAGCAAAACCCCGTATTTTCTTCTATAGCCCTGCAGAACCACAGGATTTCACCAAACAAACAAAAAATCCTAGATGTCTTATTTTAGTCTGTACGAATTTGTAGTGGGTTGCTAGTCGTCTCCGAACACTTAAACAAGGAGGACAGAAGTCCTACTGAAAGGGCAACTTATAATTTCAAGTAGCAGGTAATACTTTAAATAATTATTCAAGTAGTTCAAAACTCACTTTTTTTTGTGGTTTCTTGCAACTCTCGTTGAATATCTCTTTTTCTTGATAATTATTTGAAACAAAATATTTCTTTATTCATCTTTGTTTTTTTTTTAAAATATAACGGAGAATAAATGTTTTTGTTTCAGAAGAACAATGGCACAGATTAAATTCCGAAAAAGAGATAGCATTGCGATCGTTGCAAGAAAATCACTCAGAGCAGATAGTTCGCCTACGTAAAGAACTGGAGTCACTCTCCAAGTACATCATTCCTAAAGGACAAATCCAGCCACGATACCAAGTTAATACACACATATTGTTAATTTGTTTTCATGTTTTGATTAATGGTTTGCTATAATTACTGATGGGACCTAATTCAGAATTACGGAAAACATGCATGCAAGGCAACTTGGTTTCTTTCTCATTAAGGGTATTCTACTACTGTAATATTATACGAATAATGGCGAATTACAAATTTCGGAATTTTATCTGCACTTATAATATGTAAGCTGAATCCAACACATGTCAATTGTATCTGCTCTCATAATATGTAATCTGAATCCAATACAATGTCAATTTTATCTGCACTCATAATATGTAAGCTGAATCCAAGTCAATGTCAATTTTATCCAAGAGAAGTGTTTCTGAGTAAGGAGTAGATGACTTTCTTTGGGTCAAACTAACAAATACTGAGGGCTCAGCTAACTGTCAACAAAACCATTCTACCGATGTAGATTTGAATCTGCTGTTTCCATTAATTATACAGCTGTTTCGTTGACAGGACTGGTTCCATGCATCGTTTCATCGTTTTGAGTTGACTTTATGCTGACTTTTATTTCTTGGGAAGACGTTCAAACATGTGGAATCAAGGCGTCGGTTTAAGAAGCAATCACCTCGTAGGGATGTTACTGCCGGCTAATGAGTGATAACTACACCATAGCCATTTTCTCTAGTATCCGTATCCGTAGACACTGTTACTCATGTTTCCCTCAGTTCTTGACCGAGGAAACGAACATTACAACATCACTAAGAAATTTGTTCATATGATAATATTTCGATTTTTTATGCCAATCGAACCTTTTCTGTGACCAATTCAACATAAAAATTTATGTTGTCTCATAAATATCAAAGAGTGTTGAGAGTGACAGATATAACTGGTTTTGAATTATTAGAGTAGAAGACATAACAATTCAAGAAGATTTAAAGTTTAAATGAATTTATGGTATTATTATTATCATACAGTAATAAACTGACTAAATATAAGCGTTTTTTTCCTAAAAGTTATGAGATCCGTGATAGCGTTATTCATGCAATGAGCAATTCTTCTGATAACATTAGTTCCAATGATGAAGAATAGATATTAAACTCGTCATGATCATTAAACTCACCATTGTAGTAATAGCAAAATAACCGTTGCTATCATTATGGTGAATCACGAAAACTCGTTTTTTTTTTGTTCAACGTTCAGTTTCCAATGTCTTTATCCATTAGTATATAAACTACATATTAAATATATTTAATAAAATATATATATCATAGTTTCTAAATTATTATTTATTTTATAGGAACCACCAAAACTAGAAGGTCCAACAATCAGGGCTGCAGTGTCAGTTAACAAGACCCCTCCACCAGAAGAGCAGTCAACAAGGTTGGCATTTGTTCACTTCCCATTCAGTCACTTTTATATATATATATATATATATATATATATATTATATCTTAATTTATGCATATTTAGAGCTATGTCCAGTATCATTCACTTAAATATGTTTTGCATTTCTTTAACAATCATCTTTTCTTTTTTTTATATGAAATTTAAGTATTCGTTCAAAAATGTAGTGGTTAAATTGAGACCATTTTGTTCCTTAATAGAACCAAAATGATTACTGTTAAGCAAAATAATTATTACTTTAATTTAAAAATGAATTGTAGTTTTAAAACTTAAATTCAAAAGACTTGTTTGGTAACACTAGGTGATAATCTAAGTATAGTATATAATTTGTATATTACCATCAAAATATGGAATAGTCTCAGCTCAATATTGTTTTTATGAAAACTTTTTACCAAATTTGTAAATAACTGTGGAGTTTATTTGTATTTTAAGCATGTTTAAGTATAATATAGGGCAAACAAGGTCGGTGATTGCTCCTACTGCGGTGCGTGTCCACCACTTCCTCTAAGGAATCAACTTGAACGATAAATTATTAAAGTTGCTTTAGTTTCAGCTTTCATAAGACAAAGATAACTGGAAACTGCAAAATATAATGAAATAATGATAGTTTGGTAAATGTTATAGCTAGAACTTATAACCAAACCTCGCTTCTAAATGACAAGCAGCCATATGTTGTATTTATAAAGTCAGTTTGACTTTATTATTATTATTATTAAGTTATTAAGAGAAGTTATTATTATTATTTAGTCAAGAGTTATATTATTAAGTTATCATGTCTTACCCTCTGGCATTACACACACACACACACACACACACACACACACACACACACACACACACATACACTTATGGATAGTCATACACACTTAATAACAGAGTTTTATTTTTGACATTTATTTTATAATGCATATCATCAATAAATATTTATTCCATTGTAAATAATATTTGAGGCTTCGGCTGATTGCGCTATTTTGTGATAAAGTCATAAATATAACCAATTATGTGATCTGTAAGTAGGTGTGTTCTACCTATTTTTGAAAAGTTTCACTGAGTTGTTATCCCTTTTTAACTCTGAGATACACTTTATAACTATCTGTTTTCATTGCTCAGGTGCCTCAACTGTTTGGTCATATCATGATAAGTAGACTAATTTGATGTTTTCTACGTGAAAACGTAGGTTAGTTTCGTTCCTTCCATGCAGAGAGTTACGAATGATAGTCATATAGATAAGTCCGAGATAGACCTCGTAAAGGTGGACTTCTTTAATCGACATCAAAGTCATATGTACTAAATTATATTCCCAATCATAATCCTAATAAAACTATTTAAAAAAAGTCAGGTGTTTGCTGAAATTCCTGATAAAGAAAGGAAAACTCTCTAAGTCAGTGCTCAGAGGAGCTAACAACCACCCGCGTATTCTGACCCAGTAAAGCTCCTCTCTACCAAATATCCGATAAAGCCGTCATTGTGACTTTCTTAGCTACTACTATTAGGCAAAAAAAAAACCAGTAAGGTTGATTCCGACTCTCCCACCAAGACATAAACAGTGGTACACGAGTAGACATGCATTCGTGCATACACTAGCACACTAAACACACACTCAAATATATATATATATATATATATATGGTTCAATATAGACAAAGAAACATAGAGAAATCAAAAGAACACACTTACAGTCTCTAATTTTCGGTTTGAACCGTCTTGAGGAGAGATAAGAGAGGGAAACCAAGCGCACTGGTTCAGAGACGGTTGAAGACCGTCTCCAACGTTGGAGATGGTTGGGTCTCCAACCGCCTCTGAACCAGTGCGCTTGGTTTCCCTCTCTTATCTCTCCTCAAGACGGTTCAAACCGAAAATTAGAGACTGTAAGGGTGTTCTTTTGATTTCTCTATGTTTCTTTGTCTATATTGAACTATATTTGTCCGTTTTGGATCGTATTTCCAACGAAAAAGTGTATACATATATATATATATATATATATATATATATATAAAAATTTAAAAAAAATCAAATTGAAAATCAGTATAAGGTATTGGAAGAAAGAAACCTAGAAAGAGTACATGAATACTACGGGTATGACTAAGACAGTCAGATGACAACTCAAATTGTGATATGAACCTTAAACCAAATATGGCCAAAATTAAGTTTGATATCATTGTTTGTTTATAAAGAAACTTAAGTCTTATACAAAAGACATGTAAACATGAACTTTTTTGAAAGAACAACTAAGATAAAAAAACTAGCTTTCTGAACTATACGCAACGGTTACGAGAGGAACTCTAATAAGTGTCTAAGGATGAAATCAAAGTGAAGGTACAATATTCATTGACTCTGTTATACAAATTGATATTGATAAACATATAAAAAATTATTTTTTACTGATTAAAACAATTAGACCAATTTTAGGGAAGAAGATGAAACCTCCGTCCACTATGTGGCTGAATGCCCTGCATATAGTCTCCTTAGACTTTATATTTTAGGTTCAAGTACCATAAAAATAGATAAGTTAAGGGAAATAGAATGGAGAAATCTTCTGATCTACATAGAAAGATCAGGAAGATTCTCCTAGGAGTAGGATCCGGGATACATGGGGATGGCAAAAAGGGCCCACTTGGCTGGCCTACTTGCCAGATCTTAGATCTACCCGCCTTGCTACTACTACTACCAGACCAATTTTAAAGCTTTCTAAACGATCTGTGGTAAAAACAAATACAGGGATCGAAGGATATGAATGAACCGATGTATTGGTCGGCCCCTCTAACTTAGGGATTAGAATTCTTATAAGGTATTAAAAGATGTTACTTAGAGAAAATAATGGTCAATAATGGTTGAGTTGAGTTTTTGACTCTGACAAAGACCGCTTGTTACGGTTGAGGGATCTTAGTCTTTTTTCCCCATTTCATTTTGTGATTAGATCATTGATTGTTGTTTCATGTGTTTATGTGAAATCTTGTTATATATATATATACTTCGAATAAAATGAAAGGTCCGTATGGACGATAAAAACTTTAACACATAGGAAAGACATAGAAAGTCACTACAGAACTCACTTAAGGTTCCACGAGTTACTCCGGAGACCAGTAGCAGTTTGCTTAACTTCGCACTTCTTCCCGATGACGACGGATGTCGATTGATACGGTTCAATGTACATAAAGAACATAGAGAAATTAAAAAACACACTTACAGTCTCTAATTTTCGGTTGAACCGTCTTCAGGAGAGATAAGAGAGGGAAACTAAGCGCACTGGTACAGAGACGGTTGGAGACCGTCTCCAACGTTGGAGATGGTTGGGTCTCCAACTGTCACTGTATCAGTGCGCTTGGTTTCCCTCTCCTATCTCTCCTTAAGACGGTTCAACTAAAAATTAGAGACTGTAAGTGTGTGTTTTTAATTTCTCTATGTTTCTTTATGTACATTGAACTGTATTTGTCCATTTAGGATCGCATTTTCATCGAAAAAGTGTATATATATATATATATATATATACGAGTATATATACATAACTCATAATTTAACATTTGGAAACTCACACTAACTTCTTCTAATTTTTGGTCTGACTGTCATCAGGAGAAAGAAAAGAAGGTAACCACCTACACCGTCGAAATACAAAGGAAATCACAATACAATGAACAGTTGCTGTCATGATTTGTACATAAATATCACTCTAATTAATTTTTTCATCATGTGAAACATTTTCATAGTTTTCAGTTACGACTGTTTGTATATAGTTTATGCTTACTAACATGGTTTTAACAAATAAAGGAATATAGATCTCTTTTTTTAAAAAAAAAAATTTAAGTGGAATTGATAAAATGTCTATTTTAAGACTATTGCAGTATAAACAAATTTATGATGAGTTACTCCTTGATACCTATGTCCTTGACTCCTTATCCTTTATAACAGCCAGAATATTTTTTCTTAAATACTAAGTAGGAACATTTATTCTCGAAGTCTAGTTCAAAGAATTGTTTTAAAGATCTAATTCACGTTTTTATAAATTGCTTAAACATATTCAAAACTCTGATTTGAAGGTTTTAAATTGAAAAATATATATCCTTTTTAAATACATTCTTATTAATATAAAGAAATTAGTATCAGTTACAGAAATTAGTCCCAACGTAAATTGGTGTCGGAGTCGTTTAACCGATCTTGAAGTCATCAATTTTCAAAAAATCAAGTACTATTCTTCTTAAAAATGAAATGACTACTTGTCAAACAAACGAATTTGACACCAGTAAAATTTGATACAAAATTGATGTATGTTTTATACATGAAATTTATGAATCAGTCAGTTTAATTAATCAAAATGTATATTATACTTATGTATACCCGCATTTTACACTATGCTGGCAGATTTATTAATCTATATGTCGTTAGTACATTCGTGTCTTGATTAAAATTCTACTACTGTTAATGCTACTTGAGACTGAGGTTCTTTAGTTGTTCTTGGAAGAAATTATAAAGTAAATATTTCCGTAATCATATACAATTATAATATCTTATCCGCAGAGACTGCTAGATAATTTATTGGAAATGTCGTCGCCTAAACTCGTATCTTGTCTTTTTAACTCTGCTGAAGTAGTTCATTTTCAAAATGATATTGAAGATTATTTTTGTATGCTTTGAATTTATACCTTCTTTTCAGTCGTTTATTGTCTTTTAGTCCTTCTGCCCTTATTGATATTATTTTATTTTTCTAAAAATTTATCCACTAGGCTAGTGATTTCATTTAATTGTAATTGGAAGAAAATAGTTTTTTAAATAGTAAAATTTTAATAGTATTATAAAAGTTAAAAATATTTTAAATTTATTACCTATATAAAAATAAAGATAGTAAAAAATTTGACGCTGTTAACAAATTATAAATTAAAAATATAATAATAATAATTTAGATATTTACTAATCTTTAAATAACCAAATTTTTTCTTTACAAATGAATCTTTCTTTTAATATCTTTAATAAAATAAAAGAAAGAATAAACAGTTACATTGTATTCTACTGGCTAATTATCATTTAAGAAATGTTATACATCTAAATCATTCGTGCATATAAATATTAGAGTAATGTCGGTAGATACTACTTAAAACTTCATAATTTTCCACTAAAAAACTTTTAGATTGCACTTTTATTCATTAAAGTGTTCTATATTTTATTATATGCGAAAACATAAATTTAGTAGTTTGAAACATACAACATTTGCCTAACACGATTATTTTATTTTCTTTCTCTTTTATTTATATTTTTAAAGAAATAAACATATTTATTTTTTTATTATTTAGAACAGTGATAATTGAATACATTAAAGATGTAGGTTAAAGAAACACTGAATATTGTAATGAAACACTTTAGTGCAATTCAAGAAGTAATACTACTTTAACTTCATCTCATTAGATTATAATAGAATATAATATAAAATGAAAAATGTACTTGTTGTAAAGATGAGTCATATAAATCTAGACTCGATAGACAGCCAATTTTACATCACTCTTATCCGGAAAACAAATATGTAAATGTTTTGAAGTGTATGATTAACAAAGAAGAACTATCTGTTATGAGAGGCTACACATATTCATTCGCCTTGTTATAAATATCATAAATATCAAATTTTTCAGAAATAAAAAGAAATTCCAAAAAAAAAAAAAATAAATAAATTACTTCTTGCCTATAATCTCGAACAAGAATCATAAATTGAAATAATAACTACCAATACTAGTGGGTAACACTTTAAACATTCTAAATTTTATTAAAATAAATGAAATAATCAGGAGTTTACTGCAACATAGAATAAAGTTTTCCTTTTTATCACCAGGAGCGCTAGTAGAAAGGTACACGAAGACCTATTTTATTAGATTCAACTTGATTTCTGAATGACCATTCTGACCATAACTCTTACTGAAATACCGAATCCAACTGTAATGTGTGGTAACAAAGTCTTACTTTATACCAACAGGCGACTTCAAAATTTCAAACTACAGTCTTAAAACAATAAATGCGTAATTTTTTTTATTCTCTTTGATTTTATTATTTTGTTTATTACTTTGTAAAGTCGTATTTGATTAACAGAGAAGAACAAAAAAATTCAATCATTATGTAAAACTTATTTATCATTGTATCTACTTTGCTTTAACATCTTCAAAAATAGAATTAGTATATTTCACATGTGGTATTTTATTTTATTTTATTTTTTATACCAGTTTTCTTTTTTTTTTTGGTGATAGACAAGTAGGTCGAAAGTGAGTTGTAGTACTCGAATGTAATCCTGCTCTTCATATGGTTGATCGTTTTTTTTTTCTACTACCATCAATTTTTCTTACTTTAATTAATAAAAATCGATAAAAGCAAGCGGTTTTGAGGAAAATCAGTCTAAAGTTATTCTGTCATGAGTTCAAACGAACTACTTATTTTAACTAAAGTATAATATATATAACAAAAATTGCACCTTTTCTGGTCATTTGCATAATTGCGAATTCATTCCACCCTAAAGGAAAAAATCATCTAGAGTTATGTTATTACTGTGGTGAAAATCAATTGGTCTGAACCGAACTGGTATATTTAAATGGTCTATTCTGAACTAAGTTTAAAAAATTGTAGAGAAACATAACGTTTCTCACGAGCTATAGTCCTTAATTGTGTGGTATTTACTCATGATAAGGATGAGGAAAAGAAAACCCAAGTTTCTACACAAAGGATTTTATGTAATGACGCGTTTCGAATTTTTAGTTTTAGTTTTCCTCCTCTGCTTACATCTGATTAGCAAGGAGATGAAACCTAAAGATGAATACTAAGTGTTCGAAAGGTTGTATAAATCATATGAGTGGAGACTTAGTTTTTCTTTCCCTCATTTTAGTTGAAGATTCTATTTCTTCCGTTTTAAGCTAAACAACCTGAGAGATAGTGACTCGGATCACTACCTGACGAATTATAGATTTCCAATAGTCTAATACATCGAATTCCTTATCTATTTGTTAGGTAGACAGTGACTCTGAGCATATGTTTCTTTAATTAAAGTTCTGAACACTCTTAATGATGTGTTGCGTGTCGTAATTAGAATGATAATCTGGACCATGTATATCTTCATCCCTGTAGCGTACTCATTCAAGTACTAAGAACAGCAATTGGGCTGCCTAACGATTGAACAAGTGTTCCCTGTTGATGTGGACTTCAATACAAGTCTGACTGTATGTTTAAATAGTGGCACAAACGAAAGGCCATGGTTTAACTAATAATGTTTACCTGGTACTCCATTACGTACAGTATTTTTAATACTTGTCAATAAATGAAAGTACATTACTTGTGAAAAGTTTCTACCATGTTAGTTACAAGTATTAAAAGCAAACTAGAGCTGAGTTGCACTGTAATGAATTGATAGTTCAAATTATTCACCAACTGGCCCAAATCAAGTTGAAGAGATAATTTTGTAAATAAAAATAGACTTAATTAACTACAAATTACATTAAGTAATTTCGTAAGTTGCTAAACCTCCATCCATGTCTCTCTTACCTTTTGTACTATTTCTGACTACGAGGTGTGTAAATAAAGTAGTGAGACTGATTTTTTTTTAAATTTTCTATTCAAATATAATTACAATGTGATATTGTCACCTTCAAAATAGTTCCCTTCGGAAGCCACACAGCGCTGGAGACGGTCCTTCCAATCATTGTAGCATTGCTGGAACTCGGATTCTGGAATGGCCTTCAGCTGGTCGGTTACAGCAGTTTGTATGTTTTGTAGTGTCCCGAAATGAGTTCCCTTGAGGTGATTTTTCAATCTCGGGAAGAGGAAAAAGTCACAAGGACTCAAGTCTGGTGAATAAGGAGGCTGAGGAGCAACAGGAATGTTTTTACTGGCCAAAAACTCGTTTATTGAGATGGCAGTGTGACAGGGCGCGTTGTCGTGATGCAACACCCACTTGTCTTTGATGTTTGGCCGTTTGAATTTTTCAAATTCAACTGTTCCCCGATCATTCTGACTGTCAAGCGTCGATCTGAACGCACAAGGTTCCGTACTCTGTTGACATTTTCATCGGTGTTTGCACTTGAAGGCCTTCCGCTTCGTGGTTCATCTTCAATCGACTCTCTTCCTTCTGAAAATTCCTTAAACCACTGAAAAACCTGTGCCCTCGATAAAACACGTTCTCCATAGGCCTCCTGAAGTTTTTCAAAAGTTTCGTTTGCATTATGTCCAAGTCTGAAGCAAAATTTGATTGCACACCGCAGCTCAACTTTGAGGTCACTCATTTTTAAAACGCTCAAGAAAAAACCATTTCACGAAAACCAACGCTACGGACAAACAAATGACTGTGGCGAGTTCAGATTCATACTGGAGGCGCATCACACGTGCACCTGACGCTACTCAAGGCCACGCGTCTCCAGCGTTGCCAGATCGAAAGCGACGTTGCCAGTCTCACTACTTTATTTACACACCTCGTATATCACTGGATTTAAATTCTTATACCATGAATCTTCTAGATAAGTATTAAGGCTAGAGTGAATGAGTTGGGTCTTTAATCAGTACAAGTGTGCTTTACATCTGCCACTCTACACAAGGCACTGTCATGTCTGTTCTGTTATAGACCCTGGGGCAAACTGCTTCTGCTGTCTTCCCTCCTCTTCCTTATCTACACTCTAAGTCCCATCAAATTCTTTATCACTTCATTCCTGCTCCTTGCCTATGTCATTGTTTCCAGTATCTCTTAACACGTTGTCACTTCCTTATCGTATCATAATATATGCCTTATTTCATAATCTGAATTTTATATGTATTAATCGCTTGCTATACAATGCATGTATTAATTGACATGCTATACTTGCATGTCAATTTAATCATTTTTTATATTTTTAATTTTTAGTGTTTTATAGCATATCTATAACAATATAATGAACTACACATGAAACATATGTGAACAACTATGGCTTGACCCTAATTTTGTTTGCTACAATTCGCCAACAAAGTTAAAATGCATACATGCCTAAATATACAATTTGTGAAAAATTTAACAAATTTTACGTCCTTATGACTTTATGTTATCTTGAAGATTGAAAATATGTGTTAAATAAAACAAACTATAAGAAATTATTATTATAGTTCGTGTTGGAAACACTCTGAGAGTCTACTCAAAAAAGCTTACCAAAACAATATAGGTTATCAGATGATAAGCGTGGATGCAAAACGGTGTTGTATCATTTAATGAGCTATAACCTAGGAACCATTCGTAAGGTTAGAAATGAAAAAAAAACTAGCCAAAATAACAGAATATTTGATGTTAAAACTCTGAAACACAAAAACTATAATACTCTTATGAATTTCTGTTACGCTAGCATTATAACACTGTCAGTTTTCAATAAAACAAGCAAATAGAAATAAACAATTGTCATGAACTTTAGTCCATTAACGAATCAAAAGATATAAGGATAGAAATCTTTTCTGATTGAACCGTGTTGAAAACATCTACTAGTCTACAGATCTGTCTTGAAATTCCATATACACCTTTAATTTTTTTATTTTGATAAATGTGTGAATTCAATAAAACTAGTGTTTATTGACTGTATTAACTCGTATCAATGACTGTATCACATAGGTACATTTGTGTCACAAATGAATTTTTACCTTACTAAAGGTATATACTTTTACTTTTCTAATAGACTTGAGAAACAGACAAGCAATTAAATAAACCAGATAAAAACTATATGTTAAAATTATCAATATATAAATATATGCTTGATTTAAATGCTTTTTTTTAATTAACAATTAACATCTGAAGAGAGTGTAATTGTTTTTATTGTATTTGTACGTCCTTTAGCGTTCTCTTTATAAAATAATTTAAATGATAATTAACATTTTATAATTAAACATATGAGCTAAACAGTATTTTTAACAAGAATCGAACCTATGGCTTCAGGATGAGAGCCATAGCTAGATGTTGGGACTGAAATGTTCTTAGGCTATCTCTGACTTGTCTTAATTTTTTTCGAAACGGAGTAACACTGGAAAATGCTTAAGAAGTTTTTCTGTCTCTTTTAATACTTCTAATTGTGATTAGAAAAGTCTATTATTTGTCTGTTTATTAGGTAACTTTTCAATTCACAAAAAAACTGACTCATTCACATACATACACAACGCAGCAACACGCAAGCGCATGTAATTAGAAATAAATGAGGATTGCAATGGTTTAAATAGATAATAACAATAAAGAAACGGAAAAAATACGAATACAATTAAAGTTCGACATACTTGTTCGATTAAAACTAAAAAAAACTGTTCATTTGAAGACTTTTTATACAAATTCCTAGTGTAAATCCTATTCACTATATACTAGACATCATGAGACCTTTTTATTTATTTAGTTATCTTATTGCTTGTTATTGTAAGGGGGCCAGGTCAACTCAGTGGTTAAAAGTACAGTCGTCTCTGGGCTGGTAGTCCGGGGTTTGATCCCCACCTGGCCCTCGATTTATTCACGCAGGAGGTAAATAAATCTGAGTAATTCATCCCTCGGAGACGATTAAGCCGTCGGTCTCGAACCTGTACAATGTCAGATACTCGTTAAAGATCTCTACTCGAAATGCATTTGAGTTAGGCAAAATTTAGGATGGGCTGGTAGTCCGGGGTTTGATCCCCACCTGGTCCTCGATTTATTCATGCAGGAGATAAATAAATCTGAGTAATTCATCCCTCGGAGACGATTAAGCCGTCGGTCTCGAACCTGTACAATGTCAGATATTCGTTAAAGATCTCTACTCGAAATGCATTTGAGTTAGGCAAAATTTAGGATGGGCTGGTAGTCCGGGGTTTGATCCCCACCTGGCCCTCGATTTATTCACGCAGGAGGTAAATAAATCTGAGTAATTCATCCCTCGGAGACGATTAAGCCGTCGGTCTCGAACCTGTACAATGTCAGATACTCGTTAAAGATCTCTACTCGAAATGCATTTGAGTTAGGCAAAATTTAGGATGGGCTGGTAGTCCGGGGTTTGATCCCCACCTGGTCCTCGATTTATTCATGCAGGAGATAAATAAATCTGAGTAATTCATCCCTCGGAGACGATTAAGCCGTCGGTCTCGAACCTGTACAATGTCAGATATTCGTTAAAGATCTCTACTCGAAATGCATTTGAGTTAGGCAAAATTTAGGATGGGCTGGTAGTCCGGGGTTTGATCCCCACCTGGTCCTCGATTTATTCATGCAGGAGGTAAATAAATCCAAGTAATTCATCCCTCAGAGACGATTAAGCCGTCGGTCTCGAACCTGCACAGTGTCAGATACTCGTTAAAGATCTCTACTCGAAATGCATTTGAGTTAGGCAAAATTTAGGACTCCCAATGTAAAATCTGTATAATCACCGATCAAACTGCTGACCGGTAAACGGCTGACATTATTACCCGCTAGGGAATCGCTTAAACAATAAAACAAAAGTGCTGATATTATTGTATATTAACTAAAAGAGACTGATGAGGAATTGGTATTTCTAACCTCTCAGCAATCAAGCCATCCTTGATTGAACTCTCTTTGACAATATTATATCACAAAATACAAAATTAAGTCAAATTTTATTGGATTTAACTTATATGTGGTAGTGTCCAAAATAATATAAGCAGGACCAGTGAATCTCCAACAAGTAATACGAACAAATCTTTTAGCGTTAACCCTACTATTCATGTATTTAAATTACAATTATTTTTTTAATCATTGATAATGTTACAGAAATTGTAATTCTTGAACATGGAAAATATTTGGACCTTTATGCGGAATTATTTTCAGATGAGAATAATGTGATGAAATTTTTTTGAAAAGCGCTCTCATATTGGATTTTCTCTCCAGAACAGGAACAAACTAATATTTGTTACAAGGACAAATATTTATTTGTTTAACTTTTAATGAAGTGCTGTGTAATTTAATGATAGCTAATATTGTTTCAGTATCATATTTTTATGTTGCTACCTTTGATATTATATTAGAGGTAAAAATGTTGATTTGTTGTTTGGAATTCATTTTTGTTATGGGTGAGCCGTCGTCGAGGATTCTAAATTCGTCTTTCGCCAAGTTTATTAAATTACTGATATTTATCGACTACATGACGTTGTAGAGGCTTAGGATGATATACAAAACTATACATCTCCCACATGAAAATATAAGATCACTGTCAAGATTCGATCTTTCATTCGAAGTAGCCTTTTGTTTGCCTCTTTGGCAGATCTAAAGACCTGGAAAATAATAAAGGCACCAACAAGCAACTTTTTCTTGGAAATATCAAACAACCGATGTCTAAGATAATAGCGTCCGAGTCTCTGTGGCCGTGGCAAGCGACCTCATTGAACAATTCTTACCGTAGTATATATGGCAAAGATAAAGCCTTTAAACTTAAAGTATAGCCAAGAAGTGCACTATTTATGTGTTGTATAAAATCTGTGAATTAATCACGTGTATACCGATATACTATTTTGTTTTAAAAAGAACATAATGACGGGATTTTCATGATTTATACATGAAAGTTCGTCAATGTATAATGAAGAATATCTTTCATTTACCTTCCATACCATAAATAACAAAATGATGTTCACTGTTCTTGCCACATCGCCCCTAAGTGGTGCTGTTTAAGGAAATATTGCCTGACTGGATAAAGTAACAGCATGCTAAATAAGAGAGACCAAATGAAATTAAATGAAAAAGCTCAGTTTATACAAACGTTAATGCTTACGTTAAATATCTAAGGTAACCTAATATTTCTCTACTGCTTCTTCTGCTTATGGTTTTAATCATATTATTATTAGTAAATTAATAATTATAACATTACTTGTATTATATACATAAAATAAAAATAATACGTTTTTTTTAAAAAATATAATCATAAAAAAATGTATGTTCATGACATAAGAAAAGTTCATTTTATTGTTATCTTAACAAGGAAATTAATTTCTGAATGCGCATACTTCTTATTAACAACAAAACAAGAACGTTTATTCGGTTATTTTAGGCATCTTAGTTTAAATAAAACGTGTTTTAACAATTGGGGTTTTTATTCCAGTCCCCAAATTATATTAATAAGTTATTATAATGATATTAAACAACGTTCTTTGATTGAAATTGCTAAACCTTTGAGTTTTCAGAATATAAAGTGGTTATTTTTTAGGAGTTTAAACCTGTTCGTTTTGTCATAATTCTTTCCTTTTCTATTTCTCCCCTTTGCGTCAGTCCAAGACTCTGTTTGTATAACCCATTGTCCATGGAGATGTCCTTTTACTTACATTCAATTTCCATACATACCTTTCTCCCAATTCCCTATAAGAAAGCATCAAGAAGGAATCACCAAGAACTGGAAAAATCTCCTTCACGTCCATAGGTTAGTCAATTCCCTGGTATTTCTTCTGCCGTTCATTTAAATTTAAGGAAATGTAATATATATATTGTAAACAGGAAAACGATCAAAAAAGACAACAAATGTTTCACGATGAACCACAAACACTGAACCAAGGAACAAACACACTTACTGTCTCTAATGTTTGGTTGAACCGTCATCAGGAGAGTTGAGATAGGGACGCCAAGCGCACTTGTGAAGTCGTTCTTGGGTTACTTGCCGTTGCGTCTACAACGTGCTTGGCCTCCCATTCTCTTTTCTCCTGAAGACGGATTACCCGAAAATTTGAGTCTGTAAGTGTGTTTCCCTACTTTGTGTGTTGCTCTTTGTTAATCTCGAACTCGTAACATATATATATATATATATATATATATATATATTATATATATATATATATATCAATGATCAAACCACAATAAGAAAATGGAAAAACAAGACTAAGATCTATCAACCGTAACAAACGGTCTTCGTCAGAGTCAAAAACCCAACTGAAACAAACAGTTAGGTTTTTGACTCTGACGAAGACCGCTTGTTACGGTTGAAAGATCTTAGTCTTCTTTTCCCATTTTCTTATTGTGGTTTGATCATTGATTGTTATTTCACGTGTTTATGTGAAATCTTTATATATATATATATATATCAATTTCTAAACCACAGTAAGAAATTTAAGAACCTAATAGTGTGACTCTGACGAGGACTAGCTACCTGTTTATAAGATCTTCAACCCGTTTCTGAATTTCTTACTGTGACTGGACTTTGTTCTATATTTCACACGCTTGTTGCAAAAACATATCCTTGCTTGATAAAAATATGTGTTTTCAAATGTATTTATTTTTTTTTTAATTCCCGGCATGTTGCCATTTGTTTGTATTTAATTGGTATATTTATCACTTGCTGCAATAATACCACATTATGATTGAAATATATTGAACAAAACAGAAAAAAAATACTCAAGTATGTAATTCGTTCAATGAATGATCAAGTAAACCATTGCGAAAATATTACTAATGGAAAACTATAATGGTCAAAACTATTTTACTGAGATCCCATATAAAACAATGCAATCGAAAGAAAATTTTTAAAATTTTAAAGAAATTTTAAAAGTTTGAAAAAATAATGCGTTTATTGTAGGCATCAATTTCAAAGAAATATGTTAAAAATAAAATCTTTAATAAATGTATTACACAGGAATTATACTGTAAGTCTTGGCCAAGGGGATCACACAGTGACGATAAAAAAATCAACAAGTTCTAAAGTATTCGATTTTTTGTTGTCAAAAATTTGGACATCAGAAGGATGTTTATTTTGTTTTAATGTTACATTGTAGAATAAATAACCTAATAATATTAACTGAAATAACAATAATTTGGTGTACTTTTTTTACGTATTCCACAGGTTTCCACAATGTTACAATAATTTTCCACTTAGGAGATTATACACTATTTCGTAGAGGAGATCAATTGATATGTGATGGCATGAAAAAAATGGGGCCACTATAATATATTAAGAGTAGCGTCATTCACCACTCTGTATATATACAGATCATTCGTCTCAATGTATTATGAACACTGCTTGAAAAGGGCAGATTAAAAGTGAAATGTCTGTTAGGTTTTAATAAGGAATAAACCCATATGAAAGATTTACTAGCTTAACACTCATACAAACAAGCGTAAGACTTAGTAAAGATTGTTTCAATCTTGACAAAAACATCATACAGTAAAGCTATTTTGATAAAAAAAATAATTTTGGTCTATAACCATAACCAACATTTGTCTTCTCTTTAAATCACAGTTGAACCAAGTATGATGGATTCTGTCTTTCAATTGTTTATTTCTGACCTTTTATTTGTCCGATGCCAGATCGTTTTCCAATGATTGAGTTGATGTAAATACAGATATATTTAATTATCAACCTTGCTGCTACCATTAATCTATTCATTGTCTTTATTGCTTCTATCGCTCTAATAAAAGACGTGTCCGAAAGTTTAGCCTACTTTTCTTACCCGTGATTTTTACTTATGCTACCTTATATCTCCTCTGTTCGCGCTTCTCTCTCTTCTTCTTCTTCTTCTTCTTCTTCATCATCATCTTTCTCTTCTTCTTCTTCTTCTTCTTCTTCTGACTATTTACATAAAATGTATAATATTTCATAGAAGATGAAGTTGTATAATTTACTTTAAAATTTTGACATTCGTGATGAACAGATGTAGAATTAGTAGGTTATGGCATTTTCTTGTTATCTTCTTACCAGAGCCAGTCAAATTTGAATATGGTGAAGATCAATTCAGTGTAAACTAATTTTCTTCAGTCGATATATAGTAAATGAACTGTTAAAACTGTAGACCGCAAAGTATCAATAATTGTGAAATTCAATCCCAGAGCCGTTGGCTAGTTTTGCTGTTCTGAGATGATGAGAAAGTTGTAATTAGATTGATTAAGGTTTGAGTACAGTTTGTTTGGATGAGACTTAGGTGAAGAGCAGTTGTTGATGGTGAGTGTGGGGTTGCAGGAGCAGTGGTCCTCAGAGGAGTAGCAGTGATGGAAGGCTGACTCAGCGAGGCTCTCTGCCAGCCAAGGCTCAGCCGCCTGATCCTTCCAGACCCCCTGTGCCAGCCAAGAGGAGTCGCAAGCACCGCTCCAAAAAACACTGACTTCCTACCATTTGTAAACATTTTCTGCTTTGTATATATTTGTAAATACATCATTTCTACATTTTTCGTTTGACCTTAATCAATTTGCAATTCCCAAATCATTTCTTCATCATATTAAAAGAAGTAATTAATTTCTTCTTTTAAAAAAGTGCCCTTAAAAGCACTTTTTAAAACAATAATTAATTATATCTTTTATATTAAACTGCAAATAAAATATAATATACATTTTACATTATTTTTTTAATTTTATTTGCTCAAAGTCACCACAACGTAAGTATTACAATACCAGTGACACTGATAACACAGATATAGGAGGGAACACAGGAGAAAACAAGCAATCCAGTGACTACACTTCCTGGTGTGGGTCTAAGTAGAAAAAGAAATCACTTATAACAGTTCATAGTAATAAGTCTCTTGGTTACATCATCTTCAGACATCTGCTGGCATTTCCTGGAATGCTTGTAGAGGATATTGTTTTTTTTTTTTGGTGAAGCGCTTTATAGCAGGATATTGCTACCTGTTGAACTGTTGGAAACTTCAGATAGGAATAAATTGTTTGGTTTGGTATATAGAAGGAACAATGAAGAATTTTACGAAGGATTTTGATTTGAAGGATTTGTATCCTTCTGTGTTGTTCTACTCGTTTTATTTTTATATGGGGAGCCCAAGTAAGTCGTCTATCAAGATGTAGTTCTAAGTATTTGGTGGTTGTAGCTTGAGGGATCGGAATATGTTTAAGGAAGACTGGAGAACACGTATCTGGCCGCAACGTGAATGTTACGTGAACACTCCTCTGTTCGTTAACGCGTATTCTCCAACACTACAGTCATGAATATTCTAGGTTTGAGTGCAGGTTTGACGCAAATCTCTTCTTTCAATATACAAGTTAGTCTCAATCTAAATACTAAACACTCTCAAACCAGTATTAAACTGCTACTTTTTTATCATTATTTTTTATGTTTATTATTACTCATTTTATATTAGATTTTTCCGCTAATTATTACTTTTTATCTTTTATTTGTATATACATTTCTATGACCATTTTTTATTTAATTTATTTATTGCATTTTATGTGTTGTTACTCTTATTCTTATTATTTTTCTTTTCACTTTTTTACTTTACTTCCTGTATGTTTTGATTTCCCTTACTACCGAGGTAGCACTGCGAGGTATTCTATCCTTAGAGTTCTTTAATTGGCTGTCGTCACTTCTAAGTTCGCTTCCTCTTGTGAAAAATTGTGAAACTTTTTTTGTTACTTTAATACAAAATTCAACTTTTAAATATTTCAATTCTGTATAGCTCTAAATATACTTTTGTTATGCTTTTAAAAAATTAAGCCTGAGTAGACTATGAATAAGACTAATATGACAAGATTAGGATCAAAAATCAAATTTAGGATATAATTAATATCAAATTAATTACTTTTAAAAGATTTAAAAAGTAAGCTAGTGGAAATTTTCCAAAATAGGATGCCTTTAAAGACCAATGTAGTTGAGAATGTCGTACTTGTAGTTGTACTCTGGCATTTTGATCGTGTGGTGGAACTGGTTTTTTGAGATTAATAAGCTAATCACTGACATCATTGGGTAGCCTTACTACGTCACAACCACACACTGTTCTACTTGTAATGAACTAAATGCAGAAAATCAGCAGAAAAAATATCGACATGCAAATTAAATTAACACTTCCTGAACCATTCAACAGGTAATAATATCACTGTGATTTTATATATCAACATATTACAATTGAATACTGAATATTATAGATACACAGTTATTATACTCGTACTACCTAAGTTATCTGTCAAATATTGCGCCCAAGGCGTAAATAAATATGATATTTCTATTCTGTGTTCAATTTTTAAAATGTTTTGATTAAAGCAACCAAACAGAATTTTACAGGAAAGCATTTCTCACCACATTATTAATTTATATATATAATATATTTAATATATATCAATGATCAAACCACAATAAGAAATGGGAAAACAAGACTAAGATCTTTCAACCGTAACAAGCGGTCTTCGTCAGAGTCAAAAACCCAACTGAGTTTGGGTTTTTGACTCTGACGAAGACCGCTTGTTACGGTTGAAAGATCTTAGTCTTGTTTTCCCATTTCTTATTGTGGTTTGATCATTGATTGTTGTTTCACGTGTTTATGTGAAATCTTTTTATTAATATATATACTTTAAAACAGTAACTGTAGACTGTTAGTATATAACAGTACTTTTTAAACAGTAGACTGTTTATATATGAAAAATTAATTAATTAATTAATTAAGTGAATATAACAAAGAACTGACCAAAATACTTACTGAGAGAAATATTTCGAACAGGCAGTTCGTCATCAGGGAGAATATCAGAAGAAGAAAACGTCTTTATAACAGTGAGGAAGACTAACTACGTCCTTAGGACCCCACTTATGCTAGTTCATTTCTTCTGAAATTCTCTCTGAAGACGAACAGCCTGTTCGAAATATTGGTCTCAGTTACAGTTTTGTTCTCTTCTTTGTTCTACAACTTGTTTATACTAACTGGACCACTTTTAACGTTTTTGAAGAATATATCTCTCTATCTGGGCCCATAGAAAAAGGGTAATATTTTTCCATTTTTTAACTATTCCTGTAAATTTATTTTATAAAAAAAAATCCTTTTGAAATTAAAGTGATTCAAAGGGTATTCATAAAATAAGGTTTAAGAAAATTGTATTCATATGAGAACTTTTTAAAATCTCTCTTCCCTTATTCTCTCTTCCTGAAGATCAACTTCGTTTCGAAATATTGATCCCAGTAGGTGTTTTCGTTCTTTATGTTCTGTTTTTTCTCCAATTATTCATATATATATATATAACTTTAAATTACTCAAAGCATGACACAGAAAAAAGAATAAAAAGAACACTTACAGAATTCAATATTTTGAACTGTTGTTCGTCATTAGGAGTAGACTAGAAGAGAGGACGAAGTGCTTGATAAAATCGAAGTGCTATTAAATCACGAAGTGATTTGATAAAGTGCTTACTGGGATTCATATATATATATGAATAATAATCAAAATAACACTTCATGTAATAGATAGATTAATTTATTTACCACAATGAAACTAATTTGGAAACAATGCTCTAAGGCCTTTTGTCAACACATCGTCAGAGAGCAAATGAACTAAAAAATAATAAATACTGTTAACCTGGTTGATTGAAGTTTCTAGAATTGTTGGTAACTCTGAATGTGTTTAATGATGAAGAAGTCTTCATCTGTTTAATTATTCCACTAATCAAAACTTCATCCAATTTATATTGTCCTAGGGTATTGTTCATTAATTTATGAACAATAAATTCAAAAGTTCTTTATGAGGGCACTTTCCAAAATATTCTTCTTCTCTCCGAAGATACAAATATTAATTCATTTGCCCCATTCCAGCTAATCACATGATTACTATTTCTTATGTGCATGAACAAGGCACTCATTTCGTCTTCTCTTCTGATCAGCAAATGAATTAATATTCATATTAGTTCATATTAATTCTATCCGTGTCTTCGGATAGAAGAAGAAATATTCTGGAAAGTGAACTCATAAAGAACTTTTTTTATGAGAAATTAATGAACAATAGCCTAGGACAATATAAATTGGATGAAGTTTTGATTAGTGGAATAATTAAACAGATGAAGACTTCTTCATCATTAAACACATTCAGGTTACCAACAATTCTAGAAACTTCAATCAACCAGTTTAACAAGCATTTATTCTTTGTTAGTTCACTTTCTCTCTGACGATGTGTTGACGAAAGGCCTTAGAGCATTGTTTCCAAATTAGTTTCATTGTGGTAAATTAATCCATATATATATATATATATAATCTCCATAAATTGTTCTTGACCTTTTCTATTCTATTGTATGTTTTGTTATTGAGGGCTAGATCAAATAAAAGAAAATAAACTCCTCCCTGGCTAACGTTTCGATGTATTTGTACATCATCTTCAGGGCTAAAATCAGAGTAAGAACTCTAATTCTAAGAACAAAATAACCTTTTATATGTATCTGTTGGTCTCAAAAATTTGTGTTAGTTCTCTATGTGAGTTGTAGATTGTTTTGGTAAATGTATTATAATTCTTACTCTAATTTTAGCCCTGAAGATGATGTACAAATACATCGAAACGTTGATCTCCTTCTATATATATATATATATATATATATATATATAAGTCTAGTCGAAGGTTTTGTTCGGTTAACATTGTTGTTCCTTTAAATAATGTAAACTTCATTTTCTTAGTTAAAAAAATTCTTACTTCTGCCTATGAAAAAGGTTTTAAATAAAATCGAAACGTTGGCAACGAGAGTTTGATTTTTTACCCTGGAAAATTGACCGAACCCCGATTAAAGAACACACCTATTCTATCTAACGGTCGACATATTATTGAATCTGTTATATATATAATATATATATATATATATATATATATTATATATATATATTATATATATATATATATATATATATATATATATATATATATATATATATGATCAAACCACAATAAGAAATGGGAAAACAAGACTAAGATCTTTCAACCGTAACAAGCGGTCTTCGTCAGAGTCAAAAACCCAACTTTTATATATATATTTAAATGAAGTGAACTAGAAATCTATTTGTAAAACAACCAATAATAACTTCAAAAATGGTTATTATTTGAGAAATCTGCTAGGATAGGTGTGAGCGTTTCATTTCTTATAAGGCGTCACGAGAAAGGTCAAGTAAGCGACTTGGGGTAAGTTAAAGGTGAAGGGGAAGTTGAAGGAGGGATGATGCACAGGAGGGTAGCAGAAGTGAATGTATGGGCCTACTAGGGCTTCCTCCACTCACGTCTCCCTGCAAACGTCGAATTAATTCATCCCCTCAACCTTAGACATGTCACAATCGCACAAGTTTTTATAATTTTATCCTTCTTATTCAAGTTCAACCTTTCAAATATTGCTATTTGAAAAACAGATATTGTATTTTTTATTTTATTAATTTTTTTTTTCGTCGTAGGATGTGGAAAAATCTGTTCATCAGATCTCTTAGCAAGACGTCTTGCTTAGTGTATGTGGGGTTGGGAGTCCCGACCCACTAAAAAACCACATCCTATTTCCTGGCAATACCTGACACGGAAACCGTTTGCACATTATTTTATATTTAATACTTATTAATTTTTTATAATGACAATATATTTGTTAACATTAATATTAATGTTTCTTAAAATTAATAACATTAATTGTAATATTAAAATTACATATAAAATATATTTATGAATAACATGATACCCATCTCTTCCTAAGCTATTTTTCTGTATATGATATTAGTTTTAAAATCAGCGTTTGATTATAATCTGTGGTTCTTAACCCGATAAATAAAAAAAAAGGCTGGGCCATACATTTTCATTTGAATCAGGACGACTTCTCATTACATATTTCTTATCAGCTGTAACCAAACTCAAAAGTGATTAAATAAACCAATTTTTTAAACACACTGTCCATTTCCAAAATGAATTAGTATAAAAAAAATTATAAAATAAAATGTATTGCTGTATCCCTTATAAAGTACTTATTCGTTATATAAAAATTCTCAATTTCAAATTTATTTGTTTAAAAGTGATATTAAAAAGTTGAAACGTTAGTATTTCACTCTCAGTCAGAGTAGTTTGTCCTTTTTTACAAGCTGAAATTCTATGCATATACATATTAGAGCTACATATAATTTATTACTGTAAAACATATCAAGTTTCACTCCACTGTTCTGGATCAGTGTAGTCTGACACTGTCTTTATTAGAAAGAAAGTAATAACACAAGAGCGATGTTGTGAAAGGGATATAATACTATTTTATATATATATATGGTACATATATTATTATTATTAAGTTGATTATAAACCTCAGAAGGAATATAATTTTAAACGGAAACCCTTTTATATATTTTGGTAACATTTTATGTTAACCAAAATATTTTTCATATGGTAATATAAAATATTTTATGTTAATATGGTATTTTATGCATTCAATATAAATACAATAAATGTTTATTTCAAAGTTCTTTTTTATAAAATTCTCAAAGACGCGTTATGATTATGGAGTAAGTCAGGTTTTGTCGCAATATTACTATTCCGGGTAAGTATCTGCCTCCATTTTGATTCATCATTCATTTAAGAAGGTTGTTACCGACGGAACCTGCTACAAAGACCTTGTCTTCTCAGAGGCTTGACCAAGGTCTCCACAAGTATGTAACCAGACCTCTCTTTCTTCAAACATTGTACTCCTTATTAACTTATCACTTACTAGACTACCCGTGGCACTTTGTGTCACTCAGAAATTATAGCAATAAGTATTGAAATTAATTCACTATAGATGATTGACAGAGATAATTTTAATTGTTGTTTCTTGTTATTAAAGAGATACAGATTCTTATATGACCCCAAAAATTTTGATACTGTATTCTTAACACGATTCAAGATATATACACAGTAAGTATATTTAGCAAAATAAAAATCACTTAAAAGTAAAAAAAATCATTTATTTTATCATATAAATAAATAAAACATCAATTCAAGTTATATACACAATGAAATATATTTAAAACATACAAAACGTATAATTGAAATCTTCTATTTATTTACATAATATAAAATAACAATGGAAGGAATGTCTTTATAATATTATCTAGAACATTCGTATTTTATCTGACAGTTGTGTTCAAGTTTGTTTCTAAAATTATTCATTTTTAACCTCTAATGTAATAGTTTATTATATATTTGTTACATTTATTTATAATACATTTGCAGTACTGTCATCAGTGAGCACGCAAGCCTCTGGGCTACTCTTGCTCCATGCCTTTATTTTATTACCAGGGTGCAAGCGAGTGGCTACCCTGGATCCATGCCTTTAATTCATTACCATTGTTTATATTATTCAAATATTGAATTCACAAATTTTTTTGCTACATTTATTTTTAATTATATTTGTACTAAAAAAAATATTATCATTGCCATTGTGAACAATTGGCAAACAACAATTACAATGTCCAACAATTTTGTTTATACCTTAAGACCTTAGATGGCGTTACAGAAAATGTTACAAATTAAAGTAAAGAATGAAATTTGAAATCGACCATGAATTTGCAGACGACCTCTATAGTAACTATAAATTTGCTATATCTGTTTGAATTTATAATTTATTTAATTTGAGTCGACTAATGACTCAAAGTTTAAGATCCTTTTGAGAATAATTAAAAACAAGTTCAGTAGTTTGATGATTTCCAGTAAGTTGACTTTGTAACAAATATTTGTCGTGTTTGATGAAAACCAGAACAGAGTGCGTCAGTCTTTATCCAGTTGACGTCAGGGCAACTTGCTTTGGAAGCCGGTTGACCTTCGCTGTTGCTGACTTCGGCTCTCATTCCTCCTAGTGTCCTCTGGGTGGAAACTCGCATGCCATCATGTATCAGGTACCATTCTCTGCAGTACTTTTATCAACTTTTCTTGCTTTATCAAATTATTTTATATGTGATTGAAGGGAAATAAGGTGTAATTAATGGTCATAATACTCCACTATAAGACATATATTTCAGCAGAAGTAACCTTTCTAAATATCATTAACTTCCTATGATTTATTATACTTTTACAAATATTTCTTACATTTCAAGCAATATTTACTCATAATAATTGTTGCCTAGGATATATAAAATATACTTTGTGCAAATCGTACATTTACAAATGATTTCAAGTTTGAAAAATTATTCAAAACGTAAAACTTACACAGAAATTTAAACTCCATGAAATATGACGGGTTCAACTTAGTAGTTCAAGTTGAACTTTTATTTGAACTTTTATACATCTTTATAAATCTTTGTTTGTATATTAAAAACATCTAAAAATAACACGTCTAGCTCTACTTACTATCATACAATACAAATATAAGGACTTTTGTTCCATAAACAATCACTACACGTTCTGTACTTTCATTGCTCTGATGAAGAACTTTTGTGTGATAACTTACCTTGTAATGTCAAGCAATTTTTGTTACTGTTACTATATTATTCTCACTTCCGAGTAAAATATATTTATATGCATACATGAAATCTCATAATAACTTTGTTACTCTACTATCAAGGTAACCACAAATAATGTATTGATTTATTATATATATATATATATATATTCTATGTAACATAATAAGTTTTGAATCAATATATATATATATATATATATATATATTATATGTTTTGCCCAGTTAATATTGTTACTTTCTTTAAATAATCTACATTTTATTTTCTTATTCACAATGTTCTTACTGTTTGCTATAAAAAAGGTTTTAAAATAAAACTGAAACGTCGGCAACGAGATTGATATTAGAACCTAGAAAATTGACCGAAGCATGATTATATAATACACACACACACACACATTTATATATATATATATATATACGTTTCACGATCAATCACAAACACAGAACTAAAGAATAAACACACTTACTGTCTCTAATTTTCGGTTGAACCGTCATCAGGAGAGTTGAGATAGGGACACCAAGAGCACTTGTGAAGCAACGGTTGGAGACCCACAAACGTTTAGTTCTGTGTTTGTGATTCATCGTGAAACGTTTGTTGTACTTTTGGATCGTTTTCCTGTTTATATATATATATATATATATATATATATATATATATTCACTCAAAATAAGAAAAAACGATCCAAACTGGACGCAAATCAGTTCAAAAATGAAGAAAAGCAACACACAGAGAAAGAGACACACTTATAAACTCAAATTTTCGGATGATCCGTCTTCAGGAGAAAAGAGAAAGGGGAAGTCTTCTCTTTTCTCCTGAAGACGGATCATCCGAAAATTTGAGTTTGTAAGTGTGTCTCTTTCTCTGTGTGTTGCTTTTCTTCATTTTTGAACTGATATATATATATATATATATATAGTTGACTGTCGTCCCTCCGTCAATTCACTTCTTCTCCTGAGGACGACCGCCATTTTGGTCGATAAATTAAAAAGTGAGTCTTTTGTTATGTTTCAGTCTATGTGGCACTGTTTATTTTTAGCATACATATATATATATATATATATATATATTGGTGGCACTTCTTTTGGTATGCATGATTTGTTGACGACGACCTAATATCTTTAGTCAATAAGTTTCTTCTCATTAACTTCAATTCGCCTGATCAAATCATAAAAATGGAAATGTTCATAGAACAATTAATCAAAACCAGGAAAACTCAGAGATAAACACTGGTAATGTCGCAAAAATAAGGAATGACTAACTCTTACAGTCTCAAATATTTGACTTAAACTAGCATCTGTGAAAGAAAGGGAAAAAAGACCAAAACATTGGTCTTTTGACGGCTGGTGGTCTTAAAAATCATCATGTGCATATGGTCCCAAGAAATCACAGTATTAATCCCCAAATAAAAGAAATGTTTGTTATTCTGAAGAACAAGAGTCTAGAACCTAACTTGAATGGATCAAGAACGAAAACTAAAATCTTGCGCTCTGACTCGTCAGCAAATTCAGTTCTTTAGGACAACCAGAAGCTGCATCACTAGGCTAATTGTGTAAGCGTTCTATTAGAAATTAAGCTCTACCTGATGATGAAGGTTCAATAGTCGAAAGTTAGTATGCTGCAAATTTACAACAATGTCTCTTGCACAGATTTTATGGCAACTTCAGGTAAAAGAAATGAAAATTGCCCGAAAGACCACCAGCGTTAAGCTTGAGTTAGTTTTGAGCTGTTGTTAGTTTCAACAATGTATTTGTGAGAGGACTTGATACTGATTTATACTTACATATATATATATGTATATAATTAAAAAGAAGATAGCACACAGACTTGCTACTGATTAACTCTTTTATATATATATATAAACCAATTAAAAAGAAGATAGCAAACAGATAGACACAGGAATAACTCATTTCTATATTTCGACCATCGTCACTCTCTGGAGGCGAAGAGTCACAGTGTCTATCTGTATGCTATCTTCTTTTAATTGGTTTTTTATTTAAAAGTCCGCTGTACCGTTTCTTTTAATTACTATATATATATATATATATAATCTCAATAAATTGTTCTTAACCTCTTCTATTCTATTGTATGTTTTGTTATTGAGGGCTAGGTCATATAAAAGAAAATAAACTCCTTACTAGGCCAACGTTTCGAAACGTTGGCCTAGGAAGGAGTTTATTTTCTTTTATATGACCTATCCTTCAATAACAAAACATACATATATATATATATATATATATATATATATCAGTTTGAGTGAGTGTGTATTCAATTTAATCACTGAAAAGTAGACAAAACAGTTTCACAATTTATTTTTAGCAATGTGCTTTTTTCTTTGATCTTAGATTCACATATGTTTATTATGACATATTTGCATATTTCAGACGAGCATATATACTAATTAGTTCTTTGAAATAAATTTGATAAAAAAACAATTACAATTTTATTCAACTTGTTGATTAATTGGTTATTTTAGTGTTAATATTACAAATAGTTTTGTAAAAATATTTATAAATTAGATAGATTAAAATAATTGGCAAAATAGGTTCAACCATTTACCTAATAATACAAATAAAATCCTTTTAAGGGAAATGGATAATAAGATCTAGTTGTTTGAATTGTTTAATTTTTACTCAAATAAATTGTTATTTGAATAACAACTTAAACAGAGGTTATATATCACTGTTTACTAGAGAAACAGCTTGTGATTACGTTCAAGAAAAGTATTTTAAATTGGTGAATTGCTGAAGAATATTTTTAATTTGCTTAACAATAATTTAAATTTGTTTAACAAAACATAACGTAATGTTTGGCATAAACATAACAAAAATACTTATTCGTTATAATGTCAATATTATATTATAGTGTAACAAGGAAAGTATTTTATAAAAGAATAATTGAAATTTACTTTCTTTATGGAAATCAAACCTACGAATGGAAAAGTAACAAGTGGGAAGGTCTAGGTTGACGTCGTCCTTGCGAATGAGTGCAGGAAGTTCGAGTTCTTCCGGGTCACCTTACTCCTGTTTGACCGGTGTAGAAACTTGCTTTTCCATTAAATACTGGTTTTTCTTATTATGACTTCTATGTTTTCTTCTATCAGACTCAGAGTATATGTAATCTGATGCAAACATAATTGTTTATTTTATGTTTAAATAATGTTGAATTAATTTATGGTATGCTCCTAATAGTGTTCATTTTATACAAGTATGCAGATTATATTTAACTTTAATAAGTATTAAAGTTATCTTTTCATAAAAATTTTATGACCATCCGTTCAATATTTTTAATTGATTTTACTGACTTCATTTTTACGTTATCAAGGTAAATTTATAAATTTTTTATTTAACCGGTTCTCGTTAAATATTTGGATGCTGCTGAAATATTACACACATGTGTCCATTCTTGATGGGAAAACAATATAGAATTCCATGAAATGCTTGATTAGGAGATAATGATTATAATGTGACTGTTATTATAGAAAGGTTAAGAGTCATGTATTTTTATAGTCTTCAGTCACTTGATCCAAGTTCTCTAAGATTTGGAGGTTTCCAAAAAAAATTAGTTAAAAAAAACTAATAAATTTATCGTTATTTTTCTATTTTGTTCAAATCTATTTCTATTAGATGACTCGCTCAGTTCAAAAATATTAGGTTTTGAGGGTAATTTAAATCTGTAGATCGCAAATATTGACATTAAAATAAATATACTAATAGGTCATTTATAAAATATAAACCAACAACTTAGCCGATTTAATTTGTTATAGATAATTTCAAAAATTAGGATAATACATTTAACTTATTTTGTACTTATAGATCATTTCTAAAATGTAGGTCATATATTCAACCAATACAGAGCACTAAAATGTAGATCACATATTTAACCAATATAGTGTACTAATAGATCATTATAAAATGTACATCACATATTTATCGAATGCAATATACGTATATGATTTATAGAATAACTTTACTGACTTAATGATTTTTCACATAAAATTTATAATTATGGAATTTAAATTTTATTCATATTGACTGAGATTTTCACGTATATTGTTTGGTGCTTGGGTTGCTTAGTGTATTGCCTACTGGCTCTGATGTGTTATTTTGATAACCCTAACGCGCTACTTCTTCAGGTGTCTAGTAACATGGAGGACCTGATCCCCATCGCAAGTATCGGGCTCGTCATCGGCCTTATTTCAGCCCTCATCAGTCGTTATTTTGCCAAGAGAAGGTTTTTTCAATTGGCTGAGAAGTTACCCGGGCCTAAAGGACTTCCTTTGTTGGGCAACGCTTTCGAGTTCATGGGAACACCTCACAGTAAGTTTTCATTTTCATACGATATACGATCGTATAACATTGCTTTTCAAATTAGATTTGACTGTTCAGATAGAGATTATTAGCTCTAGATCGCTGTATGAAGTTAAGTGACTCTACACCCAGTAAAGAGTATTGGAAAGGTGTTAAATATAAACTACATGTTTATTTCATAAGTTGATTCTTTATTTCTTTCTGGAAATATCTTATTGACTAGCTTGCTAATAAAACATTCACACTTTTCCCTTGTTATAGAACTACTGGACAAATGTTTCTTTCCTCTTTCATCAGTTTTCACAAGACTCTCAAATAATGTGCTTAACTTCCTGCACAGTTTTTTCCTGTTTGATGTTATCCATTGGACAGTGTTCTTCTTTTAGTTGTCAGTAGTATCGGCCAAGTTTGTTGCCGATACAGTAAAAACGCTAGCTTTATCATCCATGTCCTTGCAGTAGGCATTCGCCCGGTTCTTTCACCAACACCACTGTAAAATATAAGTATAACAATTTTAATAAGCTTTTAAAGCTGTTCTGACTAGGAAGGCATGTCCAGCAAGAATTACAGAAAAATATTAGGATATACAAACGAAATCCATATTTCTCCCCTGGTGATCTTAGCAAAAGGTTAAAATTGAAAATAAAAAAATAATATAGAGTTCTACCGCAATCAATTTATATTAACATCAGATGCATCCTATGTTTAACATGAAATATAAATTATTGAAACCATTGACAATACGTTTGTAAAGAGAAACACATTATGTCAAAATGTAATCTAACTGAGATTTGCATATTACATTTTTTATGAATGCATTGCTTGATGCTACCGCAATTTAACTAATTTGTAAAATACATATTGGAAAAGTTTCTGAACTGGTGTAAAGCCATTACAGTTTTACTGAAATTATTATAAAATTCTTTTTTAATAAATAATGACATGAAAAATAATACTAAGTGAAGTTTGATTCTGCAGCTGTTTTCACCAACTTGTTGGTCCAAGTGGAGAGGCTGAAAGGTCATGATGTGCTCAAGTTCTGGGCAGGCTCCAGACTGTTTGTTGCTCTTACTCATCCGTCGGATATCGAGGTATGTAACCTTTACTTCTTTATACATAAATATTTCGTTGTTGAAATCCTTAAACTTTTCTTTTGTAATACTTAGTATGTATACTATAGTGTGAAAATATATAGTTAGTATTAATGTGACAATGGCATTGTGACTTTGACAATTAAAACTAGATTATTTCATGATGAAGATTAAAACTTTCTGTTGTGCCTAACAGAAAGAAAATAAGTTTTTTTGTGAGAGTCTGAGACAGTTCAGCTACTTATTTAAAAATTCCCACCGTAGTATGTTCAATAAGCCAGAATCAATGTCTGATCTACTGACTTACACTCCATGTTTATCTCCTCTTAGAATAGTTATCGTTACCTTACTAACATGTACCTAACTTTCAGTTGCTCCTAAGCAGTAATGAATATTTAGAAAAGTCTCTAGAATACGGAGATTTTGCTCCATGGTTTGGCACTCACGGTCTCCTTATCAGCAATGGTAATAATATATATTTTTTTTTAACTGAAACATTTTTATAATACACTTGATTTTTCTCATTTACAAACAAAATTCAATTTCAGGACAAAAATGGAAAGCTCATAGGAAATTAATAGCTCCAACATTTCATATAAACGTGTTGAGATCATTTATGGACAAGTTCAATAGAAATGCAAGAGATGTAGTGGAAAGATTGAAGTCAGAAAACGGAAAGGAATTCGACGCACACGACTACATGAGCGAAGCCACCGTCGAAACTTTAATTGGTAAGCCTCACTGATATTAGAATTACTTGCTTTAAATGAGTCTACAAAAAATATACGCTTTTGTATTTATCTACATAAAGAAGTTAACATTTTAATCGTAGTATTTTAACCTAAAATGAGTTTGTCTATCTCTACTAATATAAAACTATTTTGTATTATTTAATAACTAGAATAGGTAGAAAGGAGATATTTATTGCCTATATACTCGTATATCAAAGCTTTATCTCACGATATGTACAATCAGTTATTGTGTGTTTTTTTCTTCTAAAGTAGTGCCCCTACTTGGAGGGAGTTATTGCAATATTTTCACATGCTCCATTAGTTATTGCATGGTATACACTCATGATTTGAGAGGAAAAGGAACACTAAGTCCACACACTTAAAAATGATTTAATCAAACAAAGCGTTTTGAACACATTGTTTTGTTCATCATCACCTTACTGAGGAAGATTTAACCTGAAATGAAAACTAAGTGCTTGAAAGTTGTCATTTGACTAAATCACTTTTTTGTGTGAAAATTTATAGCTTAGTTTTTTTTCCTTCCTAATGATATCAAAGCTTGTTTCATAATCACAAGATTACCTATGAAGGTTTATGTACACCGACTATTTTTATTCACTTAATACAGATCTCATAATATAAATAGTCATAATGAAAACAAATTACTTCTTGATTCGAAGAAAACCTGTTTATTTTTTACAAAATTAAACATTGAGTTTGAAGACTTAGCAGAATAACTGTCTGCCCTAAAACAGGTCATATATTACGGATTATTTTAATTTGAAATTCTTACATACATTGATGGCAGTGAAGCATATCTTATGAATGCTGACTCAAAGAAGAAAGCATTTAAATAATACCAATAATTTCTCTTCAAGTATAAAGAAATGTCTTTACTTTTGGTATTTTATTTTACATTATTCAAGTTTAATAAGGTATAGACACTTTAACAAATGCAACATTATAATTTACTCATTGAGGGCTACATTTTCACCAAGTATACTTACAGATATGTCTAAGTCATATACAACATAATTGTAATCTACGTAATTATAATATAATATTGTTAATATGTATATTATGTATAGACAATAATTGGTTGAAGTAACGGCTGTTTTTATGATAATATTTACTATTTCTTATTTGCAGAGACTGTAATGGGAGTGAACAAGGATGTAGTAAACACTAATTCTGAAAAAAAGATTGTACGAAATTGTTTAGACTACGCCCATGACGTAATGAGGTAACAATATCAAATAAAAAAAATCGTAAATAATTAAAGAAAATTGTATTTATTTGCAATAATAATAATAATAATTGTCATTGAATAATTCTATTTGATTTGAAATAATTCTATTGAAGCTTTTTGAAGATTTCAATCAAGGTAGAAAGAGAGTAGAAACACTTTGCCACAACTTCAAAAATCAAAGAAGAAAATGTTATTTTTTTATAAATAAATGCATTCATAATTCAATTATGTTTCATTCATTGAAGTATGATCTATTTACAAAGATTTGGCTGAAAAACACATTTGAATATCACAAAACTTTTTATTTTATTTTCGTTTCTGGTTCCTTCTTGAGTTACAGGCAGCGTCTAGTCATGTATTATTGTAACAATTACGTTTGTTTAGACGAGAAGAGTATATGCGTTGCATACTATTTAGTCAACTAAATAGAACATTTTCGTGAGATTGGGAACCAAACTGACGATCTTAATATTTCAAAAATAATTTGAATGTAAATAAAGCTGATTATAATTACTTACAATTGCAGATTATGTGAAATTGTGTTTGGAAAACAGACAAAACTGTGGATCAAGCCCTCCTTACTCTTCTCAATTTCTGGCTACAAAAAGGAACACGACCGGCTACTCTCCAGAATTCACGGACTTACCAACAAGGTACTATTTATTTTACATTTATATGTGATTAGAAAGAATTTATATATATAGTAAAAGTAGGAAGCAGACCTTCATTTATACATGTTGTATTAAAATCAATTCACTTGATTGCACGTACCTTTTATTATCGAGTTTTTCAATAAAATATATAATATATATAATATAATATATATATATATATATCAATAAAATAAAAAAAAAAAAAAAAAAACGAAGGAAACACACAGAAAGACACAGACATAACTCACATCGATATTTCGACAATCGTCGTCATCAGGAGGTGCGAAGAGCGAAGAGTCCCGCAGGAAGACAGGGCGGTACTCAGCAGTACCGCCCTGTCTTCCTGCGGGACTCTTCGCTCTTCGCTCTTCGCACCTCCTGATGACGACGATTGTCGAAATATCGATGTGAGTTATGTCTGTGTCTTTCTGTGTGTTTCCTTCGTTTATTATTTTTTATTTTTTTTTTTTTTATTTATTGTAAAAAAGTCCGCTGGACCGTTTCTTTTAATTGTGGTATATATATATATGCCCTTTAAAAGTTTATTGTGCATTATTTGTTTATTACGATTGATGTTTATTTATATATGGATTTATACTGATTTATTCTAAAACATATAAGTCATTATGATATAATTTATTAATAACTCTGTAGTATCGAAAATTAAATTTTATAATCATAAGATTAATTATTCTTTCAGGTAATGGCTAAAAAACTTGAGGACGTCAATTCTATGAGTTCAGTAACGAAAACAACTTTTACGTCACAAGAAAATTTGAGTTTTGAATCAAATAAGGGATTTAGTTTTGGGCAATCAGCTGGGTTGAAAGATGATCTTGATTTTGATGATTATGGTAAGAGAAAAGAAAAGTTATTTTAAGAGGAAACAAAAAAAATATGTCTGATGATATTTGATATTGAAAAGGAAAGTAAAAGAGAACAACTGATTTTATCTATCGGAAAAATTAATTCTAACTTTCGAATAAATTAATTCTAACTTCAGAAAAATTATTATGTACTTTATATAACATTTCATCTTTTTTTTATAGACTATTTGACTATCCTTGAGCAAATTAATTATGTTCCACTGAATTTTTTATATGAAATTTACCAAATAATTTAAAGAGGAGTTGGGTATTTCAAATTATATGATTTCTTTGCGCTTTTCAGTAAGTGCATTCTCAGGTAGTTTCATATAAACAGCTCAGTTGTTTATTGTCCAACACCCACCCTGTTTAGATATTTAGTGACGTACTGGCCAGTAGACTATTGCTTTTAACTGTTAACAGTATCACTATTGTTTTTGAATAACCACTCAATGTTTTAAACAATTCAGTTCAAATTCAATGATTTTTTTTTTTAGGAAACAAAAGACGAGTACCATTTTTGGAATCTTTAATTGAACAGTCAATTTTGGGAAACGGTATTACTCAATCTGAAGTGAAAAATCAACTAGACACCATCATGTTTGAGGTAATTTGCTGGAGAAATAAAATGTTAACTATGATCATACCTGCTTTCTCCTGGACCTACGAAGATTGAAAATTTCAAAATATGTTGATGTTAAAAAAAAATTGAGATATTATTTCAATTACAATGTTGTTTCAGATAAAAAAGTGATGAGTAACATAACGTACTCTTAACAGCGTAGGTATTTAGACGTTAGTAATTCAAAATAAACACGAGTTCTCAAATACAATGTATACGTATTTTTCAGCATAGTAACACCTAACATGAATTTGTGAACACTATTATTAGTATTGTGTAAGATTTTCATTATTCACAGCAGTTAAAACTTCGTATCATTCTAAGGTACAGGAAAACAAGACTCGTCTTCTCTCAGTGAAGTCCTAGAAGCAAAAAAAAAAACATAAATTATTTGTAAATAAACAGGAACAAATATCACTTTTATACTACTTTTTACTTTACTATAAGTAAAGTATAGTGATCATGAAAAAATTCGATCTCGAGATTTTGACGGAATTACATGTTTTGAGGTCCCAGAAGTCGTTTTATGACGTTTTTACGATGATGTCTGTGTGTGTGTGGGTGGGTGGGTGAGTGTGTTAGCATTGCTTGTTACCACGCTACGGTCCAGAATCTTTGATGGATCAAGTTGATATTTTACACAAAAATGGGCCCCATAGGGAAGAAGATCGCTATTGTTTGGGAAGAATTATGCATGATGGGAAAGTCACTTTTTTTGCCGAAAACCGTTTTTTTAAAACATTTATTTCTCCTAAACTAATAACCCTACAGTTTTGAAATTTTGACATTATTTTTGAGGTTACAAATGCAACAAACGAAAAATATATTCAGAATTTTAAAACAACAGGAAATATTTTTTTTCAATAAAATGTAAAAATTTTGACTTTTAATTCAATCTCAAACCTCGTGAAAGCGATACAAGCCATACTATTTGACGGATCAAAATGAAACTATGAAAAATAGGACATTATGTGGAAAATGAGTTGAGATATTGTTTTTCAAAATTATCCCACTATTATTTATATTATCCCAAAATTATATCCCATTTAGATATTTATGTTATGCTTAAATGAGACGTTATGTTTTATATACTCAAGAAATTTGACATTAAGTTACTTATAGCAAAGTAGAGTGTAGGCCACTCCAGATTTTTTTAATTTACACACTTTAACGGAGGTCATTTATATTAATTAAATAAGGTTTCCACTATTATATGAACGTATTAAAGTTTTTTTTTCTATATTATTATTAGATGTCACCCAAATTTATAATTATAAATTCAGTCCTCCAGAAAGTGCAAAGTTAGTAACCACTGCTTTATTGACTTCATAAAAACAGTCATTTTAATATTGATCCTTAATATGAGGTGTTACTTGTTTCAGGGTCACGATACAACTGCCGCAGGAAGCAGTTTTTTCCTCTGCCTTTTAGGACTCCACCAAGATATACAGGTTATAAATTAAAGGAAACTATTATATATTTATTTTAAATTGATAAATGTTTTTATAATGACTAAAATGATTATAACATTTTAAACAGAAAAATTATTACAAATTTTAAATGAACTGTTCTTGTATGAATGAAACATGACGGTAATAGTTTCTACTTGTTGACTGACATATAGGACCTGTCCATTAAAAAGAGCTATCAGGATCAACTGGACTTCATACCATTTTGTTTTCAATCATTATTTCCAATTGTTATTTATTAAATTTTTTTTTATGATATCAACTGTTGTCACTATGTTCAATAGGTTTTCTTGTTGAATATACCAGTTTCCTGCAGATCAGCAAAGTAAATGCTTAACTTGAGCGGATAAAAATTTGAGGAGTGGAAGACACAACTGAGTTAGTCTCCCACCTTCCCAGCCAAAATATCTTCCTCATTATTGTTGCAGATTGCATAATAAAGAGAAACACACTTTTGTCCACAAATAAATACAAAAGGTGTAAAGCTTTGGTTGTTAGTCAAACATTTTTTTGTCAAGTTCACCTCTTAAAAGGTAATGGCTATTTTAAGGGGAAAAATTGACAACAATAAAACATAACAACATAATAAAAACTAATAATTACTGACTTATAACATAAAGGCTGACTATCTTAACATATTTAGTATCTTTTTGACTATGCTCAGCACAATACTCGTATACCATGGTTTTCATTTCACCACTGAGATTGCTGATTTTTTTTTTTTTCTAGGACAAAGTAATTAAGGAAGTCGATGGGATCTTCAAAGGATCAGACAGGGATATCACTTTTCATGATACTATAGAAATGAAATATTTGGAAAGATGCATCATGGAAACACTCAGACTGTATCCCCCAGTACCCTCTATTTCAAGGGAGTTGCGAAAGGAACTTAAAATGGGTATATTTCAAAACTATGGATTATTTTATTCCAGTCAGAGATAATCAACTTAATTAAAATGTTAAGGAAACAGGATTACGACATCGGTCACCAATGGGGAATTTTATAAAAAAACGAATAGAAATCTTATGTAAATTTTACAATCCTATCAATAAATTAAGTTTTCATTGTAAACGGTTTTAGGAAAACTAATTCAATGACGTCCGGACAAATAAGATTATTGAATATTCACGAGTCTTTAATATTAATTACCCAACGGCCACCGCCATGACGAGTACACCGATTACCGGTGTTAAACAACATTGGGCGTGCTTAGTTCTAACATGGGTGACCATACGTACCTCAGCAGTAAGGCTCATCCATGATAAATACGCACCAAAAAATAAATATATGCACCAGATAAATCTGCAAAAAATAGTATTTATTCTGTAGTACGTTTTGAAATACTGATACTGGTTTTAGCTAATAATTCATTGAAATTAAAATTAAAAACGCGATTTTAAAATTAATTTTATCTCTTGTTGCAATAGTTGGAAATTTTGAAATATTTTTGCAATTTGATTCTTTTCTAACACTAGACATTTTTTTTTCTTCGTGACGAAGGAGGACGCATTTGTGCTTCTTACTGATTATATATGCATTTATTGGTTACACTCCCATGAGAAGAACATAAAATGAAAAAATAATATTTAGCATGGATATGCATGTATGTAAATTCAAGCATTCTGTGTATTCAACTTCAACGATATATATATATATGATCAAACCACAATATGAAATGAGAAAACAAGACTAAGATCTTTCAACCGTAACAAGTGACTTCGTCAGAGTCAAAAACCCAACTCGACACGTATTTCATATTGTGGTTTGATCATTGATTGTTATTTCACGTGTTTATGTAAAAATTTATTATATATATATATATATATATATATATATATATATTCTTCATCTATTTGTTCACTATTAGTCCAGTTATACCGTTGACCTTTAAACTCTTTTATTCTAACCGCTTGTTTCTTGTTCATTATTGACCTTTAACCTTCTCTTTATATTAACCTGTACTATCCTTTTAATCTATTTATAGCAATGACTAAGCATGAGTCATCGATTTTAATTTAACATGTCACTTGGCCTACTCCTTTTCCAGTTGAACCCTGTTAGCTGGAGGTTAGTTCGTAGGATTGAATCTCTCAGTCTTAAGATCGTGAATGCCAAGACTGCGGTAAATTTTAATGATACCTGTTTAAAAGAGGATCTGCTGCCTATTTATACCATATATATATATATATATATATATATATATATATATATATATATATATATATACAATTGAGCCGTTTATTTTGAAAGTGGCCTAATTCCATTTTCCAAAAAAATTTAGCTAGCTATTTAAATAATTACATTTTTACGTTATCTTTACCTTTTGCAGCAAATTGTACAAAATTTATTTAAAATTACTAAGAATTTTTATAACAAAAATTAGTTGATGAATAAAATGACAATATTTTTAAATTTTGTAAAACGCAAACCCTTAAATATCTCGATTTTTACATAAATGGAATTAGGCCACTTTCAAAATAAGCGGCTCAATTAAAAGAAACGGTTCAGCGGACTTTTTAATAAAATAAATTCAAAACGAAGGAAACACACAGAAAGACACAGACATAACTCACATCGATATTTCGACCATCGTCGTCATCAGGAGGTGTGAAGAGCGAAGAGCGGAGAGTCCCGCAGGAAAGCAGGTCGCCGCCCTGCCTTCCTGCGGGACTCTTCGCTCTTCACACCTCCTGATGACGACGATGGTCGAAATATCGATGTGAGTTATGTCTGTGTCTTTCTGTGTGTTTCCTTCGTTTTGAATTTATATATATATATATATATATATATATATAAAAGATTTCACATAACACGTGAAATAACAATCAATTATCAAACCACAATAAGAAATGGGAAAACAAAACTAAGATCCCCCAACCGCAACAAGCGGTCCCCGCCAGAGTCAAAAACCCAGAGTCAACAGTTGGGTTTTTGACTCTAGCGGGGACCGCTTGTTGCGGTTGGGGGATCTTAGTCTTGTTTTCCCATTTCTTATTGTGGTTTGATCATTTATATGTATATATACATATAAGTTTGCGCTTCATTATTTCTTTGATACATTTATATTCACTTATATTGGAACATGTTACTTTTGAAGATTATTGAAGCAAATTTTTTGCTTATTAGACGTGTTTTATATCTGACCATCTTCTTCTATCGTTTTGCTCTTGAAGATGATCAACATCGGAAACCAGTCGAATGAAAAAAAATTATCCAGTGTGATGTTCATTTTTCTTTATTTGTGGCAATCAAGCTACATTGTTAATAACAACAAGTAATTTATGAAATCTTCTTCATAAAATGTTCTTTGTAATAAGATGTACAGTGCAATTTGTTTATAATCCTGAGGATGGTTTTCTCGATGTATTTTTATTGTATATTATTTTTGATTTTCTTGCTGCAGCTTCCTGCGACCTGATTCTGCCTGCTAACTGCACAGTCAGCATACCAATCTTTGTCTTGCACAGAAGAGAAGACATATTCCCCAACCCTCATGTTTTCAACCCTGACAACTTCCTGCCAGAGAAGGCTGCTTCGCGCCACTTTTATTCCTTTATTCCTTTCAGTGCTGGTCCCAGGAGTTGCGTAGGTAAGCGGTCTCATTAGCTTACATTTAAAATTATTTTAATAACATATTAACAAAGTATTAACAAAAAAAAATCTATTAAAATTAAAAATAGATGTTTTTATACCCTCAGTGATGTTTACAGTACAGATCTCCCATCGCAAACAAATAGCTTAAGTTACTTCATTTATTATGCGATAAGTCACTAGATGGTGATTGCGCATGTGCAAAGAAAAGACTATTTGAGAAGATTATTCCTTATCGTTTGGAACTAAATAGTTCCAAAATATTTTGCAATTTGAAATTGACATGTTTTCGAAGTAGTCAAGTAGACTTTACTAGACGCTGATTGATTTTGTGCATTTTTGTTTCTCAGAACTCCTTTATGAGATAAGTAGAGAGTAAAGTAAAAGAGAGTAAAGTTTCTAGAGACGAATTAGCATAGAACATAAATCACTAACAGACGCACCTTAATGGTTACTGCTTACTGTTATCTGATAAAAAAAAGTGATAATAATAATTCATTCATTCATTATCACTTATTTATGCAGATACTAGTTTTATTATAGCAAGACGCGTTTTTAATACGTAGAATGGTAAAAGTTATCTATCTTCTTGGCATACTTGGAAACTCCTTGTTTTGATAAAACTAAATTATGTTAAGTTTTCTCTATAATTATCATTAACATTAGTTAGGATCATATAAAACCAAAACATGATTTTTTCTTTTCTATGAAGAGGTAAAATATATTATATAAAATATATAAAAATATATAGAGGTAATAGAGTTTTATACATATAATACTATCAACAATACTAAGGCTTTGTCTAGGACAAAAATTAGAATCAAATATGAAAGAAATCGTCTCTTTTTATAGTAAATATCACATTGTTATTATTTTTTTTATTTATAGAGCATTTATCTTAATATAGCATTAGTTGTCACAATTTGTGTGATTATTTTGCTGAAAATTTGAGCAGATTCATTTTACTATGATTTTCTAAAATATATCATATTGATTCATTTTACTATGATTTTTTAAAATATATCATATTGATTCATTTTACTATGATTTTCTAAAATATATCATATTGATTCATTTTACTATGATTTTTTAAAATATATCATATTGATTCATTTTACTATGATTTTCTAAAATATATCATATTGATTCATTTTACTATGATTTTCTAAAATATATCATATTGATTCATTTTACTATGATTTTTTAAAATATATCATATTGATTCATTTTACTATGATTTTCTAAAATATATCATATTGATTCATTTTACTATGATTTTTTAAAATATATCATATTGATTCATTTTACTATGATTTTCTAAAATATATCATATTGATTCATTTTACTATGATTTTCTAAAATATATCATATTGATTCATTTTACTATGATTTTCTAAAATATATCATATTGATTCATTTTACTATGATTTTCTAAAATATATCATATTGATTCATTTTACTATGATTTTCTAAAATATATCATATTGATTCATTTTACTATGATTTTTTAAAATATATCATATTGATTCATTTTTACTATGATTTTCTAAAATATATCATATTGATTCATTTTACTATGATTTTCTAAAATATATCATATTGATTCATTTTACTATGATTTTTTAAAATATATCATATTGATTCATTTTACTATGATTTTCTAAAATATATCATATTTATTCATTTTACCATGATTTTCTAAAATATATCATATTGATAGTAAAACTGCCTTCTCATCTGTTTCTATAAAGTATTTTTCACTATTCTTTGAACTACAGCTAACTATAACTTTCTTTCAGGGAGAAAGTACGCAATGCTCAAGTTGAAAGTAATACTCGCAAACATAATGAGAAACTTCCGAGTGACTTCAGACATCGCTGAGAGTGATTGGAAGCTCCAGCCGGACATCATTCTTAAGAGAACTGACGGCTTCAAAGTGAAGCTTACTCGCAGGAAGCCTGTTGTTTCTTAGGTCGAACAAACCATCCTTGCTCCGACATGTCAGTGCTAGTTTACATCATGTAAACCGACTGCTCTGTTCTAACCAAACAGCTCTATTTCATCACAACTTGATTGTTTATGAAAACGACCAGATTCATGTACATAGTGTCCCTAGTATTCCAATAAAAATATCTAGCATAAACTGTTTCAAGCGTTCTAAATCTCAACTAAAACATTAAAAATTAAAAAAAAAATTGTTAGTATGTATAAAAATAATAAAAAGCTTTACCCAGTTGTCAGATTATAATAGTTACAATTATCTTACAAGATGTGCTATTAGAATTTTACTTGTAACTTAAAAATAACTGTTTTAAAAAATATATAACATAGGATATGTTAAAAAAAGTTGATTTTTTTCTTTCCTGATGACTAGACAAGAAACAAGAAAATACTAAATATAGTTAATGGGTTAGTTCCACTGAGGTTAGTAATATTAGAATTAGTAATAATACAATCTGTCATACCTTGTAAAGTCTCTGAAAAGCTCGACCGGTTGCGGGTCCGTCTGGATCCCATCTTCAAGAGCACCTAACTGACTGTGAATGTTATTTTCCTATAACCTACCTATATATTATACCTATATATATATACATATATATGGATATATAAATATAGGTAGGTTATAGGAAAATAACATTCACAGTCAGTTAGGTGCCCTTGAAGATGGGATCCAGACGGACCCAAAACCGGTCAAGCTTTTCAGAGACTTTACGAGGTATGACGGATTGTATTATCACTAATTCTAATAAGAAAATACTAGTTTAAAATTTGAAGTACAATTTTTAGCTTATATAAAATTCAGAAAATAAAGATATTATCACTATTTTTATATTAAAAACCTAAAATATTTTTTTTATTTTAAAACGAGTTTATCATAGATAATGTTTAAAGAATTAATAGTTTGATTTCATTAGAAAATTGAAACAAATATTTTAAAAACATTAATTTATACTTATAGTAGCTGATGGAGCATTACGGAAGATTTTAAAATGTATCCCTACTATATTATTGGTGTGATTATCGCCCAAATAATTGGTACAATGATGTTCTGACAAGCTAGATTTTGTTTAAAAGACTATAAAAAAATAAAGAAAACAAACATAAAAATTATTTTATATATTTTTTGTTTTAAGTTGGTAAGAGATATTTATGTCAGTTATTACTGGGATATTATTACGTTATTTAATTTATATATGCATGTCTAAAATTGTTGTCATGTTATTGGCATGTTTAATATTTATAATAACGTTTAAATTTAATGCCATTTCAATATTATTTCTTTTATTATTAAAACGGATTTGTTTTATAGTTTTTAAATTTCTTGAACATGTAATCATTCATTAGGTAAACATATTACATATCTTAGTTTGGTTTTTATATATAATATTGGAATATCTGTTCTTTATTTTGTTGGAGTTTAACCTAAGAAAATCTACCTGCATGTCGTAGAAAAACATTATGAAGTGTTGAATCCTAAATCTATATAAATAAAATTATGATTTTGTCTGTACATTGCTTAGAACTGACTCATTTAAAGTTTTCTTTACTTTTCATACATTCGAGAAACCGAATCCACCCTTAAAAAAATTTCTGCCGGTTTGTTGGTTTGTCAGTTTGTCGGTTTGTTTGTTTGTCTGAAAAATTTTGTCACAAGTTAACTCAGCCACCATAAGACATATCAAGTTGAAACTTTTACAGTAGATTTTTGTATGCCTAACTTAAAATATAGGCTCTAAATAGATTGATAATTCAGTACGGAAGCAAAGTTATGGGGCTTTAAGCTGTATTTTCCTAAGTTCACAGACAAGTTTGTTTTGAAAATACACAGGTGTGGCAAGTAGGTATTGTTAGTTATTTTAATTTCATTGAAGCATATGAATATATTGCGTATTTGATATCATTGAAAAGGTGTTTCCCAGAGTTGAGGATGTACTATCTATTACGAATAAATAGTTATGTAAACGAGCAATTCTCAACTCTTATTACGAACAGGCAGGAAAAATCAACAAACAAGTTCTTACGCTATATCATACCGAGGAAAGACCTTACAAGTCAGTAAAGAGATTGGATTAGTGTTGAAGAAGCAGTTCATTATCTAATTGAATTTCTTGACTCTGAATTTATTTTTCCTGGACTGCCTGCTCATGAGTAAAAAGTTAAAGTAGGAGCACCAATCATGCTGAAATTTAGTAGCACTAACAAATTTAATGTTACTAAACATGAGTGCCCGAAAACTGTGCAAAGGGACACGACTCTGACTTCGTGCTCTGTACAGATATGCCATAACATCATAACTGGTGTAGTATTGGGGAGTCTGTGTGTATACCACCCATACCATTGATTCCGAGCCACTATTTGTTTCTGTTGATGCGATTGCAAAGTCCTTTCAGAGTCTATTTAGAATTGACGTTAACTAAGTATCAAAGGGAAACTTTATCTAACGCAGGAATTCAAGTTAGTGAGACCAAGTTTTTCTCACATGGTAAACTGTAGTTTACTTGCTCAAGAGTCAGAGGTTCCAACTGTTAGTTCTTCCGTGAACTTGAAGGACAGACAGCTAATGTGGTGTATACAGAGCCATTTGTGGCTTTAAACACAAGGTTTCATCGTTTTAAAATTTCAGAGCTGATGACAGGAGAGGTGATTTTTTTCATTTCATCTCTAGTTTCAAAATGTTATTAGTTGAAACTGTTTTGAATGTATTTAACTTGTTTTTTTTAAAGGATCTTTACCCTTTACGATGTTGTAAGCTATTATTACATTTTTCATTACCTGTCTGAATTTCTTAAAAAATTCAATTTCAGCATAAATTTACTGCTTGTAGAAATGGTGCGCACGTACGGTCATCGTCAGGAAAGGAAGGGTGAGAAGATGAAATCCAACTTATATATATATATATATATATTGTATGTCAGTAAATTGGAAAGAGTTTTTTACATAAATATAAATGTTTATATTATTTTGACTAAAATGAACAAGAATATTTTGTCAATTCTTGTTTTTTTAATAAATTTCTTCATCTGACTGGAAAGCTTTTTGCTTGTTGAATGATGTATTTGAATAGTATTAAAAATGGTTTCAATTTGTTTTGAAATTACATGTTTTAAGACATTTCTCACTTAACTAAACCATGATGTTTTTATAAATTTTAGTACATCCTTTATTATTTTCATAGTACTGACAGTAGAGTACCTTTATGGAATAAATAGTTCATTTCTATATACGACAGGTATAAAACACCATAAAACATCTCTCACAAATAAACTAATATTAATTGTTACTTAGTACTGTTAAGTGATATTAAATATGACATTAAAATGTTGAGTTAATAATTAATCAAGAAATTATATTAAACATTAGATACTTCACTTCTTCTTTTTCCAAGTAATCAAACTAAGTAAGTAAGTAACGATTTGTCAGGGGGAAGTATAAATGAACTTTTCAAATGTGGTATGTATTGATGAGCAGATAACAGTACATTAGAAAGATGCAGTTATATGTACAACAAGTATACTTTTGTTATATGCTGCTCTGAATTTGAAAGAAAAAAATATTTTTTGCAAAAAGTATTACAGAACTTATTTAATGACTATCTTTTTCAGATTCATTGGGGAATTTTTTTTATTTCCTAGTTCTATAGTCACTTAATATGTAGGAAGGCTTCAACTCATACGTTGAAATTACTGGGAAAGTTCTCACATAATGAAAATTTTACTCAAAAAAAACTTTTTTAAAACATTTTTTTCATTTTCTCCAGCTTTATCTGCATGCGGGGAACAGGCGGAAATGAAAAACTTGTTCTGCTGAAAAGCAAGACTTATGATCGAAACATGTTGTTTTCTTGGTAATAGTTCCATTAGGTAGAGATTTTGTATGCAGTTTAAAATATTCTTATTTAATTTCAACAGTCCTCAAGCCGCAAACTATCTTTTATGTATATATGTATATAGCTATCAATGATAAGAATAGGAAATAAGGAAATTAATCAGTTATTAGTGCATTAGTAAAATCAGTTATTTTACAAAAGGTAAATCCAATGTATTAGTAATATATTTACATGCATTATTAGTAGATTTTTATTCCAATATAAGAAATACACATGATGTTTTGAGTAAAGATAGTTAAGTCTAAGGCAACGCGATTTTGTCGATGGGAACTTGGTTGAAGACTTTCTCGGCTACGCTTTTGAAGAAGACGGAGTATGAAGCCTCAATGGAAGGAGTCATTTCAGTCAGAATGTCGCGCCAGTTGTCGTTCAGGAACTTGTTCATTTTGTCTCCTAAAAAAAAAATTTTTGTCAATATTAACAAACTCTTAGTTTTGTAATAAATAAGGGATTTTTTTTTAATTCAAAATATAAGTATTGAATACAAGGGGTTTAATTAAATGAAATCTTGAACAAAACAAACATATAGATATTAAGTTAATTGTTTGGAAAAGATAGCTTACCAAGTTCTTGATTTCCATTGAAAAGATTATCGTATTTACTGACCATATGGTCAGCGTCGAAGGTGAATGATACTCTATCGACCATAAAATATTTGTCTCCATCTTTGGTTGCTTCAGTCCCATGTACTTTCATATGTATTTTGAAATTTTCTAGATAAATAACAAATATTTTATTAAACTGTTAGCATATGTTTATTGAATTTATTTGTGATTGGAAACTTTTAGTTACCTATTTTGATATCAAAGTCTCCTGTGCCAGTAATCGGTAGGACTAAAACTGTTCCATCCGTTATGTACTTACCCCACATGTGACAAGGGTCTTTCATTGACATCTCGAAACTCACCAAACCATTATCCCAGTCAGCTCTAAAATATATATATAATATCTGGTAATCAATATCTTTTTATTCTGAATAAATCATTTTCATTATTAAAAAATTTAAAAAAAATTTCTTTTAATATTTAACACTAAACAGTGTTAATATTTAACAATTTTAAACTTAACACTAAAGTGTCCAAATTATTAATAATAGTTGCAGGGAAAAAGTAACTACTTGCAAAGGATTAAGAATATCAATCTTTGACTTAGGTATCAAATCTTTTATAATAGAACACCAGAATTATGTGTTACTTTAAATAGAAGCATCAAAAGATATTGTTAAACTGATATAAGTTAGCTTGAGTAAACAATTATAACAATTTTAGGTTCTAAGATGGTTTAAGAACGGAAAACCGACTGCTGGTTATAGGGCTCAAGAAGTGGGCGTATGGATTCTACTTTCTTTGACCGTTTCACAAGTGATAACATTATTTGACATTCTATCTGCTTCAAATGATGTTGGATACATAAATATGTCATTCCTCATGTCCGATGAAAGACACAGTATTAACAATTCTGCAGAGAAACAAACCTTCCTGGTCGTGTCTTTTGATCTGTCCTTTCTAGAAAATATTTGAATTATAATCATTTCCTAAACATACTTTTGACCTTTAGCAACAAACAAATATCCTGACCGAAATGGTTGTTTTTTTATTACACTTCAGTTATGTTGTTGTGGCCGTTGTAGTGATCACGAGAAAACACATAGACCAAAGGTTATCCTTTTGTAATTACATAAAATAAACATTCTACATTGGAGTCCTAAATTTTACTTACCTGAATTGTATTTAGAGTAGAGATATTTAAATAGTATCTCGCAGATATTATACGGGTTGTGGACCGATGGGACGGTTTAACATCCTCTCCGAGGAACCAAGTACTATGTTTTTTTTTCATCTCCGATGTGAATCAATTGAGAACAAGAGTGAGTATCGGACAAGAGTGAGTTTTTTTTTCATCTCCGATGTGAATCAATTGAGAACAAGAGTGAGTATCGAACCCCGGATCTACCAGTCCAGAGGCAAACAATAAACCACTGGGCTACACTGGCCTCTTTTTTTATGACACTTCAACTTTCTTCTCTCCATTATCATGTCTGCTTGCTGCACGATCTTTTTTCTGATGACATTCACCTTCCTAACACTCGATCACAAGCGATCACAATAAATTAAAAACAACTCGAATGACGACTGGTAGAGAACTCATTTAACTATTAAACTTTAAATAACAATTGCTTGTTAAGTGAATTTACTTCATCTATTTATCTTCAACTTACAGTACTGTGCAACAAGAAGATGATTTAGTTACAGTTTTTCAGTCTATTGAGTAATTTTACGTTAATATTTACTTTCTTCCCATAAAGGAACACAATAGGCCGAATATTGGCCCTTTGTGATATCACACAATGAAGATTGATTCTACTGTGGGAGTCCTAAATTTTGCCTAACTCATGTGTATTTATTGTAGGGATCTTTAACGAGTACCTGACATCGTACATGCTTAAAATAACAATTAAACGAAATTAAACCGACGGTTTAACGTCCTGTCTGAGAGACGACGTGCTCAGGTTTATTAACCTCCCGCGTGAATAAATCGAGGACCAGGTGGGGATCGTAACCCGGTCCTATCAGTTCAGAGGCGAGTACGTTAATCACTGAGCTAACCTGGCCCCTTCAGCAGTATAACTACACTTTTAGAGAATTCTAAGAATTGATTAGGTTATCGAAATGGATTTGAGACTGACACAGCACTGGAGACTGAAGCACTCGCTATCCCCGTGACTTGCACGTCCTTGATGGTCAGGTCGATGTCCACTGGACGACCATCATTCTTCTTCTTATCGATGTCGATGTGATCTATCTTCAGTGGGTCTAGGTTAGGAATCCCTAAATCTGCATTACCTAGAAATTTTAATATTCATTTTTAACTTATTTTTTAAAATTGGAATTATACTTAGTTAATTTTAAAGAAATTAACTAAAACTAAGTTTATCTTAGAAAGGTAATCCTCATTAGAAAGCGTGTTGTTTTACTTTTCCAATTTTTCGTGTAATACTGCCACTGAAATATAGTGGCCATAAAACAAATCATATTAAAATTTTGACAGATCTAAAAATTTTGTGGCCAGTTTTTTTTGTAGTTTTAAGATAATGTCTAGATGGAAAATACGCAAGTGACTCGGAAGTGTTTGTGTTTTCCAAATTTTTTGACCATTCTAAAAGGCATAATCTGACAAATGTTAATAAGATCTGTCCAATGAACTCTTCGTCGTGTGAAAATGAAGTCCCTTGTTTTTGGAAAATATTTTATAGAAAAATGAACTTTATCTTGCTTAAAATTAAATCATCTCTATTTAAATTTTATACATTATATCTTTCTGATGTTATAGAGACTTCAAATTGTATATTAATATTTCTATTTTGTCAGTACAGTGCGATAGAAAAATTCATGAATTTTAGATTGCTACAACGGTATTTATAGCTCTAAAAAAATACAACCATTAAGTTTTATCTGTCTTACTTGTTTAATGCAAGTTTATAAAAATCTCAGAGTTCAATATAAATAAATTACAGTATTACACAAATAATTATTTAATAATTAGTTAAAATGTAATTAATTAATTTATATTTTAAAATTTAATTACAACATTACATAAAATAAACTATAGAAAGGTTTTACAAAAATGGCCCGACTATATACCATATAGAGTAATTCATTGAGTACTAAAGATCGCAATAGTAAAGTAACTAAATCCCTGTTTACAGAAAATGTGAAATAATTTTTCAGTTTTGTTTCCTAAATTTTAGGTCTCCATTTTTTTATTTTCATTTCTGTGTATAACAGGCGATATCTGTTGAACCAATGACATATTACAATTGTCACTCCTCGGCCCTCGTGTAGTCCTTCCTTACACATCAGTTCTTGGATAATGCTCATTATCGCTCATTATCAGCTCAGTCCCGCTGTTGTTCTATTACTTCGTCAAATGACTGTCAATTGCTAACCAGTGTTGATGTGCATTTCTGCTTCAAATATCTAACTGTTCTGAGTGGTGGTTATATATTGACCACATATGTTATGAAAAAATGAAATTTAAATCTTCAAATAGTTTATATAAATATATTTTATATTATACTATATTATTTATACTAAAAATAGAAATTCAATTAATTTTCTTAATTGACCATAACTGTAAGGGCTTTATTAATCTTTAATGAAAATTTCTTTTATATAAAACAACTGAAAAGTAATTCTTACATTCTTAAATAAAAAACAATACAAAAATACTTTGAAAGTGACGAATAAAATTACTCATATTTTTACTTTACTATAAGTAAAGTATAGTGATCGTGAAAAAATTCGATCTCGAGATTTTGACGGAATTACATGTTTTGAGGTCCCAGAAGTCGTTTTATGACGTTTTTACGATGATGTCTCTGTGTGTGTGGGTGGGTGGGTGGGTGGGTGGGTGGGTGCGTGTGTTAGCATTGCTTGTTACCAAGCTACGGTCCAGAATCTTTGATGGATTAAGTTGATATTTTACACAAAAATGGGCCTCATAAAGACGAAGATCCCTATTGTTTGGGAAGAATTATGCATGATGGGAAAGTCACTTTTTTTGCCAAAAACCGTTTTTTTTAAAACATTTATTTCTCCTAAACTGATAACCCTAGAGTTTTGAAATTTTGACACTATCTTTGAGGTTACAAATGAAACAAAAAAAAAATATATTCAGAATTTTAAAACAACAGGAAATAATTTTTTTTCAATAAAATGTACCAATTTTGACTTATAATTCAATCTCAAACCTTGTGAGAGCGATACAAGCCATACTGTTTGACGGACAAGAATGAAACTATACCTATAAATAGAACATTATGGGTAGAATGAGTTGAGATATTTTTTTTCAAAATTACATTCACTAATGGGGCGTTACAGTACGATTTCTGTTTTCAGAAAATGTTTTTTTGACGCTAAACGGCTCATTAAAAAATAATGAAAATTTGACCAAAAATGGAACAAAAAATTAGCAATTTATAAAAAAAAATTCATGAAGTTTCAATTATGGAAAAGAGCAATAACGATATAAAAACTCTTTGTTTACCCTAGACTAAGAGATCACCTGCTATACTTGTCGATGTTTTTGTATTTTTTTACATTGTTTACATTGACTTAGAAATTTTTTGAGCGAATCCACTGAGATAAAATTGATTTTATAAAGGAACAGTTTAAATTGTTTATTGAATTATATGAGATGTAAGAGGAATAATATTGTACAGGAAAATGATAACACTCACTCAGAAAAAATTCGTATATATGTTATTTGACAAAGGGGAAGGAAAATGATCTTATTAAATACTAAGAAGCTTATTATTATTATTATTATTTTAAAGATTAAAATTCCCAGTATGATAATTCTATAAAAGACAAAAAATGTAAATGATAATTCATAATCTGAATTTTTCGTTTAGAGATTAATAAATGTAATTATCGTTCATCTTTAATTAACAAATCACCTTAAAACAACATTTCTTCGCAGTTAAAGATGTTTTTCAGAGAAAAAAAGGGTATTTTCCTGTTTTAAATTTAAAAATTTTACTTTAATATTCAATGTAGAAGGATGTCAAGTAAACGATGTAAGAAATCTACTGGCTGTTTGAACGAAAGCCAATCTCTTGTAGGAGAATAAATCGTTTCAAGAAATGTTCACTTTGGTTTTTCAATAATGTTATTACTGCTGTAGTTATAGTAATGCAATTATTTGCAAATAATAAATTATTTGTGATGTACAAAAATAAGCTTATAAAATGATATGTCCTTCAATCACTATCTGTACTAGCTCAGGAATGATAGGCTAATAATTATATCCCATTTAGATGCTTAAATGAGACGTTATGTTTTATATACTCAAGAAATTTGACATTAAGTTACTTATAGTAAAGTAGAGTGTAGGCCACTCCAGATTTTTTTTTTGCAATACTCTAAAAAAGAAAATAGAAATCTTGAAATAAATAAAATGAACCTAATTAGTTCAACTTTCAATTTTGATAAGAAAAAGCTTAATTGTTATTTATTAATAACTTATAATTTTGTTTTACAAAAAAATTTACTATAGATGCAAGATAAGTTATACAAATTAGTATAGCATTACAATTTTTACTGTGTCTCAAAAAACCTAACAGAAGGAAACTAGTCCTAAAACCAATGAAATCTTATAAAGTTTTTTTTATTTTGTCATTAATTTTTTACTTTGTTAAATTACATTTATACTATCAGACATTCAAAATATTTGATAAATTGTAAATATGTTACCATTAAAACTAAAGATTGATAGAAGTACGTCAATTTTATGACACAACTGACATAATCACATAATCACTTGTACTTATTATATTTAGAAGTACTTATTATATTTACCGTGCATCAATGCTGGAAGTGTTTTCTGAAGAGCATTTTTAACGCAGTCATTAACATTGGGATCCTTCCTTTTACAAACTGGAAACGAGCTAGCTAAAAATGAAAAAAAATGTATTATTATTGTTATATTATGCTGTTTAGGATGAAATTATAAGATGAAATTCATACCAACTGCTTTGCACGTCATATTTGCAAAATACATACTAAGTGAGGAAAGACATTTTGTGGAAAGTATGTAGATAAAGTTATAATGAGTTAAAATCACTCTTAGTATAACAATATGTAGTTACAGTATGAATTGAACCAGCAATCTTAATTAGTATACTTGTGTTTGAGTCCCTCTTAAAGATGGAAACCTCTGAAAGGTAGATGGAAACATTTGAACACTAGTAGATGGATCATTGCACTCGTCCTAATAGCAGATGTAGCATTATCTACCAGAAACGATATCGGAATCAAAGATGTAGGAATATACTATACCAGAATCAATGGTTAGGTCATACACTATATTTGAATTTCAGAGCTAGGCTACATATTGTACAAGAATCCAAGGATTAGGTCACATACTATATCAGTATCAAAGAAGTAGTCTACATATTATACCAGAAACAAAACAAAAATCAACATTTAATATACCAGAATGGTATAGATAGACCACATACCATACTATAATTAAAGGTTGGGTCCTATATTATACCAAAATCAAATAGGTATGTTATTGACTATACTCATCAAATAGTTAGGACACATACCATACCTATTCAAAGAAGTAAGCATACTATACCAGTATTAAACATTAGGCCACGTACTTTACTAGCATTAAAGAGGGTAGAATGCATTATAAGTCGATACCGAATACTTTCTGACATTTATGATGGTATACGTAATGGTGAACAATAAATCAAATAAAATCTTATTACATTTGTAATAACAATACAACTCTTTATTGACTTTTAACAGGCATTAGTAAACTACCAACTGATCAATATATAAAATCTGCAAGTTGTAAAAGAAGGTATATTTAGCGTTCAAGACAGACAACTGTGACCTTAGTGTAGACAATGGTTTTGAAAGCCCCTGGTAATGACAGAGTGGGGCAGCATGTCTGAGTGGAAGAAGTAAATGAATGGTTTGAGTGGACTAAAATTGAGCACCTCATTAACTCAGTAGATGACTAACAAGCAATTTCATTAATGAAATCTCTTGGCCATTATATAACCAATGCTTCAAGTTTTATACTATTTTCTTTTCTAAAACATTCATTCTATTTTAAATTTTTTTTCTGCTTTGGATATGTACAGAATAAGATTTAAAGTATACGAGTAATCTGAAGAAGTAGCAAACCTGCTTGCATTGGACTTAGATTGCTTTTTCTACAAAAATCATTGAACTTTCACTTCTTAGAAACATTCACTTCTTTCGCTGAGCGAGTTCTCATAATGAATACACTTCCTGTTCACAAAGTGTCATCTAGCCACAGAAAAGCAATAGTTTGAGTATATTCTACGGTGGGAGTTAAAAAATATCATCAATAAATAATAAGCACTATAAGTATGCAACTGCCTTAGAAACATTCACTTCTTTCGCTGAGCGAGCGAGTTCTCGTAATGAGTACATTTCCTGTTCACAAAGTGTCATCTGGCCACAGAAAAGCAATAGTTTGAGTATATTCTACGGTGGGAGTTAAAAAATATCATCAATAAGCACTATAAGTTTGCAACTGCCTGATATTGCAAGATCTTACAGAAGCCATCGCCGACGATTCCTTACGAGAGTAACTCCAAATTCTATAATCATAGTAAGGTTCTTTTGACTAAAGAGCTTGCAGAGTCTCAATCAGATTGACCTATTGAAAGCCCAAAATAAATCATTCGGTTAATGACTTGGAAGGGGACGGTTGCTGATCAAAAGACAATAATTCGACTTTAGATTGTCATATTGCAGTTTATTTATTGATGTAAATCAGCTAATAGCGATCACTTTGTGGATCTATCATCTTCTGTATTGTTATCCTGGAATTGGTTTTATCTGTCAATTAATGAGACAGAGGAATTGGCAATGTCATTGAGGAATTGGCAATGTTTTATCAAGGTACATCACTTCCATTTCTTTTACAGGTTAAAAGAATATGTTTTCTCTTATCGCACAAAAAACGTATAAGACGTAAGAATGTTATAGTTTCAATCATAGAAAAAAACTGTAGGTATCATCCACACATATGCTCACACAATATTATAAAATAGAATATTAGTTTAAAAATATAAGTTGATGATATTAAAAACATCCTTTCTTAAAGAATATTTGGTAATTACTCGCAGGAAAACTTTGCCTAATTAAAATATGTTTGATACATCGAAAGATCAATTACGATTACTACTGGTATTATTAAACTCCTCAACAACATTAAGATAAATTCAACAGCATTGTTCTATTATTGTCGTTCTTGTAAATAAGTTTCTCCAATATTTTTTAATGTATTATTTTTTCTAAGAATTTACTATTTTTGCTCCTGGTTTTTTAATAATGCTCGTGTTCTTCGTTGCTTATACTCAAATAACTAAGAGTGCCCTCAGTTTTTAAAGATATAATAATACTAAATCGCTAGACTGCTGAGTGCCTAGCAGTTACTAATTCTTGATCATTAATTTGTTTTGTTTTCTTGTTCTTACAAGAATGTATAATAGTAACAAAAACATCTACTCGCCTCATTACGCCTTCTCCACATTTTTTTATTCTGACTGATTACAAAAGTTAATACAGATTTGCTGTGAACTTAAATTATCATTACATTGCGCGGTGAAGAGCATTTATCATATATGTTTATTTCATTAAGGAAGTATTTCTTTCAATCTGGTGAATATAATTGGATATATCTTAGATTACCGATTAGTGTAATTAGAACACATTTTTTCATCCCTAGGATCTGCTTATTCCCAAAAGACGAGTTTTTATGGGTAGCAACTTATATTAATTTCAAGATATAAGATTTACTCAAGAAATACAATTTTGGATTTAATTTTTCTCTTAAAAAATTAAAATATATATATTTTTTATTTTAAATAATAAAAGGTAAAATTACTTCTAAATAAATAAATTTGTAGTTGAAGTATCAAAAAAAAACAAAAGATGGAGTTAAATATTTATTTTTTTTACATATATGTATATGAAAATTTTGCGGTACTCTTGAAAGTAGCACAGTGATTTGTGCACAGTACCAATTTTTTGTTTTCTATGATATCCAACATCTATGATCTGAATCGAATTAACTCTTAATCACAAATTTTAAATTAATTTTTAGCACTTTGTGTTGCAAGCAGACTTTTAGAAGGAATTATAATCACATGTAAAAGTATTACTATTTTATTATATCCTATATGAATTACAAATATTATTAATTTATTTATATTATGTAGAAAAAAATTACTTAGAAGTCAAAAAGAAAATAGTTTTTTTTTTCTATGGTAAAAGATCTTATAATATTGTCTCATGTTTGCCTTGTGAATAATCAATATTAGTTGAGCCTTTTTATTATATATTACTTATAATCTTTTAAACATATTACAGCTTATATGTTTTCATTATATATAATATATATATAATACGTTTATAAATACATTTTTGTTCTACTTTGTCGTATTGTTACTTTACTATAAGTAAAGTATAGTGATCGTGGGAAAATTCTATCTCGAGATTTTGGCGGAATTATATGTCTTGAGGTCCCAAAAATCGTTTTATGAAGTTTTTTTGATGATGTCTGTGTATGTGTGGGTGGGTGGGTGAGTGTGTTAGCATTCCTTGTTTCCACGATACGGTCCAGAATCTTTGATGGATCAAGTTGATATTTTACACAAAAATGGGCTCTATAGTGTAGACGATCCCTATTGTTTGGGAAGAATTATGCATGATGGGAAAGTCACTTTTTTTGCCAAAAACATATTTTTAGAAAACATTTTTTTTCTCTTAAACTGCTAATTCTAGAGTTTTAAAATTTTGGCATGGTCTTTCAGGTTTCAAATGAAATATATATTCAGAATTTTAAAACAACAGGAAATATTTTTTTTCAATAAAATGTAAAAATTTTGACTATCATTGGGTAAAATTGGTGTGTGAGGAATGAACTCTATCCTAAAGAAAGAGGAGTTATGTTTGTTGACAAGTATTCAGATTTTTCACTATTCTAGTCTAGTAGTTCATATCTATCATTTTTAAAAATTTCATGCTTCCAGATATAAAAGTTTTAAATTATACTGAATAGTTGGCATCAACTTTGATTTGAGTATGTAAAATTGACTAATTGCTAATGTATTTTTTCTCAATATATATATTTACAGCAACCATATAACAGAGTACAATAGGCAGGAAAAAAATAACGATCACTCAGAGTGAATTGTTATATATGATTTTTGACAAATGAAAAGAAAAGTGGTTTTTATTAAATACTAGAAACTTATTAAACTCCCAGTATAGCAATTCTATAAAAGACCAAAAATATAAAATATCTCTCAAAATTGAAAACATCTTTGAAGAAAAACAAATGAAGTTATCCGACATCCTAAATTAAGAATTATCTTAAAACGACATTGTTTCTTAGATGTTTCTGACATTTGTCAGATAAAATAGGAATGTTCTTAAGTTTTAAATGGAAAAATTTGTCTTAAATATTAAATGTAGAAGTAGGTCAGATTATGCTAATGATATTATCTGCATCAGTGGTGTGATATGCAAAAATATATATATACTGATAAGTGAATCAATCACAATCTGTACTAACTCCAGGAATGAAAGACTAATAAACAACTCCCATTATTTATCACATACCCAAGAAGTATGATATTATGTTTACTTATAGTAAAGTTGAGTGTAGGCCACACCAGATTATTAGTTCGTTTTCTACAGCTTGGAAATAGTTAGTTTAAGGGATTGTGAAAAGTAAGGGAAATTTACATCCATGCACTGATGTTAAGTCTACTGATGTGAAAATTTATTTAAAACTAATTACAGAAATCATTGTAATTAAACAAAACATAAACTCAAAATTATAGATAAATGATAATTATCTAAAAGTTATGATGTTTTAGTACTGTAAGTCTTCGTACATTAAGTGCGCTGTCCTGCCGCCTTCGGACGCCATCCTCTTCAACTGCTACTAATCTAAGCTGTTTATGTTCTTGAGTTTGAACACTTGTTATTAACTGTTACTTAAGTTTGTCATTTAGTAATTAATTTGCTTCTGTTGTAATTAATTTTACAATTTTTTTTTATCTATTTTTTTAGGTTCTTGGTTTTTAGGTTCAGTTTCTTTGACCGTCTTTCCAAGTCATGTTAATAGTTCAAGAAAAATGTGATTTTTCGCAACAGGTCAAAGCCCATGATTGATGTACTGGCAAGATGTTTTGAAACAATCAATGAGGAGTTAAAGTCTGTTTTGAGGCTGTTTGGTGATGAAAGTTACTATCAAACTTGATAATGGCAAATTATTCACATGCGTCATAAAACTTTAAACTAATCTTTTTCAACCTTAGTTTATTTAAATGCAGAAATTATATACTCTGAGGATTATAGAAACAGAACTATTAAGGCGTTGATACATATAGCATTCAAGTTATCTTTTTAATTTTATTCTTTTTTAAATATACGTTTAGAAAGGATCAACATGTACTTTCAATACAGCTATATAAAGAAATAATTTGTGGAATAAAAGCCTGATGTGAATAAAAAAGTAATAATGTATTTAATGCATCATAAAACTAATATTCCAAATTCTACGCAACGAATGAATGACTTTGAAACACCTTATGTAAGCATAAAAACTATACTAAACGCATCATACAATTCAATTCTACCCCACTAAGTATGACCATCAAGAATAATGTATAATTGAACAAAAATTAAAAAACTAAGTAAAATATGGTGTCATTAACCGTAGTAAGTAAATAAAGTAGAAATGCAGGAGGTGTCATATATATATGGTACTCATCTAGCATTTTTTCTTTTTTATCTTCCTTGCCCTTTTAAAACAGTTTCTTCCTCATATTAATCGTCTTAACCTTGACAATATTATCGCCGACAAATTTGACTTTCACAGAAGTATGTTAATTTGAAAAGGTGAGTTTACATTTTCTTGTAAATTTTTCCGGTCAAGATTTCTTGCTAAAAAACTACAAAAAATTGATTTCAATGGTAATGAAACGCGTTCATGTATATTTTTAAAAACTGTTAATGTATAAGAAGTCACGGTTTAGATCAGGGGTTCTCAACCTTTGTTTGCTTGTGGACCCCTAAAAACTACTTGTGGACCCCCTAGAAGCTACTTGTGGACCCCCTAAAACCTACTTTTGGACCCCCTAAAAGCTACTTGTGAACTCCCTAAAAGCTACTTGTGGACCCCCACTCCCCCCGGATACCTAAAAAACATAATTATACGAATTTATAAATAAATATTTGTTTTTAGGTAAATGAATATCGTTATTTATGAAATAATTTCATTACATCTACAACGCATGCCGAAATACAAAAATGTTTTTAAAACAATAACAAAATATTTCTTTATTAACATTTTATAAAGTACCCTGAAATAAATTGTAACAGAATCAATTTTGAATGTACCATAAAGGGAAGTGCAATAAAATTTTAAAACATTGGAACATTTTAACAAACTGACGAGGATATTAGGCCTTTTATTTTAATTATGTGTGAATATTGTACGGCCAAAGCTTACTACGCTTTGGTTTATTTTTGGTTTGCTGATAAATTCATTTAAACTTAACATAGAGCTCTAACCACGTGTCATAGACCTTCAGAATACTAATTTTCTCATGGACCCCCAGTAATCCTCTGTGGACCCCTGGGGGTCCATGTGGACCACGTTGAGAACCACTGGTTTAGACACTTGATCTCTTCAACGATCCTTACTCCCTGTGCGTATGCCACTGACGAATCGAATTGATATCGTTGACTACAGCTTGAACAACTTCATATGCAACACTTCTTAAAATGTACCTACTTGTAAATTCTTTAAAGTTAAAATCGATGAAATATAGACAAAAATTGATATTAAAATTAAAATATTTTAAAAATTAAATGAATTTACAAAGAACAAATAAGACTTTTTCGATTAAAAATGTAATTTTCTATTACTTTTATCAAAAATAATTTTTTTCTGTGACATTATGTAAGGTAATAAAATCTTAAAAAACTGTAAAAGTTAAAATTGGCGTTTGCTTTTTCTTCACATTTTGGCATCCACATGTCAGTGATGCAAGTATTCTAACTTAGCCGTTTTATATTTATTTTTGCTCATTTTAAGATATCATAGTATTTTTGGTTTTTATTTCATTCTGTGAAATTTCTCTAGTTCTCGCTCTTTGTTTCTCTAAAATAAAAAACTATAAGTTAACTAATTGTGATTGTCAGATTATTCTTTTCTACATTCATGTAAATAACCATAAATTTCTAGATAAGTGACAATAGGTGAGAAATTTATATATATATTAGTATAAGTGGGCAGCAGGTCTTCTTGTAAACAAATGGAATTAAAATGTGCAGCAGCTTCTGCATTTACGACCTTTCTGCTGAGAGCCCCGATTTTTCTAACTTTCGACGTACTGAAGGTAATTTCCATATAAAATGGGCCAGAGACATGTCAACGTGACAACAAAACTATTAAGAAAGCTTGTATAAAAAATGACTTTAATCAAACACTCACATGTTCAAAAACAGACAAGCTTTCTACCATCATAGGTCATCTTCAGGTCTAACACTTTGTCAATATACTTTTTTTTTCTAAAAACTGAGTCATTTGGGTAAGATTTAGTGAAAACTAATCTCATAAGTCTCATTAGTCTTATTAACTTTCATTCTAATTAAATACTAATTAGTCATTAACCGCTTGTTACGGTTTTAAGATATTAGTCTTGTTTTCCCATTACATATTGAGTTTTGATGATTAATTCTTATTTCACGTGTTTATGTGAAATATTTATATGTAAACTAAAAAATTCTGCAAATAGATTATGCAGGGGCACAATCTCTAATTTTTTGATTAATTTTCTTTAGAAGGAAAAGAAAGGGATATTCAGAGCTCCTGCCAAATGATGGTAGGAAACTAAAGCACAGCCAAACGCACGCTCATTCATAAAATAACTATGTATAAGAGGATAGTAACGAAAGAAAGTGATTAAACCAAAGAAAGTAAATATTAGAAGATTCTGAAAATTTGAACAGATGGGAATAAGAGTTCAACAAAAACTAAGATTCCTGTGTTGCCTAATATTGGACTTCTCGGAAGTTTGCAGATAACACTTTTATCTTTTGGAGCAATATATAGCAGAAACAAATATATACAGTTATATACTTTTTTTTCTAAAAACTGAGTCATTGGGGAAAGATTTGGTGAAAATTAATCTCAAAATTCCCTTCTTTTTATACTATTGTTACCGTTTTATATATTATATATATATGATAACAGGATTTCACAATAAACACGTGAAATAACAACCAATGTTCAAACCACAATGAGAAATGAGAAAAAAGTCTAAGATCTTTCAACTGTAACAAGCGGTCTTCGTCAGAGTATTGACTGACTAAGTATTGACTTAGATTATGACGTTACGTCAATACTTGCTCAGAGTATTGACCAGTTATGAGTTGACATTTGACTCTGACGGAGACCGCTTGTTTCGGCTGAAAGATCGTAGTATTTTTTCTCATTTCGTATTATGATTTGAACATATACATATGAGTGTGTATATTTGATTGTGCTTATAATAACATTGGTTGGATATATTCTAATGTGTGAAGTTTTGGACACGATAAATTATAAAATGTCTGAGATATACTTACGCAGATCCTTCCCACCACCAGAAACTATGTGTATGAGAGCACAAGCAAGAAAGATTGATTGCAACATCTTCGAAGTTGGTTAAAAACAATAGGAATGGCAGGAAAATAAGAGAACGAGAATCTTTTATATAGGCATGTTGAAGGACTGCATATTGACTTGTGTTAATTTGTATTTTAGTGGCAAAATAAAATTAACTGAAGCTATACTTATTAGGCTGCTAGAGTGACTAAATAATAGTGCAGGGGTTTTGTCAAGCGGATAAGTGTAGTTTAGAAAAGGCAAAACACCGACGTCTTTCTGTATTCCTACAATTGACGAAGGCCTGGTAATTAGGGAAATTACAAGTGCTAGCCAAAGTAAACAATACGTTAGACCGTATGTTTATCAAATGAATCATATCGTTTACTTATAGTTGATCAACAATTTTAAAACACCATCAGTAAGTCTACATATTTCCACTGATTTGTAGTAAAATCGTCAGTTGCCAAATATCGACTGGAGGAAATATAAAATAAACTGCTTGTTGCCAATTGAATGCAACTCATATTTTATGAACGTCCTTTGTTCTTTGAACCTTGTTAAGACAGTGATAATTACTGGGGCCAGATTGTATTAGATTGTATTAAACTCTAATTAGTCTATTATTGTCAGACTATAATGTTACTAACCCGAACTGCTGCAAATGATACCGGACTGCACAAATTTGAACATAAAATGGTAATAAAAACATGTTACCCGGTATATGATAATTAATCAGAAGTGTACAAAATTACAGTTTACACAATTTATAAAAAAAAAATATTGATGGATGGGTCACGTTTAAAAGTTATCAAGTGGCAGGATACTGAGGAAAATCCAGCAAAGTATCATCGAGAGAATGGTAGGACTACGGCGAAGGTATTGGCTGGATCTAGGGCATCGAGGCTGACCATGGGAAGACATGGACAAATAACAGAAACTCATGGAAAGACGTTCTTAGAGAAACCAAGATCTACTCCTGGCTCCAAAGCTACAGAAGAAAAACAAATTATTTTAAACTAGCATACGTATCCGTTTTTGACGGAATCAAAAATTCTATTATTCTTGGTATTCCAAAATACCATGGAATACCATACCAATTATAGTGTTATACTAATACTATAATTAGAAATTATAGAATAGTAGAAAATATCATTATTAGTACAGTGTTAAACAAATGCCACTGTATACACCACTTTAGCTGTCTGTCATTCAGGTTTATGGAAGAACAAACAGTTGGAACCTCTGACTCTTGAGCAAGTAAACTACAGTTGACTATGTCAGAAAAACTTGGTCTGGCTCACTTCAATTCTTGCGTTAAATAAAGTTTCCCCTTGGGACTTAGTCATTGCGAAATAGACTTTGACGGGACTTTGCAATCGTTTCAACCGAAACTGATAGTGGCTCGGAATCAATGGTATGTTGGCATACACACAGACTCCCCATTCCACGCCCAGTTATGATGTCCATCTCTATGGCATATCTGTGCAGAGCACAAACTCAGAGTCGAGTTGCACAGTTTTGGGGCACTCACGTTTCGTTACATGAAATGTGTTACTGCTACTAAATTGCAGCATGATTGGTGATCCTACTTTAAGTTTTTACTCATGAGCAGGCAGTCAAGGAGAAATAAATTCAGCGTCAAGAAATTTAGTTACATAATGAACTGCTTCTTCATCACTAATTTGAAGAAATGAAAGTCAGTTCTAAGCAATGTACAGACAAAATCATTATTTTATTTATATAAAAGTTTTTATTCAATAGATTTTTACAACTCAAAGAAAAGCTTTGGGTTTTAAAATAGAATGAAACTCACGCTTTTCATTCGCTTTCCATACTATAAACGAAAAATGAGAACCTCAACTTTCTAGACTTACACAAAACAAAAAATTACTTAACAGAGCTTTATTAATCAGACATTTCTATTATAACAGGGTTCTTCAGGTTAATGTTATATTCTTGTTTTTCCACCATTTTGCCATTTCGTATCAAAATAACTAAACACGAAATATACCAAGATGTCAAGCTGCACAGGTCAATATTATTATTATATCATGACGAAGAGAAGTTCTGGTCAGTGATCACATATCACTGCTGTGCACTGGACTGATTATCCTCAGGGTAAAATTTGAATGCATCCCGCTGCCAACTTCAAGTATATAGCGTAACATGCTCTATATTATTTTGAAAAAGGAAATATTTCAAATTATTTGTAGAAAACATATATGTAAAATAAATTTTGCATTCATATTATATAAAATTAATTAATTCAAAAATCAAAAGGTCCGTTAGGACAAAATATCAAGCGATTAGAATAAAAGAATACGTAGAAACAACACACAATGCACGTCAATATTTCGACCTTGTCATAATCGGAAAAAGGTGAAGAAGAAGAAGCAACTCCAGAGTTGCTGTTTGCCAGCCAAGCAGAACTCATCTTCTTCTTCTCCTGATGACGACGAGGTCAAAATATTGAAGTGTATTGTTTCTAAGTGTTCTTTTATTTTAATCGTTTGATAAACTAAATTAATTCATATTATGCAAAATGAATAACATTTATGAAGTTCTTTTCCTTAAATTGCACCTTCTACTATAGACTACATCACTCCTAACATCATCTGTAAGAAAACAATTTAAAAGCTTATTAAAGCCATGTTAATCAATCATTTCCTTATCATAAAGGGTTGACATACGTTTCTATCAATTTCCATACTATAGTGACTATCACAAATAAGAAATACACAACTCTGTGAAGATACTCTTATCAACGACCAGAGTCAAATTATAGAACATAGTTGTGTCAGTTCATTCACTCTGTTATTTCTATAACATTTGACTTGTTCTTGTACACTATTTTATTTTATGCATTTAGATGACTGGGTTTTTCAACAACCGAGTTGTACTATCCCTTAGTGCAGGCGTGGGGAACCTGCGGCCTTTTGAACCATGAAATGCGGCCTTCTGTGGTTTGTTGTGAAAAATGTTTACAAAAATATAAAGAATTACAATTCTGTTAATAAAGACAAACAATGTTGACATTTAGGAAGGAGACTATTTATCTATCAATACTTTAAAAGTCTCAGCTTTTAGAAAATCATTGCCTGAGTTAACAAAAGTAGTAAACGAAGGAAGTGAGGACACTGCTGAATCTTTTGAAAGATGCAAAACAGTTTTAGATGCACTGATTGAGTAATATAATGATAGATTCAAGGATTTTACAATATAACTATTATATGAGAATTTGCTTATTCATTCGTGGTGGCCTTTTGGGGAAGTGGGCGGTGCCAAAATGGCATTTATTCCAAGAAAGCTTACCAACCCCTGCCTTAGTGTCTTATGAAGTAATGTTTATAATCAAGTAATTGGACAAAACGAAATCTAGATAAATAGGTAATGTTAATGAAAAGTATAATGGATAGATGTGTAGGACAGGAGCGTAGTACAGTTTGCAGGTAATAGCAGACTGTGTTTGCATGCGAAGGTCTAACCTTGAAGACGTGAGAAGAGCAAGGCCTTGCTACCGACTCAGGCAAAGTCAAGTACTTGTATCCACCTGTCACTCACAACTCAGCAGATTCTTACATAGATAATGGATGAAATCGAGCTGTGCAGGTCTGAATCCCTCAGCCCTTTGATGGTATTTAATGTCCCACATGAATGCTGGTGTTACTGAGAAAGGTCTTTTAGTTTCTGGCACCAGCCACAAATTATTGCTTTGTGGGCGGATTTATTAAACTGCTCACAGGGTTAATTTACCGAAGTATAGAAAATGGCAGTGATTTGAAACAGCCTGGGTGGCCCTCACTGAGTTAACCTCCTAAGACCTCTCTCTGTCCTCTGAGCATTCTATTACTACGCACACTAAAGTTTGTGATACAGATAGATAAAAAAAGTTATAACAAGTTAGATTCTAGATATACCAAGTTATAGACAGTAGTAAAATTATTGATTCTTTTTTTATTAAGGAAACAATAAGTCAGACTAATCAATATATATTACACTTCATTATTCCTATTCGTATTTCACTGCTTCAGATCTGTAATTGACTTAAGTTTCTACTCTGTATACTCCTAATTTCAAATAACCTTAAACACTTTTTTTAAGTTTATAAATACCAATAGCAATGCTTCCCAACATATTAGTAAGTATTAACCGTGGCCTATAGGACCGGGATTCGATCCCCACCTGACCCTCGATTTATTCATGCGGGAGATGAATAAATCTGAGCACCTTGTCCCTCGGAGAAGGACGTTAAACCATCAGTCTCGAGCCTGTACGATGTCAGGTACTCGTTAAAGATCCCTACTCTAAATATACTTGAGTTATGCAAAATGTAGGACTCCCACAGTAGAATTAATCTTCATTGTGTGGTATCACAAAGGGCCAATACTCGGCCTACGTGTGTTCCCTTGTGGGACTACCACTGCAACCTAAACCTAACCTAACCTAACCATGAACTAAGCACTCCAGATTATACCTATGTTTTTCATTTCTACAATTATGAATATATCTTAAATACGGATTTGTATATAGATTTATAAACTAAATCTTTAACGATTTTAGATATATAATGGAGATCCCCAGAACCATTTTTTCAATACATTAAGATGATATGATTATATATATATAAGAGTAATTTTCTGGTTCAGAGGTTCTATGTTTCTCTTTTTTTTTTTAATTCTTTATTGAAACACTCTCCACACAAGGTATTACATGTTGTACTATTATTTTACACTAATATTATATATATTTAGACTGAATATATATCATTGTTAGTATCTGCTAAATAAATTATATTAATAATTCATAAAATGAACTAAGAGATGATAATGCAGTTATTACCTTAAATTTCCTGTACTGTTCTTCGAATACTATTATATGATAATTTAAGTTTATTTAAAAATATAAATCTTTGGTATTCATATATATGCAGCAATATACTCTTATATCTTGTCCTAATATCTAATTATACAAGTATCTAATATAAATATATATATATATATATATATATATATATATGCACACACATACGCATATACTTGATCTAGAGGTTTACAACTAGTTTTTTTTTCTTTTTAATTGAATACAGAACCACAAATAAAGTAGGTTTTCTATGATTCATGACAGTTCGTTTATATATTAAATATAATTCCCAGTGTACGATGTGAAAATTCATGTTTGTTTCCGCTACTACTTGTATATTTAATTTTTTTGTGAACAAAAAATGACTTAACCATTTTGAAGTTTTATTGCCTAATTGTTGTTCCTGCATTTAACCTGTCACAATTATTATTAGCGTTTAGAGTTAAGTTTGCTTAACATAATGATATAAATGTTTATATCATTCAGGAGGTTCATCATCCCAATTATCATTGTAATTGAAATTCACTTTTACAGTGCAAAGACCAATTATTACCCAACTATATATTATGGGATCTGGAACGTAAAAACAGTCAATCTGTTCCCTATATTGTTTTTTAAGAAAAATAATTTTACTAGAATTGGTCTGATTATTAAATGAAATAAACCAAATCAAAAAGATTCTTCATTTTCGGTTTTGTGTAATACATTTTGATACAAAGGAAAATAAGATATGATATTTCATTTGTTTGGAGATTTCAAAATTATATTTTTATTACATAAATATTCTATTGATTGTTTTGTTTCCAGCTTGCCAATTAATTGAATTAACTTAATACAGAAACTCTATTTTTGTAATAATATTATTTATTTATTTATTTTTATTATTTTGTTGGACTAAATAATTTTTCTAAAGGTACTTTAAACATTATTATTTTTTTCTTTTTAGGGAATTTTCCTTAGAGACATTTGTGCGGTTATTTTGTCTTGTACACCCTGAATTCAAATTTGACAGTTACCATCACACTGTGTTTGTAAACAAAGAACTTTTATGTTACGTTAAACTTGAAAAAATGTTTCATTTTACAATTTTCCTAGTAGTAATGTGTAGTTATAACAGCTGTAGTTTAAGTGGATGAAAACTTAAAACTGATGTCATTCGAAAAGGTCGTACATTATAAAACTTCTTGCTCATTTATTGATTTGCCTTAATGCTTATTGTTTTATATATTTGTTAGGAATTATTTAGGCTTGATGTACCTCATGGAGATGGCGATCTGTACTTTGAATGGCAGCCTGGAAGTGGTATTTATTTGGCTACTACTGGAAGTGACTTTTCCATTAGTATTTTTACACGACAAGGGAAACTTCATGAACACATTAGGCTATCAGGGTTTATTTTTTTTCTATTTTAAATGTAGTAGTTTTAAAGAAAGAAGTGTCTTATTTCCATGTTTTCTTTTAGGCACTGTACTGGATTTGGATGGGATACGGATGGGGATTTGCTTGGCATAATATGCAATAATTCGTTCAATATTCTTATTTGGGACTCAAATACAGAGAAAGTTCATACAATAGAAAGTGGTTTAAGGGATTCTTTAAGTGTTATAACTTGGGCCAAAAACACACCAATGGTTGCAGTAGGATCCTCTAGAGGAAACATTGCTATATATAACCATCAGACATCTAAGTAAATTACGATAATTTTAGCCCTATATGTTACTTTTATTTTACTATTTTACTTTTACTGTAATTTTACTAATAATTATTTCTTATTTACCACAGGAGAATTCCAGTTTTAGGAAAGCACAGTAAAAAAATTGTATCTGGTTGTTGGAATTCAAGAAATTTACTTGCATTTTGTTCAGAAGATAAAACAGTTTCTATTAACAATGCTGAAGGTGATGCAATCAGGATAATAAGTCTCAGAGGGGAACCATCTACATTGCTGTTTGGTGAATCAGCCTCTGATAGTCAATACTCTTATGAATCAACGGTAAATGCAATTTCCTAAAGCTACAGATTTGCAGTCCATTTTCGAATCATTTAGCATAATTATTATTTTGCTACTCAAGTTGATTACGTATATTCGTGTAAAACAATGCATACAATTAATTTGATTACTACAAGACATTGTGTTAGAGCCCTTTCCTTTTATCTATTTTTGTGGTTTGATTTGTTTTAGCTTCTCTCTATATGTATGTAAATGATGAAATTTTAATAAACTAAGAAAATTAGCTCTATATATATCAGCTATCTATGTGACTAATTTCAAGTTACAACCTTTGACTCCGTTCATAAAACTCAGTTTGTTTCAAACACTACACAGTAACACATACAACAAAAAATTAGTGGACTAAAATATGACGAAATATTGAGGTCGCTTAGATTATTAAAGTCATGATGTGGAACCGCAAACTCTACGATTCTAAGTCTAAGGGAATTCACCTTTTATCAAATCAATTTGACCCATTGATAAATGAAACTTTTGAAAAGCATGTTCATCAAAATATAAATTTTATTTCAGGAAACATAAACCGCAATGTATACTTATATAATTAATGTTGTTGTTTTTTTATAATGTATACTATGAATCCACATAATTATAGAAAACATTAATTATATATGTATATATTCTTTTAATGAATCGATAATTAGTTGTAAATATTTTTGGAATATTACGTCTTTTTGTAATACAATACTTTTCCTTGGTTAACTAATTGATGTCCAATTTATATTTTACAATATAAATATTCAAAGTATAGTGGAGGTAAAGATGAAGACAAAATGAGCAATCTCATTCAGAGTGGGATATTCTCTTCCGTCAATATTCATTGGAGTAAAGGAGAATCTTTTATTCATTAGAGTAAGAGATTCTCCAATATATTAAGTAGTGTGTTCGTATAAGTCTAAATATAGCTCTGGATCAAGAGACAACGAACTGAAAACCATAATCCCGAATGTGAATTATAATTCACTCTCTTTACATGCCATATGTGAATTACAAACAATATCATTAAATAATATTGAAACTTCAACGAATTTAAATGTCTCCTTTAATCTAAAATCCAAGTATCAATGACTTTACTCATTTATGAACTATTATTATTTAACTTATCGATTGTGCAATCATTTATTAGCTTTTATTTATTCATACTGGGAAAATTAACTTATGTAGGCCTAGTTTGTTGAATTTTTCAGTTAATTCTTATTCTAGCTAGTTTATTAACTTTAAACTTGAAAAATATTTAGTGACAAATGAACTCTCTATTATCAAAAACTTATTAGTTGAAGTCATACTGTGCATCGTGGTGAATTTAGTTTGCAAATATTATTTGGTGAATTGAAGCATTGGACCACCTTTTCTTTTTCCTTGAAGACCAAAAATTGTCCAAGAGTGCCTTGTAGCACAGGCATTAATGAAAGCAATACAATAAGTATATTTATTCCTGATGTTTAGATTCAGGTTCATGTAATTGGTATGTCACGCCTAGAACTAAGATGAAGATACATTTTTTACATTAGTTTTCAGTAATTCATGTCTCTTAGTATTTTTGGCGCTCTTAGTTTTGTTGTCTTGGGAACAATAATTACTTGATGGCTTTTCCAGGTAGAATAATTGCAAGAATCTAATAAATTTTGGGTTTTGGAAGTGTAGAGTGCTTTGTTTAAATATGACTAAGTTTTCTTTTCTTTCAGATCAGCGTTATTGTCAACAAGAAGTCTCTGTTCTTATTTAACGTAGAAGATCCAGACAATCCAGTTGAATTATCGTTTCAAACACGCTATGGAAACATCATGAACTACGAATGGTAAGAGACATATTGCTTCCCTCCATTTAGTTCAAACCCACTCTATTAACCCTTCTTTTTAGGTTCGGCGATGGTTCAATTTTGATTGGATTTTCAAGTGGTTACCTCCTTGCTGTATCAGCTAATCCAAAAGAATTTGGAACTGAACAGTTTCAAGTTAAGAACCATCATTCCCAGTTGACAGCGTTTTCCATCTGTCGTTCCCACAACAGAGTTGCTTCCTGTGGTGATAATGTGTAAGTTTTAATTCAGCTATAATTCTTCTCAGTGGTGTTATATATATTTTAAAAAGATAAATTGACCTCGTATAGTCAGGTTAATGAGGTAGTGGACCTATAAGAAAAGGTCCAAACAAATCTGTCGCCTGGAGCCTTTTTCAAAACAACCTACTCTTAGGTAAGGTTGCAGTTGAGGAATGTATGAAAAGGAAAACAGATAAAAGTGACTAGTAAAATAGTGTCTACTTAGTCTAAAAAAATCATTCCCAATGACTTTAAATTTGTAAGGAAGTACTACATGTTGAAAGGAATGTAGTTGAAGGGTTGAATGGTTAAAGTGTACGTAGAATATCTACTGTCTAACGTTATCAAGTTCCATGAGTCTTAAAACTCACTTTGATTCAAATAATGTCTAATAAAACATTTGTCTTATTTTTCTAGATCAACGATTTCGAATTTGTTATAACTGACAAAATATTTATATACAGAAAGTGAATTCATTAAATTGATTGTCTATAAGTTTGATAATGCTTTTCCAGAGTGGATATTAATCGGACTATCACGATGGGCAGGTTAAAATAAAACGGAAACTGAATTAATTGTTATTGTGTTTAAAATTATTTTGACTTGTGCTGAAGTTCAGTGTAGGCCACTCCAGATTTGTTGACATTTTCTCTTTGATGTCTTTGTGTATATGTGGGTGAGTAATCCAAAAGTTTGTGGGTACGTTTCAGGACACACCGTGTTTATGTATCAAGTTTATGTATTTAAGTTATTTTGGGTAATTTGGAAATCTGGCAGAATTACTTTGTTTGGACAAAATGTGTTTTGTCAGCATTTTTTAGTCTAAAGAACAAATGGATAAACTTTATGAGGTTGCACACGAGCCCGATGAAACTAGTTTAATGATAAAATGAAAGTGCATAACAAATTGTTCTACAATTTCTAGTAGATTTCAAGTTCGTTGAAACTGATAAAATAGAATAGCATAATAAAAGAAAAGGGATCATTAATTTGATTACGTATACTTTCATGATTCATATAAAACATGAGGGGTAAATTTCTTCATGGTGACAAGTAAAATTACAGAATTATCCATTCTATAGTTACAGGAGACCTACAATATAATAATCTGAAAGAGATTGATATTATTTTTGATTATAGTAGAGTTGAGGGTAGGCCCACTCCAGACTTTTCCGTTGTAAATAGGACATTTGTTTAGATTTACCCATATTCATCTAAAATTATAAATGAGGAAATAAGAGGAAAAATGAAAATCACAGTAATATTTTGCATCCATCCATCTGTTGTTATATATATATATATATATATATATATACAATTAAAAGAAACGGCCCAGCGGACTTTTTTAAAAATAAAATAAATTCAAAACGAAGGAAACACACAGAAAGACACAGACATAACTCACATCGATATTTCGACCATCATCGTCATCAGGAGGTGTGAAGAGCGAAGAGTCCCGCAGGAAGACAGGGTGGTACTCAGTACTCAGTCTTCCTGCGGGACTCTTCGCTCTTCACACCTCCTGATGACGATGATGGTCGAAATATCGATGTGAGTTATGTCTGTGTGTTTCCTTCGTTTTGAATTTCTTTTATTTATATATATATATTTCACATAAACACGTGAAATAATAATCAATGATCAAACCACAAAGTAAAGTGTTGGGTTTTTGACTCTGACGAAGACCGCTTGTTAAGGATGAAAGTCTTAGTCTTGTTTTCTCATTTCACTTTGTAGTTTGATCATTGATATATATATATACAATTAGAAGAAACGATTCTTCGAACTGAATAAACTAGAATCTAAAAAAGAACACATAGAAAGGAAACCACTGAACTCACTACTATATTTCGATGTCCTCGTCTTTAGGAAAAGAAGACGTCTTCAGTCGTTATCAGCCTTTGGAGCGATTCACTTCTTTTCCTGAAGACGAGGACATCGAAATATAGTAGTGAGTTCAGTCGTTTCCTTTCTATGTGTTCTTTTTTAAATTCTAGTTTATATATATATATATATATATATATATATGCTTTTTCGTTGGAAGTACGATCCGAAATGGACAAATGTAGTTCAATGTAGAAAAATAAAAAAATAGAGAAATTAAAAGCACACACTTACAGTCTCTAATTTTCGGTTTGAAGCGTCTTCAGGAGAAGTAAGAGAAGGAAATCAAGCGCACTTGACCCGTCTCCAACTTTCTCTGAACCAGTGCGCTTGGTTTCCTCTCTTATCTCTCCTCAAGACAGTTAAAACCGAAAATTAGAGACTGGAATTGTTGTTTTTAATTTCTCTATGTTTCTTTTTTACATTGAACTAAATATATATATATATAATATATAAAAGATTTCACATAAACACGTGAAGTAACAATCAATGATAAAACCACAAATGAAATGGAAAAACAAGACCAAAACATTAAAGCCGTAACAAGCGGTTTTCGTCAGAGTCGGGTTTTTGACTCTGACGAAGACTGCTTATTACGGTTGAAAGATCTTAGTCTTGTTTTCCCATTTCATGTTGTGGTTTGATCATTGATATATATTACCCATTACTTTTTTCCTTTAAAAGGAGGCCCTTAAATGACCTTGGGAAACTATGCTTTAGAAAAATTGATATTATGATTAACTGGGGCCTTTGGAATGGACATTTCAAGCTTACTGGAAAAGGTTTTGAACTGGGTCCACCATTGCTTTGGAGTAGATACCCTAAAAGATGCGACTTTCTTTTTGAGTTTATGTTTTCCAAGATTAACAAACTAGTTTTAATTAATTTATTTTATTTTTAGAGTGAAGATACAAGAGTTAAACAAAATGACAGAGTCAGTGCGTACACTTCCTTTGGCCGAGGGAACAGTCGCAGAACGTCTGGGTTGGAGTGCAGATGGCCAACTCCTTTGTGTTGCTGACAATTTCGGATCTCTTACTGTATTCTTGTCCAATCTCCCTCGCTTGTTTTCCCACTCTGGCAATCTCGTAGCTCTCCTCACATCCCTCTCGCAGATTACCGTTCATCTTGTCAAGGTGTGCACTTGTTTCCTTTATCACTATCTCATCAGTTTGTGTAAATTTTATCAAAATGCAGATATCTAAAAATTGATGGTCACAGTGGTCATTTTTTTTATTTTTTTTTCCTGTATCCCTTAAAGTTAAGGGTGTACTAGTAGAAAGGGAACCCTTCAGTGACCTTAGGAAACTATGCTTTGAAAAAATGAATATTATGGTTTCTCTGATGAGTGATTATAAACAGCTAAATAAAAGGAATGATAAATTTACTAATTTTCATATATTCTGATAAAACATAGTACTCTGATATTTAGTTTAAAAAAAAGGATAATCTTTTAAAGATAACCAAAAGTAAATAAATTTATATACATTTTGTAGCTTTAAGGAAGTCCTACAAGTATAAAAACGAGTAACTTATTTTGCAGTACTTTAAATATTATTGTTTTAAAAAGATTAACATAAGCCGCTCATTAAATTAAATGAATGATCTCATGCAAATAAATTCTCTTGTAAGAAGAGTAAATACCTCATAGTAACAGTTGGCGCAACTTTTTCATTCAGCTGTTACGTTCATGTGGCACAAAAAAATCGATTAATGTAGTTTATTTTACATAAATTACATGTTAATGAGAAGCTGTTGTTTTTATCTGTACGTTACCATTAAGCTTAGAGAAAATAAAATAAAGAATTACTTTTAATTTATTTGTGTTTTATTTTTAAAAATGAGTTTTTATTTTATGTACTAGTTTTTTCCGATACCTGCAGTTATAGACTTTTAGCCTTTAATACTGTTAAAGTGGTTGCTCATTAATTATTTGGAACTCATTTTAGCAGTATTTTATATCTCGCCCACTTTAATAATGGACCAGCCAAGTTACCGGGTTGATTTTAGCTCTGGGGGAGTCCTAAATTTTGAGTTACTGAAGTTTGTTTTAAATGAGGAATACCTCATACTCTTTAACGAGTACCTAACATCGTGCAGGCTCAGGACTGACGGTTTAGCATCCTTTCAAAGGAACGACATGCTCAGATTTTGTCACCTTCCTTGTGAAAAAATTCAGGGCTAGAGTGGAATCGATCTACCAGTTCAGAGTGGAGCACGCAATTCACTGGGCTACCCTGACCCACGATGTATTATATAATATCCAAAATAGTAATAAGAATATTTTTCGTAACAATTAAAAGTGAGTGTAACATTTTTTCCACATATATTTTCTTCCTTGCTCGACCAGTTTTGGAGTTTGCCATTGAAGTGAACTATATCCCGATGCGGCATAGAAGAAGAATATTTATGTGGTTTGATGTCACATTCTTTTCTAACTGATATTCATATCCTCCATTGTCAGGGTTATAACGGGTAGCATACTTGCCTTTAATGCTGAAGTTTGGAAGTTGAATCTTGGAAATCTCCCTAGATTTTTCATGTGGGAAAAAAATGACACTTAGAAATGTTTATGTCCACCGAGAGGAAATAAAGCTGTCGGAACATGTGCGATTTTATCGTTTAAGATCCTACCTAATAAACTAGAGTAAATTAAAACTTAGTACTCCTAATATAAAAACATCTCGACCAAACATAAAATGGGTACCAAGTAACAAATGAGCCGTGCTTTTAATCCCTTAAAGTAGCACTAAAAGTGAAAGCCTATATGTGTAGGAGTTGGAAAAACATATCTGTGGTTCTAACAGTGTTGTATTTTTGTAAGTTACCATGTTCAATTTTCTGTATTAAGTGAAATGCTTTAACTGTTAATTGCTGTTGATATAATTTCGTTTTGAATGTATATTGTCCAGATGATTTCAGATTAGTTTGTTTCAGGGTAAGAATGTGGGAATAGCAAGTGTTGAAACACAGGTGGAGCCATCTCTGATAGGTGTTGGTCCTTACCATCTAGTAGTCGGTATGAATAATCGAACCTGGATATACGACGTTATGGGAGATAATAGTCCTGTTAATTCCACTGTGCGCCAGATTGCTGCTGTTCCTATGCTTCTGGGTGACAGGGAGTACATTTCCAATATTACATCTATTTCCATCAATGCTGAGTACACCTCTGCCCTCCTTACTAACAAGCTACATCTTCAGTTGGTAATCATTTCAATACACTATTATCTGTATATAGGGGTCTAGGATGATTTGTCTAAATCAATTTGTCTAAAGGATGATTTATCTATAAACAATTTGTCTAAAAACTGTCAATTTAGTAGTGAATAAGAAAAAGAGACAGTAATTGGTGTATAATATTCAACTATACCTTCCGATCCATGTGTCCAACAGACACATTCCCAATAGACGGAATGGTCGACGTATTGCAATCTTTCGTCATGGTATATGGAATATGTATTCTTGAGTGCTTGATAATTTACCTAAAACTAACAATTCGGTCGAAGGATGGCACCGTAGATTTGAAACTTGGATTAAATCAAAATTTTTGATGCAAAGGATTAGGATAAGATTTAGCTGGTCCAGGCCAAGGAGTATATGGCTTTTAATCCGGCCAGCGGAGACCTTTGAGAAATATCACCTTTATTCCTTTAAAGTCAAGTTAAAGATCCACTACTACCTGGACTGTACTAATACTGTGACCTTGGACCGTATGGTCACTCACTTGATTACTGAAATTATATCGGATAATCTTTTGAGAAGGATTTGAAGGATATCATCTGTAAGCCCCCTTATTTACCAGATTTCCTTCCAATTATTAGTTTTGTGTACTGTAGTTTTTTTCTGTGTAATGTACTTACATTATTTATCAAAATTTTTGTTATTTTTGTAGTTGTTTCTATTATTATTATTATTCATGGTAGTAGTAATAATAGTATAATTTTTATCATCGCTACCACTACTATATGTTTATTTCATTATTTACAAGTATCATATTGTTCAAACGTATGGGGCATACAAAATTTCGCCATGTTAACTTTTTATCTTAAAGTTTTAGACAAATTGTATTTTAGACAAATTGTTTATAGATAAATCGTCCTTTAGACAAATTGTTTTAGACAAATTGTATTTTAGATCAATTGTTTTAGACAAACTCGCCTGTTCCCGTATATAGTATACTTGCAATTGTTTTTCTTTACCATATGCCATCATAACTGTGTTTCATGAAATATGTTACCAGTTTTTATAGTTATCTATTTCTTAGAATGGTTTTTCAAAATGTTTACTTGTTGTTTGGGATTATATCTATATTCCTATGTATGTTCTATTGTATAGCTTGGTTCAACATCTTATGATGTTGGAAAATGGAAAAGCAATTCATGACCTCCTATAACCAAATATAAATATTTGAAGTTTGTGAAAATGTTTATGTAATGTTTATTTACGGATGTAACAGATTATATTAAATTAGTAAAAATTACATCAAACTTGGCTGATACCTAATTCTTAACAAGTTTCTCAATTTTTTCTACATAACACTCTCACTACTTCGTCCACGCAATAAATTTTATCTCATATAGTTGACATGTTTCGAAAGATCAACATGCATCTTCAGGATATGAATAACTTCTTGGCCTAAATATTCTGGTTTATTATTAACAACCCTCTTAATGGATGTTAGACCTACACTATATTTTTTTTTCTTATCACTATCGCATATAGAGTATATGTATTTCCAAGTTTTATGATCCCTATTTAATATTTAAATCTAACAAAAAATTGGAATTGTTTGATATCATAAAACAATTAAGTAAGATAGTACATTTGATACCTCAGTGTACTAACTTAGAAATACACTGATATTTACTGTTAATTGCAGACTGAAAGTATTTCTAACTTTTCACCAAAAGAAAAAGAGGAGAAAGAAATGCGAATATTTCCAGAATCTGAAAATGAAATGTCGATAACTTGTCATGCTTTAACCACTGATTTTTTGGTCTATGGATCACAGGTGAGTTAATTTCGATTATATTGATCAAGTAATTCATTATTCATTTTTAAAACTAAAATAAGAAATGCATGATAAGATAATAACAATTTCTGAACAGGATATTTGAGGTACTTAGTGGTCTACGTTGTAACATATTTGAACAAGTTTGATTTATTCAAATATAGACGTAATTTAAATATTTTGTCAGATTACACTATAAACTATTTTTGAAAAAGGCTGGGTGAATTTAATAAAGTTAATAAAATTATGTTTTCTGGTTTAAAGTAGAAGTTAATAAAATAGATTTCTAGTTCTTGATGATTTTCTATTACCAAAAACCAAAAAACTCTTCGTAAACTACAAATACGATGTATTTGATATATGATGAAGGTAGTTTAACGGGTAGAATTGGTGTAATATTTAGAGTAGGTTTTTTTTTAATTTTTGGAGAAGAACTCTTAGGCAGTGAGATATTCCTCTGCATATGATGACATATTCAAGACCAGCGCTGGAGTAGGCACTTGATATACTTGATCCTAGAGGATTTGGTATTAAATTTGTTACCGATCGTAGCTTGTATATGTGCCAAATAAAAAATATCCCTTGATTGTATTTCTCTCAGTAAGGACAGAACTGAAATGGCTCATTATTAACGGAAAAATTATGGATGATATTGATAGCTTACAACAATATCAAGTGAAAAAAAAATTTTCTATTTGCACTAAAGCTTGTTTAATATTTTGAATTAGAATAGATATGTCACAATAGACGCATGAGATAACAATCAAAGAAATCACAAAAAAAGTCAAAGAAAATGTTCTAAGGTCTTCAAAAATAGCTTTAGTTAAAAATCTTTTGAATATACTGCCTCGGAAGGCCTTGGAACGTCGTATTTTCCCTTTGATTTTGTTGTGATTCGTTAATAATACTCATGGAATATCTGCAGAAATATCACAATAATATTTACGATAATCAGAGATCCTGGATAAAGGTCAACAATTTGAGGATCATCTATCCTGAAAATTTTATTATATTAGGAGATACTGTTTTTGTCGACGTAAATATCTTTGGAAAACAGAATCAATTTTACATAATTTGGTAAGGTAAGAAATCATCTTTGAACTACAAAAATCCTAGGGAGAGTTAATGTTTACGTTATAATCAGATGAAAATAAAGATAAATAAAATTATTTATGATTGACAATTTTATAAAATAAATTTATTTTGGAAAAAAAGAAACAATGACACATTGCCTTTTAAAATGGCAACATAAGGTATATCGGTTTTAAATAAGTGGAAATTCATTTTATTCAAATATAGATTCAATTTCACATGAGTAAAAATATTAATGAAACTCAGATTGAATTTTGTTAGTGAATTTAAGTTGGAAATGTGTTTTCAATGTAAATCATATTCATTTGATAAAAATTTGTCTACTTCATTATTTATAATTTATATTATTTATTTTTTAAATTAAATTTTAAGTTAATTATTGACTTGATATATTTGTATCTTTTGGAGACAGCTGTACCTTTTTACGATGTTTCGCTGACTTATGGTTTTTTTTAAAAAGTCAGTAATTGACTGGATATAGTTTCCAATGAGGTTAGTTTTTCTACTTGTGGGAATAGGCAATCCTGCTGTGAGAAGTAGTTAACACAATCATTTTCCTGGATATCACAGTGTTCTGTCACCCATTGCAGAAATATATTGAATGTTATTTAGTTTACATCCCAGGCTAAGAATCCTATTGGATCAAGTTTTAAATTAACATTCTTATTATTATTAGCTTTTTTTCATTTCCTCTTCATGAAAAATATGGATCAGTTTGAAATTATCGTTGAAATGGCATTGCGATTTCTTATCTCTAGTTCATATATACTTTATATAAAGAGTAAAGATCAGTGTGCTTTGAAGATAGAAACCGTATATATTTATTTGAATTCATTTTGACAATAATATTTTTTTACTATACATTACATAATCCTTAAAAATGGATGAACCTGAAATTACCTCTTCAGAGCTGCATCAAATACTTTTTTCTCAATGTTTGACTGAATGGAACATTCAACTTTATTATTTGTTTTTCTAAATTCATCTGATTTAATGATTTTTAGAAAGGTGATATCAGAATATTCGCTTTAGAAGATTGGATTCACGTCACTGAATACAAACACACAGCAGGAATCAAATCACTATATCCTGACACGGCTTCATGTAGAATCGTTCTAATTGACGACAATAATGATGGCATTCTCTATAGTCCGGTAACAAACCATTTTTTTGAGTATATTATTTGGAATTTACTTATCTGGTACTTGAATCATGTCATACGATCTTTTAGAGTTACAGATATTTTATAATCAAATCGTATGAACTACTACGGTTTTAACAAATCTTTTGAAATGTTTTGAAATAACATTTTTTTTTTAAAAAAAAATTCTCTGTTTATCAAAGACTAGTTATTTATACCAAAGTAGAACATTTTCTTCTTTCTTTAATTACAGTGGAGATTTTTTTTTAAATATATACTATTATTACATGTATTTTTCTATCGACTTTCAAGCACGTTGTGCTATGTAAAATCTTATTTTGCTTCTTTTTTTTTTTCACTTGTTTGTATTTGAACACCTTGAGTTATTGTTACTGAAATAGATGTATAATGCTTTCATGGTAAAGAATGTATAAACTACTGTAGGTAATACTGAAGAGGGATAATCTTTCAACTAAGAAAATGTCGGAAATACAAACATGAAAAATTACACCGAATAGAGCAGGCAAACCTTACTAGGAGTGTCTGGGTTTGACTATGCCTGGAGCAACACATCTCTTTCGCTTCATCTTCTCTTCTGAATTTAATATTGCAATTAATATTAATGGAGACAAGTAATTTGTTCTGTCCTATTTGTTGTGTACTGTTAAATGTATATATACTTCTTCTTTTCTTATTTATATTTTCTTTTTCCTGTTTCTTCTTTACAGTTTTTATAATTAGAACCAAGTAAATATTATAAATATAATATAAATATTTTTTCGATTTAACTGTTTAATAAATTAAGTATGTTTCTAGATTGATGATACTTTGATCATGTTGGAAGACTTCCCCGTCTCTTGTTCCGGAGTACTGTGGGACCTTTGGCCCTCCGACAATAATATATTCATTGCCTTCGATTCACAGATTATCGTCACTTATCTTCATGTTCCCTTTTCTCTAGATGGTAGTATTTGTATTCTTTTTGTTATTATATGTAAATTATTTCTTGTATATTTAAATATAACATGAATATAATGTTATATTATGGGTGGGAAGTATTTGTGAATGATGTCAAAAGGTGTATTTCTATTGAAAACTCCATATTTGAATTTTTGACCCAAATTCAGTACTTTCATTACTATATACAGGGTGTCTCAAAAAAATGTACTCACTCTTAGACAATTGAAGACCATGTAAAGTTACCAGGAGTAAAGTGTGGTGTGGGATATCCGCATTGGGCATCATAGGACCTTTCTTTTTCAAACTGTCTCATGTATTCGATGCTATTTCATTTCACTCTATATTCATAAATAAATGTTTTGTCGTCATTCTAAGAGTGAGTACATTTTTTTGAGACACCCTGTATTTCACATAAAAGATTAATAAAATTAGATAAGAAAGAAATAGATTTAAATATTGTCATTTGTGGTTGCTGGGCAAGTTAATTTGTCGTTTAAACATGGTTATTTTGTCATAACAATGCCTAGGGTCCTTGTCTCACTTGTCCTAGAGTAGAAAATGAGCATATCTTGCTTTTTATATATTTTATGATAGTCATTAAAACAGATTGGATTTCTATCGAGAATACTTAATTTTGCTTGTCTCTATTTAATTAATTATAGGAAATTTGAAGGACTAAATGCATAACATTATTCATCACTTACAGAGAAACATGGATAATTTGCATGTTTACGTTAAATCATTGCTCCTGGAAAGAACGCAAATTTTCTAGTTCACATTCTGCTCTTGAATTACTATAAAAATGTTTAATTTATCGAATTAAACTAAAATGATTACTCTTTTACTACACCAAATGTTTTTTAAACAATTTATATTCTCTTTCTTAACTGCAAACCTAAAATGATTGAAAATGACTGAAAAACCAGCAGTTTAGTTGTATTAAACAGACCTTTTTTTTTTTAATTCAATTCTAGTGTTTGAAAAATCCAAGTAATTAGTAATTAAAATGTGTTGTATTTGTTTAATTAACTTAAACTGTTTGGTTATTTTTTAGTTAATTGTTAAATCATTAGTTGTGCAATTCATAATTGTGTGGTATTTACTCATTCTGAGGTAAAATGGATAAACGAACAAAAGTCTCCACACAAATGAAGTCAAAAATCAACAAGAAATGAACTTCATTTGTGTGGAGACTTTTGTTGGTTTATCCATTTTACCTCAGAATTAGTTAATTGTGTATTTATATAGATTATCTTGCTGTATTTTATCTTACAAGTAAATTTAACTTGTTAGGGGTTGATGTTTCTGTATTCAGCGTTCCGCTGACCATTTTAGATATCCTAGTTAGTAGAACCTGACGACAGTTTATTTTCTTATTAAATTCAAAATGAATTGTATCTTAACGGTTATTTGATTTATTAGAAGTATAGATTGGAGTATTGTTTAATGCGTAGGTTCAAAAGTCATTAGAGTTGGAGAGACTAAAGTGCCTGATGATCAGATACCTGTCGTTCTGAATGCAGGCACAGTTACACTCGTCACTGCCTCTTCCAAGATGACAGCCATCACCCTGACCACTCATATAGTCATCACCTCTGGAGTTCTGACAAACAGAAGAGAAAACCTCAAAGCTACTCTCGACAATAACATTTCTCTTGGCCGGTTTGTTCATATTTCTTCTTTATTTTCTCCATCAGAATATATTTAGCTCTTCATCGTAACTAAGGTTTTCTATTAATTTTTTTGTCCATTTACTAAATTAATCATGAAAAAATAGGTTTCCCTTAAAATTTTTGATTTTTTTTTTAATACACTTGTGTATTTAATGTTTTTATTATCAAATTTTGATAAGTGAATTGTTTATCAATAAATTCATAAATATATTTAAGGATTTAATAAAACTATAAAATAATTTATATTTTGTAAAAAAAAATGAAAATTGGAGAATATGTGAAAAAGTATAGAACTAGGTTAATTTACTAAAGTTTTTTATTTTATGAAAAATAAATTGCAGGAGCTATTTTTTTTTTTTTGACTGAATATTTTAGTAATTCATTTTGTTGTTGTTTTCATTAAATTCACAGTGATCATTTTTTTATTATGTTACTCAGTTTTTATGTTTCTTTTTTGTAATTACATATTCAAACAAATTTATAAGTCTAACATAACAGAATAGTGCACGTAGTTATATTTAAGTCACAAGTAAAAGGCATGAAATATGAAATTTTTAAATCAGTTCTCGCGTGTCTTCGGAGTAGTCCACATATTTCTACTTGATGACGACGTAGTCGAAATATAGTAGTGAGTTTGTGATCCCATATATGTGCTTCTTCTTTCTGTGAATTACTAATTCTGTGAATTTATTTAATTTAGTTTGTCGAACGAAAATACAATTGTTAGTTGGAACTATAGCTATCGGAATATAGTAGTAAGTTTTTTTCTGTTTTCGTGTATGTGTTTTCATTCTGTGATTTTATTCCGTTTAATAGGTTAAACTGTTTTATATAATTGCTTATATATATTTGAACATCAAAAAATATCTGACATCGGTTAGGTAAAAGTTCAGAAATAAAGTTGAAAAACAAGCAATTGAAAAACGCATAGTTTTTAATTTTTGGTTGAACCATCATCAGGAGAGAAGAATCAGATGGAAACCAGATTATGACACCAAACTTAGCTGATACTTGTTTCTTAACAAGTTCCTCAATTTTTCTAAATAACACTCTCGTTATTTCGTCTACACAATAAAGTACTTCTCCTGGAGACGACATGTTTCGAATGATCAACGTTCATCATCAGGACGTGAATAACTTCTTGGGTGATTTTTCTGGTTTATTATATATGCAGAGTGAACACAGTAGGGGCATCACAAACTCCATTGTTTTTCTCCAAGTTTAAGAAAATTCACCGAAGAAGTTGTTCTGTGATGAATGAGTCCTGATGATGAATGTTGATCATTCAAAACATGTTCACTATAGGAGATGTACTTTATTCTGTAGATGAAATAACGAGAGTGTTATTGAGAAACTGGTTAATAAACAGGTATCAGCTAAGTTTGGTGTCATTTTCAATAATGTGTGTGTCAAGGAAGAACTGCTACCAAAATTTAAATAACAAAAGTTAAATAACAAATATATTTAAATATATATTTTTATATTTGAATATATATATATAAATGATCAAACAACAATATGAAATGGGAAAAAAGATTTAAGCTCTTTAAACCGTAACAATCGGTTGAAAGGTCTTAATATTTTTTTCCCATTTCATATAATATGATTTTTAAATAAATTAATTTTTACAAAAAAATGTATTGATGTGCCTTTTTTTTCATTGCAGATTTAATGATGCCTGGAACACGTGTATGCTAATAGCTGAAGAAGAATCTTGGAAGAAATTAAAAGAAAGTGCATTGAGAAATATGAATTTGGAAATGGGTAAGCATAATTTGTTAATTTTTTTTTATTTAAACTATTTGTTTGATAGCAATCAATATTATTTTAGCTATTAGAGTGGAAAGGACCTTGGGAAATGCTGGAGAAGTTAATAATTTAGAAGAGATTGTCAATTTGGAAAACAAGAAGCTCATAGCTGGAAGGGTGGCTGAAATTCTTGGAGAGTTTGACAAAGCAGAGGTAAACAAAGTACTGGGAATCATAAAGTGATGCTATATTTTCTTTTTTCTAATTCATTTCATGTAATTGTAAGGAGATTTATATGGTTTAATAGGTTATACGTTGAGTTTCACACAGGACATGGTTCACAAAAAGATGTTGGTATAGCGCTATTAAATTTGTAACAAAGCCGAATTTTTAAACCTTAACTAAAGGTTTACTTGAGTCGAAGGAAAAGGTAATTAAAGTTTTAAAACAATAATACAGAGTGGTAATTTAAATAGTACATTTCGTGTCAACAATTTTAAAAACTAATTCCATCATTCACCTAGTAAAGGATCCTCTCTTTTTCTCATTGCAGATTTAACGATACCTTGAACACCTGAATGTTAATAGCTGAAGAAAAATGTTAAATTCTTCTTCAACTAATAACCCATGACTCAGTTTCCGCTATTTGATAGCACACACTAAAGGACCATCAATGTCACAACTGATGGGTCCCTTGTTGTTTCCATGGAAACTAAAATAAGGGACTAATGTTCTTTCCAGTGTCAACACTTACATATTTTTTATTTTTAGTATTGTTCTACGGGTGGGAAATGTGACTTTTTTCTTCTTGGTGGCTAAAACCGATTTCATTTTGAAGCAAACCACATTAGAGGGTTGTTTTTTCAACAGAATCCAAAATTTTTGAGTTTCTCAAATGAATTACAGTTGGGAAATACCAACTGTTGAAATTGTGCAGGCCTAAACCCACTCTCCTTCATAAAAAATCTACGATTTTCACATGACGAAGATTTGAACCTCCAGTCTTCAGTCCTTATTGGAAGCATGTTGATCTGCATACCTGCTTTCCTCACTGAATAGCGAGGTACCAATTGTATGATGACGCACAAAAAAATAGTGGGAAATGGCTGTGATTAAAATGCGGAAAAGCTGCAAAACATCTGTACAAGTAATACCATAAGCGTAATATAAAACAAGAAGGTTATAGTGCTTTTTTACACACGGTATTTCTAGAATTATTTTAATTGTTGTTTACTCAGTATTATTTCAGTTATTAATTACTTTATTTTCATGCAGTGTACAATTTCTATGATATTATTTTATTTTCCTCTTGATGCTGATTCGTTCCTTTTGACAGGGCCTCTACCTTGAATGCAGTGAACCTGAAAATGCCCTTATGATGCGTCAAAGTCTGCTGCAATGGGGACAAGCTTTACAGTTAGCTAAAACTCTGGCCCCACTCCAAGTACCGTACACTGCCTTCGAGTACGCTAACCAACTAGAACTCATGTCAGTTTTACATTTATTTCAGTAGAATCTTTTTATTGCTCACTTTTCCTAGTACACTCAGAGATAGCTTACTAAAAGTATGTTCTTTCATGTTTAATTCGTTTGGAAGACATTGTTTTTTTTTTGTTGAAATTGCTTATTTATTGAATATGTAAAGATTATAGTTAATGATGAAAATAGCTTAACCTGATATCGTTTGATCGACGATCTCATTCGCAGATCTTGGTGGTATTATGTTCGAAGATATATGATATACTTTTGGTATGTATCATATAACTTATTTTATGTCCTTTTTCGTCTGTTATTTTGAAGTTATTCCTAGGGTAAATATTTTAGTTGTTCTAGGATTCAGAATCGTTTAGTTTATCTCCTAGAGAATATCGTAGTATATCGGGTCTCTGGCTTTCAATTACAGATAGGTTCATAAGTACTTCCTAGGAGGAAGTACTTATTAGTATTGTAATACTACTTACAATACTAATACTAACTAAAAATATTAGTATTGTAATTTTATCCTTGAGAATAATATCGAAATCCTTAGGGGGACCCCTAGTCATAAATTACAATAGTTCGTATGTACCCATTAAGTAATCAGTACTGAACTGTTTTCATTCGCCTCTTTGTTATTTATACAACCGCAAGGTTTTATCGTCTACTGTGACTCCCCGTCGGCCACCTCAGACACTCCACCTCAGATTGTTCAAAGCTATTACTTCAGTATAGAGTTTTATTTTCATTAATTGTGCAATCTGTTACAGTGTGGTATTTACTCATATTGGGGAAAGTATTGTGTCTCCGCACAAAAAAAGTATATTAAAAAAAACTAACAACTCGTTTCGAACTCTTGGATGTTCTTCTTCAGGTTACTGTGTTCTTTCTTGGTCTCACTCAACCACCCCAGCAGAGCAGATGTAACCTGAAGAAGAACATCAACTTTCGAAACGCTTTATTAGTTTTTTATAATAAACTTTTTTTGTTGATACTTTCCCCAATAGTCTTAGTTTGATTTTGTGGTTTAGCCTGAAGTTCAAGGTACACAAAAAATCAAAACAGAGAGTTTGCTGTGAGTACTTGCTACGAGAGCATCATGTCATGTATGAACTTAGATTTTCTTGTGGGAAATGCAAAAATTCTCTCTACACACATAGGGGATGCCAAGTCTGAAGGGTTCTCCAATCCTGTGAAGTTGGGATGTTCTATAAGTTTTGTGTCTTTTTTTTAAAAGACACAAAAAAAAGCTTTTTTTTGTCTTTTTTTTTTTGGTGACACACCTTTCTATTTTTACAATATTATGAACAATTTTACAGATTCAAGAAAATAGTAATTGTAATTTGTGTTACTATTTAAAGGTATGTTTTAATTGTTTTATGGGATATTAAATAAACGTTTAATTTACTGTTTTTTTAATTATTTTTGTAATAATGTTTATCTTATTTGGTGTTCTTTAAAATATTATACTTGACTCGCTTATTTTGGAAGACTGTTAACGTTGCAGAGGTAGGTATGCAGAAGCTTTGGGCCACTATGAAAATGCGGCTAGACAGGGACCAGAATTGAAAGACGCTGCGATGGCAGGGATAGCGCGAACCAGTCTAATGGTGGGTGACTACAGAAGAGGCATTGGTATTGCACAGGACTCTGGCTCCGTCCAGCTCTTAATCCAGTGTGCTGAAATACTTGAGAAAACTAAGGTAATACTTCTATTCTTCAAATTGAACAATTGCTACTCTTATATATATTCGTAGACGTCTTTGTAATGATGATATAATAAATATTTTTTTTTTTTTTTTTTAGAAATACAGTGATGCTGCAGTTCTCTATGAAAAAGCTAATTCATTCGATAAGGCCGCTGCCGCATACATGGGTCAAAAGAATTGGAAAAAAATTGGAACATTGCTCCCAAAAATTACTAATACTAAAATTTTTCATCAATATGCAAAGGTTTTAAAATTTATTATAATATTTAAATTAATCAGTTTATATTATCATTAAGTGTAGCAGTTTAGAGACTAATTTAAGATATTTCTTTTACAAAAGTTCGTTTAATTTATATTTATCTGAGTAAGTTTGTTTGTATAGAAGAAATATGTGGATACAATATGTAGATAAGTTCCTAACTGTTACAGAGTTTCCGTAATTATTACGGCTTTGTAACTTCAGTTAGAATTACAGGTGTGATTAATCCTATATCATTAATTACTCGTACTATACGAGTAATCCATACTCGTACAATCAAATCGTATGGAAAAAAACAGTGAGTTTCCCCTTATAGGGAATTAAATTACTTTTACCTTAAATATCCTTTGGGACTGAAACGACATAATTTATTAACTTTTCTCTAATGATTTGTTTGTGTTTTCATTTTTATAGCAGCTCCATTCTCAAATAATATTTTTATAGCAGTTCCAAAATTAAAATAAATTAGTTTTAGTAATTCTTCAAATATTCATTTTATTATTTTATTTTTTGTAATTTATTAAATTGGGTTTCTTTGATTTTGTTATTGTTATTTATTAAATTCATTGCTTTTTTGAGTCTTCTAAATTGAATCACGTTTTTGTTTAAAAGGACTTGTGATTATGTGATTTTTTTTTTCCTGTAACAACCTTCTTCATTTCAGGCGAGGGAATCTGATGATGACTTGGAGACCGCTGTGGAAGCCTATTTGAAGGCGGGGGATGTAGAGTCTGCCGTGAGACTTCTTTTAGGGAAGCTCAATCAACCCCAGAGAGCTGTTGCTCTTGTGCAGGAGACGAGATCTATAGAGGCGGCCAAAACAGTTGCCAGGTAGCACCAATTGTCTTTCAGTGTGGTGTTAAAAGTCATGACTTTATAAATAACGTTCACTTATATAAAGAAGAAACCCTCAATAGCTATAATATGCTTAATTAAATAACTGTCAAGGAAGAATATAATATTTTACCTCGATAATTTTCTCCTTTATAGTTAGTTTCTAGTTCTATGTACTATCAATTTACTCTGTATGATGCACAAATTTTGAACCTGGTCAAAAAGGAAAGACATTTATAGGGTAAAATATCGATTTCTTCTTTAAATGTTACTTACTATTTCGGTAGTAGTGAAATAATACAATTTTATTTATTTAATCAGTAACCAGAACATTCAACTTAACATTATCGAAACAAAATGAATTAAGCAAGATTTAAATTTCTTAAGTCCTGAGAGAAATAACAGAACAAAAAAAAAGAAGATAAAAATAAGTTAGAATCTTTAACGGTTAGCACGTTAAATTAAGAAGCTGTGGGCAACAAAAATTGGGAAGCTAAAATAAGAGGAGCTTTCTTAGATAAAGAAGTGGACTCATTTATATTCTCTGTTACATCCACCATTTTGTATCTATCGCCTAGCTAAAATAGTAATATGCATGTAAGTGTTAAACGCAATGCGATCCAGAAGGACTGATTACTAAAAGAAATGTGAGTCCTAATTGTTACGTTTCTTTCTATGTGACACAGTTTATTTTAAGTTGCAACTTTCTGACCACCACTAAGATGGTCGGTCTAACATTAAAAATTGAGTTGCACTGTATGTTTATGTTCCCAAATTACTTTCTGTGTTTCACTGTATAAAAGATGTTTAGTTTATTTTGCAGAAGTTCATACATGCAGCAAAGTTTTTCTCTCATACTGTCCACTTTAAAAGGTTTTTTTTAATATATATAGTTCAATGTAAATATAGAAACATAGAGAAATTAAAAACACACACTTACAGTCTCTAATTTTCGGTTGAACCGTCTTCAGGAGAGATAAGAGAGGGAAACGAAGCGCTTTGGTATAGAGACGGTTGGAGACCAACAATGTTGCCACATGCGCGCCCGGTGTCAGAGAATAAGGTAGACAAGAATCAGTTTGATATTAAATTAAAATAGGAATATGAAAAGTAATAGTAAACACAAAAACAAATAATCGAACAACCGAAAATTAGAGACTGTAAGTGTGTGTTTTTAATTTTTCTATGTTTCTTTATGTACATTGAACTGTATTTGTCCATTTCGGATTGTATTTTTATCAAAAAGTATATATATATAATAATAATCAAAATAACACTTGATGTAATAGATGGATTAATTAATTTCATTGTGGTGAATTAATCCATATATATATATATATATATATGAATTTTTAACGGCTAAAATTACTTTAATTTATGTTCCTTTTTTGAAGTTTACATTGTAATTGTGTTATCTATTTAACTACTTATTATTGATAATAATGTTGATAAAGTAATGTGATTTAGGTTTTTCGAAAAAATCGGTGACTACAGTTGGGCGCTGAAGTTCTTGGTCGTTTCTCGTTGTGAGACAGACGCCTTGAGGTTGTGCAAGGAGCACGGTCTTGTTGAGGAATACGCCACTCTGGTAGCTGAAGAAATGGGAGGCAGTGAAGAGGGTGAGAGACAGCTATACTTACTGGGCAACTACTTCCAGCAAGGGGGCAAGTTCATGCTTGCAGCCAAGTGTTTCTACCATGCCGCCCACTTTACAAAGGTTTAGAAAAATAATTTTTTTTTTATTTTCAATTTATTGAGCTAATTCTTTTCTTAATTTATAGCTATATTTAGAAATTAATGAGCCATATTATCTCGTGTACTAGCATGTTATTGTCTATTGTCTATTGTTATTGTCTAGTTTTGGACTATGCCATCTTCCAGAGGAACAAAGTCTGAGTTCGAACAAAGACCGAAAGTAGTCGAACAACTTTAACATAATTATATGAGCAGAGATTCATTCATTTTTTATATACAATTTTTGTTAACCACTGTTGAACTCGCAATATCTATGTATTTAATTTCTAATGACTAGTTGTTTTCAAAATATCATTATTAAAATGTATCATAATGTATTGCAGGCTTTGAAAAATATAATACTCTATTCGAAAGGTAAGCCAGATGACAAGGAATCTATTTCATTGGCTATCGAAGTTGTTGCAGCAGCCAATGATGATTCTTTAGCCAATCAGCTCATTGATTTACTTCTGGGAGAAGTTGATGGAGAACCAAGAGTAATATTTCATTGGTTGTACTGATTTAATACATATTTTTAGTACAGATAATTTTGTTACACCTGTTTTTTTAGGATCCAAAGTTTGTATTCACTCTTTATAAAGCCCGCAAAATGTATAAGAAGGCAGCTAGAACTGCTGTCATCATTGCCTCAGAAGAATTAAACAACGGTAGGTTTGTATACCTGCAGATGTACACAATTTTATTATTAGCTATTATTTCTGTGATATTTATATTATGATTATAAACAGATTGATAAGAGATTGAGAGTATCCCTCGATTCTGTTACGGTTGATAATATTATATTAATTTCTCTGTGCTTTTGATATTATAACTGTATACCGTACTTGATGTCATAAAGGACTTATATTTTGGCTCAAAAATTCGCCTCGCGTCTAATATGTGACATTGGGGCCTCTGGTAGCGAAATATTCTTCCTGACTCTTACTTACCTACCTTAAATCAATACTTTACCTTTTTTTTTTTTTTTTTTTTGTTTTGTTTAACCGATCCACTACTAGTAGGTGATAATGTCAGCCGTTTACCGGCTTTTTGTTTGATCGGTGATTCTACAGATTCTATATTGGGAGTCCTAAATTTGCCCTAACTCATGCGCATTTTGATTAGGGATCTTTAACGAGTACCTGACATCTTGCAAGCTCGAGACAGACGGCTTAACTCTCTGGGCCTCTCTGGGGGATGACGTACTCAGATTTATTTACCTCCCGCGTGAATAAATTGAGGGCCAAGTGGAGGTCGAACCCCGGACTACAAGCCCAGAGCCTACTACGTTAACCATTGAGCTAACTTGGCTCTATTTACCTTCCCTAACTTCGTGCATCATTATTTTGTTGCTGATATTACAATTATTGTAAAATATATTGTCACCATACCATCTGGTGGAGAATAAATGAAAAAATAGAATTATGCTGTCTCTTAAAATATATACAACCTTAATTACCAGTATAATTAACTAATGTGTTATTTATATTATTTTCAAATAAAATTGTTTATTACAATAATACATTTTTATTATTAGTACGCACAGAGCTGATTTTAACTGTGGTTTATGTATACTAAAGCATACTAAGTTTTTTTTTGGTTTATTGAATGCTTTTAACTGCAGGTAATTACGGCATAGCACATTCAGTACTTGTCAACATGTGTATGGAACTACACGACAATGGCTTACCAGTTGCTTCCGACCTCATGGCTTTGCTAGCCCTTCTTCATTCCTATCGACTGGTCAGAGTACATGTGAAGCTTGGTGACCATCTCAAGGCTGCCAGGATGTTACTCAGAGTTGCTGACAATATATCTAAATTCCCTGCACGTAAGTATACTTATATGACTATTTCTTTAATATTATAATACTTTTTAAATGATTAAGAAAATGATACAGAAGTCTTAAGAATTAGCTCTTAAAGTCTCAATTTTTTTGTTTCAACCGTCTTTATGAGAAGAAAGAGAGTGAAACCAATTGCACTGATGTTTTGGTCGCTGCATCGTTGCGCTTAGTATCCCTCTTTCTTTCTGCTGATGACGGTTGAAACCGACGATTTGAGACTGTAAATGTTAGTTTTCCTTATTTGTATATCGTTACACATGTTGAACTATAAGATTTGTATATTTATACATACTAAAATAAAATTGAGATCAGTCAGTTTGCCAGTTTCAAAACTAACTCGCCAAAGCTGATGTTTTGATTTTATTAATATTAAAATTATAGTAATCCGTCTTACCTCGTACCCTGCTGCTGAAGACGGATTACTATAATTTTAATATTAATGATACTAACCTCTGTGGTAATGAAAAAATGCATGAGTTTTGATTTTAATTACAACTTTTTCCACAGTCTGAAGTAAGAATGTGTTGAATAACGAACTATGAACGTTCACATTCTTGAGGACTTATACTATTATGCGTTCATTATTAAAAATATAAAAATGTTTAGTGGTCAATATGAGGTGCTAAATTTCATTACACTTCTTTATTCTAGCATTCTAAAATGATTTATTTTTTGATTACATGAATAAATAAAGAAAGAAGATAACTTATAAATAAAGAAGTTCTTCACCTACCGATTTATGAGTTATTTGGATCCTGCAGCACCCGATTTGTCATGTGTATTCCTAGTTTCTTTTGGTCTGGAATTTATATATATATATGTTGGTATGCTTACATTGTTAAATTATTCAATTTAGGATTTTGCTGATATGTTATAAGAACCACTGCAAGATACTTAGATTTAATACGGTTGTCCTTCTTTTTTACTGCACTGTTAACTGTTTTGTATTATTCGTAAAATTGGTTTTTCTAGTATAGTTTTATAAATGATTTATTAAAGGGTAAAAATAACAATAAAGGTAAAATAACCCTTTAACATGACTTCTAGACCCACTATGCGATGGATGCTCCAAAAAATTATTCAGAATAGGTTTCAAGATTTATGTTGACAAGGGATATATTGCTCATCAAAACAAGAATTGTCAGTCAAGAAAGGTCAAATTCTGTATCAATAAAATAAAGCTTTGAAGCCATTCATGAAAGGTCAAGTTCAATTAACTATGTGAAAAGAGACCAAAAAAGGACCAAAAGGTCCTTGAAAATACATGAGAATTTACATAAACTTCTCTCCCTAATATTCTACATGAATTGGGATAATATAGCTGTATACTGTACTTGAAGTAACATAGGGCGCATATTTTCCTGAAAGTTTTGGCTCAAAAATTTTGCCTTGCATCTAATATGTGGCATTGGGACCTCTGGTAGTGAATGTATATATAATATCAAATATCAGATGTACAATGTTTGCGTTAAAAAAATCGTTGAAAATGAAGTAAATAAATGGCTCTAATTGTATTCATAAATTAAATTAACAACGTCGAAGTGACTTTACTTTATTCTTGCTATTCACTATAAGCTTTAATTAAGAGTGTATTGTTAACACCACAATAATTTTGTAATGTTAGGAGAACATGTAAAAAAATTCTATATCAAATATTTTCCTGATTGACCCATTTTGGACTATATCATCTTGCAATGAAAACTTAGAATCCTCTAAAATTTGTTTTTATTTCAACTGAAGAGTAATGTCACGGCTCTTCTTCAGCAAAGCTGTCAATCTCCTGGTTAGTTACCTCTGATCTGGAGGATGAATTAACTTGTGTAGCATGTTGATCAGAGAACATAATCGATGTAATATAGATGTTTCAGTATACACAAAATATTGTCCGAAACTTATCTCAAGTTCACTGCCCCTCCTCGCTCTCTTAACGTGATCCCTCACAGAAGAAATAGATCTATATAGACTGTGTAGTTTATTGATTGCACATGTATTTGATGTCTATAATATATTTGTTTCGAATTCGTACAGGCATATGTAGGTGTGTTTTGTATATATTGATTCTGTTAATGTTCTTAGATGTCGTGCCGATATTAACGTCGACAGTAATCGAGTGCCACCGAGCTGGTCTGAGGGCCAGTGCTTTCAAGTACGCTGTCATGCTTATGCGCCCTGAATACAAATCAAAGGTATCTCAAAACTCTCTGTTTCTTATTAAAAGTAATACCTTCCAAAAAGTCACTTAACTTCTTTTTATTATTTTGAATTTAAGTTTGTAAACAATTTTTATTCCTATCGTTTACTTACAGAGATGTACAATTATGTTGTTATTAATAATAAAATATAAAAAAATATCCTATTTGACTGAGTTGGAGAAGCAGGGTTTTGATCCAGTCAATAACAATAACAGAATGTTTTCTGACTCCCAGTTCTACTCAAATAATTTTTTTTTTCAAAAATGGAAAATGCAAATGAGTGTTTCATAAACACTCATTGCTAATGCACAGATCATTAGCTGTGCAATGAATGACCATGAGACAATGCGATGAATGACCATATAAAAATTATAGAAATTTTCCCCCACGTAAAGTAGTTTTGTTATCAAACCAACTAATTTCAAACACGTAGGGTTCTTCTTCAGGTTTATGTATGGTCAAAATCTACGGTAACAACTTACTAAATGATCAAATTATAAATTGAAATAGCGAAAGTCAAAGGGACATGTCTGCTTATACCAAGAAGGAAGAAACTAGAATGGGTTGTAATAGGTACCGGATACACGGAAAGGTGTTTGAGGAGGCACATGTTTACATTTCACAGATTTGGATAGTCTAAATAATTTTAAGTTTGAGAAGGAATAAACGTTGTGACAGATTGTGTAGGTTTAAATAAACTGTTGGAGAAATTTAGGACAGTAAAAGAATAATGAATACGTAAAAGTCATTAAGATAAAAAGGAGAATTACACAAAGAATTATTTATCTCATAAACTTCAAGATTTATTATATCTGACAAAAATTACAACACTTATATAAAATTTCAAAAGTTTTATTAGGGTCTAAGTGATGATTGCTTAAGACAAGATCATTGGTGAAGTGGTAGTTAAAATTATTACGGATTTTGGCTGTTTTTAACGTATCCTCTAATCCTTATTTCGAACGATGAACTGTCATACCGATATAACCTTATTTAATAAGTTGATACCAAGTTTTAGCTTTTATTTTACACAAATCTAAAGAAAAACACCACTCCATGTTTGATACGAGTTAGTTTTATCATGAAACTACTTAATGTGGGTACAGTTTGTGTAATTTTCAATAAGTTAGGTACTTGCTTATTGTTGGTACCTCAGGAGTTAGTGTAATTAAACTAAAAAAGAGTGATACAGTCTTACCCCGTATACTGTAGGCTTATTAAAGCAATATACGAGGCAAAACGGTGTCATCCTTTCATAATTTATTTAGTTTAATCTCAGTGTCGTCTAAAAGTTAGCTCGCAACTAGTTTTGGAGACACGGAGTTCGTAGTTCATTCTACCTGTCCCTCAGAGAGTACAATCGATCCAGAATCTGCACGATTCCTTAAAATTCTCTACTCTATAAACTTGGTTCTGATACAGTTTACGATTCCTGATATATTGGTGGTAATAACCTTAAATATTCTATAAAAATATATATAGTGAATATATATAAAATAAATAATTAGTTATAAACATGTTGCAAACTGTGTATGGAGGCAGATAAATGGGTGAACTAGAAGAAGCCATCACTCCGTTAATAAAATGCCAAATTTCTTTCAGTAAATTGATTCTTTAAAATATTGTTTTTCTTTGCAAATAAATCGTTTTTGTATAAAAATGAAAGAGAATGTTGGAATATTCCTCGAATTGACATTTTTTTGTGTCTGTACATCAGTTAATTACCACAATAACCCTTCCTAGATGACATCACAAATTACTAACTGAATCTGCTCTCACACAAATAAATTTCAGTTTTATTTTTTTGTCGTTAGATTTCAATTGTACTATTTTTAGGTTAAAAGGGTAAAATAATTTATTAGCGAATGAACAGAACTTTTTCTAGAAGAAAAATAAGAAAGATGTATGTATATATTTACACTATTGTTTTATATCCATGTAATGAATATAAAATCCTAGACAAAAACATTCTAAAGTTTAAAAATTATCGCCTACTAGATACAGATTTGTTATTCTACAATATTAAATGTTCAGTGAAGTTAACAAACAATGAACAACTGAACAAAAATATACAAACACGATTAAAATAAATAAAATAATTGCTTTTATGTTTGTTGATATTTGATTCGGAATATGTATCTATAGATCCATTATCAAGAGTATACTGGATATGCTTCGATATGTCAGTCCATCATTTTATTGATTAGTGCATCGATTGGTTGTTGCTTTTGTATTTTAATATTTACGAAGTTTACCAGTTGACATTTTATGATATATCTAATAGTTGAAATACTAACATCTTTATTAGCCTAAACTAATAAATAAATTAATTAATTATTAATAATTAATTTATATTTTTTAGTAAGTTTAATTCATAGATTATCAATTATGTTAATTTAATAGATGCAAATAAGATTGTTCAAAGATTAACTTATATAAATACTCTGCCAATAATGTAAGTCGTCTCTGAAGAATTTCGTTTAATGATTCCTTATGTAGATTCTACTTGTAGTTTTACTTTTGAAGACTGTCTTTTTTGTTTAGATTGAAACCAAGTATGTCAAAAAGATGGAAGGGGTGGTGAGGAAGCCTCCTCGAGGTCCAGATAATAAACTCGTCTCAGATCCCCCTGAAGACACTTCGCCTTGTCCATTCTGTCAAAATAAACTCCTCGAAACCCAACTCTCCTGTTCCACTTGTAATAACACTATTCCTTTCTGCATTGCTTCCGTAAGTATAGCATTCTTTTTACTTATTTCTTCTTAGTTTAATTTCAAATCAAGATTAATTTTAGTTGCAATCTTGTAGTTTTCCCACAAACTTTTAGATACATACCCACCTACAGGCATCATTGAAAAAATATCAAACAAGAATTTTGGGGACTAAAAACGTGTAAATCCGTTAAATATCGTGATTGAATTTTTCATGATTACTGTACTTTTCACGATTGTGCTACTGTTCACTTTATAAAGTCCAGTTGGGTCACCATATTTGTTTATTGAAATATAAGTAATTTTATTTACCTCTGTCAGTTTTTTATGCGTGTTTTTTCTATCATTTGATGTGAGCCATATCATGTATGTAATACATTTATAAATCCCACGATACTAAATTAGACAAAAATGTTGTGGTTTATTATTATTGTAATTTGTTTGATTGTAGATTCATTGTATGCATTTATATACAGTCTTCTCAAACGTTTTAAATCCACTATCAAATTAATGTTGATAGTGTCGGTGCAGGAACTAAACAATGTATAAGACAGTAGCTACTTCTACTGACTATAGAGCAATGTTTCTCAAACTTTTGGTAACCATCGTCTCCTTAAGACACAATTTGGTTTGCCTTATAAAATTAGTATTTAATTTTATAACATACAGATGTTATTAAATTGCAAAATGCATTACTTGTAAATATATTTTAATGGCGCAGAACAATGTTTGATAAACCCAACTTTTATTCAGAACTTTTAATGAGATGGATGACGTTGATGTTTTGCTTCCAATTCACTCACTCCAGGATCGATGTTGCTTAGAAGTGGTCTCAAATTATTGGCAACTAATGATCTGTTTATTTAGTAGACTTCAGCAAGAACTGAAACCTATATATTTATTAAAAAACGCCCTCAAGTCTCTCCTCGAACTGTGCATTAAAGAAGCCCCCCCCCCCCCCCCTTATATCACTTCAAGGAAATTCATAGAAGCAGGTCGATGGTGTTGCCATGGGCTCTCCAATAGGAGTCCTGTTTGCTAATTTCTATATTAGGAGTGTAGAGAAAGCAGTGACTGGACCCTCATATACCAGGAAATTGAAAACTGCGAACAGATTCTAATTAATAATAGGGTATTCTAACACTGAAGATTTATAAATAGTCAAGTCATTTCTATACAAATGGTACTTCAGTAAAGGTCTGCGCAACCCTGAATTAGAGGTATATTAGGATTGCTACAACATGTTCTCAGGACGTTTGACTGTCTATCTGTCTACAGGAGCCCCAGAAAAACATGCAGTGGAAACCCATAGAATCAAACTCAGTAGAGAGATATTGGTGAAGCGAACCTCGATACTACATTATACATTACATTATTCTTGAAGCCCTTAAAATAAGAGACAATAACCCAGGCTCAACATTTAAAACTCAGACCTTAATACTATCCAAGATCTTTAATAATTGTTTTAAACTTCTTAGACAGGTAGGATCGAGCAGGTTAGGCAGAAGTTGAGGGTTCAACTCGTTGTGATAATACGTCGTTAAGCCTAACTGGGCAACCCTGATTGTTGCAACTTGCAACCTTGTTAGAACCTGCTTCTTAAGTTTTTTTGTAACTCTATGTTACTTCGTACTATTTCCTTGATTTTTATTATACTTATTAAACCTAGATTAGTCCTTTAGTTATTACTTAATCTGAAGATGGTCAATGTGTCGTTGAAAGCTTGTTTGTTTTATGAGAATTATTTGATAATAAATTAGTTTTTCTATTCTAAGGAGTTTTGCGTGTCTACAAAATCTCTGGAGAACCGTTTACAGGATTCTGGCTAATTTACTATGAGAATTACCTCTAGACTAACGTAAAATAGCGAGGAAATTGGAAGCTAGGAGTAGGAAAGTCGTGATGCAGAAGATGCTGCATATTTTGATTTAATATATATGTATATTATACATAACATTGACACATTAATATATAGTATTGTTTTTTTAGGGAAAGCACATCGTGAAGGATGATTTTACAGTTTGTCCCAACTGCCAATTTCCAGCAATCAAATCAGAATTTATTTCGTAAGTACAAATTCATACTTAACACAAAAAATTTTAAATTTTATCACAGCATTAATTATATTGTAATAAGTGTAAAAGGTTGTGGTGCAAGGAACGGGGAGTTATTTTGTTGCTAAACCATTGATAGTTATATGATAAGCAATAACTTCATGAAATAAATATGTATTTGTATTGAGTTAGTTAAACTACCTGGAAAAGTTTGGCAAGCTTTCACAGACAAGTATTGAAACATTGATTTTAGTAATTGTGTTATTCCCTGTGGCCCATTCGATTATGTATACAATGGAAGAGAAATTAAGTTTTTTGTGCATCTACATGAAATGGTATTTTATGAAGGAGATTGTGTTCAAAAAATATTATACGATTAATATTAATTATTTTAACAAAGAATAAATTAAAGCAAAAAATTGGTTGAACAAAGATATTAATTATTTTGTTAATTACTGAAAATTCATGATAATTTGTACTAGTAAGTCTAGTATTATTGTAGTAATATTTTCGTTGTACATTGTGGTTATATCACTTATTTAGTTGACATGACAAGTGTTTCTTGGGTAATATTTCCTCTGAAATAGTTCATATCTCTTGACCTAGATCAATTTTCCTCTTACAGAGAGAGAGTGTGGTAATATTTTTTTGTGTGGTATGATGATGACTAGATAGTTGAAGATACTGATGTTTATTGATTGGTTTAAAGTTTGTAGTTAAGTACGAATTGCATCTTCAATGGCTTTTAAGTTAACATCTAAAAGAATAGCTTTGTTAGAAGAAAATTTCATGAAAAACTTAACCGAAAAAGAATAATTTAGTCTATTGCTCTATATTATAATATAAATAATTATAATAATAAAGTTGCTTTCTATTGAGTCGGAATGAGAAAAATATCGTTGATCAATCTGAGGTTAGTGACTGTAAATCAGGATGTGACCAAATAGTTGTTATAATGGGGATGTAATAATATTTCCATTTGTTGTAACATCGGGAGTATATATCTATGTAAATGTCTTAACCACAATAAGGAATTCAGAAAAGAGTAAGAGACCTTTTGACCAAAATAACTGATCCTCATGGTCTCGCTTGATGAGTTCAAACTCAATTCATTAAGTTATCAGTTACTTTGGTCGAAAGTTCTTGGTCTCTTTTCTGAATTCTTAATATAGTATGGACGCTATTTTTATTCCACATGTTTATTATTAAATATTGTTATTTGGTTGAAGTTCGTTGCTTCTTTTGTTTTCCTTGGTCTTCCCAATATGTACATCCTGATGACTGTATTACAAAAAAATTGAAACGTTGGTTTATGTGGCGTTCGTAATCCTTCTGTTTGTTTCTGAACTTTTCCTGCCCATTTTGAACAGTTTTTTCATCATTTAAGTCATATATATTTGTTTTTTAAATGGTCGCTCTCGTAAGACAAATTTCTTCCTATCTTAGTCTGTCAAAAGATAATTTTCTCAAATTATCATAATGACCCAAAAATGTTCTAGATTCTCATATAGAACAAATCCACTAATAGAATTCAGATTTAAATGTTAGACTAGTTAATTTTGAAGAATTCCATTTATTTTCACAATTATTCATTGTAAAAGTATTAAAAAGTACATAACTGTTTACTTTGCTAATGTGAATACAATTAAATTATGGCAAATATGACTTCTATCAATTGGAAATCATTCTTTTAATTTATATGTTTTGTTTTAATTATTTGAATTGTTTCTTACAGTTTAATAGAAGCAGGAGAAAATTGTCCAATGTGTCAAGAACAAATTGATCCCAATATAATGAGCATTACTCTTGATCCTGATTTGTATCTTTACCCCAATCGAGAGGAGTGACTTCTGGATGCATGGATTTTCGTATCAGTGCTGATATTTTTTCATCATTTCTGATGAAAAACTTATATCGTCAGAATAAGTTTAAGATTCATATGAAATATGAATAAGGAATATCAAAGGAATGGTAATTTACCGGTTGTAACTGTGAATGTTAGCGGCTAAAGTTACTCCAACTAGACTTAAGTTATCTACTATTCAATAATTTTAGTTGGAAATAATTAAATTTTCAATTCAATAATCGTCATGCAATTTTAATTTATTATGCAACACTGTTTGATTTTTAATTCAAGATATCTATTAAATTGACAAGTAATACTGAGAGAGATAAGAAAAATGATAATTTTTCTGACAATCTACTTTATGGTCTGCAGTTATTGTTTCATATTATATTTGTTTTCCATGAATTATTGGAAATTTTGTTTTGGGGAATATTCCTCTAAAGGTTCTTAACTTTGTCTTGGCTATAAGAATTCAACCAATTTGAAATATTTATTCCAGTTTTTCTTGGGTACATTGTTTGATATATGAAGTAAAAAAATATTCTTGTAGAGTTAAATTGAAACATAATTATCAGAATGTTTTGAACCGAAATGTTTAGGGTTTTTTTTAATTACTTATGATAAATTTATACTGATTAATATCGGTATTTATCGGTAAATAAATACCGATATAAATAAACACATCGGTACTAATATTGGTATTAAATACTTTATATTTAATACTGATTAATATAAAGCCAGTAATTTTATCCCTCTTAATTATTCTAAAGGGAACTTACCGTAACCAACGCTTGTATGACAAAACCTGTCTTATTTATACCATGTCACTAACTTACTGAGGATTTTTTTTTACAAATTTGGTTTTTATAAAATACAAGCAGAAATACCCGGCGTTGCCTGGGTCTAGAAGTTTTAAGTATAAAATATGAAATGATCGAAATGAAAATTGTGTTCAATATTATTTTATGCATTTTTGTCTTACGATTCTTCATTCATGATCTACAGTCCCTTGGACGTTTTTTAACATTTTCAGGAGAATAGTGGTACCTAGGCTATGAAAGAAGCATCCTAGAGCAAGAAATCATTAAATAACATTGAGTTCGATTTTTATTTCCAACATTTAATATTTTATGCATTAAGGCCGTAGACGCCATATTTCTGGAGAAAAAATGCAAAAACTAAAAATTGGCAAATTTTTGAGATTTTTGGGCACTAGGGGGCCGGGGTTAAGCTGCCCCCCAGAGTTTAATAGCCTAAAACCACCCCAAGACCTATAGAAAGTGCCTTGCAAAAGAATTTTTGAAAAAGGTCCATTGTAGGCCGAATGCATAAGGTACAAACATACATACATAGATACAGAGCCACGAAGAGAATTTATATATAGATAGAGCTCGATTTTTATTTCCAACATTTCATATTTTATGCATTAAGGCCGTAGACGCCATATTTCTTGACAAAAAATGCAAAAACTCAAAATCGGCAAATTTTTGAGGTCTTTGGGCCCTAGGGGGCCTGGGTTAGGCTGCCCCCCAGAGTTTAATAGCCTAAAACCTCCCCAAGACCTATAGAAAGTGCCTTGCAAAAGAATTTTTGAAAAAGGTCCATTGTAGGCCGAATGCATAAGGTACAAACATACATACATACATACATACAGAGCCACGAAGAGAATTTATATATAGATATGGGACCTCAAAGAGTTGAACACATGTACTGGAAATTCTAAAAAACTAACACTTTTTGCAATGATTAGATTTTGTAGTAGATCTAACTTAGTTTTCAGTCAATAAACAATAATTATTATTAAATATCATGCATTCCATTTGTTTATATCTTGGAAACTAAGTTGTGGTTAATTAGAATTTTCTAAGTTTGAAGTGCTAAAAAATTAGAAACCTGTTTCTTTTGAAATTGGAATTCAATTTTAGTAATTGTGACAAGGTGCTTTTGCAAAATTAAGTTACATTTTTAATAATTTTAAACTCCATTAAGTACAGTAATAGTTATGAAATAAAAAAAAAATCGTCATTAATTGTTAACATAGAAGTAGTATATATTTCCTATTTGATTAGAGTCGTTAGTATTTTTATTAAGTTAATATATATTTATAAGTCATGCCTTATTAGTGCGAACAGTTGAATGCATCAGTTAGGTTAGATATTTGTAATGAATTGCACTAAACCCACCGAACTCAGTGCCTTTTTTTTATATAATTTGAAATCACTTATAAACGAGGAGTCTTGGTTTGTTTGTCATACTTTGTATTTATTTGTTACCTACTTGTTAGACATGCTAAAAATAAGAATAACAGCCATGCAATTTAATTTAATTCAAGTTAGGACCTTACGTTTCCCTAATTTGTCGTGACCAACAGTTTCTACCTCTCCCACCCACCCACGTTTGTACTCTAGTTATCAATGTAATTTACCAAGCGCACACATTTATACTCTAGTTATTGTACATCACCTATTAGCCAACCTTTTTATTCGGTTGGTAATTTAATTTCGTAACAACCCACCTTTGTACTATTGCTAAGAATACAATTATACAACAGCCACCTCCGTCCTTTATACTATTTATATGTATATGTATATCATAAGGCATGTATATATATATATATAATGTGTTTTCTTGACCACAATTTACTAATAAACACTTTTTTTTCTTCTTGGAGTTTGGTTAGGGTTAATATACAGAATCACCTTTTCGCCAATGTTTCGTCTTTATTTTAAGACACCCTCAGGGCTATAAACTAACAAAAAAGTTATAAACATTTTGTTAGTTTATAGCCCTGTGGATGTCTTAAAATAAAGACGAAACGTTGGCGAAAAGGTGATTCCGTATAATAACCCTGACCAAACTCCAAGAAGAAGAAAAAGTATATATATATATACTTTTTCGTTGGAAATACGATCCAAAACGGACAAATATAGTTCAATATAGAAAAACAAACATAGAGAAATCAAAAGAACACACTTACAGTCTCCAATTTTCGGTTTGAACCGTCTTCAGGAGAGATAAGAGAGGGAGACCAATTGGGTCTCCAACCGACTCTGAACCAGTGCGCTTGGTTTCCCTCTCTTATCTCTCCTGAAGACGGTTCAAACCGAAAATTTGAGACTATAAGTGTGTTCTTTTGATTTCTCTATGTTTCTTTTTCTATATTGAACTATATATATATAAAAAAAGATTTCACATAAACACGTGAAATAACAATCAATGATCGAACCACAATAAGAAATGGGAAGACAAGACTAAGATCTTTCAACAGTAACCGGTCTACGTCAGAGTCAAAAACCTAACTCAGTTTGGTTATCTTAGTCTTGGTCATCTTTGTCTTGTTTTCCCATTTCTTATTGTGTTTGTTCATTGATAATTTTTTTTTTTTTTTGACCAAATAATTTCTAATCAACTCATCCTTGTACTATTGTTAAGAGTTCATAGTTCCTTTTTACCACCCTTCGCTTTGTTTCTCTGGTTAGCAATAATATAATTTTACAGACACAATATAATGAAGTAAAAATATTCATATTGATACCATATATATATATATATTTACGAAATACTGTAAAGGATAGTTGCATATTTCGGGTTTGGAGATTTTTTTCTAATCTTAAATTTCTTTCTGTAGGAAAGAAATGCCAAAAAAAATGCTTTTAGAGCATGTTAGAAAATCTTAGATTTTCTAGACTAAAAAATACCAAATTCATTTATGTTTTTTTTTCGATCTCTAACTATCATGCTTTGTGATTCTTGGTTATTGTGATATTTCTTCTTTTTTTGTTTCCTTAGTTCATGTTTAATTTTAAGTTATCATGATATTATTCATGTTATTATAACGGAGTTCAAAGTGTTGTGGCCAGTATATTATTCCAAAGTGTTTTCATTTTTTTATTTTTCTTTTATGACTCCTGAAAAGTGATTCAACGAGTACGTCACAGTACAGTTATGAATCATAAACATTTGAGTTATAGATTCAAAAGGATTTCTGTGTTAATTATTCTCAGGTCCTTGAATAATTACAAATTAACAAGTAGCTGTAAGGGTTTCTTCTAATACAGTATAAGTTTCTTTGTAGAATTTTTTTTTTAAATGTCTATCTTTTTATTTTGCTCAGGTTTCAATTATGGGTAACTGAAGAAACAAAACTTCTATTTATAGAAAATAAGTATTGTCATACCTTCAAAAGTTGAGTAAATGTTTCGACAATGTAAATGACGAATCCTGCCTTTTTTTGTTTCCGTTTGCAAAATGTACTGAACAAGACAATTGTATGGGCTTGAGTTTAAGCCATTGAGCCATCAAACTATATAAGTTAATAATTTGTGCTGCTATTTGGTTATTATGTGATACTTTACTTGCTGTGTCCCACCAATGTTATGATATTTTTAATTTTCCTCTTAAAAGAATATTATATAATGTTTACAGTAATATATTCCGTCCATTGTTTATAATAAATATATATTTATGTAGACATATTATTTATTTATGTATTTGTATAAATGACTAAGAGGTAAACTATATTTTTTTCCATGGTTTTTCCTTCAAACAAAAATATTCAAAAAAGATATATAACTGTATAAACTTTGGTAGGCATTCAAATTATCGTTGAATCATTGTTGAAAGGATACATGTGAATTTCACCAAAGGCAGCTGAAAACTTCCAAGGTTTTCCAACTTGTTTACTCTCCTAGGGTAGCAGATGACTTTCTGTTATTGAATTTCCCTAGCTAACTGTTAAGCAACAACGCAAAGTTTCAAAATGTGGCAAACGACAAAATTTGCTCTAACTTTGCTTTGGGCAATTTTAATTTCGCATATACGGAAAATTTATTCTTTGACGTTTTAGTCAGAAGAAACAAATTAAAATAACATCATTCAGTTATCTTTTCTTGTCTTCAGTTTACGTCATCAGCTAGAAATGTGTGGAGCTAGAGACCCTAGGACACAGTAGAGAAGGTGGATCGCCTTGAATGTATCCTACTACCTTTTAGAAAGATATATTTGACAAAAGCCGATGTTTTTCATATCTGCTAAAGCTTACATTTGTAACAACTCTGGGTATAAAAGAGTTTTTTTTTTTTAATTCCCAAGACGTCGCAATCTTTGTCATCTAACACCTTGTGAAAACGAAGTAATGCAGTAGAATGAATAAAAAATCGTTTGAACTCTGTGTTAACAGAATTTTCGTCAAGTCAAGCATATTAAAAGAAATGTAATCCTACCTTTTATATTAACCAATAAGATTACCGTTCAGTTACCTTTTTTTTTTTATGAACCAATGAGAAAAATATTTATTGCTAAACAGTGCATTCAGATAAACTGAGGAAGCCATGGGAACCATTAGAAGAATTCTCTACTTCAATGCCTGAAGAATGGTACTATTTACCAAAATGAATATTTAAAACATTGATGTTCAGTATAAACAGTATATAATTAATACTTTTGAGTGAATAAACTATGGGAGTTTTTTTAAGCTTCAGATAAACATGCTATGCCTGAAATATCAATATGTGAAATATTTCAATGGCTTTAAAAGTTTTACCTTGACTTTTGTTGATGTTCATGAGAAAGCATAACCTTGCTGGGAATTACAGTTACGGAAATATCAAAAGTTACTCGTTACCGCTTGGTGACAGTGGAAAACAACTTGGTTTTTGGAAGGACCAAATCTAAAGTTAATCAGGTTGTTGATACCGCCTTGCCTCACATACACCACAGTAGTGCCACTGTTGTACTAACAATATCAATTTCTGAACCAAATCTAATGGTTAGTTCAATCAAGTTTTCTTGTTTTAATGCAACGTGTTTCATTAGGTGTTTTGGTTAGATCCAATTATCCCAAAATCATTATTGGAAATTAACTTTAAAGCTTCAGGAAAAGACGAATGTGCATTTCAGAGCTCTTCCTGGCAATTCATATTTAATTCATCAGTTCAGTTTATTTACAATGGAAGATAGCAATCACCTTGATCTAATCACAAAACCAGGCCGGATATGTCCCATTCAAACTCAAGTTTGGATACACTTTTCAGGGTAAACTTTTCTGTGTGGCCTTCATGTTGACTTACTTGTAGTCAGTGAATATCTAGCCAACAAAAAAATAATATAATTTTTTTAAGTATAAAAAAATCGTATAACATAAGTTGTATAGTTTCAAAATAAGTCTATGAACTATTAGACTACTATACAATCTTTAAATACATAGAAATCGTAATGATAAATTCTAATAGCATAAAAAATAACCACTAATAGTAAAACATTTTAAATTAGCATGCCATTATTATTATTATGAACATTTCAAACTTTGTGGATCTGAAATAGTTTGTTTGAAAAGAAGTAGCTTCAAAAACACCTATGTTCTGACCAATAACTGTTTACTTCTCCTAACAAACACTCTTTGCCTTTCAATGTTCATTATGATCCGAAAACAAGTAACCTTTTTATAAATAAGTGGAAACAAACCCAATAAGACATCATCACAAAATTATAAAAACTGTTCCCGGGGAATATCAAATAATCAAAAACTATTTTTTTTTTTCATTATTACTATTCTTTGCTCATGTATAAAAAAAAATTAACATATCGACCCATTGTGACAACATATTAGTAATACGAGGTGTATAAATAAAGTAGTGAGACTGGCAACGTCGCTTTCGATCTGGCAACGCTGGAGACGCGTGGCCTTGAGTAGCGTCAGGTGCACGTGTGATGCGCCTCCAGTATGAATCTGAACTCTCCACAGTCATTTGTTTGTCCGTAGCGTTGGTTTTCGTGAAATGGTTTTTTCTTGAGCGTTTTAAAAATGAGTGACCTCAAAGTTGAGCAGCGGTGTGCAATCAAATTTTGCTTCCGACTTGGACATAATGCAACCGAAACTTTTGAAAAACTTCAGGAGGCCTATGGAGAACGTGTTTTATCAAGGGCACAGGTTTTTCGGTGGTTTAAGGAATTTTCAGAAGGAAGAGAGTCGATTGAAGATGAACCACGAAGCGGAAGGCCTTCAAGTGCAAACACCGATGAAAATGTCAACAGAGTACGGAACCTTGTGCGTTCAGATCGACGCTTGACAGTCAGAATGATCGGGGAACAGTTGAATTTGAATCACACCTCCGTTCATCACATTTTGACCAATGAATTGGAGATGCCAGATGAATTGGAGTCACACTGCCATCTCAATAAACGAGTTTTTGGCCAGTAAAAACATTCCTGTTGCTCCTCAGCCTCCTTATTCACCAGACTTGAGTCCTTGTGACTTTTTCCTCTTCCCGAGATTGAAAAATCACCTCAAGGGAACTCATTTCGGGACACTACAAAACATACAAACTGCTGTAACCGACCAGCTGAAGGCCATTCCAGAATCCGAGTTCCAGCAATGCTACAATGATTGGAAGGACCGTCTCCAGCGCTGTGTGGCTTCCGAAGGGAACTATTTTGAAGGTGACAATATCACATTGTAATTATATTTGAATAGAAAATTTAAAAAAAATCAGTCTCACTACTTTATTTACACACCTCGTATGTCAAATAAATGAAAGTTTAAAAATTTATGTATAAAATGAAGAATGATTTTTGTCGTATTAATTATTCAAGAATTAGATTAGATACTACATTGTTGGACTGCTTCCTTGGTGTCTGATTTAATATTCCTGATCTCCTTCAACCGTAGAAACCATATGACTTCTATTCGTATATAAATTATTAAATAATTTAATTAACACTTCATTTAAAGACGGTTATTAAATAAAAAAAAATCGCTTTATTATGCAAAATAACACTCCTAGAATCTAGAAATTGAATAACAAAATTTACTTTTTTGTTATTTATATTATATATGTTCATATAATTTTATTTATATTTTTCTTGTTTAAACCTGGCATTAACCGATAAGTACCACTAAAAGGCACTTGATAAAATCTATAGTATGATTCAAAATAAAATGTTTGGTTACAATAAACCCGGTAACAACAACTTTCGTTGAATAATTTTCTTAAAAGCTGTACTAACCCAGTTAGAAATTGCAATAAAAAATCTGGAGTGGCCTACACTCAACTTTACTATAAGTAAACTTAATATAAAACTTTTTGGGTATAAAGTGTCTTATTTAAGCATAATGTAAATGTCTAAATGGGAGATGGTTATTAGTCTTTCCTTCCTGATATAACTACAGTTATACTAACATTTAGTATAATAACATTTTTGAAAGCCAAAATGAAAATTTCCTGAAATAATCTCCTACAAGAGAACATGGCTTTTGTTCCAATAGCAAGTGGATATCTTACATAGTTTATCTGACCTCCTTTTACATGTAATACTTAAGACAAATTTAACCATTTAAAACTTGTAAATATTCCTATTTTGTCTGAAAAATGTTAGAAACATCTAAGAAAAAATGTCGTTTTAAGATAATTTTTAACATAAGTGTTTCTTAAAAATCACTTTTCTTTGTCAAAAATCATAAAAATCCAGTGTTATCTTTTTCCTGCATACTGAACTCTGTTATAAGGTTGCTGAGGACAATATATTTGTAACACGCTAGTTTTACATACTCAAATCAAATAAAAACTTGCTTTTCAGTGTAATTTAAAACTATTATAGCTGGCAGCATGAATTTTTTTAAAATAATAGATATGAACTATTAGACTAGAATAGTAAACAATTATTTCTGAACAACACATTGGAAAGAGTCCATTCCGCACACTTCAATATTACCCTAGATTAATATGATTCATAAACAAAAAATTTCATCTGATATTAAGTTTTGTTCAGAGATGCAACATATAGAATGATTTGAGCATTTTGTTAGACAACACTATCATACCATGGAAAGCATCAGAAAATATATGTTTGATTAACGTGGACTTTTTATATGTAAGAATTTTATTCGTTTACGTCTCGTATTAAGTTTTTAAATTATTTAAAAAACCTTTCATTAAACCTCTAAGCATCAATTTTATTTCCATGGAAGCGACCAAAAAATGTCTTAAGTCAATGTAAATAAATGATTTATAACATGCATTATAAGTTAATTTAAACCAAATCAATATTATCACACCCATCACATTAAAGTAAGAGAGAATTGTAAGCACAACATTCTTAGCCTTCTTCGTGAAATGAAGGACTCTTTATCTGGATTCAGTACTAGTGCCAGTGTTGTTTGGATTGTGCTGAGAGTTATCTGCCATGGATGAAAGACATCGAATGAGAAGATTATCGTGGAGTAAGGTGGATTTCTTCATGATTTTTATGTAAGCTATATTAACATAATTCAACTAGATTTAATTTGTTTGAGTAATCTTATATGTTATTAATCAATATTAATTCATTGATACTTTAGTCAAATGTTGACATTAGGAATACCAACTATTAATTAAAGTTCAAATTGCTAAATTAACTTAAAATTAATTAAAGTTAAAATAATTTCATATCAGTCAAAATCAAATATATCGAAAAATATACATTACCAAATATAATGAAAATTATATTTGAATGTAAATATAGGTTTCCTTATATTGAGTATTTGATGTACTTTAATGTTGGCTGATATGAAATTAATTTTAAGTTGATTTAGAAATTTTAAACTTTAATTAATATTAACATTTCTGATTTCACCATTGACTAAAGTATCAATGATTGCAAAACTGAATAATGCATTTTAATTAATATTACTAGGAAAAGACACCATCTTACACCATAATTTGTCTGAATTAAGTAAGTCAGTTGTAAATCAGTTGTACGTAACTCGAAAGTTGTAAGTTGTCTGACCGGTTTCGAACTAAGTTTTTAATTGTCCTAATAATAAAAACAGTAGTAAATAATTTTGTAAGATCTAGCTAACTATAAACAGTTTGCCTACAAACTTACATTTTTAAGAAAATTGTTGCTGGAATGTTCAAAACATTCAGACATCAATCTTAATAATGAAAAATTAGTTAATAGCTAACCTATTTTAATAGTTAATTAAAACAAGTTTTGAATTACTAATGTTTTGTACATCCATTTCTAACCCCGGGCAAAAATACTGAAATGGCTACATCAAAAAACTCTTTATTTCATCTTTAACTTTTTCTTATATTCTTGGTGGAAGTATGTTTCTTCTTGTCATGATATACTGTTGGAGTCATACTGAATCAAACTGGGAAAACAATTCAGGATTTATCAATGATTCCTCCGGAAATGAGCTTTCCTCCTTTATTACATTCACCTGTCCCATTAGTTCTGCATATCTGGGGAAACAAAATTATCTTGAAATACAACATTATTTCTAAGATATAGAGAACATCATCTATCTATGTAATCCCATGTTATGTTACCATATTATTGGTAAGTCTCTGCATGTCTTATTGTACTTTAGGGATATTTCTTTTTAAGTTACAAACGTATTCACCTCTTAGTGTAAAATATTTTACTTCGTAATCTTTTCATTCGATTAGATAGTTTCCTCTGTTCCATTGCATCTCTGATAGCTTCTTTTTCAGGCTCTGTCAATATACGTCTGAAATCATCAAATGGTACATATTTAGAACATCCTACGTAGAATTTCTAAAATGATTAGAAACGTTTGGAGTTATTGCTTGTTTCTTTATTTCAAAAAATATTAACTATGAAAACAATATACTACACCTTTAAAAACCGTTTTCTATATTTTATTTTTAAATTGATTTAGCTTAGCTTCAACTGTGATATCATTGTATTTAGAAGTACCAAAATATTAGTATTTATAAATAATGTTTAGAATAAATGAACATGACTCATGTTGTCAATCTTTGGTGATAAATATGTTGTTACTCTTTCGTGACAGAACTTCCAGTGGTGACGCGTGGGTGAAATGTCTTATTGTTTAGAAGTAATTGTGAGTAGAGAGGGAGCAGTAGTTATGGCAAACAGTGAAAGTTATATATTGCATTTTCCCCTCGTTGATTTTGATTCTCCAACTGCAAAACTAATTTTGGGTGTCATCAATAGAAAAAAATAATTGTTCATGGTTGTTAAGGGCAATTAGAGCCCTTTAAGATAACAAAAAAAATATGTTGAAACAAAACTACATTACACGATAAAAATGCTTTATTTTATTACCATAAAACATTAATGATATCAACAAGCCAGTAATGAAGTAATATAACAACATAAACTAGTGTTTCTGCATGGTTACATATTGTATTCACTGTTTTTCAAAGTTTTAGTTTGAAAGTAGTATAATTTTGCATAGTTTAAAATTTAAGGATACAAATCAAAATTCATTACACCTAGCAAGGGGAAGTGATTCCTGGCACCAGTAAATATTATGGCAAAACTACATCTATTACCAAGTGTAAGTATGTATGTATCAAGCAAAAATAAGTATGGTGTTCTGAGTACAGCGATGAGTTTGCGGATGTATTTGTGTGAGAGAAGTTGCTCTTGGAATAGAGGAGGTGTTACATAGTTCTAGAGTCAGCGTGCTTTTAAAGAAACCATAGGCAGGAGTAGTGCACATTCTGAACCTCCTCTCATAGCCCTGCTGCTTGCGGTAAGTCTCCTGTATATAAGTAGTGTTGCAAAAAAAAGAGTTACTGCCTTGAGGCATTAAAGAGTACTTTTTTGACAATCTTGAGAACTTAGCATCCACTGGTATCAGGGATCTAATCAGGTTTATTGTTCTCTAGGGATTGTTTAAGTAGACTAATGACTTGTGAGAATAACCCTTTTATTCACTTTGTGCTATCACAAGGAGTCAGTTTATGACCTAAATGGGTTCTCTTCTGGGACGGCCACAGCAACTTAACCTAACTATTGCTTCGAGGAACACCTGCTTTCACGTTACAAATTCAACCTACTCTAACCCATAAATTCTGGCCTGAGCGGTAAAGATTTTAAAATAAAGAAGTATGTAAAAGGTAAGAGAGGCTGATCAAGAAATACACGCACGAGGGAGAGTTGCATCGGTAGTTTTGTTGTGAAAGTGCTGATAGCGAAACCCAAGTGTTGGGTATGGAGGTTTGAGTACATTCAAAATAAGGAAGAACTCTACAGGAGAGGAATTTCTTTTTCTATTTCAATCAGGAAGTTTCAGGTTTATATTTTTGCTCAGGTGTGTGATCACGTATTATACTTATTATTGTTACAAATTACAAAATTTTGAAATGATAAAGAACCTTCAAAAATCTGTAATTCAGATAATCATTTAAATTGCCTCCTCAGTTTAATCAATGATTTATTGTGGGTGTGCCAAGCTATACAACATTTTTGAGTCTAAATATTGACGAAAGTTATTGGTTTGTTATAGCATAACAAATTGTAGTAAAAACTTTGTTCTGTAGATGCAAAGAGTTATTGGAAAACTAAATAAACCAAAGAGGTAGCAACCAACCTGCTGAGCCATTGAGAGGTGAGGATGGAGTGAATGTCGAAGCGGCGAGAGGGCGAGGGCTCAAGGAGGTGGTAAATGAGGACTTTGACGTCAGTGGAGAGAGAGGGCAAGACGGAGGGCCGGTAGCGGACAATTCGATTGACCTGAAGGTCGTAGAGACGCGACAAGTCATTGTCTTCGTAAGGCATGCGTTCATTGAGTAAGGCAAATAGAACACACCCCATGGACCAAGTGTCTGCTTGCTTAGGGTCGTATGGAACGCCTTTGACAACTTCTGGAGCAGTGTAGGACAGACTGCCGCAGTAAGTCTCACTGGCCTCGTAAGAGCCTGTCAATGGACAAATACATTAGAGAGTGTAATGCACACACTAAACCACTCATAACATGATATTCTACCTTAAGAAGAACACCTATCAATACATTCATTGAAACAATGTTTTGATCCTGAGAAGTGACTGAGTCGAATACAAAATATTGTAAATTAATTAACTAATTAAATGGACAGAAAATGTAGAATATCTAATCTGTATTTTTATAATAAAAATGTTTTAGTAATTTTATGGGGCCAGGTTAGCTCAGTGGTTAACCTGGCGTACTCGCCTCTGAACTGATAGGACCGAGGTTCAATCCCCACCTGGCCCTCAATTTATTCATGCGGGAGGTGAATGAATCTTAACACGTCGTTCCTCGGAGAAGGATGATAAACCGTCGGTCCCGAGCCTGTACGATGTCAGGTACTCGTTAAAGATCTCTACTGAGTTATGCAAAATTTAAGACTCCCACTATAGAATCAATCTTCATTGTGTGGTATCACAAAGAGCCAATGCTCGGCCTACCTGTATTCCCTTGTGAGACTACCACTGCAACCTAACCGAATCTAACCTAATTTTTTCAGCTACCTTAACGTTACTACAGTCGAATATAACTTCTGATCATTAATCATTCCAAAGAGTCTGTTGGAAACTTAATGAACGATGACGTAATAATAATTCCTTTGAAAGAAATAATACATATGTATAAGTCCAATAGTAATGTGAAAATGATGATGTTGATGATGTGGAGACTTGATTCCTGCCTTCAACATGAGATAGTTGAAGTGTGTTTTCTTATTTTCTCAGCATGAATAAATACCACACCGTAAATGAATGCACAATTTTGCAATATATTTCGCAACGAATAACTATAGCTACATAGAAAAGATGAGAATTGAATATTAAATTACTAATGATAATTTTTTTTTTCAATTTTATTAATTACTTTAGTTGACTTAAGGTATAAAGAAACTATATTTTGAAATTCACAACAGAACCAAAAAAGTTAAAATGGGTACATTCTCCTCAAAAATCGTAATCTTTCAGTAATAACTTTAAGATTTAACTGGTTAATTCCAGTGAAGTTTGTCATTCTTCAAGATTACTCCCTCCCTGATCATCCTTCCTTAATATTTACCATCAGTGCTTCAAATATGTCCTGCCAATTTTTTTCTGAGGCGGACAATATACATCTTCTAAATGTATGCCCCTATGGCAAACATGATCTCATTCTTCATTTATTTTCTCTGAAACTGTTTTTTCTTTAGTTTGTTGGATTAATAGCCATTTAGACTCTCTCTTTAAAACTCGTACTTGTTTATAAAATTCTTGTTTTTACATATTTTTCTGTAGGTTAGGTAAGGTTGTTGTGACAGGCCCATAATAGAACACACATAGGACAAACATTGTCTCTGTGATACCACAATGAATATGCTACACTGGGATCCTAAATTTTACCAAAACTGAAGTATTTGGATTAAGGATTTTTAATGAGTACCTGATATAGTAATTGGGACCAACGCCTTAATGTTCTTTCCGTGGGACAACGCGCTTAAATTTATTCACTTCCCGAGTAAACAAATGGAGGTCCAGATCGGCTATTGAACCCCGGATCAATCAGTCCAGAGGTGAGCACGTGCCACTTGACTAACCTAACTCCCCGTAGTTGTATTAAACTATTAAGTATTTTTAATCAATACCCACCCATACAGAGACATCTGTACTTTAAGGTTGTAAAGGGAGGAAAGTGTATCTCATTTTTGCTTCGGCACCCTCTACCGATCATTTATTCCTCATCAAACTAATATTCAAGTTATACAAACTCATTATTCCTCTGCAAGAGATGACTAACTGCAAAAGCATTAGTAATGCTATGACATGAAAAAATTAGTAGTATAATTTGGTTTAACAATTTTTTTCTTAAATAAAATGTAATCTTTTAAAGTTTTAGTTAATATTTGGATATTGGAAAAATTAAAGAAAAAAATTATTCGCCTATATTGTAAATGAGCATGTAAAAATTCTTATATAATTTAAGGATTCAAGGTTACTTTTGACAAGGCTGTTAAAAAAGTAAATGCAGTACCTTTTCTGTCATTAAGCTGCCTGGAAAAGCCAAAATCAGTGAGCTTGATATTGAGATTGTTTGTAATAAGGATATTCTCCAGTTTGATGTCGCGATGACAGATGCCCGCTATGTGTAAGTACTGTATCGCAAGAGCCAGTTGCCAAAACCAAAGTTGAGCATGATTCTCATTCAGTTTTCCATACTTCAAGATATAACTAAGAGCATCTCCTCTCTCTGCAAGTCGCATTAAAACAAAAAATTTATTACTTCTTTGTAGAATGCTGTGTACATAAATGATATGCGGGTGCTTGATTCTTGATAAGATTTCAAGTTCGCGAGGTAGGAATTTGTTCATAAAATCAGGTGGAGCGAGACTTCCGTCAATTATTTTACAAGCGAGGAGGATGGTATTTACTTCTCTGCTAACTATGCGAGTGTATTCTGTGAGTACGACTTTACTGAAGCTGCCCTGGCCTAACAGTTGGCCGACGCGGAAGCCCCGTCTCAGGACAAGACTCTCCTCTGACGCTGTCACTGCAGACGGCATTCCGTCCCATCCTCCTCCTCCAATGCCTTTCCTCAACGTCCTATATATTTACATATTTCCTCACTTGCATTCACCTGTCATTGCATGAAGACGAATCATTCAATTCCCTGCTACACTGATATATTTCGCATGCGCAAATTTCAGGTATGAATTTAATAGAATTTTTTTAATTTTTCTTTTATTAATGTAAAAATAAAAATTATTAAATATAATTTTCATATTTTCTTTTATAAATTAAAAACATTTCCTCTGAAACTCAATTAAAATGACTCAAGCAGTTTATTTAAAAAAAAAAAATTTAAGAACTGAAACATATCACTATAATTCTAAAGGGTAAATATATTTGTATATTCAAGCTTCACCGGAAGTCATTTGCAATTTGTTTTTACCTCAATCATATAAAAAACTCAGTTCAATAAAACTCATATTCCTTAAAAAATTAGAATAAGAAATAACTAATTATAATAAATTGCATAACCACTCACATAATTTAAAATGAAAGTTAAACAATTTAAAACCAAATGAAATAAATGTTTATAACCTTAAATTTTAATTTATGATATTTTTATTGTATTTGTCTAATACGAGCCAAAAGAAATTGTCACTATAATTAACTATCTAAACTCTAATTGAATCATTAATCAGATGATTAATAAAATATCATATTAAAATATCTCTCATTTTTTTATCATATTTAGTGGTTTGATTACTAATAATATGTTTGAATGAATCTCTCTATCTAACTTATTGGGTTATGCCTATTTTATGATTTCAATTTCATTTCCTAAATCATCAGATTAAAATTAGTGCTAAAGCAACCCGTTTCTTTTCCTTATTAATTGTATTATTCAGAATGATAATTTTAATACATCCTCGAATGAAACTTTATTTTTGAAGGTTCACGAATTGTACGAAGCCAGGAATCTTCATTCCTTTTTTTGCCTGTGGACAACCTGAGAGCTATTGTTTACAATTGTTACCCTCCTTCCTCTTACAAAAACAATGACAAATGTAAATTTTCACAACAAACATGTTCTTTGTTCACATTTTACAAATTTTATGCAAATAAAAAGTAAAAAAAAATAAATTATGTAGAAATACATATAAAAAAGGATGCCTATGTGGGTTATTCTTGGAATGTCCAATGTAACCTAACCTAACCTGAACAACTAGGAGTGCGTGAAATGGTACAGATTACAGAGCAAGAAAATGACTTGAAAACCGTCCCTGAATTTACTCTAGATAAATTTTAATTGAAATATGAGTTCTATGAAAGGATTACTTGAAAATATTGGAATAAAAATTGTTCCTTGGGAATATGATCTCTGCCCCGTGTTTTAATTTCAGTCATGTTCACACTGTCTAGGTATGCCACAGATATAGTAATATATTACATTTTCATAGATACAGAAAATAAATTATTTTCATCATTCTAGATATAGAAATTATGAACTACACCCCGCATAACAATTGAAAAAAAGGAGTAATTAAATATTATTCCTAAATTAATTTCAATGAACATTTGTGAATAGGAATACAATGAGTGTTTACCTATACACTTGAAAACACTAGCTAAAGTTTTTTGATCAAAGGATTAACAAATATGAACACTATCTTTACATAATTTACCTTTATAACCAAAGGCTATGGTTATATCTATGGTTTTGGTATTATCTATAGATTGGTTTTATCTATGTACTATACACCGTTGTATGTCTGGGCTTTTACTGTTTCAGCAATCTCCAATTTGTCACGCTTTCTAATTCAGCCTAAATCAAGAGTTGTTCTTAACAATCACTCAACTTCAAGAAATAAAACGACATTCAGCCATTTAAATTTCAAGTCATACAAATTAAAATAGTTCTACTTTTATTTCATTTAGATAACAAATATAAATAATGCAACTTCAGAAATGGAGCGGTACATGACTCGCGGACGTCCCTTTGTATCATCATAAATCTTACATTTCATAGATCGTAAAGACTTGCTTACAACAGGTCTCTTGTGTGACCTAACAGGTAATGGGCTTGCCTTTGGACACTGAAGATTATAGCTTCCATCTTTGCCATGACGCTTCATTCTGTATATGGGAGATGGAAGGAAACTTGTTCCCTCTTATAGTATCAACCCAGCCACTCTTTTCGATCTTTGAACTGACAACTAAATGTGAAAGCTAAATATCTAAGTTATTTAAGTAAATTACCAAATTATTTTTAATCACTTAAAATTTGAGATATCAATTTTTCATTGTTGTAAAAAATCTCCCTGAATTTTCTTAAAAGAAACCAGTTATATCATGTTTATTAAAGACAAGTTAGAGTATGAACACTAAGTTGGGACTTTACTGTAGGAGAAGTTTTAAAACTTCCAAAGAAATTCTGTCACTCCTTACACACTGACTGTCTTAATATAATCGTTAGAGTCGGAAAACTAATTTCCTTTTATTAAGGTATCGTCTACACTTATAAAATCGTAAAAGTCAAAATAAACATTTGGTTTCCAGATTCCAGAGTTAAATAAAGACATAAAGCAAAAATTTGTTCTCATAATTGATTCAATAATGAATGATAATAAATTATCAAAAACAATGATAATGATAATAAACCTCCCATCTGATATCATCATCCCCAAGACCATCAGAAGATTTGTCACTTATTGAAGTTTGGGATGACAATTCATCTGATGATCCATATGCTATTACACATTAATATATATTAGGTCCAAATTTAAAATGCTATATTTAAGTTGTAAAAATTATCATCAATTTTAACGAAAATTGGAAACTTCAATCTTATCAGTTATTTATAAGAAATAAACATAATTAATTAACATACAAATGAAATAATAGGTGTTACGATTCTACTGTAATTTATATTCTCTAAATTCTATAATTGCTTTGAACATTAAACTCTAATTTAGACGCTTATCCCCTTGAATCTTAAGAAAAATCAATTTAAACTCCCCGCCAAATTTTAACAGTGATGATGTCCAAGTTATCGATTTGTGAACTTATTTTGTTATTGGAATGGATATATCTGTTTAGTTCACCTTTCAGAATTAAAGTGGTTTTTAGGTTTTTCTTTTCAATAATCATTTGAAGCATCCTTAGCTGAAAACTGTGGAAAGCCCGCGTTAATTTTGCGGGAAATGTCAGATGGCCATAGATGTAATCAAGGCAGCATTGATCTTTTGCCTCCATTCTAATTTCTAAACGGTGCATTTTTTTACCGATATTTTAGAAATAGGAAAATGATTTAATTTTTGGAGAGTGGATATTGTTTTATATTTGCACAATTAAATGAGGGCCACTAGTATTATTGATTTTGATAGTGACAGTTCAAATTATTTTAACATTTTTGAAGTTAAAAAATGTTGACAGTGCTTATAGCCTAATTAGTTTTCTTGGTCGGGCTATCTGTGAATCTCATGGTGCTTCGGTAGTTTACCTTCGTCGTAGTATGCCTTTATTACATAAAAAGCCTTTTGTTCCTCGTGGAATTCCAGAAGGACTTGGTGAAAATGACTCAGTATTCTTTTGTAAACTTACCAGGGAAATGTTTACAGATTTCGAGTAAGTTGAATTCTATTTTAGCTTTCCTTGAGCACGGGTGAGATCTTAAGAGGTCAGATCCTCTAACCTGTTTTCCATGGCCGCCTATTGTTTGTCAAATTTGATTATAACATATAATATTCATGACTTTAAAAGTATTTTTAGCCAATATTAAAATATTTTGACATTGATGACAAACATTATTGTGTTATTCAATAAATCATTTTCGTGAATTTGAACATGCTGTTCCTTATGCTAATGAAAATTTTTAATTTAATCTATGAAAAATTGGTTACATATTGACAATTATTTTTACTTTCAACTTTAGTTCTATGAAATTATTAAGAGCAGGTATCGAACTGATAATGTTTTTATTTTTAGTGACTTCTGTGAACGCATTATATTATGCAATTCTCTGGTATGGTCATGTTCCTTGACAGGACGTTCAAACCTCACTTATCAGGAAGCTGCAAATAGTGAAGATAGGACTAAAAAGCTTCTTAAAAAATTTCCAAATGAGGTTTGTAAAGTTTTGAACTGTATCTATTTCTTTAGTTTAGTGGCAATTACGTATGAACGACTAATGTCATGTTTATTCTTTTTATTTTTTTAAGTAAACACTAGAGAAATATGTTTTTTATCTTGGAATATTGTTTAGCCATTGATTTATATTCCAAGGTTAGGTATTTATTTATCTTACCATATTTTCACCTTGATATGGTTATATTTGTGAATTCCTGCTGGGTCTTACCAGTTGATTACTGTTCACTCCTCCATAAAATCACTACTGTTATTGTTTCTTTTTTATTGAATTCTCTGTTAGTCTTATAACTATTTTTAGTGGACATTTATTGTACATTGAATTATCAGTTATACAACCTGGATGTTTGTTTCATGAGCTTTAAATTTTACCCCCTACGTGCTCAGGATTCGTTATCATTTAAGTAAATGTATAGACAATTCCTCAAGTCTTAATGGAGTATTAAGACTTGAGTATGGAGTAATGGTTATGATTATGAGAGAAGACCTTAATGTCCAATTCACTGTTAGCAGATATTGTTCTAGCAACAGTTCTGTGAGTTTTAGTTTTTATATTACGTGAAATTCTCTTGATGATTATTGAAAAGAGCATAGTCGATGTTGATTACTCTAAAATGAGTGGATGTTTTACTTTGACGTGAATAGTGCTTGTTAGTACATTGTATATTGTTTATACGTACATTTTGCTTTATAGTTCCCAGTAGCATCTAATTCACTTTTAAAATTTTCAAATGTTTAAACATTGTTAATAGCCTTGAGTTCACTGATTATTCACGCCAAAAAACTGTCTTTTAACGTATCCTTAATTTTAAATTCGTTACAATAGAATAACTTTTTGTTTTGTTATATTATAGCAAATTCTATTGGGATACAGTTGTGATGTGGTATTTTGTTTACAGCTTCGTATACCTGTTCTCTATCTAGCGTCTCTTTGTGAAAGAAGGTCCTTATTAGACCTGACGGAGGATGTTTTTACATTTGTTAAAGACAGATACTTCATTGGTGAATCAGTATTGTTTAATACGGAAGAAAATTATGAGTAAGTTAATGCAACCTAAAAATAACTGTATTTTTTAGAGGTTTATTTAAGTATATTTTTTTCTTCTTCTTCTTGTTGATATAAAATATGAGTATATCAACTTAAGTTCTCCACGAAGTAAACTATTAAAATGTTTTGTGAGAAATGATATAGTACCAGGTTAAATCTAAACAATTTATGGAGTACATGCAAACTACTCTTCCAGGAGTTACCTACAATATTTGAAGTGCAAATGTGTGATATCCAGGACTTCTAAATTTCCTGAGTCTACCTTTAGGAGAGACCCAGTCTAGGTTTGACCCAGTTAGACTTCCCATATCTGGCAAAGGAGTTACCGAACTACTGGTGGTCCTAAATCACCTTCATATAACTGTAACTGTGTTTCAGTATGACATATATTAGCTGTACGAAATATGCTAATTGTTATCGGGAGATGGATAATCTTTTACAGCCATGCCACGGAGCTGGCTTAAAGCCGTCATTCCCGATCCTGAAACATGTCAGGTTTCGTTAAAGATCCCTGCCCTTTTGGTAAAATTTAGGGCTCTTGATGTAGAATCTATCCGGTAACACTAGAATGAGTAACAGTTATCTCCTAGTGTACAAGTATGGGTTATTGGGAACACCTTCCAAGGTATTTATGATTAAATTTACTCTTTTGCTTAGACCATTGTCTAAGATTTAATAAGACTGAAATAGGAATGTATGATATTCGGGATTTTTAGGAATCTGTTTATGAAGATTCCTAATTTCAATACTTATTTAGATAACCTCAAATTTTATTAAAAAAATGATCTCATAGGTTATGCAATACTATTACCGACTTCTTTTTCCCAAGTATTCATCTTTATTTTTTTGGAAGTAAATTTAGGTTTATAGTAAGGAGAAGTTCTCGTAATTATGCCGCACTGTGCAGCTTCAGCTCCAAAATTTCTTGTAATTATATGAATAAATCCAAACGATTGGGTATGCTGTAGATAAAGGGTACATATTTGTAAATGCATCCTCTTTTAAGTCCAACTTAGTACATATTAGTGATGGGACGAGTACTTGGAATCGAGAATCCCAAATATCGGAACTTTTTCAGATATTGGAACGAGAATCGGAGAATTTTAATCGAATCTCTGATTCTGAAAATGATTCGTTGGAATTTGTATGTTTGAAACTTTATTTTTTACTCCAGGTAATAATAAAAAGCTAAACATTTTGTTTGACAATTTAAAGGAACAGCCTAATTATATAGATCTGAATGTCTGAAGTAATCACTACATCTAAAAAAGACGTTGTTTTGAAAGAAATTGCAAAGTTAATTGCTTGTTTTTTTTTCTTGAGAGGGTTGAGGGAGTGACGAAGCTGCTATCCGATGTGATTCCTTGAGGGAATATTTTTTTTTACTCTAAATGGTTATGCGACAGAATAAATAGACAGGATGTAATTGATATTTGTTTAAAAAGGACTTCATTCTTATTTAGAGTGGCTGTTGTCCATCTGAAGTTTTTGTTTATACTAATTCTTAGCTAGTACACTTAGAAATTGTAACGATCAAACACATATATATACCAATTAGATGAAACAATTCTTCGAACTGAATAAACTAGAATTTTCCTGTATATATAGTATTCCTGTATATGTAGAAGTGTATTTCCTGTCATAAGATAATTATTTTTTTCTTAGATAAAATGATATGTGTACATACTCCATGGATGATTAATAAATGTACTTTGTCTATGTAACATTTGTTTTTTAAACCTGCTTCAGGGTCTGAAAATAAGCGTAATTCATTGCAGGTATAGGAGTCATGACTCGTATAGGAATAGGAATCGAAAGTTTAGTGCAGTATCGGGTTCGTATCGGAATCGTTAAAAATTTTGGTATCGTCCCATCATTAGTATATATTCCATTTGGGAGCAAACGATTGTGCTCGGTATGCTATATTTCTTGAAGTTATACTCTTTATACGTAGAAGTTCCATTGTAGATTTTGGTCACTATTGGTGTATCTTTCCCGAGACAAAGAAGCGGCTGCCATCAGTTGGTTCAATTTAGTGAACTGTGTCATAACGCTCCGTTACTTTTACGCGATTTGATGTAAATTTTAATAAATTCATCATTCAAGAAAGTGATAATGGTCCTAGTCAGTTTCACCTTTATTTGTTCTTAAATTTCTTGTTTTTAAATCGATGTGGCAATTTGAATATTTGAAAGCAAAGTTAATGAAAACATAAAATAATATAATAAGAAATAATATGTTCATCCGTCAGAATAAATCATAGTTTTGACCCAAAACAGAAACTTACACTATTTACCTTTGACTACAAGTTTAAAAAAATCGCAAATTCTAGAATAGAAGTATATGAAATCAAGAAATCTTTAGGCCTTAATTCCACTTCGTGTTCAAATAATTTGAAAGGTTTTTTTTCCTTTACAACAGTTCTATTGTTCTTTTTTTCATAAAACTTATTTATAAGGAGACTTATTTATCTCTCCCTTTATAAGTTATTTGATTTGTATATATGGGCTTTTCTCTGTTGTAGAAAACTATGATATATATATAATATTTAATCGAATATTCAATTGTAGAATCACCTGTCGAGTTGTACGAGTAATTCCACCTTCACAAGAAGAAATTGATTCCTTTCCGAAGAATAATAATGACCAGTAAGTTTTTTTCAATTTTCGATTTTACTTTTTTTATTTGTCTTGTCTAAATCATAAAACCTTGCAGAGATGGCGAAAGACAACACTGGCCTCCTGGTAGCATTTATAGATATGAAATAGAAATAGAAGAAACGGGTAAGAGACAGGTTTTAAAAGGGAGTGATTTATACCGGAAGAAAACTCTCTACAACAAAGATAAGAACCGGCTATACATTAAACAGTTTGTACATTTAGAAGACAATTTTTGGAAATTAAAGGTAAATACATATAAACATATTTAAAACAAAATAAAATTTAAATTAACTGATAATTTTTTTTTAATTTTTCAGAAAATTGCCAGAGAAAAATATGGTATTTCAGAAGTTAAATTTGGGAATATTTTTTGTGGCGATCCACCTGTTCTTTCACCAAAGCCAACTTCTCCAAAGAAAACTAAACTAAAACCTAAGCAAGAAACTATCAATAAATATTTTAAACCAAGTGATAAAAAACTAATACCTCAGAAAAAGTTGAGTCCTAAAAAAGGGGATACTTCTAAGATAAATGGAGTGAAGCAGAAACGGAGGCGACGCACGAAGGCAGAAATGGCTGAAATGCATAAGTAAGAAGGATAATTTTTTTTAGCAATTTCAAGACATTTTGTTTTTCAACCATACATACCAGTGTTATATATCTAATCTATGAACAGACTGGTAGAGGTTCAGCCCTTTTCTTTTTCTTATTGTAACTTTGATAAGTTCCTTTCAACTCAAGACGGTTCACTATGGCTGGCTACCAAGTGCTTTTTATCGCACAAAAATCCTCCTTTATCGCTAAAGAAGCACGACAATAGCTGGACAAAACAAAACTATGAATCCGCAAATCAATTTTCCTCCTACCTATCAGCCATATTCATACCAAATCCCGATGTAGAAGTTCCCATCCATACAAAAACTATACTTCTAGAATTATCTACCTCACTTGAGCTATCACTGTCACCGAAAGCTTTTCGCCCCTCTAATATTCATCATGAAATTACTCTCCTATCCAATCGCAAAGCCCCTGGATGTGACCTGATTACTCCGCGCATTCTCAAACACCTTAGCAGAAAATTCGTATTATTTCTCACTCACATCTTCAACTACGAACCAACTATTTCCCACTCCTCCGGAAAACTGCCATTATCATTCCTAAACCTAATAAAACAAGCTATTCTTATAGGCCCATATCCCTTCTACCCATCATGGGTAAACTACTAGAAAAACTCCTCCTATGAAGACTTCTCCCACTATTTGACTCTATTCAAACCCTCCGTAACCTCCAATTTGGCTTCCGGCACCATCATTCCACTATCCAACAATACCATTGTGTCGTGGACTTCATGTCATCCTCCCTTGAGCAAAAGGGAGGGAGGGTTCAGAAACAAAGAAACGGTGATATGAGGATGAAGTTTTGGAATGTGATGATCCAATGTTATATGGGTGCTGGTTTTCTCTGAAAATTGTAGTTTTTATATACATATATATTTAAATTCAGTTTAAAAAGAAGGGGATTGCAGTTGATACCTTTTTAATAAAATGTTTTATTTTATTTTTTTAGATTGAAACCCAGTCTAATAGAAGCCAAAATGAAAGCGAAAGCAGAAAAGAAGGAATTTAAATTAAAACAAGCGAAATTTTTAAGGGAATGGAACAGGAAGAGAGAAGATTTAGAATGTGAAGATCTAAGAGTTAGTGTATCTTTATTTTGTTACATTGAATAGTTAACTGAAGGGAGACTATTTTATTGTGCATTGTAATTTTGCTCGGAATAGTTGTTTATTTCTGAATTTTGGTGTACCTAATGTTGATATATTTTAGAGAAAGTGTAGTCAGAAGAAAAACTCATTTTATTTATTAAAGACTTATTTTCAGTGCAATGTATACATTTGGTCTTTCCTTTGAAACTTTTACTGTTTAGGTTTTCGAAACCAGTAGAACAAAAGATTCCTGGTTTGTAATGGTGTTAGTAATAGTCCTATTTACTTAGTAAATGAGTTCTTTTTAATAAAATTTTGTCCACGTTAATTGTATAAATAAAACTGAGGTTATACCATTTTTTCAAGAAATATTTAGTTTTGCTGAGGATTGACATTTCATATATGTTTGTTTTTCAGGAACTGCCAGTACCATTCCCAGTCAACAGTCGAATTCCAGATGAATATTTTGGAGATGCTATTCTTGTTATGGAATTCCTGCATAACTTCAGGAAATTAATACCTGTTAAAGATTTTTTTCCTGCTGGTGTATCTTTGGAAATTATTGAAAGGGCTTTTGTTGATGATGAAATTGCAGGTAAATTTTTTGGTTATTGAAATATTCAGGGAATTCTCTATGTCGAATAATATTAATGCCTATATTATAATTGGTCAATTAACTGTTATAATTTACACAGTAATCTTTAGAAAAATTAATCAAATTTCTTTTCTTGTACCTTTGGAAGTTAACGGAATTACTATTCCTATCAGAACTACCTAGTCTTCATATCCATATTACAGTCGATTTTTATGATTAGTATATGTTAAGTATTGTGCTAGGGTTGCCCAGTATTTGGTAAAAAGGAGGAAGATATTTTCAATTTTCTTATTAGAAAAAAATTTTTTTTTAATCAGTAAGTTACAGTTTTTTTTTGGAAATTCCAAAATTGTTAAAGTATATCTTTCATGGTGCTATCTGCACTATTTAACAGAGAACCGTAACTTCAGTCAATTGAATTGGGTAATGAATATTAGCAATAACAAGTATGCTGGAAGCCATGTGATTCATATTTCATGATATGTCATTTAGTTATAATAAATTAATTTTATTTATGTATCTACAAAATTGTAAGAAAAGCAGGATATTTAGAAAAAATTCCGGACAGTTTATGAAAAAAAGAGGTTACTCCAATGGCATCACTATCTGCGACTAGCTTGAGTCTTGTATAAACAAGTTCAGGTTATAAATATCATTTTAAAAGAGAATACTAAGGTAGTATACTTTCTTAGATAAAGTGATAAAGAGCTATTGTTTTAAATGGATGAATTTACTATAGAAACTAGAATTAAGACAAAGAACAAAATGTTTTAGACATGCTTTATTTCAAGTATCTCGGTTTATTTCCAATGTTTATTATCTTTTCTATTGTCTTTCTTTATGCTACTCTCTTAATGGAACATCTAGTATTTTGTGACCTAAATTTGTTTTTCCTTTAGTTTTGTGATAGTAGACTTATAAGATAGTTGTGACAATGACAGAGTAGTCTATATTGATTCTAATCTTTCTAAGTGGGTTAGGAATGCGACAGTATCTTGGTGTTAGAGGTGCTTACCTCCCTTCTTCTTGGGTGCTAAACTTTCGGTACTCCCATCATTTCTTTAATGAAAAAAATCTCTCGTTTGTTGAATAGAAATTTGGTTATTGAACCTGATACCTGAAGAACTATATTCAAATCTATGCAGCTTTCTGAAACTCGTAGTTTTTCTATTTATTTATGTAATTCTTAATTATTCTTATTAATTTATAATGGAAACTGTGGATTTCAGTTACCTGAAGGATAATATTAAGAGAATTTCTGAGAGCAAAAAATACTGATTAAAATTTTTTATTTAAAATTATGTAATATAATAGTAATTTTTATTTTAATTTAGGCTATTTTTAATATACATTTTCCCTTGCCATTTAAGTATTTAATTTTAAAAAAGTCACTAAGAAGTTCAATTTTTTAAGTGTAAATAAATATTAAGGAGTAAATTAAAGGGATTTACTATGGCAGTCTGAATGACTTTGTTATAAATCAACAATTGATTCGAAAGTATAAGTCCAGTAGTGTATTCATTCAATGACTTTCAAAAAGGAGATTCCAGAATTGATCAACAAAAAAGTTGTAGTTTTTTTTTCTTTGATAATCATAGATTTGAAACAGATTTTTCAACTAGCCCTGAGTTATAGCAACTTGGTTGGGTTTTGACCCATCTATATCCACACAATTCTTGTTGTCTTACCCCAAAAGGTTATTATTTATTTCAGTCTTGACTAAAGTTTGTTAGACTGTATCTCATTAACTCCTCATGAAAATGTCATAAAACCATTTAGATCTGAATTCCTTCAGTGAAGATGAAAGCTGTTATGAGGATAGAATAATGCTGCAACCAGAAACATAGGAAAGGGTTTTGAACCAGAACAGTCAATGTATTTGTCATAATATATGTGTAATTTAATGATATATATGTGATTAGCGAAATGTGATCCTGATGGACTGATAACACTTAAAATAAACTGCAGAAGTGTGTCACAGTTTACAATAACGGATACAGCAATATACAATTTGATAAAATTTATATCCAAAAAATTAATAGTGTTAGCATGGATGAACTAAATTAAACCACCAGAGGAATAAAACATAAAGTGTTTTACAGAAACCAATATTCCAAAGCTTATCAGGTTGATGAAAGCTAACCCTGAAAACCAGAAGAAACTTATTACATACTAGAAAGGTGTAAGTGCATCAAACTTGGTAATCAAAAATTAGCGTCCCGCCCAAGGCTGCACTCCAATTGACTAATGTAGTTTACAGCTATAACTGTACTCTAGGAATTTGTGAGTTCCTAAAAACAAACTACATTGATACGACAACGTTATTGAGGAGACTTACAATGCACCTTGTTGCAAGCGTTACTAAGAAACACAAAAAGATCCATGGCTTGGAACTAAGGCGACAAATGTTAACTAGCAATGGTGACATAATTAATAAAGAAAAGAATTTTGAAACTACACGTAGAGGAATTGGCGAACAGGAATACGGAAGATACTGAAAATTAAACATAGCCTTTAGGATAAATATTTGCGAACTAGTTAAACCTGTTTTATTTCAATTACCATAGCCTAATTGTAACCTTACCTTGCCTGTGTAGTATGCATTTCGACTGTTTGATTGTTTGCCTTAAAATTATTTATTCTTACTTTATATTGATGTTTATATTCCTTAGCAAGTAAATTTATAATATCCTAAAATGGACAATGGTGACTAAAATATTGATTTGTGGTAAAAAGTTGATTTAGGGAATAGTTTAATAATGACGAGTATTGTATGTAAAACATTTGGAGAGTTTTTATTTGATATTCTAGAAAACTTCAAAACACTTATCAGAAAGCTAGAAAAGCGACAATATCAAGGATTCAAATGAGTTTAATGAAATATATGTGTATATATGGCTTAGGAAAATTATTTTTGTTCTACAGAAGGAAAAGCAACAATATTATACAGTAAAGTTAAATTTTAATACCCGTTAATGGCAGAGTATGCAAACCCTCGCGTCATTCAATTTAGATCATTTATGCTTGAAAATAGACATGACAAACCGGTCAAACATCACCATTAGCACTCGGTATACTTGGTAAAGCTATATCATCCTTTGTTAATTGAACTCAGAATAAAAGTGTCTATATTGAGGAAAGTATTAAGGCTCCTCACAAAAATATGAGTAAATACCACACTATAACAGATTGCACAGTTAATGAATGGAAGTGTCTATAGTTCGTTGACTTCGACGCAACGAGTCATTAAGTGAAGGTATTAAACTTACAGGCCGGAATCTCGTTCTACTACTAAAACCACCTAAAAGCTGCTAAGAAATTGACTCATTGATAAATTGATAAGACATAACATGTCTTAAGCAATCAAAAATGTTGATTCTCTCTTCATCACATGTTCAAAATAAATCTGAAACTTTAATTAAACTCTATGTAGATCATAAAATGACAGTCATAGACAAAACTGACTCCTATACTTAAGAAACTCTACAAATTCATTGCCCACTTATTAGAAATCGGTGATTATTTAACATGAAGGAAACAATTTTTATCCCATTTATTAATTTAATTGTTTATATTTCTTAAAACCTCTTTTTTACTATAGAATAACGAAAAGTTGTAAAATTGATTAATTTTGCATTAGGAAAAGTTTGAATAGTTTTTGTAATTCAAATTGTAATTAACTAATCATGTATTTAATTTGTGCTTTTATTCTGTTTTCAGGACCGTTCAGTGATTTAATTCAGCTTTTGTTAGTTTCTATATTTGATTTATTAGAGCAAGAAAATGAAGAGATTAAAGATACTGATGTTAAAATTACACGTAAGTAAAAAATATAAAATTTTGAATTTATATTTTCAAAGTAGTATATAGATCTACTTTAATATAAGCAAACTTGTATTATTACAGTAACCATTATTATCAGTAATTGATATTCCCGTGGAAAAAATGTTTTATTTAAAAATGTATTGTGTGGTTTTTATTTTTGAGTTATCATTTATTAATTATCACTGTATTTGAAAAGATATTGGAAGAAGTTGAAGTATTAGTAATTTCTTGTAGTTGAGACTGTAATGCTACTATCGCAGGTTTTTGTCTTTGTTTAGCAAATCTTGTCTTGGATCGTGGGACAAGAGACGTGCAAGATGTTCTACGGTTGGCATCAGCAGCTCACTTGTGGATTCGACAACATCATGGTGGAGTTTCTTTGAGTAATCTTACTTTAGATACTACTACACTTACTGAAATACTTAGACTTCATCTCTTATCTTCGGGATCAAAACCAACTGATAAGATTCAAAAATGGAGGTATGAACAATTCAAAACTATTTTATTTTGTCTTTTAAGTTAAGTTGACCTTTCTTTTATTTACATTTTTGAAATGAAATTTCCAGGTATCAAGCACGGGGTGGTTATTGTAATTATGACGATCCTGCTATTCAGCTTAAGCTCTCCTCTCCTCACATAATACAGAATCTGAGTGCCTTCAGTGTTTGCCAACTTCCTATCGGTTAGTGCAATTTTTTTTTACTATTTGCTCTAATGCAGTGGTTATTAAACTCTCATTAACTATGAAACCTCTAAACAAAGAGGAATTAAAAACATTGTACTTTGCTCCCGTTGATATTAATCAATAAATCTCTATAAATGAAGATTTAAATTTACACTCATTAGTGTGCAGTTATGATTTAAACCAGATGTGAATTCATGCAGAAATGTAATGACAAATAGAAGTAACTCTACAACCAAAGAAATTACAGTTTCAAAAACAGTTTTTTGTACATTTATGACAATGAAATTAGTACTGTCTTGAATTAATAACTTTTTTCATGATATCAAATGTAATTGATATTATTACTTTATTTTTCAGCGGACAAAGTAGAAATTATTAACTGTCTGCTGAACCAGATAATAACCTATTCAAATGTGAGGGACTTCCTTGAAGAATCGTGTGATAAGGCTAGACAGTGTCGAATTGAGCTGAGGGCCTTGAATGGTGCGGAACAGCGTAAGGAAAAGGAACTTAAGTAAGTAACTTTATGTTACTTATGTTTTATTTAAATAAACTTATGTTTTATTTGTAGCCTGGCTGTGCTATTTGCAGACTCGTCATTCTTTTTGTTTTGTTTTGTTATAGGAAAAAACAAAAGGAGGATGAAGCCAATCCATCAGGAGTGGCGATAAATATGGAAGACGATGAGCAGCAGAGGGTGTTGCGAGGGAAGATCACCGACACTCGAGTGAGAGAAGGACTTGTGGAGGAGATGTCAAAAGCAGCGGCTGCTGGACAACTGTCCCCTCTTGGTCAGGATAGAGCCTTCCGAAAGTTTTGGATCTTTTCCTCCTTACCTGGACTTTACGTTGAGCACTTTGAACCTGAAAGAGGACCTTGTTTGCCCAAGTGAGACTCTCAAATATTTTATATTTTCTAGATTGATTTTGTCTTCGTAAGCATTAAGAGTACACAGTAATGTGGCACCTCGTTCAAGAATATCGTCCTTCACATTGTGACCGTGACCCGAAACGAATTCCCCCCTAAGATTGTAAATACGCGTAACCCCTTCCAGACTCTTGCGAACTGCATGTAAATACTGTTTTAGAAAACTTATGTTGAAACAAAATGCTTCAGAAATGCAGGTGTTCTGTTTCCTTGTGTGGAAAAATACACAACTTTTTTATATATCTGATACTATAATTTTCTTTGATCAACATACCATCACAATCTTGGTGATTTCTCCATCACGCACACACATGCACAAATCTTAATTGTTTGCACATTCACAAAATGTATTTTATATTTGTATTATTGCATTACAGTTTAGCCTTTTGTATAAAATTATCATTTACTATGTAGTCTTTTGGAAAAGAAAAAAGGAATTGGTATAATGTTTAGGAGTTGCAACTGTTAATAGCAATTTAAATATGATAAGTATTTCGTATAAAATTATGAAAATAGTTTAAACTTTCAAAAACGGTTATACTCACCGACTAGTTAATGAAAAATTAAATAAGTTTGATATTAATAGTGTATTAATACAGGAGAACTATACTTTAGTGGATAGCAAATAATACTATTTATGTTATTGTTATGTATAGAGTGAGTGTATAGTATACAGGGTGACCTTAAAGTCCGTGTGCACTTTAAAAATGTATACCTTACTTATATTTGCAATTTAAATATTCTGTTAAAAGGATTAGAAAGTAGAAAATATATATTTTTTAAAGGTTTTATTGAAATTTTATTCAAATTTCCACATGTCTTCCATCATTAGGAATACAAAGAGTAATAGGACTTTGCAGTTCACGGAAAACATTTGCTAACTGATTTACAGTATTGGCTGAAATCACATTGGTTATTTTAGCTTTCAAATCTTCTAAGTTTGTTTGCACTATTTTTGTCACATGCCCCCATTAAAAAAAAAAAAGAAAAGAAAAAAGAAAAATCTGAATGGAGTTGAATCTGGTGAACGTGGAGGCTAAGAAATGGCCCTCCCTTCTGATCCATTTGTTAGGAAATTTCTGATTTTGAGAAGGTTATCACATGATGGAGGACATTTGGAAACCTAAGTAAAATTTCAATCAAACCTAAAAGGAATATTGATTCATTTCTTTCTAATCCTTTTTAAAGGTTATTTTTATCGTAAATACAAATGAAGTTACAAATTTTTTAAAGTCCGCACAGACTTTATAGAGACATTATATTTACTAATAAATTGAATAGTGATAAAGTTATTAAATTCACATTTCAAGCTTCTTTGAAGTGACAGGGAGGTTGACGTGTTAATATGTTGCTCTTATGGGATGTTAATCCAGAGATTCAGTTTCGCCATAAGGTAGTGAATCGCATTCATCATGCAGTGTTACTACAACGGTTCACTCTTTAGTCTAATGCATCAGGGAGACTGAACATATGTGATGATTTGGGTATCAAAAAACACCCTGAAATCAACTTTCATTTTGACATTTGTATGCAACTATCGTTCCCCATTATAAGTATATTAACGAAAAAAGATTTGATATAAACATCTTTTTCCCATTTCCCACTGATAGGTGTGTAGATTAATTTACCATTGCTAAATTTTTGGAGTGAAAAAATACATATCCTCTATTATTTTATTGTCACCTTCGTTGTTATACTACCTTGATGATTATTCCCAGCCACTGTAATTACTGAAGAAAAATAAAATATACTTCGTGTACTTGGTGTGACCATTAGAGCATCTTATAAATAACAAAAAAAATGGTGCACAAAAAATAAATATTGATAGAAATATCTATTTTTAAACGAATAGAGACAACTATAGTGATTTTATCTATTTATTATTATCAGTTACTGAAATCAAAAAACATGTGATGCCTATTTTTGCAAGAAATGTAATTAATAGCAGTTGAAAATTATATGTTTTAATTAAATTACAATATTTCAGCATCATCTTTAATTTAAATATTGTAAAATAACATCAGTTATTCAAAATTTGTGTCTTGAAGAAAAGTTCTGTTGTTATTACTTCCAAAATTAATTAAAATGGATAAGAAAAAGTGCTTAATTTCTTTAAGTGTCATACTTTACGGTAATGTTTTCAGGGGTACGCCGATTTGGAATGGATCAGATTGTAGTGAAGATGCTTTGGAATCTATCAAACATCTGTTTGAAACAAAAGGTCCTAACAAGGAGAATATGTCAAGATTATTATCATATCCATATTCAGTTAATCACTCAAGCCCCTCTAAGAAACTACTTACAGAAAACAATGGAGCTGATGGTCTGTATCAGTCAAGGTGAGAGCTTCTTGGACTCATCATAAAGCCATTTAAATAACTTCTCGTCTTTTTCTGTATTTGATTGATCTGAGACTGCTTTTTTCATCAATTGACTTATCACATTATATATGTATATGTATCAGTTCATACAGAAAAAGTAATAAAGAAAGGCATCTACAAATTCCATTGTATTTTGACATCTGTTAAGAAAAGAAGTGATATACTTAAGTGAAAAACAACAGATTGTAGCTATCAGAATCACTTTTCCTGATTAATCGGTTTTTTTCTTTGAAATTGAATCTATTATTATGTGCATAATTAAGGTCAAATTTAATTGTCCGAGTGGAGAAAAACATAATGTAGGACATATAATAAGGATAAGGATTCATGTCGATATTTCGCCATTCGTCGTCCTCAGGAGATATGTTTTGGCACTAGGGTACTAACGAGATATGCACATGCTTCTCTGCAGTATTGTCACCTTTCTCAAGAGAAGGGAGCATAACAAATCAAAAATTAAGTAAATACAAATTAATAATGTAAGTCTGATAAAACCTAGGTAAAATGTAGTGTACTAGGGAATAAAGAAAGAGTAATTAAAAAATAAATAAATAATGAAAAATAAGATGTAGTCTAAAAAAAAAATTCGGTAGGGTGGGATCAAAGTGACAAATGTGCTTTAGTTGAAGCTCTTAAAGTTACCTGAGGGTTCGGGTAATCAATCAGTCAGAGATCTGATTGAAAACTTGAACTCGGAAAGACATTATATCAAGTCTACAGGAATGAGCATGGATTGCAATGGCGGAGTCATTGGCTTGACCAAAGAAGCTCTGTGATGATTGACACACGGACTATTCAGCTTAATGGAAGTCAAATAAACACAAAAAGCATCACACCTGTACAGTCCAAAATGTAAATATTGCGACAAATGCGGGGGAATGAGGAGGATATGGATATACATTGCTCAGAGGAAAGGAAAGCAACATTGGAGTTAATAATGAAAGGTTTGGCAGCCACATCTACATTGTATTATGACTCTACCAGTCAAGGAAGAATAATGAAAAAAATAACCAAATAAATTTACAGAAGTGAAAGGGGCTCACTAAAGATAACAGAAATGAAGAAAGAAGTGGAAGTATGGGGAAGAAATCCTCAATTACAGTGCCAAGTTGATCTTTACTCGTGAAATAAGTGGAAATGAAAAGATTACTGCGATCTCTCCTTGGTATATGACGATAAACTATCTCATCAGGTACAGCATGACTTGATGAAACTAAGGGGATGACTCCGTATCGCAAATTACTATTTTAATAGTTTATGTAACTGTGGTCTTTCAAATAGCTAATCTGGTGACTGTGCTGAGACGAGGTATTCGAATCCACGGGTGATGAAAAATTGCCCTTTCATTAATATACCCCTCCTCTTATATCGATTTAGCTTTGAAGGGTGCTAAAAAAACTTTCTCTAATACTTCAACAGAGCCCCGTTCATTGTCAAATTCTATAGTGTTGCCTTATCATGAGTCATTGGACCCCCTTCCAAGATTAGTCAAACAACTTGATTTTAATATAGTGTTTTCTAATCGTAATAATGTGGGTAATATGTTAATAAAAAACTCTCCCAGCGAACTGGAGTCCGGTGGTATTTATAAAATTCCGTGCAAAAATTTCCATAAAATTTATATTGGTCAAACTGGTAAATCATTAAAGACACGTGTAAAACAACACCAATACAACGTAAGTAGACAGGAAAAAAGTAGTGCCTTATTCTTGTATATAAAAAATGAAAATCATCATATTGATTGGACAGGAGCTAAATTTATTACCTATGAAAAATCAATGTTGTTAAGAAATTTATTTTTGAATCGTCTCTAATTAAATTTAATAGATCAAATATTATAAACATTAGTAACGGTCTCTTCAAACTTGATACTTTCGTTACGAGGGCAATAGCCCCTTCTAAGAGGGTTGACAGCTAGCGGATAGTTTTTTACTCTTTCTTACTGTACTCCTTTGTTTCCCCAAACATCCTTTTCTGGACATTAGTCCTTTCCTGCGCTTTCACCCTTTTAAAATACCACTCTTTCCTCCCACTCTTCTCAACCCTTTACCAATGTTTTCTGCATCTAGTGTTTCAGTTGGGTTTTTGACTCTGACGAAGACCGCTTGTTAATAGAATTCAGGTTTTAAGGTTGTTATTGGATAAATTGTTATTAATCAATCATTGAACCAGTGTAATGAATAATGGCTAAGTTAATCTTCTGCACACAGTAAAACTTTTAGAATGAGTGTTATTATTTCCGAGTCCCTCAGTCACAATCATATACCAAGTCTGCAGGAAATAGGGGTGTTTTCGCGATGCAGGCACATGTTGAGTGAGGTAGTATTTTTAACTTACGTAGGTATTTTGTAAATTGCCTTTTACCAGTTACATATTGGGATTATTTATAATTTCTTTTAGAATGATTAACTAAATTTCACGTAATGAGAAAATAATTCTTTTTAGAAGTTTTTTAGTATTTTCCAAAAATTCTTTTCATTGAGTTACTGTTTGTCTATTTGTTTTGTGTAAGTAGTGAGTTATTTTCTGTAAGTAAATCCAAAGATACGTCATTAGCAGCCTTTTTGGCTCTGCATCTGCAAACTCATTCCTGAAAATTCTTACGTGTACCTTGTTCATTCGAAATATAATTATTTTTTCTATATTTTTTAAACTAATTTTTTTTTAGCAATTTTATCGAAATTCTTTAATTTAATAACAGCTGGATTGTTACACTTCTATAAGAAATGATTTTCAAAAATGAAAATAAATTTCAATTTCATTTGTGTGAATTTGAATTTCATTAGTGAGATAATTTCGAGTGAAATTATATTTGGTCTTTTGTGAATTTCAAATTTGTTTATGTGAAATTTATTTATAATGAATGAACTTCATTTTCACTTCTGATATTGAATTTTATTTCTCAAATAGATTTGCAGTTGGTGTACTTATAATGGGTGACACTTTAATAATAATAATAATAATATTTCTTAATAGTCGTTTCCTTGAAGTACTACTGTTACAAAGTTACAAACGGCTTTTTTAATAGACGCTCTCTCTCAGTGCCTTGGAGTAAATTGAGGGGTCCATTTGTTAACTGGAATCTATTAACATTACTTTATATTTCCTGTAGTTTTATAGTTGTGCAGTTAAAGCGGCATTTGTATTGTACTTGAAAATATAGTTTTCATTCTAACGACCGTTTTGTTGTGAAAATAGTGCTTTGCGAATACATTGTCTATGTTATAAAACATAGTTTATATATGGTGACTTCATCTCTTCCAATCGTAAGTATATTGAGATGTTGGCTTACCCTTCTACTACCCAATATATGTAATAACCTCGTCTACTTTTCTTGCGATTATAGAAGAGTTACATACTGTCTCTTCAATTTATGTTTGAGGATTCTATATATTGAGAATATATTTTTATATATTGAGGTTTGAGGATTCTGTGTAAATGTTGTCCCACTTAAGTTCATAATGGCAACAATCATTAACGAGTATTTGACATCGTGCAGGTTCGGGATCGACGATATTTGGATGTCGATCGAGGAGGCATTCACATGGTTTTTCATCTGTCACATGGAAATTTGCATTTCTAATATTCCGTCTTAGTGGCAAACACCTACTAGTGGTTGACGCCTGACTATACTGTTAACCAATAATAATGCGATTGAATTTATTTTCTATGTTTAAATATTCATTTCTTACTAGTAGAATATGTAAGGTTGTGATTATTTGCTTCAGGGCTGGAAACAGCATTGTAAAGAGTGAAGGGTCCCGACTGTTATGCTGGGGTGACATGAGAATCTGTCCAGTCCACAGCTCCACTGCCTTCAGACAGAGGTGGTCCTACTTCAGCGACCCATCCCAGGTGGATGGGCTGATAGAGAATCTCAATCGGCGTGGCGTCAGGGAAAAACACCTTCGCCAGTCTCTTATTATGAGCAAGAAGTCTATTATTGATCGCTTTTCTCAAGTCCCCCACGATAGATTAAACCCATCTGAAGTGAGTTGTAATCACCACATTACAGTGAAAATTATTTTAAACCTTACTTTTATTTTTAGATAATGCTAATTCATTAAGATAATAAAAACCTTAATTTTAAGAATACAAAAGGTAAATTCTCAGGTATGTTGTCCATCAAAAACCAGCAATCTCGAAACTCCAATGTACAGAGTAAATATCATGTTTGGGACTCCGCCTCAGCTAACTTATTCCAAATAATTCCTTTCTCCTTGTTTTTTTTTTCATTTACTATTGAAATATATTTCTGATACTTCCAGTGTTTGTTTCACTGAGTAAATAGAGTGTTATACGAAGACATTGTTCATCCTAGAGACATTAAATTTGCTTTCGTACAATGAATCAAATCTTAAGAATAATTAATAAAGTCGATGGCAAAAATCAATGACCGAGGTAAAAAACTGAAAATTTATTTTATTTTTTAAGGTTATTACATTTTTTACCATATTTATTTACAACTTACTTAACATTTAGTGCATAAACATTCAGTCAGCTGGAATAAGTATGAATCCATTTACCCCTGTGTTGTGCCGTAAGATTTTTTATGGTTACTTTGGTTCAGTTTTTGTAGTTTTTTTCTTTACTCATTCAGACTGAAGTAGTACAGAGTTGTTGTTCAGTGTGCACTGAAAATCTATCCCTATGAGATTTATTAATTTCAACTCAAAATCTTGATCGAATTTATTCCCATGTGTATAGTTTATATTGATTATATTGTAAATTGGTATATTATATTCCAATATTGTTATAATATAATTGAATATAATTACTTTCACAGTCTTTTCCCTCCTTTGTTCACAATACTTTAAGTTTGAAGATACTATCATAAAAACTTTTATATATATATAAATTATCAAAAGACTAAATTTTTAGTGAAATAATTTGATGAAGAGTTTAAAACCTTGCCACTGATGTCATTGTAGTAATAAAAAATGGTTATATCTAAAGTGGCTAAAGGGCAGCACGTTAAACTAGTCGGCCTGATTTGATTTTTGGTGGTTTTATGACCGAAAGTCTTAGGAACACACATAAAGTCAAAACAGGTTACTTTATATATGAGTTTGAATGCGTAGTGTTAGCACCCTACATACGTCTGAGTTATTAATATGTAAATAAGATCAACTGTACAAACAGATGTAGGTTAAAATCTGAACCTACCATGGATTTAGAGTTATTAGACTGTCAAAAAAATGGTAAATACAAATATGTGAATTATTAGAATTAAAAAAAAAAGAAATGTTTCAGCCGGAATGTAATGGTGAGGTGAAACCGAAGCCTGTCAGTAAGGTGACCAGGATGTATGAGAACGCCAACATGTCATTCCCCCCTGGATCTCCTCACGATCTTATCTTGGAATCACTACTTAGGGATCTCATTTTGGAAACTGAGAAGAAGATCAGTGCTGGCTGTTTAGGCAACCTCAAGGTAAATAAAACTGACATTTTAGCGCTACGTATTGCTGTATCAATAATTTGTGGGGTAATACTGTTGTTTTTTCTTTGTTTTTCAACACCCACACGTATAAGGCTTTTACCTTTTAGTGCTTTTCTAGGGGCGGAAATTATGGTTCTTTTATTATTTGGCACCCGTTGTTTATTAATGGGCGAGCCACATTACCTGTTGATTCTACATTGAGAGTCCTAAAAGTTGCCTAACTCAAATATGTTTGGAGTAGAGTTCTTTAACGAGTACCTGACATCGTACAGGCTTGGGACCGACGGTTTAACGACCTCTCCGAGGGACCATGTGCTCACTCAGATTTATTCACCTCCCGCGTGAATAAATTGTAGGCCAGTTGAGTATCTGACCTCTGACTTAACAGTTTAGGGGCGAGTACGTTAACCACTAGCTAACCTGGACCCTTATGGGGTAATACTAATTACCCATTAATCAATAAAAATTTGAGGGAGAATGGAAATCTTTGCCAATGTTCAGAGGTGGGCTTTTGTTATATCCTAACTTTAATTGCTATTCAGTATAATCGACGAAAGCAGGAATTGAAATCTAGGTAAGAAAATAATTTAAGAATAACTTGTTTGTGTATCTGAATCATTGGATTTATAAGTAAATATAATCGTACGTTATTGTTTTGTTCATCTGGTTTTAGATTTTGCCCATTTTTTTTAAGGTTACTCCTTGTTAAGGCAACATACGTAATTTTCAGTAAAAATGAACAGTAATTTTCCTTAAGAATTAGTTGTTCGATATAATTGTATACCTACTACTTTAATAGGAATAACATAAAGAGTATAAAGTGAAAATAAATTTAAGATGCGTCGACTAACGGGTTTCATATGTCTTGCGGAATTCCGAAAATATTGTTCTAGTTTATATGGAATTAGACTTAGTGCAATAAGAATCGTTATTGTATTAGGGAAGATTGAGAGGGTCATAATTTAGTCACAGTTCTACAGTTCTACAGTCTTTCATGTGGAAGATGAAAAATCTTGACATGCCTTGTTTGAGAGAGGGCAGGGAGTAAAGCTGCCGTTCCAGTACGGTGTCAGGTAATACTAATATAATTTAGCACTCCCATATAGAATCAACCCGGATATGTGGTTCGCCCAGAATTAAAATGGGTGACAAATAATTAATGAGGTACACTTGCACCTGTAGGAGCCACTAAAGATGAAAGAGTCTATAGTGTGGGAATCAAGAACAATCTGTAATACATAGAGTAACCACGACAAGCAAGCAGCATTATAATGTTCTTTTCCAGGCTGAAGTGTTTCAGACAAAGAGTGTCGTCTGAATTTAGTAGTAGCCAAAAATAATTGTTCTTAACTGTATCTTGTCTTGTGTGTGAGTGGAGGGGGGGGGGGCAGTCAATATTTACGACTTCAGATATTCCATCGTTTATTAAGAATGATATATATGAGCCGCTTATTTTGAAAGTGGCCTAATTCCATTTATGTTAAAATCGAGATATTTAAGGGTTTGCGTTTTACAAAATTTAAAAATATTGTCATTTTATTTATCGACTAATTTTTGTTATAAAAATTCTTAGTAATTTTAAATAAATTTTGTACAATTTGCTGCAAAAGGTAAAGATAACGTAAAAATGTAATTATTTAAATAGCTAGCTAAATTTTTTTGGAAAATGGAATTAGGCCACTTTCAAAATAAACGGCTCATTCATATCTTGAGGTCAGTTGTTTTCAAATTTCTCCTTTCAGAATATTTAGATTCATTAGAATCATTAGCAATTCTATGTATATTTTTTTAAAAATATTCATTATGCTACTTAATGGAATAATCTGAATATAATCTCTATTTTTATTAAGGTCACGATAAAAATAATTATAATAATAATGTATTTTCATAGGTGAAAAGTCGCGATGTCTGGAGAGACACCATCGAGGCAAATGGCTACGATAAGCAGTGCAAGAAACTAACATGGGGAGGAAAATTCAATGTAATTCGATGAATTTTCAATTCAAGTATTTTAGATATGACTTGTAGATACATACTGATATAATTGTATTTTTCTTCTTTTTTTTTTGTAGAAACTGAACAGTGAAATAGTGAAGAAGGAAGAAATGAGTGAAGATGAGGATGACAGCACAAAGGATGGTCAGTTTTTATCAAACTCAGCCATGAAGTCATAGGATTTATCGAAAAATAGAGATAATTTTTTTCTGAAAGCTTATATTTTTAATCAAAAAATTACGTATTTAATTATTATTTACACCTATTTGGTTTTTCTCACTCATTTTCCTTCACTTTCGTCTTTTCTCTTCAATTCCACTTTGTCTCTTATCTCATGTAAATTCCTATTCTACTATTAAATCATTATTGAATAAGGGTTATAAATCTCTTGAATGAAATGACAGCCTGCTAGTTCTTTTTTTTTTTTAGAGTACATCTGAATTTTTGTTATATTGTATGATATATAGCAGTGCTTCTCAGACGGTGCACCCTGGAAGGTAGCTAGGTGCACCCCAAAATGAACTGGAAGGTTCATTTCTTTAATCTTTAAGCATTAATGAATAATACTTTCTCTTTTCCTTTCCTTGGAGATTTAAAATTTGTTACTGATCTCTCTCTCTCTCTCTCTCTCTCTCTCTCTCTCTCTCTCTCTCTCTCTCTCTCTCTAGAAAAAAATATTCCTTTTAATTATCTATCATTTTCTATTTTCAAATTACAGGACTAAACATTCTATATTAAATCAATAATGCTCCCCAAAGCATTCGTTATTTCATAAGTGCGCCCTGAAGGAAAACAGTTTGAGAAACGCTAGTGTATAGTATACAGTCATTGGTTTCGTATCTCCAAGTGTGATTTTGAAATTATTTTTGGCCTATAATTTTGTTTTATGATGCATTTCAATTTAATAACCAAATTATTAATATAAAAACATTAAATTTTTGATAAATATATAGTAATAATCTTTTCATGATTCTTGTAAATTTTTACGAAGTTGTGAATCTAAAAAAATTATATGATATTTCTTCTTTTTTTTTAATTAATTCAGTTTTAACATTTGAATGTTAATGTTTTAAAATTTTATCAGAATAATATATATGTAATTCTTTTTGTTGGTACCATAAGAGTTAATTTTTTAAATTAAGATTGCATGAGTACATGTGATCATGCCTATTGTGATTCTCTGTTTGAATTACAAATAGTGCTATATATTACAAATTGTATTACGTTTAGAATTATAATAGAATTGCAATTATGTAATGTATAATTATAATGCAATATTACTAGTATACAATACAGTTTGTAATAATAGTATTACAATTATGTATTACAAATAGAGAATACTTTGTGTTTGATTTAAGCATTGTTCCATATTTTTAACAATATATTCAAGTTTGTATGTTTAAACAGATGAGAGTCGCTCTTCAACACCAACCTTGGAATTTAATTTGCCGGGAACAGATTTGGCAGATGATGAAACCAAAAACAAACCAGTTGTCTCTGATTTGGCCTCAGCGATTCTCCAAATAGAGCAATCTATTGAACAGAAATATCTGAAGAGACCTCTTGGTTAGTAAATTATTGAAGAGTTGTTTGAGGGATATGTATTATCATGTCTGATCTTTTAAATAAAATAGATTGTAATTTTAAAAGTTCTAAATTACATGTATCTGTAATACATATATATGATTACGTGTATAGAGTTAGACTGAATTTTTAATTTAATTTTTTTTTTTGTTTTTGATTAAATAAATACATGTGTGATCATTTTGAAATGCTTTATCTAAGGCTTGGATCAGAAAGAAAAGGACAAGGGTGAATTGCGAATGCCTACTCCTGCTATGGAACGGTGGGAAAATGCTCTAATGCAGTCTACCAGCCTCTCTCAGTTGTTCCTCCATTTCTCTACTTTAGGTATTTTTTTTCTCTACAATTGCTTTAAATTTTCCTTTATTATTGCTATAATTATTAAGTAACTGCACTGATTATATAAGGATTGTTGTGTCCTTTGTTTTCATTAACCTGGTCAATAAGAAGTCTGCATCTCTTGATTTGTTCCAGAATATTCTAAACAGGTTATGTTGAACTATTTGTTCATTTTCATCCATTAATCTGAAAGGGAGGTTCAAATGTACGCTCAAGTCTGATATACGTACACTATGAGTTGCCATTCCATCCTCTGTCTCTCAAATGCTACCAAGCATATACCGTTATGGACACCTTTTACCTGCAGATGTTTCGCTAGATTGCAGTAGTCGGTCAAAAGTACCGCTCTCTTAAATGTGGGTTTATAGGATGAATTAAGCTCATCTTAAGTCCTATTGTTTGAGAAGGTTCTTCTATCATTTTCTTACCGTGTGGAAATGTCCTTCGATGTTCCTTATGTATCCATTCGGGTGTTATAGCCACTGGTGTACAGTTAGTTCTATATCTCTTAGGGCTATATATGCCTCTTATTTTGACGTATTATTAGCTTATTCATTACATTGCAGGTTTTAACTTATTCTCTCAAAAAATGGTTGACAGAATTTTGTATTCGAGAAAACAATTTTATTTTAAACTACACATGAGGTCCTCCAGTTATCTGGATCTTTGATTGTACAGTCTAGAACTATATTGGGGGATAGATTACAGCACATTAGTGGCTACTTAAGGCTCTATCATTTCGAATCAGTTATCTTCATTTACAAAATTTACATCATTACATAATCAGGTCTGTACTTGTAATAAAACAATTTAAATTGTAAATTTCAAAACAATTATAATTATAACAGTGAAAATTCAATCACGAATCCAAATATTTTATTGATTCTCCAAAAGAAATCCCAAATTGAACCTTGATTTCTGTTAAGAAAGTTTTTTTTTGTAATTTTACTTGTTTAAAGTCTCAATTTAAGTACAATATTACTAGTGTCACTGATACTACAGATACAGGAGGGAAGTAGGAATCCAGTGATTAAACTTCCTAGCGTGGGATTTGTCTTTATGAAATTAAAAATCAATAAATGAATCTTAATATGAAAAAAAATCACTAAGAACAGCTCATAGTAACAATTTTTTTGGCCATATTGAAAAGTTTTTTTCAAGAAATATATTTCTTTAAAAAAAAATTGATTACATTATTAATTGGATTAATAAGATGTTTTATTTACAGATAATTCTATAATGTGGGCAAGATCCGCCTTGAATGCCTACTGCAGAATATGTCGTAGGAAAAACGATCCAGAGAATATGTTATTGTGTGACACCTGTGACAAAGGACACCATCTCTACTGCCTCAAACCAAAGCTTGTGGTAAGATTGTACTGTTTGGTTTTTTCACATGCTTTATTCAAATCTTAGTTTCCAATATTTTAAGATCAATTAAAAACTTATTTAAAAATATTAATTTTTTGTTATACCAATTATTTACTTTTTTCTTTTGAAAGCTGTATTAATAGTACTTCCAGTTCAATTAAGCAGGAACAATTCTAAGAGGTTGATGGATGATGGTAGCTTTCATTCATTTTAGGTTTTCGGTCATAAATTAATTACAGAAGCAGTATCTGCAGTAACAGAAGAAAATAGTTTTATACTTTTGAATAAATCACAGTAAAGAATTTATTCCTGGAACTCATTTAAACACACATAAAACAGAAAAATAAGCAGTGAACATTATTTTAAGTTTGTAATTTTAAAAACTAAATTAGGTTATTTTATGAAGTTATCTAATATATTAAAATTGTTTTTATTGCATGTAAATTTAGTAAGGAAAATAAAAATGTGTGAATCTTTAAATCTTATACAGTACTACCTCGAGATACGAATTTAATTGGTTCCAGAACCCCCGTCGTATCTTAAAAAATTCGTATCACGAACATATAATTACCATAAGAATTAATGGAAAAAAAATTAATTGGTTCCACGGCCCAAAACCCGTATATAATTTTCTATTTTACGTTATAAAACTAACAAAAGTACACTAAAAAACAAGCATTTAACCATACAAATACAAAAGAATTGAATAAATAATGAATTAATATGTAAAAACAGAGTTTCAGGTGCAAGATTTTGGTACGCGGGTGTCTCCCGCTAGCGGTAGTGTAGGTCACGACTGGTGCTTAATTTTGTCGTGCAGAGTTTGCCATGTTTGTTTACGGTTTCAGAAGGTTCCAGAAGTTTCGAGAAAATTCTTTCTCGGCGCCTCAGATTTTACGTCGTAAGATGAACATTACGTCGTATTTAGAACAGGATTTTCACGAAATTTTTGGCCTTATCTCGAATAATTCGTAAGAAGAAGCAGTCGTATCTCGAGGTACTACTGTATTTTGCTTTCTTCAATTGATAGTTTAAGGTGGTGAGATAAAATAATTGATCTCAAACTAAAACATTTACCATATGTAAGAACGTAAAGTGGTACTTTGAAAAAAAAGTGGTAATTGTATTGCTATCTTTCATGCTTTCTTAATATCTGCGATGTATGGGAGGATGTGAATACCACAAGTTTTTTTAATATGTTACAAGGCGTATCATTTGCCTGGTCAAAATCAGTGTCGAAATCTAAAGAAATAAAAAAAATCGAACTTAAGCAACAAATTGAACGACTCAACCTTATTACTAATAAAGGGATTTGAGTTAAGTTAAATATCCGAAACGGTGTTTAGTAAAGGCTTGTTTAATTTTTGGGACAAAAATAGAGCATGAAGGGGGATTATGATTAGATATTATCCAAATATAAAGTACATAACCACCTTTAGATATCAGTTGATTTAACTTATTCTTTATGATATATGATCAAACCACAATAAGAAATGGGAAAACAAGACTAAGATCTTTCAACCGTAACAAGCGGTCTTCGTCACAGTCAAAATGAGTTGGGTTTTTGACTCTGACGAAGACCGCTTGTTACGGTTGAAAGGTCTTAGTCTTGTTTTCCCATTTCTTATTGTGGTTTGATCATTGATTGTTTTTTCACGTGTTTATGTGAAATCTTTTTATGATATGTATAATAAGTCCATTGTAAAGTTGAGTGATCACTCCATATTTTTGCTGCAATGGGTTTACTACTGTTTCTTTTTTCAAAACAAAACATTTTGATTTACATTAGTTTAATTATACTGATGGTTTTGTTTCAGAAAATCCCCTCTGGGGATTGGCACTGTCCCACTTGTAAGCCGAAGGTAGTGAAAGTTAGTAGTCCGGTGAAAAAGAAACGGAAATTGTTTTCTGATGAATCTGATCTCTCTGATGAAGATGAAGAAGAGTGAGTTTGTTTAGAACACCATTATAAGATTACCATGAAATGACTTTCCACCTGCAGTTTCAGTTATAATCTAAGATAACCATTTTCAATACACATTTGTATGCATCTGCTTTATAAAACGGTTCTGTAAACTCATATAGACAACAAAGAATATGAATTTTATTGAAGTTAGTGGAACAACCCTACGCCTGTCCAGGCATAAACAAAACAATAGGTTTTTTTTCACTATTAGTAGCTGTGGCCCATTCCCAGGAGTGGGAAGAAGTGTACATATTTGCTATTCGTCATCGTTCATTTATAGTAGAAGAGCCATATAACTTAGTTGATTATACGATACTCACTCCTAAATTTTGCATGACTTCAGTTAATTAGAGTAGGAGTTTTTTACATTTCGTTGGTGGCGGAATCTAAAATCTCCTATATACACAAATAGTATCTGTGAAGCAGCCCATAATCAAATTTTCACAGCTTAGTCATTTTGCTTACCATATACATTTATTTTTGGATGAAAATCATTTTACAATATTAGGTGTTAAAAAAGGCCTCTGTAATTATGTATCCGGCGCAATAAAGGATGAAACACGAATGCTAAGTTAAATAAATGTAACTTGACTCTGTACAGTTTCAGCATTATCTGAACAAGTTTAAACATCCTACTAGAACTATGACATTTTATTTTACATTAAATTATTTATTACATATAGTTTGGTTAATATTACGATGATATATTACGATAATATTATTATGATTGGTAATATTACACCTAACATAGCATCGTCTTTAAAAGTTTTACATTGACGCACCGAGGTATTGGAGGAATAAGAGTAGGGATAACAAAAAATGACAGGTTTGAAAATGTAAATTTATATTTAATAATACTGTAATGGATGCGGAAGTTTAGAATCGTACTCTTTTGATTGAGCCTATATGAGTGCTTGCAAGTTTACTTGGAGCTAAGTTGAAGGAACTTACTAAATCGTACGTCTTATGTGGCCATGATTATCAGGTCATTTTTGTATAAGTACAAAATTATTACTGTATACATGAATATCTGCAGTTCATGCAACGTGGCCAAGGCCTCAGATAATGCTGCGGCACTGGATTAAAGGCATATCTCACAGAATGCGAACTACAGATGGACGGAGTCTGCACCAACTTAAACGCAGATCAGTGTTTCTTAATCACTATCAAACAGCCGTCCCTAGTGGGGCTATGCAGCCCTACCGCAGGCTGCATTGGCTTGTATATATACCACAGGTTCATTCTGGCATTACCTGTAACTAAGCAGGTTCAGTCGGACTCTTTGTCCGGAGTTCGATCCGAAACTTAAAATAAGTTGGTACTACGGATGGCGGGGGCACATGGAGAGGTTCAATCTCCATCCTGCCAACTGAGGTTGGACTCATAGTGGCTGTTGGTTCTTACCCAAGTTGGGTAGACCCTTGTGGTCGCTGTGTGAGAAGCAGTAACTTCTCGGAAGGATGCCTGCTTATCATACCGGGGAGCTAGAGACCCCAAACTCTTACCATTGGAACGGACCGGACCTTGAACTCAGCTTAGCTAATTGGATTGGACAACTGGTACTTGCCTACCAGAGGCTGGGATCTGGATGGGAGCCCAGAGTGGGGACGATTAGATACCACCCCTTCGAGCACTTTATGATTCTTTCACTTACTGCACAGACCAGATGGAATTGAGCCAGCGAGAGGTTTTAATCTCTCCATATATATTGTTTTTCTGGGGTACTAATAATACCCCTCATAAGGACACCCTGATTGGGTCTGATTAACTACTAGTTGCAAGCCCTGGTCTTGGGGTAACGGGCTTCGCTCTCTTCGGAGGGGGACGACCGAGTTCACGAGAACACTAATGGTAGTCCTTAAACTGACAGGATTGATAGAATCCGTCCAGATTTGGAATTTCTGTCAAACATAAAGTGTTTGTATGTTTGATACAAACATACATATCAGATGGTCTGTGTAGCCATCTCTACCAGGAGATAGTGGGCAACTGGTCAAGTCACTTTGAACAAGATTTTTTTCAACTTTTACATTGTGTTTCGCTTTCTTGAAATAGACCTCGAAAAGATTATTGAAGAGGTGAGAAACTGCCAGTTGTTACAAGCTGACTACAAACGTTTTTATAGGAAGATAAAAGATATGGAGGATGATAAGACTTATCTTTGGATTCAGGCGACTATATGATGTTCTTATTTCATAGTCGAGCGTCTGTATGAAACCTAGGTATCCATGACAAAAAAATTCTTGTGTAGAAAATCATATTCAACAGAAGAATTTAGGATATTTCTATCCATGTCTCTTGTGCTGGCCAAAGGGGAGTACCTCAGTAACTGTTACATTTCCTATCATTTCGTTGTGTGTGACTTAGATCATAGTCTTGTGTTTAGTAGGCCAAGGGCTTAACTTGTGATTATCGTGAAAACTGTTGCCACATTTATCACTTAGCATTGAGAATATCTTAACATTAATGTTACTCTCCTTCTTACACTGTCTTTTTAACGTTAAAATTGAAACAGGGAGGATGTAGGCGAAGAGTGCAAGGTGTGCAAGGAACGTGGTTCAGAACTCGAGTGCGGTACCTGTACGAATGCTTACCATCTGAGCTGTGTCAACCCCCCTGTTCGCAAAGTGCCGAAGTCCAAGTGGTTCTGTCACGAGTGTCGACAGGCGAATAGTATACTGCAGCAGCAGCAAATGGCAGCCCGCAAGGACAAGTCTTCTAGGCCGCCCTCCCCAGGTAACCCATATTTCCACTGCTTACTGGGACCACGTAATCAAGTTAGAATACTTGCTTCTCTCGAGAAAGGCCCAATAATGTCTCCCGTCTACATGATATTTTTACACATGTATAGTTTTATTTCAGTATATGAAACACATTGATACAACAAATAACAGTACTGATAAATGTAATCGAAAAAATTCTTCATTAATGATGAATTTCAAACAGCCTATCGTACCTTGAATTATGAACCAATTTTCATGTTCCATGTTTTGGTTAATAAGTTTTCTAATAAAACCAAAAGTATGTTGTAAACAATACATTTATTAATACATTCTCAACGTAAAGACACAGTCTTACGTTGAGATTATTGTTTCTATTATTAAAATAGAAATAATGTTATTACTTAAGTTATCATTTATACGAATATTTGTTTGTAAATGATAAAGTTATAGATTTGATTGTTTTAATGCATTTATATTTGAATTACTGATTGATTTAATATCTGTTTTAAAGTTACCTTAATTTCTAATCAATCTTATGATTGCCTGGAATTAACTTCTGTAGTTTATATAAATCTTTAAACAGCTTCCTTAAATTAGGGTAACGTTTTAGAACGCGATTCTTGGATAAAATTGGTGTAGTATTTGCTCCTTAAAAGGATTCATAAGAATTTCAGTTGGATGGTTGTTTTATCAAGGACCTCGAAGGTCTAGGCTATAATGCTTCCACAAACTGGTTGATTCTTCATCTGGAGTCCTGCGTTTTGCTATATTCAAGTTATTTACAGTAGAGATATTCAGAGAGACCTGATTTGATACAGGATTTGATGTCTTAAGTCTCTCTGAGGTTCTTTCTGTTCTTGGTAGTGAACAATATTTTTGATCTGTAACGAAAAAAAAAAATTTTTAGGGTCAGAGTGAGTTACAAACTTGGGATTATCTGGATACTAACGGCAAACTGAGTGTTGACTGTTAGACTTGTCTAAAACTGAATAAAACGGTGGGAGCATGAAGAGTCTCTCTCAATGCAAGAAAATAGATAATCTCTTATGTCCACTGTCTTTAAGTTGCTATATTGTTGATCGTCGAGTTTATTGAAGAAAAAAATAAAGATATACATACCAAAGAAAGAGTTTTTTTTTTTAGAATTCTGAAGTAATGAAGTCTATCCATTTTTCCAACTTCATTACTTTCCTCGTATTTTGAGACAATTTTCTACTGAACTTCCACAATTAGGGAAAATCAAATATTAGCCTGCTAAGTATCTATGATTTATATGAAAAAAGCGCCAGGACTTCAGGTTGATTTTTGTTTCACTATTGATCTTTGAAGTAGAAATAATTTGTTCATAAAATAAGATTTAGCGGTTAATGTCTTTTAAGATATAAACTATGGAGTTGAAAATAATCGAGGTCTTTGTTACCTTTAATTTTCTGTGAGGAAACTGGTATATATACCAGTTCTGTTCTGAAGTGTTGATTGAGGCATGAAAAGGTGAAATGGATTGAGACATCCATTTATGCCTGTATTTAGTTTGAATTATTAAAGTTTCTTCATTTTACGATTACCATAGTATGCTTTGTCTTTGTCTTTAGTTGATTTCATCTTTCTGTTGATTGTTATTCTAGATTATTCATTATTCAGACTGGTTACTGTGTTCAAATGTTTTGAAAGAATGGGTGATAGCTTGGAGAATTTTTTTGAGGATTAACACTTACGGTAGTAAATTGGAGAGTGAGTCTGGGAAAGTGTTTGAATAATTTCAAGTGGTCCAAAGAGGAAGAAATAGTGTTTATGGTGTAGACGAGAGAGAGGGATTGATAGGGTGTTGCTGTTTAGAACTCGATGAGAGAGTGGGGGAGTGCGCGGAGTGGTCTCCGGCGAGGAAGTCTGCTGGTCGACCTGAGTCGCCGGGCCAGCACCAGTCGCCGGCAGTCAGTAGTCCTGGTGACTGCAACTCCGAAAGGACCAGTCGTCGCAAGAGCTCCAAGGCGGCTTCGCAAAGGATTCACAAGTTTGCCAAGCAGCTGCGCGGCTCCGCGTCCTGGGAGGCCAACGGTCTGTCTTGACGCTCTCTTGCCCTGCCTGTTTATTGCTTCCGCTTCACCTGCTTGCTTTCCCATGCACTTCATTTGTTTATATCATTGTCAATGCCCATTTTTATATGATTTTTTTTATTGTACCTGATCGTATTTTTTTTTATATTTTTGTCACTATAATCATTATGTTAGATATGAACAATAAACTTACATCTTGGTTTTTATGAATTATGTGCTTTTGAATTAAATTTTAATTTAACTATTCATCAAAAGTTAACTTTTAATTTTACCCCATTTAGTTTCCTTAACAAAATTAACACATTCTCAAATATTTATTATAATTTGGTGTAATGGTATCTGTTAGTGGTTGATGTGTACATAATCCTTTTTATACATAGTAAAAAAAGGTAGTTTATAAAACATAGATAATAAAGTAAATGATAAAAGTAATTCGACAATAATTTAAATATATTGGTCATATATATTCTTCTCGTGCTAGAAAGGTCAATTTTCTAGCATCATTATTATTAGTCGAAATAACTTGTTGAAATTTGAAATATCTAACTTCCCTTTATCACATGTATAATTTATGAAATAGCATTCCTCCAGTTTTGCTTTTGAACAATCAATAACGACTTCTAATTAACAAAAGTAGTTCCTTTCATTTAATCACCTGCTGAATCCTGTTTTTACATTTTTAAATTATGTTTTTTTTATTTGCTCTTTTTCTAATCGATTTTGAACTTTATTTGAATTCAGCATCAACGATTCAGTTATTAAGGAATGTAGTAGAAACAATAGTAAATTAAAATAATGGTTCTAAAGTTGACTGCATTTATGTAATTCCTATGAATTGGTAAAACATGGGTGAAGAAATATATTTGTCGAGCTTAAAAAAAAGGTACAAACGCCTTTTGTAGACTGATTCTAATATTTCAACATTCGTCGTCTTCAGGAAAAGAAGTTTATGATATCCAAGAAACCATGAATCCTATAATAAATGTATAAACAACGGGATGAAACTTAAAAAGTGATTCAAATCTTACAGCCCAGTGCGGTTACAAGGATTACAAGTCACAATGATTCTTGATTGTTTGTTGTGTCTGACGAGAATCGCTCGTAGTCGAAAGATCTTTGTCTCATTTTCCTGTAGGTCAAATTTCTTTTTTTTTTTTAAATTATTTTATACATTATTTATTTAGTTTTGTTTTTAATTTAAGTATTACTTTTTATTATTTTTTTTCAATTATTTATATTTTCATTATGATTGTATTATTTATTATTTCCTTTTCATATACTTCCTTCGTTGCTCTTACATTACTGTTCTACCTTCTTCATCATTGTTCCTTCCTTTTTAATCGGGCATGTGCATTTTTTCTATGCAACCGTCTTTAGAATTTTTACTTCTAGACTTTTCATAAATATTCTGGTGAACGTTATAAACATTTTTAAAATTAACTACTTATATTTATAATGATTTTATCCCATTATTAAAAGTTCAAGAAAATTTCTAATTAATTTTTAATAAAATATCTAGTTTATATTTTATTAGTTTTTTTAACAGTAAAGAAAATATTCACTTTGATCTATTTACTGATAAATAGATCAATAGATAATAGATAAATAGATAGGAAGTATTTACTGATAAAATTTTCACCTCGTATATAATGTACGATAAAGAAGTTTTCACTCTCATTTTGTAATTTTAAAATATTAAACTTTTTCATAATATATTTATAATTCTTTAAATTAGCAGATCTCTTCTAATTACTCTAATAGTGTTTCCACATTTTAAAACAAAAAAATTCAAATTTTCTTTGTTTTAGTTCGCTAGATCTCTCCGTTTTTGTCCAAATATCTTTAATTAATTTAATTTAAATTCATTCGTTTGCAGTTAATGTTTCAATTTTCAGATAGGGGATCAATAATGGTAAAAGGAAATAGTTTTTTTTCCTTTCCATGATGGAGACTTTCTTCCCGGATAATTTAGAATAAATTTTGAAGCATATTTTGCAATATTACTGATAGTTTTTCTTATGACTTAAATTTAAATAATCATTAGAAAGGAAACAAACAAAAAGCAGTAAACTTAATTCTTAAGAATACAGGTTGAGTTCTGTAGTGATTCTAGTTCGAAGTAGGCAAACTGTTACCTTTAGATCTTTTAAGGATGCTCGTACTCGTATTTGTCTCAAATACCTAGAGACTCAACATGCATCTCTAAATATAATTTTTTTCTTGGTTTATTTTTATGTTTTTGTTTTTTTTTTGTATTTTTTTTTCAAAAATAGTCATTTTGCAAAAAGAAATAGAATATTTGTTTTTACAGCGCATAATTCTTCTCCCCAAATGGAGAATGTAAACGTAATTTTTTTCCTCCGCTGGATCTAGTTGTATTAGGAAATTTTAAACACTTGTAAATTTCCGACGCAGTACTTATGTCTCATGGTGCTTGGTCTAAACCAGTGATTCTCAACCTTCTTTTACTCATGGACTCCTTTTCCCCTTCTTTTTATCTTGGTGGACCCCTTCATAACTATTGGTCATAAGACAATCTTCTATTTTCACTAATATAAATTTTGAAGTTTTAATAATCAAAGAAATATTATAAAATTAAGCTTTATTTTTAAATGAAAACTAATTTAATGCAAATAAAGTATTCTACAACAACTATAATAATTATAATTAGTAATAATAATAGTAATCTAAATTAGTGTGATAATAATTCTTTACCATATTACAATGTTTCTTCCAAGGTCAAGCCGATGGAGATCAGAGCTTTTCAGGCAATTGAATGCACTGCAGCATTTATGTACACTGGTTAAAATTTTTGATAAACAGTTAAAGTGGAATGTGTAATTAAAAAAAAAAAAGAAATAGGCATTTTTATTCAGTGAGATTCCTGTGGTTGTTGTTGCTCGGCGAGTTTCTTTCTTTATATTTGGTTCCATCGATGTTAATGATAGTCGAAGGTCCTCTTTTCACAATGTCAATTCTATTGCAAGCTTTTGATAACAGTTGAGAAACACGACTAAATCCCAATTCAACAAGATAATATGTTGGAAAAGTAATAACTAGAGCTGTGATTTATCCCAGAGCAAAGGGTACTTTGTAGCAATATCATTTGTCTTTCATACATTGGGCTTTCCATCTTTGAATTTTGCACGCATAATTTCATTACTTTGTGATTCGATGAGAGGCTCTTGCAAAGATACCTATATCGGCAACATTAACTTCGAAAGGAATTGAAACCCAAGTCGGTATAACCATCGTGAGTAGGTCACTAAACCGAGTTTGCATATCTGCTTGCACATTTTCCATATATTCAGCATATAATGCAAGATCTTCATCTTGCAAATCGCTGCTAACAGAGGCCCAAACAAGGAAGCTGTTTAAAGGCTGATATTATTCATATACAACTGTAGTTTCCTCAGAAAAGCAGCAATAGCACTTTTACTAGATATCAGATCAGAATCTTTTCTTTGGAGCTGTTTATTAAATGAATTCAGTTTTTCAAATATATCTGATAAGAAAAATACATCACATTTATTTGCAAGCAGCTGTTCTCCAAGTTGTGTGTTAGCAAGAAAGGAAACAATAGAATCCCAAAGTGCAATGAAACGCTGAAGACAATTTCCCTTTGATAGCCATCTGACCTCTGTATGTAATACAAGCCGCTCCAGCTCTTCTCCATTTTGCTTACATAATTCATGAAAAACGCGGTCTCTGAGAGAATATGATTTAATATGGTTAACTACTTGTATTACGACAGTAAGGGCATCATGCAGACGTGCACTCATTTTCTTTGTAACTAAGTGTTGACGGTGTATATCACGCAGTGAATACAAAATGCTTGCGGGACACCTTTTTATAAATGTGCAATAAAAACCTTTTTATCTGCCTGTCATCGAAGGTGCACCATCAGTAGCACAAGCGATTATATTTTTGAGTGGAATGTTGTTTTCCTGGAAATAAGTAACAACTTGAGCAAAAATCGTTTCACCTTTTGTGTCTGTCGCAAGACTTCCAGAAAAAAGCACATCCTCTTTGAGACCTTCATCACTGTTAAATCTAACATATGCTAATAAAATGGCCTCATTATCTCTTAAAGTGAATTCATCAAGGAAGGGCAAACTGTTTCACTTGCAAATGGGCTTCAAGAAGATTGTTTTTCTACATCCTCTGCCATTTCATCAATGCGTCGTGACACAGACGAGTTGCTTAAAGAGATGGAATTAGTAATTTCACTGGCATTTTGTTTCATAACTGACGAAATTATAACAGACACTGCTGGTAGAATTACTGTTTCACCAACATTATGGGGTTTTCCTGCCTTTGCTATTATTTTGCTAATTTCATATGATGCCAGTAAACCATCATTCATTTTACTCACTTTGTTATTTAACACTTGAAACAGTGTTTTTCGAGCTTGGGAATCATCACAAAGTTTTTTAAAGTATTCTACTGGATTATCTTTCTTTCCTGTGTGCATCTTTTCTAGATGGATTTTTAGCTTAGAAGGTTTCATATTATCATTTCAAAGTACATCCATGCATATGAGGCTCATTGGTTTCGATTCATTATGTGGTGTTGGAATAAATCCGTAAGACAAATATTCAACGGAGTACTGTCGGCATTTCTTTTTATTTGGAGTAGCTATGGGATTGTCTGAAAAAAAACATATATATATTATTAAAAACGTAACTATAGTTGGCAGAAACTTGCTTCTTTATAAGTTTCTCTATCTCCCTAAATAAGGATTCCGTTGTTGTATCTAAACTATATAACAAACTTTCTACACAGTTAACAGTCAACATGTTTCAACTCTTTCATAGAGCCATCTTCAGGACGAGAATGATTCTCAATAGCTTTTCCCTTTATATAAGCAAAGTAGAGTCAATTAGAGGGATTAAGGTTGTTTGTTCAAAGCTGGGGGTGACCTAAGGGGTATTACCTGGGCCGCGTCTATTTGGCCTTGTATTCCAAATAGCTTAAGGCTCCTATGGCTGTTTTCTAATTGAAGTTGATATGGGGTTTCATTTTTTGTATACATGCTGCCTCAATAATTTTAAGTCTCTGTTGATCTCTTTCTCTTTTAATTATTTTAGTGCCTGCCACAATAATTTCCCTAGTCAATTTTGTTTTGTGAACTTGCTCCATTTGTTTCTTGGGAGCTCCAGACATCAGATGCATTGTGAGCCTCCTTGACAGAGTAGTAGTGGTTACTCCAATGTACGAATGTTTTCGATTTTCACAGTCACCGTAGGTACAAGTATATTCATACACCAGATTAGTTTCTTTGAGTGGACTGCTCTTAGTTTGGCTATTGTTTTTCATAAACAGACTGCTGATTGTGGGGCTTTTATTATAAGTAATCAGAGAAACTCTGTCGTCTTTGCCTGTATCCTTTATATTGCTGTTTGTGATATTCTTCAGGACCCTTTCATCAATTTTACACTGTTCGGAGTATTAATTTCTATAGTAAATTTTATGAATAGTTCCAGGTGTTTCTTTATTCATTTTTTTGCGTTCCTTGTCATGTAGATATATATGCCTTGAGAATATTCTCGAATTTTTCATTAGAGTAGCCATTGTTTACTCTAATTTTTTTTAGGAAGTTTATTTAGGAATTTATGACTCTTTATTTAGGAAGATAGAGAAACTTATAAAGAAGCAAGTTTCTTCCAATTATGGTTACGTTTTTAATAATATGTTCTTAAAAGAAGAACTGCTACCAAAATTTACAAATCTATATATATATCCTATATATATACTTACATACATACATACATGCATGTGCAGGGTAAATGTTTGAGGTAAACCTGGTAAATAGAAATATTATAGTTAAAATAACTGGAATGATTGAAAAATAAACTATACATTAAAAACTTCCTCAAAGCTGATAATTATGTCAGATAACTGCCAAAATATGAATTGATATTTAAAATTTGTATCAAAACGGCAAAAAATTACCATTTTTCTTTTCAGTCATTTTATACTTTTATACTGGAAAATTTTTTTTTCATTACTGAAATGCAGAATTTAAAAAAATAAAAAATTGAAAGAATGTCTATACTAGGAACTTTTAATATCTCTTACCTTTTCACGGTGGAGTTGAACGTTAAACTGAATTGAACTGCTTGGGTCAAGTCAACTTTTTAATAGATTTTCCCCTAGAAGGGTTTGACAGATAGAGATTAGTATGGGAGGGTGAAGGTCAAGCAGAAAAGTAGCAAGAGAACCAACTGCCTGAGGGGCATATTTAAGACCAGCTTCTATCACTTTTTTTTTTCTTTCAAAGCAATTTTCTGGAAATTTTTCGAAATCCAGAAAATACATTAAAATTCGTTTGAATGTCTACCTAGTTTTTTTCACGTCAAAACAAAATCATAGTATAAATTACATTTTTAATAATAAAAACTATTCTGAGTTGGTTTTCTTCATGGACCACCAAAATATCGTTTTGTTATATTTTTGTTAGATTTTGTTATATTTTGCCTGTGGGCCCCCAGAAATATTCCATGGACCCCGGTTGAGAACCAATGGTTTAAACTGACTCAAACTGCAGTAGCTAACTGTTTTAAGAAGTCGAGATTTGTTCATAAGAATTATTAATGTTGGTTATTAGAAGATGTTTGTTGACCTGATATGTGGGATGACGACCTTGGGATAGCATATGATGAATACCTTAATTGGAGAAAAACGTAGAAGTTTTATGGAGAGCTACTATTTTAATATATATTCAACTCAGTTCTGCTAGTCAAACTAAACTTTCTACATTTTCAATATAAAAATTGATATAATATATTCAAAAACGCAAAACTTGCTACATTCCCTTTGTAATGACGTACAAGTGTATTTCCTTTATACTTGTATTTCGTACAAGTGAGACCATTTATAAAATACTCTTTTTAATTGTAAAAATTTAATGATAACTGTATAAAAAATCTTATTTTATAAACAATAGAAATTAATTTTTATAAATAATATATAATATTGTATAAATTCCTCCTATAGATATAATGAATGTAATCCAATAGATTTCTGTTAATATTACTTTTGGGCTGTTACTAGTTTTACGGTCATAGTTAGTGTCAAAAAAAACGAAAAGTGTAATTTCATTAATTCGGATTTTTTCTGGATCCGAAGTAATTTTGTATAAAATTGTGTAACAGATAAACTAAGTGTTATACTTCTGCCTATGAAAAAGGTTTTAAATAAAAACCGAAACGTTGGCAAGGAGAGTATAATTTGAACCTGAAGAACTGACCGAGTCCTGATACCCTTAGTTTGTATATATATATATAACGAAATATCGATAGCAGTGAATGTTTTGTTCTGTTGTATATGTAGTGAAATAATAATGAAATTAAGTATTTTTTTTTAAAGCGAACTGTATTTAGTCTTTTAGCTTTTAATAGACTCCATTTCATTGAGTTAATTGAATTTTGACATCTCTAGTGTTAAAGCGTTTTATTTTTGTGTCTGTGTCGTTAGATTGTTAGTTTATGTGGTTTGTAAAATGGTCTCGTGAAATGTAAACTCTATTTGGAAATAATGCCTGTCATCAGTGTTATTAATTGTTGCCACTTGTATGTGCATGTGGGGTTAGTTATTGAGATTTTACTTTGAAAACATTCGTATTTACTAACAGGAATGGAATTGGCAGTGGTTTATCTGGATTGTTTTGTGCTATTTTACTATGAAAATGTCTTTGTTGTAAAAGAATTTCGTATATTATCACCAAAGATGAAAATTATAATTATTTTCTTAGTCTTCAGTGTTACTTTTAGAATTTTTTGGCAGAATTTTTGTTATGTTGTCAATAATCGTTGTGTACCTTTTCGTTTGTATTTTTTTATGACTTGATGTTTTTAATTTCCTTGGAAATTGGTATTTAACTTGCAGATATTTGAGTGATTCTGTTGGTAAAAGATGTTACAGTCTTTAAGTTGTTTTGGCTAGTGGGTGCCTATAGAATCCGGCGATGTTTGTTTTGGATCCACTGTTTTCTTGGCTCTTCGCTCATGCTTTGATACACCACTCTAGTATTACTGTTAGTTCTTCTACTTTAGTCACAGTTAGTTCACTCTAGAGAGGATATTACTACTTGCTTTTTTTTTTTTATTTATCATGGGTATGCTTTTCTGATTTAATTAGAAAACATGTGTCTAGTGAAGAAAAAAAAACCATAAATTCTAGGTAGTGTCATTTATTTGAGAAATATCAATTTTAGGTTAGGTTGAAGTGGCAGTCTCATAAGGAAACACACATAGGCTGAACATTGGCCCTTTGTGATATCACACAATGAAGATTGATTCTGCATTGAGAGTCCTAAATTTTGCCTGGCTCAAGTGTATTTAGAGTAGGGATCTTTAACGAGTACCTGACATCGTGCAGGCTCGGGACCGAAGCTGAACTTCCTCTCCGATGTACGACATGATCAGATTTATAGAATAAAGGACCAGAGTGTGTATTGAACCACGAATCCACCAGTCCAGAGGCTAGCACGTTGCCATTGGGCTAACGTGGCCTCCTGTTTTCAATTTTGCTTGATTAGTTCATAATGTTTAAAAAAGTTTACATATTTACTGAGGTAACTTCATTAAAATTATGTTTTAAAAAAAATCAATGAAATATTGCATTTAATTTTTTCCATGCAATATTTCCTTCTTTTTATCCTTTCTGGAAATTTAGAACATGCAAATGGGCTATATGAAAGATAATCATAAATTATCTGGAATTATAAATGTGATAGAAATCTTGAAGTCTCAACGTGACTGTATTTTTCATTGCTAGTAGTAAAACATCAAAGTAGAGTAAGATTCTTCATCTTAGTATTTCGATCATCTTAGAATAATTTTTGATTTCGAATGGGTGTTTTTGGATAAAAGTAAATAAAACCCGAATCAGTATAACTTCATAAAATTGAAGTACTACATCGAAAATAATTGTGTTTTTAAAAATCTTCATGGACTTCAAGGAGCAATATATTAGCTCCTTGAACGTTACGGAATGTTAAAGCTAATTTTTTCGTAATTATATACGAAATTTGAAAGTCGTTCAACTGGTAAGATCAATTATATTTTTAATTTGCTTGTTTTACATTGTCAAACGAATGAATTTTTTTATTTATAAATATATATTTGTTATTAGTAAGAAATAACAGGGCATATGCCTTTAAAGAAGACCCTCTTTCGTTTCACTAACCTCAAGGTATATCTCACTTCATCTTGTCTTTTAGTTTTCTTCTGATGATGACCTCTCGTTTGAAATATTGGTTACAGAAAGCATTTTTCCTGTTACTTGTCCTGTGAAATTTCTTAGTTTTTAATAAAACCTATCAGGTTACACAGTTCTCAAGTTTATTACTGTAAAATGACAGTTCAAATTTCTTTTGTTTGTTTTGAATTCTTTTTTACTACAATGGCTTGGTATAGTTAAATTTTGCTATTTAAATACTTCATATTCGTTAAATCTAAATTGGATAACTTAATAGTTACAATAATACTATTATTGATAATTATCTATTCTTCATTAAAATTATATTTAAAAAAAAATAAAAAATCAATGAAATATTGCATTTAATTTTTTTCATGCAATATTTCCTTCTTTTTTTCCTTTCTGGAAATGTAGAACATGCAAATGGAATAATAGACCATCTAAATTATCAAAGTTGATAATTTAGATAATTATCCACTTTGATAATAATTTTTCAAAGAAACAACTGATTATAATGAAAAATCTGGAATGTTTAACTCAACTTTTCTATAAACAAACATTGCTAATTTAGGAAACTCTACTACCTTACTTTTGTAAGGTAGTATGATACCAGGTGTAAACTCAACGTAGGGGGTTGATTTTGCGATCAGGGAAAGACGATTTATATTTCTTACAAGCAGACGTGCCCGTCTTTGACGGGTATTGTAAAAAAATTCAGAGATGATATGTAGTATTCCAAAATATTATTAGAAATTATGCAATAGTAGAAAATATCATTATTAGTACAGTCTATCACTGCCATTAGGTCTGGTGTTTCTTTTACATTTTGCAGCTTTAGATACTGCTCTCAAATTTGATTTTAATCTAGGCATACTTATTTAGTATTATGTAGTGTGCTACCTTCTTATTTAGTAGGTAGGACTCACTTTTTTAAAGCGAACAAATTATGGTATACGCAAACGAAATTAAAAGCAGCTAACAATACCTACTTGCTATAGTATAAGTACCTGTATATATTTAGCTATATACTATACCTGTGTAGCTAGCCAAACACAGTTTGAAAGTCCATAACTTCGCTTCTACGTTGAACTTCCAATCCATTCAAATATTAGATTTTAGGTTAGATCAGGGGTGCTCAATACGTCGATCGCGATCTACCAGTTGATCGCGAGGTCAATAGTGGTAGATCACATACAACTTTGAAAACAAAAAGTTCCAGTTCGCTGTGCACATGCCAGTTAGTAACGGCAACAGGATGACAGTCAGCCTGTCATCCACTCCATCACTTGACTGATGTACAGGGTAGCGATGGGCATATCGAATACTCTCGCGTATCCAATACGTATTCGATACTTCGAATACGACTACTTACCAATAAATGCTTTGTAGAAATATTGTAGTTGACAAGACTTTCTTAGACTTACATAGAACGGAGAAAAAGGAACAGTAGAAAAAAAGACACTTGATAGAGTAAATAGATTTATATATTTAATAGTAGTAGAATTTCTCCAATATTTGCTCATGCAGTATTGTAAGTAATCGTATGTAATAACATACGCTCTTATGGGTCGGTAGATCATTTTGACTTGGTCATTTTATAAGTAACTCACATACTGAAAACGTGTGAGCACCACTGGGTTAGATACTCACAAATCTACTGTCAAAGTTTCAGCAAGCTGCAACTTACGATGGCTGAGTTTACTTACGACAAAAAGTTTTGGATAAACAAACTGACAGGAATTTTTGTAAGGGTGGATTCCGTTTCTATAATGTACAAAACATAAAGATTACTTGAAGTGTCACTTCTAAGTAATGTACAGACAAAATTTTTATTTATATACCTCTGTGATGTTAGTAACATTATAAGACTAAATAAGAAACATAAAGTAATATAATTTTTAAGTAAATATAAAATTCACTACAATCAGTTTCATGAATTAACACATGATGAAGTTAATAGTGATAAGTTTATCTTAGACTACTATTAGCTCCTCCAGTATATTATTTATAATAAGCCTAAGTTGGAGAAGATCAATATTAACGATGGAAATAGCCTTTATTGAAGTTTTTGTTTTTAATTAAATTATGACGAGCAATTGTACTTTTGCTATTCAAGAATTGGATACAACACCAATTCAACTACACCGTAATCATTTCGGGTTTAGGTATCATGAGGAGCAGTTTTGGTTACTTCTCTACAATTCTTTTTTTGCTAACGCTTTTTTTATAACAGATTTGGAATGATTTTTAAATTCAATATTCTTTTGAATATTCGTGTAAAACATTATGGTTATGGGTAATGAAATCAGAAACTTATTTCATTTTAAATTGCCATATCTTAATTTTATTTAACACAAAAAACAAGTTTTTTAGTAATGTATAAGTATGTATAGACGACTATTATTATTGCAACTTGGAAATAAAAAACTCACTAAACACTGAATTGTCAACATTCAACCCGATTGAGAGTGCTTGGAAACAAACTAGAAAAAATGATGCAGTTGTACAATTTAGCATAAACAGGTTAGAAAGAATGGTATAATTGTTTATTACCTTTCATTTTATTTATTTTATTTCAATCATTTTACCAAATCATTGTTATGATAATTTTGCTGACGTTCTTTGCCCGTCAGTAACAATCGTATTTCACAAAGGAATAGGCAAAGTGATTGATATTATGCTTAAGTTAATTATTCTGCAAATTAAATGGCAGGTTGATTCGCCCTAATTATTTCAACTCGATTTGATGGAATACTGCATATTTAAAAAAAAAATAGTAAAAAAATAATGAAAATACTAAAATGATTAAAATTGCAATATTTTTGAACATATTTTTTACATGTTGATTGTTTTTTCTTGCTTGGTAAAGTACCGTTTAATGAGGGATTTCCTTATATTTATAATTATAAAGTTTATGTGTTATAATTTTCAGGTCTTCCATTTTCATATTACATGTGTAATGTAAATTAAAATTATTGTGACAAAATATTTCAGGATTAGCTATTGTAGTATGAATTATATACCACTTATGTCATTAGCCATAACGTAAATAACTAAAATACATAATAAGAAATCAAATGAAATAAAAACAACTTTATTGAACATGATTCAGTGGCATGCGGGTATACAAAGTTTTCGTTACACTCGTGATTTTGCCAACAAGTGTATGATAAGTCTCGTTAGGTGTACTCTAACAGTCAGCGTTGATGATTCTAAATTTTCCGAACGGGAGAAATCATGAGAAGTATTGCGAACACCTTCCCTTGTAGAGGAAGTAATTCTGCCACCCCGAGCTTGTAGGATGTCAGGCATTCGTTAAACAACCCTACTCCAATAAACAAGAGTAGATACACTTTAGGACTCTCTATCTAGAATCAAACTGGGAATGTGTGTGGACATTAAAAGCAAGCAATTATTTATTTGGGATGTTGGATAACTTTTGTTGAAAGGCATGATCTATATCTTAAGAACCATTTGACACTTAACTTGGTTGACAAAGGTGAGAGTGAGAGCTCTATCTCAGAACCTAGCTGGGGAAAACTCTAGAGAACACCATAATTAAGACACAAGGCTAGGTTCGATTGAGTTGCAGTGGCTGTCCCACAAGAGAACACATATAAGCCCAACATTGGTCCTTTGTGATATCACACAATGAACATGGATTGTTAATAATTGCACAATTTATGAATGAACTTTGATTTTAGAATGAGAGTCCTAATTTTTTCTAACTCACGTGTACTTGACTAGGGGTCTTTAAGGGGTATACGATATCGTAGAGGATCCGGACTGAGGGCTTAATATCCTCTCTGAGGGATGACTTGTTCAGATTTATTCAACTCCCATGTGAATAAATAAATCAAGAGTCAGAGTGGGTATAGTAACCAGGACCTACCAGACCAGAGGCGAGCACGTTGCCACTGGGCTAACCTGGCTCCCCATCAAGATACAAAAAATTATCAATTTACAGTATTCATTTTCATTTGAAAGGCTTTGCTCCAAAATTCCTGTACTCTCTTTAGTACACCCTAACAGCATGTTAAGTCCGCTAATTGTCCTATTCCTCTGCGCGCAGTTTACATAGTTCGTATGCCTCCTGTCAGCCAGTCAGGCTTGGTAATACGGTTCTTCATGACTTGAGGGGTTGGTTTGTACCTTTCCTGATAAGGAACGCCATCTATCTCTAGATATGGATATCCACATGAATATCAATCAGCAGTACTACTATCACTAGGCCCTAGAGTTACTGTCGTAGACTAATCGTTTCCTCACTAAAAATAATGTCCGCTAAGAATATTAGTTTCAAGTCCTTTTATTAAATTTACATTAACTTATTCATGTCTAACAAATTTGATGAATCGCATATTCCCGTTTGAAATTATGCCTTTTTATTATGTATGTATTTACAATTTTTATTATGTTTCATTTAATTTTAATTAATGTATTAATATTATTTTACAATATTGTTATTGATAAGGGAAAAGTGTTACCTCTATAAGTATGGGAGCTAAGCAATTGAAATTAAGAGTGCTAATGGTCTGCTGTATCTTCTATAATACTAGTTGGATTAAAAATTGTATGAAGAACGATGGTGACGGTAGGACGATATGACTTTAGGCTGAAGATTAAAGACCTTTTTAAAGTTGAAATTACAGTGAATAAAACTTATCTTAGTAATTTTATTGTTCTGCTCTGAGAACTTTTGGTTAAGTATATATTAAACACAAGAAACATACACAGATTCACGAATCATGGAGAATTATGGATTTGTGATTTCTTTTTTTTTAACATTTCATTCAGTATTGGTTAAATTAGATCATATAAACCCTTAATTTTTTTTTTTATAAAATATTGGTTATAAGGTTTACTTTCATTGCACTGAACGGCAGGTATATAGAAAGTTTGACTTCATAAACTTCAGTTGAAATAGTTTTGAGAAGGAATGCTTTTGTTGTTTACATCAAAGATAACTTGAGTGAATGTGCTTGCTTGTATATTTTGGAATGTTAGATTTAGTGATTATTTAAACTAAATATGCAGGTGACGAAGACGATTTTGGAGAGGAAGAAGAACGTCCTTCAAGGCAGCCTTCGCGGAGACGAGGTCCAAGGCGAGGCCTAGAAGGCTGTCAGTCGAACCTTCCTCTCGACAATGCCGCCCTTCAAGAAATCCTTGATGTTCTTATGCACGATCGCGAGGCCTGGCCTTTTCTACGACCTGTCACCAAGTCTGAGGTAACTTGCTTAAATATTTATTAGAGTTTAATGTCTGTCGCGGTGACAAATATATACCTTCCTACTCTCTGTTTCAAATTAGTGATGAGTTATGAAATCTGATTATTCCTGTATGCACTGGATATGGTTTCAATGTTCAGCAGAGTTGGGTAAGCTTAGCCGTCGATTATTGTTCACCATAAGGGATCAGTGTACCTAACATTTTAGATTCCATTAATGTTTGGAATATACTATGTATCACTGTTTGTGATATACTGAGAAAATATCTCGCACAGTCGGCAGTTTATTAGCATACCCTATGTTCATTATTCTACATCACCCATGAGATTTTCGTTATCCTGGATCCAGATCTTAGAAAACCTGAGTACCGGTTTCTAGAACGGTTTTCATGAAATGGTTTGTTCCTTCTGATATGGCCATCAGTTCTGTAGCCTAACGGGCTCACGCTCTTCCATATCCGTCCAATTGATACTGGGTCATATTCGATATGTATTTCGGTGAAGTACACACTTTCCTCTAAGGGGTCAATCATATTAAAAATTCGCCGTTTAATCCGTCGTTCACCTCTGTATTATTACTGTCCTCTTCGATGTATTCTGAGTCTGCATGGATGTAACAAAAGGGTACTTGTTAGCCAGGGGGATTTACACCTCATAAGATCGGAACTCTTAATTTTTTTTTGGTGATTTGTAAAGAAAAAATTATCGATTAAAAAAGTTTTAGTATTAAAAAAAAAACTTATTATTCATCTCTCATTTCATTTTTGAGGTGGTTATTTATAAATCTGTAGGTGCTCATAGCCAAAAAAGGTGGAAAGTTATGAGAAAGGTTGTGACTCCTACATGAAGTAACTCATTGCTGTTCATCACAGAAATAGAAACGGTATGAGGATGAAGGAGTAAATTGTTTTTAAAAAATTTGCATTACATTCTGTTATGAATATTTATGTATTACACAAAACCACTGCCTGATTAGTTATATATTTGCTCTATAATTTAATATATTCCATCTAAATGTAATGTACTACATAATTTTACTGCATACATGCTATCTTCTTGGGGATAACTAAAAAAATGTTAGCCTGTGCGTATAGGCTCAAAATCAGTTTCAGGTAGCTGATCTGAATCAGCCAGTCCTGTGACAGGTAAGAAGTGTGACAGCTTCCTCATCTTCTGTTTTTAAATAAAATAAATTAGTTACTACCAATGCTTCATAATATTCGTTTCATAAAAATTACTTCAGTTAATTAAAAATGAAATATACGAATGGATTGGCATTTTTTTTTAGAACTAAATAATTATTAATGATTTATAACTGCTTATTTTTCAGGTCCCTGATTATCACCTTGTTATCAAGAAGCCTATGGACTTTGGTACGATAAAGCATAAGCTGAATATGTTGGAGTACACGAGGAATGGAGAACTAATAGCCGACGCCGAACTTCTTTTCCAGAACTGCTTTGAGTACAATGAAGAAGGAAGTGAAGTTTACAGGTAACCTCTTTGAAAAATATGTATTAATTTATGAATCAGACTAAAATTAAAACATTTTGTTCTATTAGAATTAAGAAATAATTTAGATCTACTTAATTAAAATTTTCATAAAAAAGTATATTTGTCTGAAATATAACCTTTATATATGTTATCGTAATTAATTGTATTCAGTTTTATATGTTTAAATTGTTCAAATAGTTCTCCTTCATCATGAAAAATCCTGGAGCCGTCCTTAAATAGCAGAGTTAAGATTGAGACTTAGCTTTTGATGTATTATTTCCTATTTTTTTTTTGACTTAATATCATCTCGTATTTTTCCGGTGTTTACAATTTGTATTTATTAAGATTGTAATTTGGAATAACATAAATAATATGTGCGTTTGTATATATGATTTTCTACACTATTGGCTGAAAATTTAAATGTTATTCTTCATTGGACGATAGTAAATATTAGGGCTTTATTTTATGGTTAATATATTGATAAGTATTTGCAAATAATTCACAAAGTCATCACATTAACAAAGTGTAATACGCAAAACAACGCGTGTTATTTAGGTTTATCTGCTTAAAGTGAGAAGTAAAAACTGGAAGGTTAACGAATATAATCCTGAGGCAACACTGTGTTTCCAAACGCTTGCTTTGCGTATAAAAACTTGTTTTTTTTTATATGGAAGCTTGGTTCTTAATTTGCAAATATAAGTAATTCTCATGCTAACTGACGGCATAGCTGAGTAACATTGATATACGTATATACAAACACTTTTTCTTTGTCTCGGAGTTTGGTCAGGGTAAATATATGGAATCACCTTTTTGCCAACGTTTCGTCTTTATTTCAAGACATCCTCAGGGCTATAAATGAAGGCTGGGTTCTGTTTCATTACCCTGGTAATGTAACAGAACCCAGCCTCCATTTATAGCCCTGAGGATGTCTTGAAATAAAGACGAAACGTTGGCAAAAAGGTGATTCCATATATTTACCCTGACCAAACTCCGAGAAAAAGAAAAAGTGTTTGTTAATCTTTTGTGGTCAAGAAAACAGTACTGTATTGATATATATATATATATTTATGTATGTATCATTGTATTTTAGTGTAGTTAGTAATGTAGTTAATATTATAAACATTAGTAACGGGCTTTTCAAACTTGATTCGTTCTTGACGAGGGCAATAGCCTCATCGAATATGGTTACGACCAACGAAGAGTTCCATGCACGACAGTGCACGTCGTAATTAGCAGTTCCGGACCAGAGGCTCACTACTGCTAAATTATCATCCTGTTTTTTTTTGTTTTGGTCAGTAGGCATTGTCAATCCCTGGGGACGTTAGTCTGTCAGGGAAAAGAGTCGTATTCGTGGTCGTATGGTCTTGCAGTTTTGCATTATCTGAGGTACTATATTATTTATAAGTCATCAGGTCGTCATATTTAGTTCAGGAAGTCATTAGGAGTCATGGGATTGGGAAGGGTTGTTTGTTGGATCCAGGTCCCGAACAAGGAGATTTGGATGGGTGGACAGTTTTTTGTCTTCATTGTTAGCAAGTCGACTAATGTAGCAATCAATTGATTCCCAACTCAAATAATGCTGAATATCGAAATTTCTAGCATACCATGGCGCCCTAGCTATAAGGTGGGCACATTTATTCTGTACAACTTGGATGCAGTTCTTGTTCGTGGGCGCCGCTCCAAACCAGACTGAGCAGAAGATGGTTAGTCCTATAGACTAATCTTATTGGCCAATCAGAGCACATCTGAATAAATAAATAACTTATTTATTTAGTAAGCAAAAGTTATAGTTAGCGTTATTTTTAGATTGAACAATTTAGAAATTCTTTTTTTGTTCAGTACCTTTATAACGAATTGTGAAGCTAACTATATCGCTTTTGGTAAAAAAAAAAACAACTAAGTTTGGCGAATTGGATTAGAATGGCAACGAATTTTTGTAATTTCTTTAGCTGAAACGTCAAAACTATGCATATATGGGTACCGAAGTTCAATAATTCATATATTAAATGAATTAAAGAAATTGCAAAAATTTTGTGTTCAGACTTCAGATACTGCTTTTGAACTTCATGTAATAGCGGACAAATAATCATGGTAATACCATGACGTAGTTCTTAAGAAAAATAAATTCTTGTTTAACAGCTCTTAAATTTTTGTTTAAACAATCATTTATTTATTTAAACTTATGTACATTTTTGTTTATAGTGCTGGGCAAAAGTTGCAGAGTTTATTCCGTAAAATGTGCGAAGAAAGTAACTTGTCAATGGATTACGATGAGCCTTTTCCTAAAAGTAAGAGGCCAAAAATAATTTAACGATTGTGATTATTTTTATTTATTTTCATTTTTTCATAATTGTACAATATTGTTGTAAGTTACTAGTGTTTAAGGTGTTGGATTGAGGTTCACACATGTAAGTGTCAATGCATTTTTTGCCTCACTTTATTTTGCCATCCCCTCTATGTAACCCTTTGCAAGGAATTTTATATTTTTTAGTGTAAAATATAGTATATTTATTTCTTTTTTTTTACGTTAAATGGGATATAAAATGTACATATATATTGTAATGAACGTTTATATGATAGTATATTCATCTTAAAGAAAGGAAATACAATTTTAGTGTAGCTTTGAATCTTTTTGTTATTATAATTATTTAATTTAATAAATTATTTATGCCTCTCACAGGGAAGGTTTGTAATTTTTCCTCATTACACTGATTATAAAGCTGTATTTTATCTTTTTTTTATTTCTATCCTTTCATTCCAAAAAAAACTAAATATTTCTAAATAGGAGAAATATATTTTTGTTACTTTGGTTGTACATTCTGACAGTGATGTAGACATATATTCATGTCCTTAATATTAAGCATCCTATGCTATTATGTTTTATTTTTTTTGCTTTGCTATTGTAATGATGTATATCTGTGATCCTTTTAAACTCTTATCTTACATATGTTAAATAAGGAACAGTAATGTGTCTGTTTTCTTAAATTTTTAAGAATAATAAAAACTAAAAATTTTAAAGAGCACTATGAAACTACAGTGTTTTAGTCGTTTTTTAATGTGTATCATGTGTTGAAAATTAGACAATACAAATAATTATTGGACCGTGATACAAAATTTATGCTGTTTTTTCTTCATTTTGTGTTCAGAAAGTCTTGTATTTTCAAATCGAAGCTTTTTCTGACTACACAAAAATAAAATGTGGAGTAGTCTATATACAAGTTACCTGTAAGTAACCCCATTATCAGAAATAATGGGCATCCAGTTTACGTAATTGATTTTTTAAAATATCTTATCTCAGACCCAATCCAAGGCGTTATGCGATCCGTGGCGAAGGATGGATGATACAGGGGTTACTGTATTATGAACGGAGCCTCAAGGGTACCAGGAGAAGACCCTCTTGAGTAAATAGCCTTACTCTGGTATGTGGTAATCTGCCGGAGCGAACGAAATACCACCGAGAGAGCTTCAGGGATCTTCCCCTGTATGATACTAAGGCGAAAGAAGCCCGGAGACCATCCTCCGGAAGCGCAGAGGGGCCCAAAAGCGCTAACTAGTGGGAGCTAACCTCCCACAAGTGGACCTAAGGGCCTGAAGATGGAGAAAAGAAGTCACTTTCTCCCAAAACGTAGGGAGCCTGAGTGGGCATTATCAATGATGGTTTGTGCAGATTCTGCAAGGAAGAGGAAGAAACACCGTTGTACCTGCTGGCTGACTCAGGTAACCTTGCTGCATAGAGGTAAGTGCTTCGGGACATTCAATAAAACCATAGAAAAACTTTTAACTTTGGACCTAGCAAAAGTTCCTGAGCTTCTTGGAGTCATTGAAGCTAACTGCTGGGGTACTTTAGTACAGAAGTGGGAAGTACAATAGTTTTTATGATGCAGTGTTATAGTCACCCTCAGATAATATATATTGATACACGTAAAAGTATCAACCGTGAAGGAGAAACAAAGTAAACTTTATCAGGACTCAATTAGTTCTTCAGGATCGAATTACTCTCATTGCCGACGTTTCGGTTTTTATTTTAATTCTGTTTCCTTGGCAGAAGTCTAACATTTTGAAATAGAATAACTTAAGTGTTATATAAGAGATTTTTTTAAAATGACAATTTGCGGATTTGAACAACTATATAGTTTGAATAAACATGTGACGTAGTCGTTTTAAAAATCTGTAATGCAATTCTTGCTTTCTGTTTCAAATTATTATACGTATGCCTATGAAAAAGCTTTTAAATAAAAACCGATACGTCGGAAAAAACCGACCCGAGTCCTGATACATTTTATTTTGTATATATACAAAACTAAAGTTTATCCGGACTCGGTCAGTTCTTCAGGTTCAAATTAAACTCTCACTGCCAACGTTTCCTTCTTTATTTAAAACGTTGTTCATAGGCAGAAGTATAAATTTTGAAACAGAAAAACTAAATATTACATTACAAATTATTTTTCTTTGTAAAGTAATTTGTAATGTAATACTTAGTTTTTCTGTTTTAAAATTTATACTTCTGCCTATGAAAAACGTTTTAAATAAAAACTGAAAAGTTGGCAATGAGAATTTAATTTGAACCTGAAGAACTGACTGAGTCCCGATAAACTTTAGTTTTGTTTCTATTCCACGGTCGATACTTTTATCAATATATATATATATATCTTAAGCTAGTGACCACTGATGACCGTAGTTTGACCTTAAGAGCGTCTGAGGGGGCCCACATGTGGTTATTGGGGGCCCGATCACATCCCGGTTTATTTTTATTCCTTTTATTTTTAACATATATATATGTTTTTTTTATAATTTTATCTATTGTTTTTACTTATTCTATGGCATTGCGTTTCCCATCTCCGACGTTTATCGCCTTGCTCCTTTCTTACGCTAGTTCTGCTCTCATCGGTTGACTCTTCATTGCTTCATTCGCGCTCCGTTCTTCGACGTGGGGAGATCTCTACTCCTGATGACGAACAACAGTTCGAAATATTGAATTCTGTAAGTGTTCTTTTCATTCTTTTTTCTATGTCGTGCTTTGTGTAATTTAAAGTATATATATATATATGTATATCTGAATGAAATGTATATGTCCATTTCGGATCGTATTTTCATCAAAAAAAGTGTATATATCTGAATGTGTGTAACACGATTTCATAACAAACACGTAAATAAAAATTTCATTTGAAATTTGATTCTGACGAAGACCGGTAGTTACGGTTGAAAGATGTTAGTCTTTTTTCTGATTGTTGTATGTATATATAAATATATACACATATTTTAATAATCTGAGTGGTTTTGTAATGAATGAGTGGAAGACCTTTCATTTGTAAGTGAATTAATTCTTTTGATACAAGAATTGAAAGGCGTCACGTCATGATGTCATACAACATAGAAACCTCTCAGCCAGTGGAAAGCTATCAATTTATTAAACAAAGTTATAGTGAACGAAATAAAATGTTTTCTTTTGATTCCTGTTTTAAATCTCTTCAAGCACCACAATCCAGCCATAGGTTACTAAAAAGCCAGAACAATACAGCCATAGGTTACTAAAAACGACGGGTCGAGTTCGCTATTCCATCACAGGGCTATCAGAAACTTAAATATGAAATAAGTTGGTTACAACTCTTAGTTTTATAGATACACCTACTTACCTGACAGAAGAAGTTGTGAAATCTATTATATTGGACTCAGGAGTACTAATAACAACAAAATGTTGACCTAAATGTCACTTTTGTTACTCTATACTTCATCAACGTCCAAAGCACAATAATAAATGAGAAAAAAAGACTTAAGATATTTCAACCCTAACAAGCGGTCTTTATCAGAGTCAAATACCACCATGACGAAGACCGTTACAGATGAAACATCTAATCCTTTTTTCTCATTTATTATTGTAGTTTGGACGTTGATTTTTTCACGTGTTTATTGTGAAATTTTGTTATCTATAGTTCATATAGAGGAGTAAAAATTGAAGTACAAATCGTAGTTATTGCTATATTTTATACCAAACTTAAGAACGTTAAAACTAGTGAAGATCTGACCGCAGATACAGCAAAACAGACATTAAAAATGTGTTCTTACGTTTATATTTATAATAAACAATAATTATTATAAAAGGAAGTCATAAAAAAACATTTAATAAAAAACGTTATATTTCCATCAGGCAATAGTTACACATAATAAATTTGTGTGAATTGTACAACTTTGTCAATCCTTATGATTAGAAAACTTTGTATAAAGTAGAAAACATAAAAATGCACAAGCACACAGTACACTCAATGATCAGTCTCATTTATTATTTATTTTTGTTTATAAAATAACAAAATAATTTTGAAAAACAAGAACTTTAAGAACAGTTTTATTTTTGATATGCTCATTTAGAAGACAATAATTTTCATTTTAAAGATTAAAAAAAAAAAATTATAAAGTAACGTTCTATAATAATTTAATATAAACTTTATTATCTGTAATCAAATTGTACAACAGAAATTTATTTTTTATCTATTTATTAAAATTATACGGCTCTAGAAATAAGTTACAATTTAAAACTATTTAAATTTGTTAAATTAAACTAGTGGAAGTTTTATTGTCCGTACACGTTAGTGTTTTTTTTTTATTCGCTTTTTTCATTTACAGTATTTACAATGGTCTGTTTCAACTGGGTGAAACCGAAAGAATGTCACTTGAATCATAGTGCTCTGACATTCTTATATGATAAATATCAGTATTGGCACATTTCTATATAAAAATATATAATTTTTTTTTAATTATCATTATTCCTACTATTAACCTTGGTGGTTTTTATGTTACAACTACATGAAAGAGAATTATAACATTGGCAACTACTTGATTATAGAAGGAGGGTAACTTAAACGAATCATGGTAGCGGAGAGGATAAAGAAAGGGACGATCCCAAGTGACGAATGCTGGAGAAGTGTGTGCTTCACTCGGGCGCAGTGTTTATGATCACCTGCACCACATATCCGGGACTAATATGAATATCGTCCAATCGTAATTTGTCTCCAAGCAGTTTACCTCCAAAAAACCACCTCTGCTTGGCAGGTTCCAACCCTTCCTGCAACTGAAATTAAGTTCATTAGGCATTTTAAATTTCGAATAGATTTTTATTATAAATGAAATGTGTATTAATATATAAAATAATTCTATTGTTAAATCCACAGATTTTGTCAATATTTCTAGGGAATGGTAGGTTAGGTTGTAGTGGCAGTCACTCCTACAAGACAACACACACATAGGCCAAACATTGACCTTTTGTGATACTATACAAAAAAAATCTTTTTTTTGTATAGTTCCCAATTCTATATTGGGAATCCTAAATTTTGCCTAAGAGTAGGGCTTTTTAAAGAGTACCTGACATCGTATAGGCTCGGGACCGACGGCTTAACATCCTCTTCGAGGATCGACATTCTTAGATTTATTCACCTATCCACGTCAATAAATCGAGGGCCAGAGTCGATACTGAACCCCGGGCCTACTATTTCAGAGGCGAATAAGTTGTCACTGAGCTAACCTGACCCTTAGGGAAGGGTATCTAAGTATATTCTAAACAAATAAGCAGGGACGGTCACTCACATCATCTTAAATTTGTTTAAGCGAAAAACCAATATTCTTTTGTTTTATGCTAAAAATGTTATTTTGACGATTCTAAAAAAACGTAATTCTAAAAACTTCAGCAATATTTACGACCACCTACAAAAATTTATGTTAACACGTATTTGTAAATATAATATTAAATCAAAAGTCGTAGTCTAGCATAGGTATTGTTTTAGCAAAAAAGTTACCTACAACATATGAAAGTCTGGCCAATCCTGATGTAAATTAATGATCGCTAATTGTATAACAGTCACCCTATCTACATCTTTCTGAACTTCTGTCCGCAAGTGAGTAAATTTCGTAATAATTTTTCAGTGCAATATATTATTTAAAGTTAACTATACAGATTTAACATTAACATGCTGCGAGAAAACCTTGAATGAGTAAATATATGTTTTATTTTGATTACCTGTAGTTTCTTTTTAGCCATTGAAATAGTATCAGTTGTGTAAAGAGTAAGTTTAATATCCTGGCATGTGGAAGAGATCCTCAGTTTAACAGTTATTTCCGAACCGTTTCCAACCGCTTCTGAAAAATAAAAACACATTTGTTTACACGAAACTATTGTAAAAAAAATTTGCTTCCTCCAAACAAAAATTAGAGGCAATTTATAATATCTATCTTCCTGATAACGAAATATCGTAGTGAGTTTCTATGATTTCCTTTATGTACGTTCTTTTTGTGAATCTAGTTTATATATATATATATATATATATATATATATATTATATATAAGTAGGTGTGTTCTCTAATCGGGATTCGATCAATTTTCTGGGATAAAAAATCAAACTCTCGTTGCCAACGTTTCGGTTTTATTTAAAACCTTTTTCATAGACAGGAGTAAGAATTTTTTAACTAAGAAAATGAAAATTTACATCGTTGTCCCTTTAAATAAATAAATTTTCATTTTCTTAGTTAAAAAATTCTTACTTCGGCCTACGAAAAAGGTTTTAAATGAAACCGAAACGTTGGCAACGAGAGTTTGATTTTATATCCTAGAAAATTGACCGTATCCCGATTAGAGAACACACCTATTCTATCAAACGGTCGATATATTATTGAATCTGATATATATATATATATATATATATATATATATATATATTCACAGATAAAACGAAATACGATCCAAACTGGACACAATACGAGTTCGAGACTAACAAAGAGCAACACACAAAGTAGGGAAACACACTTACAGACTCAAATTTTCGGGTAATCCATCTTCAGGAGAAAAGAGAATGGGAGACCAAGCACGTTGTAGACGGAACGGCCGTTTTCCTTTTTACAATATATATAACAAGTGGTCTTCGACAGTGTCAAAAACCCTGTTAAAAACTGAACGCTTGTTAGGATTGAAAGATCTTAGTTTTTTTTCCATTTCATATTGCGGTTTGATCATTGATTGTTATTTCACGTGTTTATGTGAAATCTTGTATATTGCAGGGTAAAAAGCTAATGAAATAGTCTCCACATATAAAAATTTAATGGTATGAACAACGCGTTTCGAACACATAGCTTTTTCATCAAGCATTAACTACGGAAGGACACCACGTGTTCGAAACGCGTTGAATATACTATTACATTTTTATATGTAGAGATTTCATTAGCTTTTTACCCTATAATGAGTAAATACCACAAAATGACTGATTTCACTAAGGTAGAAATCTTTTATATATATATAAAGTTTAAACCACAATGGAAAAAAAGAAAACAAAAGAAAAAATGTCATAAATTGAAAGACCTCAAAGCATTTATTTCTATTGTTTTCCTTTTTCCATTGTGGCTTAATAATGTTTCCATTGTATTTATTGTAATTTTTCTGTATATATATATATATATATATATATATATATATAAAAATACCTAAAAAATAAAACTACAACAATAATACATTAATTGTAATAGATATTTTGAACCTTAGGTCAGTTTGTCAATAAAAATAAACATTAACAAAAAAGATATTCGCTGAAGTAATAAACCAAGATTAAGGATTGAACAAAAGAATGGAAATTTAAGGATCGTGAATAAAAGTTACTACATGCATAACATGCCGAAGTTAAATATTTATCACCTTATTTATACAAATTGAACTACTTTGAATAGATGAAGACTAAATAGAATTACATCCTCTGAAAATAACTGCTATGTTAAAGAGAAGCAAATTTCTGGAATTGTTGACACATAAGAAATGCAATTTTTGAAATAAGCATATTAATATTTCCGGTTATTAATACCAACTCAACTAATCACCCATACAAAATAATGATATCACTAATAACCAGAAATGTTTTATTCGCATTTTATTAATTAAAAAAAAAATTAAACTATTTCTATATTAATACAGTACATTCTTGAACTTTACGTCTTTTAATAAGTTGATTTAGTCTAGAAAACATACTCCTCCAGACTGTCAGGTAAATATATTTAAGTCAAATTTAAAACATTATACATACCTACGATAACTCGAGAAGTATTTTTATTTCAAACAAGGAAACATGGAAATTTCAGGTAAAATTTTTGAATTCTGAACCAATGAAAATATATATTAAGTAAAAAGCGTTACTAGTTATGAATGGTATTTTAAAATCAACAATATAGTTATGCAATAAACAAAATTAGCAGTAATTGATAAGAGTAAGTCGATAAGAGAGAATTAAATCCTTATAAATGAACATTCGTAAATATGTAACTCGTTCGATATAATCAATAAATTATTAACCCTTGAATATGACATAAAGACGATATTACCATAGAATTACCGGAATCTTGCAATTATCTCTATGAAGTAAATAAAAATGATTATAAACTCAACACCCCAAAGACTTCTTCAAACTTCTTTCTCATTGTAAACAATCTTATCAGCTGATTCTCCCCTATCTCATTATATAACATTTGATTAAAAATAATCTTCATTGAAGAATTCACCTTCATAATGTGATATAATTATATTACTGTAATATATCCAAATTTATTTGAGTATAGCACTATATTTTATCGAAATTCGATTAATGTAACTTAGATGAATATCATTAGCATCTCATGAATATTACAATAACAGTAAAAAAATACTGATTACAGTATATATTTACCCGTGACATCAACTGGTGAATCTCGTCCACTGTCTTCTTTAACTATATTGATCGGGTATGAAAGACAATAGACTGGCACATGATACCTGTTTCCCAATTCATCGTAGGACTCTGTCAGGAAACCTAAGCAATAAAATTATATTTCAGGAAAGAAATGTAGAGGAGAATTATTGCTTTAGATATTAAAGGCTAAACGCTAATAACAAGGAAACTAAGATTAGAAGTAAACTCGACAAAGTAATACTAACCAAACAGTATAAAATGGCTTTTACTTAGATGTTTCAATCATGAACTCACCATTCGGAACTGATATATTAGCACCATCAAGTATAGCTTGAGCGAGAGGATAGTCAAAAGATTCTGCAGCTTGAGCTGCAGCTCTCAAGGCATCCCAAATTTCTTTACGTCCCTCAAACGCTGGAGCGGTATCCCAAAATTCATCCCGTTTACTCCTTAATTGGCCTTCAGTTAAGGGCACATCGGAACGCCATCGGATTCCTTCAGCACAGAGAGGATGGTTTTTACGACTTCCACCAACTAAAAATGTAATTCTAAGGTTGTAACTTTCCAAAATTAAACAATTTCTATATTAATACAGTCCATTCTTGAACCTTCTTCTTTTAACAACTTTACCAGTCTCAAAGATATGCTCTTCAACAATATCAGGGGAATGTATTTAAGTCAAATTCAAAACATTATACATACCTACGATAACACGAGAAGTGTTCTCTCCTGAGCTACCAGTCCTATTCCGTCTAGTACGATTCACTCCAATACACCCACCCATACTTAGAAAAAATCTTAAGCGGCATTTCAGCACCAAGCAGTACTTGTTGAACTTACTCCCGAGATCAAATACAGTATTCCTCTTGCCATATTTTTCGATCTCAAGTTACTAAACAGTGCAACCAAAAATAGTTGTTAATTCACTAGACTATCACATTTGGTTGCACTGTTGAATAAATGGGTGGGAGGCAATTGTAACCTAAAATTACCTATCAGCAACTCGAAATGTGTGTTGATTCTTCGTATTTTTCGTCATTTCCAGAAGATAAAGATGAATTTAAGAAGCTTGCTCTCAAGTTGTCCTTAGATTCTAGCTTGGGTTGGTGAAAAATTCATTTCTTGGTTATTCAGTTAATATAAATGAGTGTCGTACAGAATATAAATATTTATTTTATAGCATGTTAGTTGATTTATTTAGTTAGTTAGTTCATTTCTTTATGGTTAAAACTTGGAAATAAATTAAGCTTGAAGTGTTCAGATTTTAAACTAAAGTTTGATGGTGAATTATTGACCTGTGTCGTTTGGAAATAAGTTTCTAGATGTAATAGCAAAATAGTAAATTATGGATAACTTCCATTGCATTTAGATTGTAGCAATAAAAAAAATCCGTTTTTATTGTTTTAGATATAGTCGATAAACGCATTGAAATAGTCAATGTTGTTACTTGGATGAGACCTTATTTGACCAATGATGATGAATTCAAGCGGCACCAGGCAGTACACTTGCTTAGTGAAATTTTACAAAGATTACCTCTATCAACATTGAATGAAAGAGAGATTGAAATTCTATCTGAGTACTACTGCAGCAAACTTAAAGATAATTTTATGTTGATATCTCCTATTTTAAAAGGACTGCTAGCATTGGTAAATATTACTCTACACATTTAAGAATATAATTCTTAAACGTTTAGATTTTCTTTGTGTGTTATCTTTTAAGATTTTATCAAATTCTTCCTAATCTTATTACAACTGAGTTTAATTGATATTTGTAATCATAGTTTTAAGCTATAAATATTAATGTGTAGTTTCTGTTGAATGAGTCTCATACCATGATGTCTTCTAAAATTAGTAAACACATAATGTGTGTGTATACACAGAGCTTATTAGATTAAAAACTAATCATTCCCCATATATTTTCTTCCCATTTGTCCAGTTTTTTTGGTGTACACTATCAAGAGTGCAGTAAATTTATATTTAACTAAATTTAAATAGCCTAACATAACGATATTGTTTTTAATTTAAGATTGTATAGCCTTAAATACAATTCAACTGTAACTACATATAAACATTGAATACTGGGTAGATGAACACAATAGAAAGTGTGTATTCGGACTTACTTGTGGGAACTGTGGACAACCCTACATGGGTCAAACAGGAAATCCATTGAAAGAGATACAAAAACAAGTCTTATACTTACCTGTTTTGATTTTGATCAGGTGGCTGACATTCAGCTACAGCATGATAAGGAAGATCAGGTTGATGTTTTCTACGTAGAGTTTAGCTACACCAGGAGACTAACAGTATCAGCGAAGTAGTTTCTAGTGATGTGGCCAAGGTGGCCTTCTACGACTTAGTGAAAAGAAAGGAAAACAAGGAAAGAAGAAGGAGGAGGCAAGTGAAACGAAGAAAGAACTGAACATTCGTTCAGGAAAACATGGAGCGTGATAAATGGAAATGAAAATTTCCCTATGCCGCCACAGCCTGACCCGCCTTGCATAGTCGTAGGAACACACCATTTCCAATTTGTTAGCAAAACCTGCCTCCACGACTCTTTTATATATTAAGCCCCACCTCCCTCCATCCATCCCTTCCATGTAGAGAGGGGACGTATATTACATGACAGATCGAACTCAAACTTCGCAAACCACCTACAAACAACAGTACATGAACCAAAAGTTACTTATGCATTTTCTCCGAACGGGAGAAAACAAAAAGGACATGAAATGACTATAACCGAAATTTTAGACATGAAACTGTAAACGATACAATTATAGACCAGCAGATCAACCACAACTCTTTTAAGCATTTAAAAAAAAAAACATTTTAAAACCTACAAAGAAACGAAATTAACAAAATTAAAAAGAATATAAATTATTAAATATGAAAAGCTAGTTTGTAATGCTGATAGATGAAACGAACTGACATGCCTGATCTAATCCAATAGTTACTTAATGGCATTCAGGAACCGGTGAGGGAAGAAATAATTTACGAAATGGCTAGTTAATTTTCTTGTGGCATGAAAATTCACAAACATTCAAAAAAAAGTACGAAAGAAAGAGAAAGTTTGTTTTAATTATTTTTGTATATTTTACTGGAAGTCCTAGAATTTTAGTTGCATTCATCGACTTCCTTTATCACAATACTTCAGAAGAAGAAGTTAATTCAGTAAGATAATTATGTTAGTTATCTTACATTAATTGTTAGTGGTTACAACATTCAATCGCAGTTTTTCATTTTTTAACTAGTTCCTAATAATTTTACTAGGAAAAGTAATAATTTTATTTCGAGTAGGAATATTCTCTTTTTTTTCTGACGATACATTGTTATTTCTATTCATTCGAAAATTATTTTCAATTATGAAGCTTGAATAAATATTTTTTAATATCAATAATTGATTACTGTATTTAAAATTAATAAAATGCTACCTGCAGATTTAGAAACGAGTAGTTAGTGTAATTGTAATTTATGTGCTGCAAAATGTTTGTTGTCAATACTGATAATGTAAGCATTTATTTCATTGCATTTACTCTGGATTTCAGATGCCCATGGAGAATGTGAAAAGGGATATCCCTGAAAAGATTTTAGAAAATTTGTGTGATTCTGTAAGTTGTCAAACGTTAGTGCAAAGTGATAGATTCAAATACTTATCAATGTTCTATGCGATTCTTCGAGAACGAGCTAGTGGTTAGTAATTTTTATTAAGAAATAAAGTTTCTCATTTGTAAGAATATTTTACTTTCTCTCTGTCTTCTTTCTCACAGAGACATAGAAAAGCCATTTTCAAATCCATTTGGCTTGAATTATGTTTCTGACTTTTGCTTCTTTTTAAATATTAACGGATGCTTTTATTAATAAGGTTTTTCAAGAAATCTCAACTAAACTAGTCAAATATGTTATACTATGAACTATCAATGGATCAGAAAATCGAGAAGACACCTATAAAAAGTCCTTGTTACATATAAATAACAGGACCTTATTTGGAAAGCTATTTAATTTTATGATTAGCCTATAAAGAATTAAAGAAACAAAAACCTTGTAACTATCTTTTATTAGATAATTTACATATGTAGATATATAAATTAATTAATTAAGGTTACTTGCCGTTGCGTCTACAACGTGCTTAGTCTCCCTTTCTCTTTTCTCCTGAAGATGGATTACCCGAAAATTTGAGTCTGTAAGTGTGTTTCCTTACGCTGTGTGTTACTCTTCTTGAATTTTGAACTCGATATATAAATTAATTTATATGTCATACATTTTAATAGTAGTAATGGCTGATCCTCATTATATTACTGAAAAAGTATATTTATTTAGGTAAAATATTTAGGTAAAAATAGATAAATGCATCTATTAAGTTTTTAACTAATAGAAGTCCTAATAGGCAAGTGATTTTTATGCTGTAAGCTGACTGCTTACTGCTTAAGTCCCCTCTGAGAGAGCGTAATTTATTTTGGTTTAGATATATAGAATGCATATGAAGGTCAGAAAGAGTATTACCAAATTTATTAATGAGTGGATATTAATCCCAAGTAGTGTTTACTATTATAAAAACATACACCTCGGTTCTAGAAATAGAGGTTTGTGAAATAAAAATAAACAGAGTACATCATTTTGTCTAAACTGATGTATGCGATAGTATTCTCAAACAACTAACGGTACCGTGTCGACTTGGTTTGCACCAAAAAGACAATTTTGAACTTTCAGTTTTTCAGTGATAGTTGCAAGAATTAACCAGCATCCAGTTTCTTAACACTTTTAGAAAACGTTCAAAAATAAAAAAAAAAAGAAAAAAGTTTTCTTAAAGTTAAGAAAAAAAATTAGTGCTGTTTGTAATTTTGTGTTAATTACAAAAATATATATAAAGTTTAAAGAAGTAATGGTTGACTAAAATAATTACTTTCGAGGACTTTGCTCAGTACGTTTAGCGTGGTTATCTTCTTTGAATCATTATTTATGACAAATCACAATATATGGCTAAAAAATAATTTTCACTTCTTTTCCAGATGCTCTTAAAATGGGTGATAGATTCCTTAACTGGTTAGCAGCCTCGATGGATTCAGAAAGTGATCCTAGGAACTTGATGCTTCTGTTTAAAATGTTTCCTATTATTTCAGATATTTTTACTTTTAAAAAAGACTTATCAGAGATCTTTTTTAACTTGTTTGAATGCTATTTTCCAATAGATTTTACGCCTGTGAGTATTAAGTTACTGAATTAACTGAATCAAATTTTGAAGCAAGTTAATTGAAATTTAATGATTTATTTTGTATATTATTTTAGAATGAAAACTACAAAATAACTAGAGAAGATTTGAAAAAAGGTTTAGAAGATTGTTTATCTTCACCCTATTTCTTTGAGCTTTCAATAAACCTTATATCAGAAAAATTAGAAACTCCGTCGAAAATAGCTATACTTGATTCCTTGGATCTTCTGGTATTATTTATTTTTATTAATACTAAATTAATATATTATATTAATAATAATTGTAGGGTTAAAAGCTAATGAAATTGTCTCCACATAAAGAAATTTCACCATATAAACAACGCGTTTCAAACATAATGTTCTTCTTCAGACATTAACTAAAAATAAAATACAATGTCATCAGAGAGTTATCTATAGTATAAAATAAAATAAGGAAGAGAGTATGAACCTAAGGGTGAGTGTCTGTGGTACAACTGACGGGAAATCGGATTGAAGTGGGTGAGGGTATGGAGTATACATCTGTTTCATATTGGGATACAGGTACATTTGTTTTTGTTATTTTTTCCCTAATGGTTAGGCAGGGCCTTTCAATTTAGCCTTAAACTTTACTTTTAGTCTTAATCTTTACCTTTACATTTATTCTGCACTTAGTCTCAGAGCAAATGTAAAGGTTCTGCCTAACCTTTAAGAAATGGACCTGCTTTCCAATATGAAACTACCATCCTATTCCCAGTCAGTTGTACCACAGACACACCCTTAGGTTCGTACTCTTTTCCTTATTTTATTTTGTACTATAGATAACTCTCTGATTACATTGTAATTTTTTTTTTATTTAATACCTGAAGAAGAACACTACGTGTTCGAAACGCGTTTGTTTATACGATTAAATTTCTATACATAGAGACTATTTCATTAGCTTTTTACCCTACAATGAGTAAAAAGCACATAATAACTGATTGTACAACCTTAGAATATATTAATAATACACTTTAAATGACAATATAGAGGTACCTCGGAATTTGAACGTCAATCGTCCTGTAAGGCTTTTGATTTATAGAATTCCCTTCAGAGACAGTTTTTCAAAATGAAAATTATGAAAACATGATTTATCTGTACCACGGTCTAGCAAAGTGAAATTTTAGAATTTATTTTCTTATATATGGTATGGTACACTTAAATAGTGGACCGAATGGTAACTTTTGAATTATAATGATAATGTAGATAGCATGTTCATGTAATAATGGTAGAGAATATACTGGGGGTTCATTTTCAAGAGGGTGTTTATGTACTGGCACACAATCACTTGAAAAATTTGTTTGCACGTACAGTTGTATCAGGTTTTTCGTCGCTTGCATTTCGGGATACCATATTTACCCCGGATACAATTTACCATATATTAGAATGTTAAATTTTTAAATTGATCTAGAATAATTCAATTTAAAATGTATTTCAGCTCTACGAATATTTAAGAAGGACTGATTTCGAAACATATTCATCTTCAAGAGTCTTCTCTCATTATACTCTTGAAAAAAAAAACTGCTTTCGAAGAGTCTTTGCTTTCAGTATTAAACTAGGCTAATTTCGAAACGTGTTCATCCCCAAGTTCTCTCTCATTTCATTTGGTAATATTATTTTTTTTTAGACGAAAATATGTCAAAAAATGAATGGAGAAGGAAAGTCTTGCTCAATTCCTGATTTTTGGCCAATAATCAAAGATTTCATCCTGGAGGAAAATGATTCTCAGGTTACAAAAGCGGCCATTTTAGCAATATCAGCCCTAGTATCTTGCGATGCGTCTCTTAAAAATCCTGAAGTAGAAGCTCGCATTCAAAAATTACTTCAAGATGTCACTTCCAGTAAGTTATACTTCATTTTTGTTTATTATATTACAAATGGTTGAAAGATATTTAGTTTAAACGAAAGCTTCGCTTGAAAGTTCTACGATATTACGAAAAAATGTGAAATCATCTGGAACTATTGTGTATACTCATTCTTTACAGTACGGATTCTGGAAACCCACATATTGGTGTTTACAAAAACAAAAATTAAAATATTTAACGTCTAGTAAATTATTTGTAAATATTTGAAGGGCCGTAGCATTTATAAAAGATTATTAAAAAAATTAAAAATTAGACAGATGTGTGAATATGACTGATACAAAGAGAAAAAATGAATTGATACAAGGGTCAATAAAGTGCAGTTGGATTCACTTTTAAAGTAGTAGAAATGCATGTTCTTTATGTATATAAAATCATATGATCTGATTTAGTTTTATTATTTATATATTTGTGACATATATAAAGCTGTGAGTTTCCTTTCTTTTACTCCCTGTCATTAAGTAGTCAATGAATTCTCATACTGTAATGAATAATCTATTTTCCTTAGACTGCAGTTAGATTTTGTTTCCTCTCCAAAGTAGTACCCCTACTTGGAGGGAGTTTATTGTAATATTTTCACATGCTTCATTTGTTATATTACATGTGTATCGTTACACTATGTTATATGAAATTTATGTTAATATATAGATTATAATTATATAATCTGCAGTTAGATTATAGAACATTGGTTTCTTCTATTAGGGAAAGATAGTAATGACAGAAATTACAAAGAAACATATGGTAAAGTGGAAAATTACATTTGATACCGTGGAAGATATCACTAGAACTTGTTAAAAGAACTTTGGTTGACCGCAATCAGATAATCGTACTGGCTTTGATTATAATGTTACGACTTGACATGAAGAGCTAAGAATGATTTATTGTTATATTTACCGCAAATAACGTTGGGTATTGTGTGTTTTATTAATAGATGTATACATTTTCAGATGTAGAGTTTTCTATTAATCATTGATTTTGATTATTCATTTAATTCACTTCTCTTCTGAACTAAACGAATTGGTTGCAAATATAATCAATTTGTTATCAGTATGGAGCACAAAAGATATATCTTTGCTGAATTAACTAATATAATGTTTTTTTTTTCAGGTAGTGAAATAATTACGAGTGATCCTTCTAAAAGTTTGTTTACGCGCTCCTCGGCTATGTACACTGCAATAGCCTTGTCATGCGGCGTTGCGGCTGAACAAATCACTCTCACTGTAAGAAACACTAGTAATGTCTGTTGTACTGTCTAGATTTATATAATGTTATTATTTATCATAAAAACCTTCCAAAGGCAACTGAGAGCTATCAATCAGTTTTTTTTTGTACTCATTAGTCGCTTTATTCACCTCTTTTCTTTTAAGTATTAATTTTAATATAATCTGATTAGTTGACCTTATCAACATGTTTGTTTCGATTTTTAAATATATATATGTATGTAGGGTAAAAAGTTATTGAAATGGACTCCACACATAAAAAATTAATGGTATAAACAACGCGTTTCGAACACGTAGTGTTTTTCCTCACGCATTAACTAAAAAATACAATAACACCAGAGAGTTATCTATAGTATACAGTAAATATAGTACAAAATAAAAATAAAGTAAAATAAGCAAGAGAGTACGAACCTATGGGTGAGTGTCGGTGGTACAACTGACTGGGAATAGGATGGACGTGGGTGAGGGTATGGGGTCAGTTTAACGTTACAAATGGTTGAAAGATTAAACGAATTTATTTAGTTTAAACTAAAACTTCGCTTGAAAGTTCTACGATATTACGAAAAAATGTTCTGAAATCATCTGGAACTATTGTGTATACTCATTCTTTACAGTAAGGATTCTGGAAACCCACATTACAAGAGTCCTTAAATATCATTTCGTCAGGTATATTTACTGACTGGGAATAGGATGGACGTGGGTGAGGGTATGGGGTCAGTTGTACCACCAACACTCACCCTTAGGTTCGTATTCTCTTCCTTATTTTATTTTATTTTTATTTTTTACTATATTTACTGTATACTAAAGATAACCCTCTGGTGTAATTGTATTTTTTAGTTAATGCTGAGGAAGAACACTACATGTTCGAAACGCGTTGTTTATACCATTAAATTTTTATATGTGGAGACCATTTCATTAACTGTTTACGCTACAATGAGTAAATACCACATTATAATTGATTGCACTACGTTAGAATATATGTATGTACATATATATTTAGATCACCGTAGTGTAAGAAATAGTTCACATTAACAATTATTCAGTTGATAAAGAATTGAGAAAGAACCTTTCATTCATTCATTCTTTATTTATTATTGTGATGAATTATTTGACTGTAGAATCAAGATGTCGGGTACATTTAAATTATGGTTGATTTAATTATTACTATTATTCTATTTCAGATTATCCCACATTTGTTAACAGCTCTTAAGTATGACAAAATTAATTCTGAAGTTATAATTAAGGCCATGGGTTCTTTAACTAATGCAGCATTATTTTGGGAAAACGGTGAGAACTTTTTTAATTATATTAATAAATATAATTCTTTTTCCAAACATTCAATCAATAATATTGGAACCTTTTAAGTATTTTTATTTGTTTTTCTAAAATTAGTTATCATTTGATTTGTTTTATCAATTTTTAATTATATACATAGTAAATACATTGATATATTTTATCGCTTAACTTCGTTCTTCATAAAATGTTGAAAATTGATTCATTGGATCTTAAAATATGTAAATCTGTCATAATTAGAAACAAGAATTAGAAAACTTAATTATTTTTTAAAATTGTTTTTGGTGTTTTTTTGTTGCCTCAATCTTATGATTAATCTCTTATGATTGGACTTTTTTTTCTAGATAATGAAGAAGTGATCGCACTTTTGACATCTGTGTGCATAATTCTTCATAACTCAGTACCTCCTTTTAAAATTAAAAAGGCGCTGAACAATTCTATGAAACCTCATTTCTTAGTACAACTAATAGTAAATAGAAATGTTCAAATATTACCACCAAGAAACAATGTCTTCCCATATTTCATGTTTCACCAATCGGATGAGTAAGTACTTTTGGTTTTTTTTTTGTCATGTACACGTGTTTTTGCGGTGCGTTTTTAAACTAAGAAATTTTTTTTTTTGAAAATGAAATGTAAGTGCTAGTACGAGTAGCATTATTATGTGTAGCTACAGAAAAGTGGCCTTATATGCGTTAGTCTCTCTCTCTCTCTCTCTCTCTCTCTCTCTCACTCTCTCACTCTCTCCCTCCCTCCCTCCCTCTCCCTCTCCCTCTCTCCCTCTATGTCTATCTCTTTATATGTGTTTACATTATATAACCATTGTTAAAAAAACTGTAATATAAAATATAATATAATTTTAAACTATAGTTTACGTTTCCATAAAATAAACAATAAATTTAGCATCATGTCGTCTTAAAGAGAATAATGGTGAATAAAAAAAATGGGGGAATACTTGTGATCAACCAAAAGTTAAAGTAAGATCGTGTTGGTGGTAATATGACAGGCATGAACAGGGAAGAAAAAAACATCCAAAGATAAGATATTATTTTTGAATTGAAAGGATTCAATGCCAAAGATCAAAAATTAATTAAAAGATGTGACATATATGAGATAAATAAATGAAAAGTTTAAAATTATAAATTTTATAACAAATTAAAAAAAATATATTATATAGTAGTGTAAACATAAAAGAAAATAATCATTAAAGTAAGAGATCTGATGAAGGACAAATAAACAATATCAAAACTTCATCAGAAGCTCTTAAATTATAGTAGTACGAATCTTGGGATTTTTTCAGTCAGTCTCAGAAATTGAGCCACTGAAAACAGTGTTCATGGGAGAGTTGTTTTGCCACAGGCAGGTACTGTATTCATCGATAAACAATCATTCATACGAACCAGCAATAATATCAAACATTTGTTGACATTTCACACCTTGTGCAATCTTGCTACGAATAATTGCAGTAATAGATATTTTACACTTTTAAAATGAAAGATGCTTAAAATTTAGTTTTTATAGTCTTTAAAGGAATTAGAGTTAGTATGACCTTCGGTATGAAATTTTGGATGATCAATTTACCAATCTGGTCAACGAATGAATCCCAGTAGAGTGTTAGATGTAACGAAAAAGTTAACTTTTATGGGAATGTCAATCTTGTTATAATATAAGAGAAAAAACATGTCTATTCATTAATTGTTTCTAATTTATTCAAGTTTATTACATTAAGTTTATTTAATAAACCTGTTATTTTCGAATTATTATTATTATTATGGCTAAAGTGACTATTCATGTTGGTTGGATATTTGTGTTTTAGGGATCTGTCGTACAGGGTTTGCCATAGATGTCCCCGGCCTCTTCAAAACTTTATATTTCTTGGAGAAGTTTCGTCTAGAGGTACTATCACACTCTAAGATCCAACAAATATTATTTTACTAATACATTTACGAAGTTATGTAAATATTCCGTTTTATTTAAAATAAATATTGTTATTCATTCAAGAATTTGAAAAAAAACAAACAAACAGTTATTACGAGGTTCTTTTGAAATGATTCCTGATTAAGTGTAAATAACATTTTTTTTATAAGCTGTATGTATGAATCGTTAAGACTGCTGTATTTATAATTACAATTATAAATCAAACCCAAAAAGATAACTCTTAGAAAATACAACTAAAAACTCACTTTGATATTTCGAAGATTTGTCGTAATCAGATGAGATGTGAGACTCTTGAGGAGCGAGACTGCACTGGAGAATCCTTTTGTAGTAGTTGCCGTAACAGTGCTGCCAACATATTCAGGGAGGGGAAAGACGAAACTAAAGAATATAAATAGAGCAAATGATAACTTAAAATCAAATAAATTGAGTGAAGAAAAAGAGAGAAAATAGCAAACAAAACTGAATATAAAATGCTAAATAATATAATAAATAATTATAAAGAAATAAATAATAAAATGAAAATAAATAATGGAATGAGTAAAATAATACTAAAAAATAAAATAAAGTTTGAAATAGAGCCCAGGAGTTATTTTTTCTGCGGTTATTACAATGGGAATTTTCAGTGTGGTTTCGCTCCTCAAGCGAGTCACATCTCCTCTTCTGGGGGCAACGATTCGTCAATATATCAAAGTGAGTTTTTGTAGTGTTTTCTGAGTGTTATCTTTGTGAGTTTGATTTAGTTAGTCCTCAGGGACCTTATAATTTTAAATTTAATTACCATTATATATACACAGAATTATGTAATTTTATTAATTATGTATTTTTATATAGTACTGTGTACTATATAGTTTTAAACTTTATAGTGTCACTTACAGTTATAACTTGTAACATTTAAATACCTTTTAATAAATATAATACCTTTAAATAATTTTAAATATAATAAAATACAATACCTTTAATATAATATAATATAATATAATATAATATAATATAATACCTTTAAATATAATACCTTTAAATACCTTTTAAAGGTATATATTCTAAATACCTTTTCCAATAATTTTGGTATGAATTTTTTTATTTTTGTGTATCCATACCCCTCGGTCTTTTATTTTGTGTTTATTATTTATAACCTTCAGTTATTTGTGCATTTAAACCTTTTTAATTCAATAATTATTAAGTTTTTAATAATATATGTTTATATGCGTTATTCAAAGTACGTAAACTGTCATTTGTTCTTTAAGGTCAAACTTGCGATGATGATTTTGAAAGCCTGCTAGAAATAGCATTCTGCCTACTAAGTGAAGATTACAATTTATTTAAAGACATTTTAATAGGCAGTAGAAACAAGCAACATGTACATAAAGCGCTTGATAAATTAAGGTGAGACTTTTCCTATAAATATTTAGTTATTAATATATGATAGCTGTTAGGTTCTGTATTAGTTTTAAACTCGGTGGAAGTATGTAATCTGTGTTTCAAAAGTGACTCAAGTTAATTTGAAAAAAAAAATGCTGGGTAATCATTAATTGTTTTATTTTTATTTTCCAAAATATCTGTTCGAGAGTTGTGTTTTTATGATACAATTACTTGTTCATATTTTGATTTTTTTTAATTCTGAAATTTGGATATTACTTTTAAAATCATTAAATCAAACTCAATAAAATAGTACTTAGAAAACATTATAACTTTTGTCACTTTGATATTTCTTTGAATCCGTCATCTCGTCTTGAAGACGAGATGTGACTCGCTTAAGGTGTGAAACCACACTAGAGAATCCCTTTGTAGTTGTTGTAGTAGAGGAGGGACAAAAGGAAAAAATTCTAATGTTTTCTAATTGTTATGTTTTTGAGTTTGATTCATTTAATCCTCACGACCAGTTCCATTTTAAAATCATTATATGGTATCTGCAAAAATAACTTTTTTCAGGTTATCTTGTCAAAACATTTCATCAGAAAATCTTAAGAAATGTGGAGGGAGAATTATTTCAGATTTAATAGATTTCTGTAATAATAGAAACGATTTAGTTCTTGATGATTTGATAATTATCAGTAGCATTATTCAGGACATTATGAAGTCGTTAAAACAAAGGTAAGGAAATTTGCTATACAAATAACCCTACCATCATGCCAAAATTTTTAAATTGATTATTTCTTCTTTTAGTGAACAACAAGCTATCATTGATAAACATTGGAGTATGTTTGAAATTTTGTATGAAAAAAATTTGTCTGTTGAAATGATGGTGTCAATGACTGCTAAAGTGGTAATTGTTTTGAATTAGAACCATATAGTAAGTTTGTGTGATACCCGCTGTTACAGCCTCTAGTTTAAGCGTCTTCTATTCATTAATCCACAGAAAAAAATACTGGCGAATCATTAATTTTTTTATTTTTATTTTCCAAAATATCCTTTTGAGAGTTGTGTTGTTATGATAGAATTACTTTTTAATCATAATTTCATATTTTGATTTTTACAATTCTGAAATTTAGATATTACTTTTAACATTATTAAATCAAACTCAAAAAGGTAACATTTAGAAAGTTCGCGACAGAGGTCACGACAACTTGTATCAACAAAAAAGGCATTCATTAACAAATTGTAGATTAATTGTGTTGTGGATTAAGATGTAAGGAGTTAGTAATTTTGGTAATGAATAAAACTGTTCATGTGACTGACGATTATCTGAAGTTTAATTAAATGTATTTTGTGTATTAGTTGAACTAAATTTATATTAATCATAAATTATATGATTAATGCATTTTTTTTAAAGATAATTCTTGAAGGGTTGATCTGTTGCCTGATAAATCCTCAATTAGAACACGTTACTAGCTTGATATGTAACCTGGCCCAGCTGAGCGTAGGTGAGGAAAGGGAAAATCTAAGTCTCAAGTATGCCCTCTGCGTCTCCAGTCTTCTCTCTTCCATCAAAAGTAAGTAGACCTCAAAAAACGTGGAATCTTTTATCAGTAAACTTATTACAAACTCGTAGATGATAAGTTTAATTGGTTATTTGATGTATTTGATTATTTAATTAATTAATAAATCATTTTGAGCAGAACTAGTATTCCATCAATCAAATATGACTGGAAATTATTTCAGTAATTCAAATGAGATAGGAAGCACAGACTATGGGCATTGGGATAGCTGCTTAGGTCCAGGTTAGGGTAGCTACTCGCCTCTGGACTGGTGTTCGATTCTCTCTCTGGCCCTGGATTGAGTCACTTGAGAGATGAAAGAATAAATCCCTTGGAGAAAACGTTAAATCTGTTTTGATTTAAACATGCACATCGGCATTTTGGCCTTACCATGATAAAGCAGAATAGGTTTAGGTTGATGTTTTTTCCGTAAAAAGAAAAGGGGTGTTTTATCCAGCTCCCAAAAAAGTACACGCTTGAGAGGCATTTGCACCTGCAGACACCAGCTCAAGAACGAGGATCTTAAGAGAGCAGCTAAAGCCGCTGTTGTGCCACCACAGTGAGAAATAAGTCTTGAAAAAGACAGCCGCTAGACGGACGAAACCGAAAGGACGGAAATCCCATAGGCCAGAGGGCTTCGGGTGGACCCAGACCCAGGGACACAACCTATCCCCAGGTGGGGTGGGTTGTGTCTGAAAATCAAGAGGCACAACGACAAAACGTCTTGAAAAAGGTAGGCGTTAAGACAACTTGAAAAATAAGACTGATAGAACGGACACCCAAGCCAGCGCGCGATCGAGCGGACTTTCCACCTCGGCCGGTGACCCCCGGCTAATTATCATCCCAGTTGTGTCTTTCTTAGTTCATGACATGAGGGAACAATCACCCAGACCTGTTGAACCCCCTCCCCATCATGACAAGGTGAAGGACATCGGTGGGGGGAGGGGGGAGATGTTGAACCGTCGGTCCTGAGCCTGTAAGATGTCAAGTCTCGTTAAAGATCCCTGCTCTAAATACACTTGAGCTAGGTAAATTTAGGAGCCCCAGTGAATAATCATTAGGGAGACATAATCTTCCCTTGAGGAAACAGTGTTAGGTATGCATGATTCTAATAAACCCTCATTCTCCCCCCAAATCACAAGTTTTTATGTTTTTTTTTCTGTCGAGGTGTTTTATCGTAATTTTAGAACCAAAGTTTATCCAATTTGTATTACAACATAATATTGTTGTAAGAAACTGCAATAAAAATTCCAGTCCTATATAATTATTAGAAGTGAGGAAACATTAATAAATATTTTGGATATTGATACAAATAACTTTTACTAAATTTTGATTTTAACCATGAACTGTGCATGACAACCGTCCATGCATGGTGTCATCTAGGGCTGTACAGTAGGGAAGATATTCAGTCGTACCTTCCCTTGAAGGAAGATCCCTTTGAGAGTAAGTTCAGATTTCAGCCCATTAGTCTTCCAACATGACTATAGCTTTAGTCCTTCTAATTGTGGAAGTGATGTAATGAATAGGAAATCGAACCATCATTCAATATCAGAGATCCTATCAATTGTAGGGTAAAAAGCTAATGAAATAGTCCCCACAAATAGAAATTTCATGGTATAAACATCGCATTTCGAACACTTAGTGTTCTTCTTCAGGCATTAACTAATATATATATGAATCAAATACCACAATAAACAATATATATTAATTAAAATGCTCTAAGGCCTTTCGTCACAACATCATTAGAAAGCTAAATGAAACAACCAAAAAAAAAAACATAATAACAAGTTAACCTAGCTAATTGAAGTCTGCTGTCTGATTCAAGACTTCAATCAGCCAGGTTAACTTGTTATTATGTTTTTTTTTTTGGTTGTTTCATTTAGCTCTCTAATGATGTTGTGACGAAAGGCCTTAGAGCATTTTAATTAATATATATCGTTTATTGTGGTATTTGATTCATACATTATATCAAGAGTTATTGTTGATTGTTAATTTATATATATATATATATACGAGTTCGAGATTAACAAAGAGCAACACACAAAGTAGGGAAACACACTTACAGACTCAAATTTTCGGGTAATCCGTCTTCAGGAGAAAAGAGAGTTGGTTACTTGCCGTTGCGTCTACAACGTGCTTGGTCTCCCATTCTCTTTTCTCCTGAAGACGTATTTTCCGAAAATTTGAGTCTGTAAGTGTGTTTCCCTACTTTGTGTGTTGCTCTTTGTTAATCTCGAACTCGTATTGTGTCCAGTTTGGATCGTATTTCGTTTTATCAGTGAATTTTATATATATATATATATATATAAGTCATCAGAGAGTTATCTATAGAATACCTTAAAATATTCCATTAAGTTGTTTGGGCTTATCTTTACTTTTTTATTGTTTGTTTACTACTTACGTTACAATACTAATTTGAAAATCTGTCCCTGAGGGGGAGGATATAAACTGATCGGTCCTGAGATTGTATAATATCTGATATACATAAAAGATCCCTTCTGTAATGAACATGAGGAAGGCAAAATTTCGATGTAGAATCAATGTATGAATGTGTTTGATTCGATCATAACTACAGTTGTCATATCCCAAGCGATCGTCACTTTCCGCCCCTGCAACAGCACCGAATGCAAAGGGCCCACTAGTGTGAGTGTTGCAAAGAACAGATGTAATAGTATTTCCCTGGAGCCAATAAAATATTAATGAGGATCACTTATTAAATAAAACTAATGATATGATTCGACTGAGTTTAACACCACCACTGTAACGTTTTTAGGGGAAAAATTATTTATATTATTTTTAAAAAGTACTTTTATGTCCATGTAACTGGATTAGTATTTCAAAGTTGGAGTCTGTTAGGTTAAGAATGTCAAAGAAAGAAGTTAGAGGAATGCTTCACCAACGAAGGGGTTATATGTACAGTTAAAGAATTTGTAAATCAGTGAGATCCTGTAACAAGAAGTACAATAATAAGTATTTATGAGAATTTAGAAGGTGGTAGTATTAGTAATGGATGGTAGCCACTATGGTGTCTTACATACTCGTACATAAGTTGGGCTTAGGCTAGTTCAGTGGTTACGTGCTCTCCTCTAAACTAATAGGACCTGGGTTCGATCCCCACCTGGCCCTCGATTTATTCACGCAGGAGGTGAATAAATCTGAGCACGTTGTATCTCGGAGAAGGATGTTAAACCGTCGGTCCCGAGCCTGTACGATGACAGGTACTCGTTAAAGATCCCTACTCTAAATACACTTGAGTTAGGCAAAATTTAGAACTCCCACTGTAGAATCAATCTTCATTGTGTGATATCACAAAGAGCTAATGCTCGGCCTACGTGTGTTCCCTTGTGGGACTACCACTGCAACCTAACCTAACCTAACCTACATGTATAAGTATTTATGGGGGTATAATAGCGTGGAGTGTGTAGGATCATAGACAAGAATATTAGTGTGTATGTATATTTGAAAGTAATGATAATAAAATGGTGTTATATGTAAGTATTTATTACAGTTAAAGGTTATGTTAAGACAAGAAGATGAGTGATTGTGTATACATAATAGTAAGGTAGGTATATCATATAAATACTTATTGGGGGTTAGGCGGGAGCCCACACATGTTCCCCTATGGTTAGTTTTTTCTTATTATATTTATTCTTTACAACTTTGTTTTTACATTTTTATAAATGTTTATTTTTCAGTATTTCATTTTATTTTTCAACTAAAAAAAAACAAACGACTTTGAAACTTGTTGCCAAATAACAATCTTTCCATTTTTTTTATAGGTTGTGAAATCGCAAATTTGAATTCCTTGTTACATGAAATTGTTGAGAGGGAAGTGAAATCAAACAGAAGAGAGTCTGGTATTTGTTTGTCAGTTTGGATTTGCCGAGGTCTCCTGGAAGCGATGAATAAACACAACATGGAGTGGAGAGAAAAGGTAACTTACATAAAAATATTATTACTTTCTCTGTTGGAATAATTCTTATGATGAACTTTCCTCTGTTTTAGATAATATCATATTTTAAGATAGATGACTTGTCAGTCATTGCAAGCAAGAAAATTCAATATTTTTTTTCTCCTAAAGCAAACAAGGCCTATAAAGGGTAATTAATACATTTGTTATGATTATCACAATGTGTTACTTTATAATGAACATTTATAGAGGTTTAATTTTTTTTGTGTGTGTCGTTTACTTCGACTAAAGCAGAGTTTTCAAACTTGTATTCCCCCAATGGCGGAATGAAGACTTTTACAGTAACCAGAGTGCTGCATAAATTAGGCCGACAACGAAAATTAGGCCTAAATAAAAAATATAATAACAGTTTTTTTATAAATGTTATTCAATCAAATAAAAGCACTAACAATCACAACAAGAAGAAATAAAATCTATTATTTTATATAATCCATGTACTGTTTGGAACCTACATTTAATAACTACGATCACAGTATCAGTCGGATTTTGTTTTTACTCATTTGGCATCGTTTTGAATCAACGAGGATGTTAATATGCTTAGATTTATTAGCAGAAATCAATCTCTGCGAAGCTTACAAATGTTCATCAGTTAGCCGTGACCTTAGTACGGACTTGTTAATCTTCATGGCTGAGAATAATCGTTCATATATGTTTGTACTTAAAACATATAAATCCTGCCAGTAGCAGAGAAGAACTTATGAATGATATTTGTAGAATTTTGGAATCCCTAGTTATGTATATTTTGGCTTCAGGATAATATCACACGTCAGTTCCACCAACTCCATTTACAAGTCCTCTACCACATTATCAATTTCTAGAGCAAATGGCGTTGAAAATAGTTTAAATAGTGTCTTCAGGACATAACAGTTTCTTTAAAATGCAACTGAAATTGCTGAGTAAGTTAGGCAAAATATCTGTAAAGTCTTTCAGGCATTTGGGTTCAACTTTTCCTAATGAATTCAGAATTGGAAAATGAATCACATTTCCCTCACTCATTTCCTTAATCCAGAGATATAAAAAGATTTTTGCACCTTTTACTAACTAAAATAAGTTAGTAAAACTTGTAAACACAGATAGTGGCATTTTAGTGAATTTAGTTTGTATAAATTCTACTCTTCGCTTGCAAAAAAGTACATCGTGGGCCGCATGTTTGAGACCTCTGCACAAAGAGCTAAGCCATCTTATATTTAAAATTTAAAACTGTCATTATAATCTCGCAGATTTGAAACTAGGTTGAAAAAAGTCAATTTCATTTTATAATTTATCTAATATAAATAATGAAAATTAATTTAAATTAATGTATTCAATTAATTAATTTCTTTATTTATTAATATAAATCATTTTATAAATTAATTTAATTAGTCATAAAAAAATTTCTTATTTATTAAAATAAATAAATTTGTGTTATTTTGTATTCATTGATTGATTAATTTGTCGTATATCATTTTGAAGTTGTATTCATATTTTTTTTATGAATGTATTCATGCATATTTTTTATTCATGCATGTGAAGGGGAAATGTAGGTATGCATAGCACGTGGTTTTTATTGTTAACAAGATTTCACAATTACACGTGAAATAAATTTCCATGTCTAAACTACACTTTTTGATTCATTCGGGGCTTGGATGTTGATGTATGCATGCATGCAGAGAGGAAAGTGACATTTCCTTTACCTATTACCTCAATTGTTTTGCATTCTCCTTTTTTTCCTTACTTCAAGCAAATTATGTATAGTTGTACCAAAAATAAAAAGGATTTTCTCTGCTTAAGTGATATTATATTTTGATGTTCCTAAACATCATTTCACATTAATACGATAGTTCTAAATGAGGACACTTATGGAAGGTTGAATGGGAACTACTTCATGTGTTTTTAATTTAATCTTAATTTATATTATTAATATCTTTAAATATTGCTTTTAGCAACATTGAGGTATTGTTAGTATTTGAGTCACAATAATATTAATTTCTTGATAAACTTGTTATATAGCCTTTAATGTTCATTAAATTAATTCTATGATGTTAGTTTAATAATAGAAGTATCTTTTTTATAATTTAAGAAACTTATTTCTTTGCAGACTGTATGATCAACATATCTTCAACTTGGTACACCCCTTGATTGCACTTTTACCTAACAGTTCTCAAATCTGTCGAAACAACATTCACTTGGCTTGTGCTACGATAATAAAATTCTCACCCCATCATCTAGTTAGTGACAATCTCAGTGAGGTACTATTATTTACATTAAAAAGAATATCTACATGGTAAGAATATCTTGTAAGAATATTTTGTTTCAGCTTATCAAGATCATAATAAACTGCTTGAACAGCAAAGACAGTTTTGTGATCTTCTCTGCCTTAGAAATACTTGCATCACTTATTCAAAAGAAACACTCTGTTTTCGAAGATCATGTTTCAACATTTATTCCTAAATTTTTAGAGTTGACTTCTTCATCTTCAATGGTATTTATGCTGGAATATTATGACCATAATATTTTTGTAAAACCCGATCATTTTTTAACAAAACAAAACCCTATTCCTTTTTGTTTTAGAATACGAGAATTTTCTCACTGGAATGCTTGTTTTATTATTGCAATTATGATGAAATAATGCTTCTTCCTTATAGAGAACAGGTATTATTTTTTATTGTGAGATGGAATAATTGCATGGTGATTTTACACATACAGACATATATGTATAGATCTTTACATCCATATATATCCCATCCATTACATCAAGTGTTATTTTGGTTATTATTCATATATAGATGGATTAATTTACTACAATGAAACAAATTTGGAAACAATGCTCTAAGGCCTTTCGTCAACACATCGTCAGAGAGCAAGTGAACTAAAAAATAATAAATACTTGTTAACCTGGTTGATTGAAGTTTCTAGAATTGTTGGTAACCCTGAATGTGTTTAATGATGAAGAAGTCATCATCTGTTTAATTATTCCGCTAATCAAAACTTCATCCAATTTATAGAGTCCTAGGCTATTGTTCATTAATTCTCATAAAAGTTCTTTATGAGTGCACTTTCCACAATAGCAATTCTAGATTTTTTTTATTTTACGTGGTCTATGTATAATCTTTATATTTATATATTTCATTAAAAATTGGTTTTTAATGTGCATAATAAATATTAATTTTTAATGAATGACTATAAGGGGAAGAAATGTTACCATTTTCACATTTTATAAATAGGCTTTTATTTTAGTTAATATGAAAAACAAATATAAACATTTTATTTATTTCATATGGCTTGTTTTTGATTTATTTTTTATAATGTATTGAACTTTATTGAAAATTTAAAATAAACATTTTATGATTTATTGAATAACTTGCTTTTATTTGTTTTAGGTGTTGAAAGAACTTATTCGAAGTCTAGACGACAAAAAGAGGTTGGTGAGAAGAAAAGCATCTCATTGTAGGGGCAGATGGTGTCTTCTCGGGTGAACATATAACTTGTCTTGAAAGGTCGTTTCTTTGAATTTTATTTTTGTGGACATTAAAAAGTAATTTTCTTTGGCCACTAAGAACTGATTACCATCACAGAAGTTACAATGATATGTTAAAGGATACATATGTCGGTAAAGGCGAATGAACTTACAGTAAAATTGATTGTTCACGATTTCAATAATTGATTTTCGTGGCCGACTTTAACACATTTAAGCTTAATTTTAATTTTTTTTTTACTTATTTGAAGCATTCCATATTTTTAGAACTCTCTTCGTAACAAGTTCTGTTTCCACTATGTACACAAACCTTGTTTGCCAAATTGTTTCAAATTGTATGTATATTTTTATTTACTTTTTCCTAATCAACAGATTATGTTCCCATTAAATTATATTCTGTTATATTCCTTTTTGTGAAATAATAGAAAAACATATTCCAATAATTGAAGACTTGAAAATCAAAAGGGTCTAAATATCAAAAATTTTGTTTTTAGAAAATTGACAATCTTTGTATAAATCAGTCAAAATGGTTATTTACGTACATAGACCCTTTTGATTGTGTTATTGGTGGTGCTTTGTAGTAGTTCTATTGCATGATGGTAGTCGAAGTAGTCATGTAGTAGTAGGTCTTATTGAAACAACTAACTCGAAAAAAAAAGTTGGTACTTGGACCCTTTTGATTTACAACTCTTTAATTATTTATTGTTCAAAACAGTGAATATTTATTTAAAAAAAACCTGTCATTTACTGTAATATATAATAATATAATGCATATATACATATAATAATTAATGCTATTATACATTTTGAGTGAAGTGATTCAGTTCCGCTGTGCTGAAGATGAAAGGATTATGTATGAGAATCATGCAACTTCAAATTGACATTAATTTTGTAAACAGTACAACTGTGAAAGGGTTAATATATTATTCTATGTATTTCAAAAATTCTAAGGAGAAAATTTTATTGCTTGGGACCAATTGGTAGTTTCATTCTTTTTAACTCATTATAAAGTTAACTATATATTATATAATTATATATATAATTACATATAAAAACTATAATATATATATACACGAGTTCAAAATTCAAGAGTAACACACAGAGTAATTAAACACACTTACAGATTCAAATTTTCGAATAATCCATCTTCAGGAGAAAAGAGAAAGGGAGACCAAGCACGTTGTAGACGCAACGGCAAGTAACCCAACGTTGCGTCGACAACGTGCTTGGTCTCCCTTTCTCTTTTCTCCTGAAGACGGATTACCCGAAAATTTGAATCTGTAAGTGTGTTTCCTTACTCTGTGTGTTACTCTTCTTGAATTTTGAACTCGTATTGCGTCCAGTTTGGATCGTGTTTCGTTTAATTAAGTGAATAATATATATAGTTCACAAAGGAAAGAGAAAAACATAAAAACAAACACAAAAAAAGAATCACAACGATATTTCGACATTCGTCGTCATCGGGCAGAAGTAGTTCCTTTGAGTAGCTGACTACTTAACTACCTTGAGTAGTTGTTTACTACTATATATATATATATATATATATATATATATGAACGTATAAGCCACAAGGAAAAGTAAAAAAAAAACAGAAAATATGCTCTAAGGCCTTTCAATTATATGTCATCAGAGAGCATCAGTTGCTCTCTGATGACATATAATTGAAAGGCCTTAGAGCATATTTTCTGTGTTTTTTTTTTACTTTTCCTTGTGGCTTATACGTTCATTAGTTTCATCACGTGTTTATTGTGATTATATAGTATATATATTGATAAAAGTATTGACCGTGGAATAGAATCAAAACTAAAGTTTACCGGGACTCGGTCAGTTCTTCAGGTTCAAATTAAACTCTCATTGCCAACGTTTTGGTCTTTATTTAAAATCTTTTTCATAAGCAGAAGTATAAATTTTGATACAGAAAAACTAAGTATTACATTACAAATTATTTTACAAAGAAAAATAGTATGTGGATTTTATAACAACTGTAGTTTGAATGAACACGTGACACTGAACTTTCAGTTAAAATCCATATACTATTTTTCTTTGTAAAATAATTTGTAATGTAATACTTAGTTTTTCTGTTTCAAAATGTATACTTCTGCTTATGAAAAAGGTTTTAATAAAGACCGAAACGTTGGCAATGAGAGTTTAATTTAAACCTGAAGAACTGACCGAGTCCCGATAAACTTTAGTTTTTATATATATATATATATAATATAAAGATTTCACATAAACACGTGAAATAACAATCAATGATCAAACCACAATAAGAAAATGGGAAAACAAGACTAAGATCTTTCAACCGTAACAAGCGGTCTTCGTCAGAGTCAAAAACCCAACAGAGTCAGTTGAAAGATCTTAGTCTTGTTTTCCCATTTTCTTATTGTGGTTTGATCATTGATATCAAAAACCCAACAGAGTCAGTTGAAAGATCTTAGTCTTGTTTTCCCATTTTCTTATTGTGGTTTGATCATTGATATATATATATATATATATATATATATATATATAATAAACGATGCGATGTTGACCAAATGGGAGTAGAGTTACAGGTCCAGGCGTAAGGTCCCAGTTGCCCGCTGCTCAAAAAGCCTTTGCGTTCTGCCAATAGTTATAGAGGTTGCACATCCCTCTGTGTTAAATGATGTTTGGCAGAAAACATTAGCCTCACTTTACAGTGAACTCCTGTTCCCTTTCTAACCTTACGTATTACTGTGGGACCTTACGCTTGGACCTGTAACTCTACTCCCATTGGTCAACATCGCATCGAATCATATTCCTTTCCCCGGACAACCCATAGAAAAATATATATATATATATATATATATTATCAAAAAGCAGAGCAGATTCTGCATTCACGACTTTTTTAAGTAGCTGTTCTTATATATATATATATATATATATAATATATATATATATATATATTGGTATACTTTGGGAGCAGACCTTCTTTTAAACATACTTCATTAAATATCTTGCCAACATTAAGTTTAGTATGTTTCCTACATACCTTTTCAAGGTTTCGAATGCTACTTTTCCATCTTTGTGGTACCATATAAATTAACTCACCGATTTTTTTATCTTTAAATGTATTTTTCATATTACACATGTCCGACGTTTCGGTCTACGTTGACCATTCTCAAGGATTCTATATACAAGGTTTTTTTAACAATTCTAATAAATACTTATTTACAATAACAATTACATCACTTCTATCAAACATAACTAATAATAAAATATACTTTTAAAAAACACTACCTTAATAAACATGAGTAACAGGTTTGCTACGAAATTCCCTACTTGAACTTTTACACAACATTATTTAAATCACTATATAGTTATTTTTCACGAATGTAACTTTAAAATTCTGGAAAAACAACAGGACTGATCATTAAGGTTCGGCTTCTTTTCCTTTATGCATAATGATTCAATTATATGCAGCCTCGTGTGATTATTGTCTGCATATAATACTTCAATGTTGTCTTCCAGCATTTTTCTACTTAGCCTGCTTTTATGTATGTTCATTGTGTGTTCTTTCGGTCCTCCGGCTGCGAGATGCATCGTAAGTCTGCGTGAAAGTGTTGTCGTCGTAGAACGAATGTAGCTCGATTTTAGGAGCTCCAGTCTCCTATAGTGCAATTATATCTGTACACTACATTGGTTTTTTGTAGTTGTGTTTTTTGTTGTAGGTTGTTCCTAATTATCATATTTGCTGTGCAGGAACTGTTGTAGTAAATACTAATATTTAGCTTGTCTGCCGAGTTAACACATGTTGTATTTCTTTTAATTATAGCCTTCAAAATTCTTTCATCCTTTTTATATTCATTAGAGAATTGATTCTTATAATACACCGTTTGTATTCTTCCTTCTTCACCCAGCTGATGCTCTTGATTATTGTTTGAATTTAGATTCTTCATATATTTCCTTAAAATATTGTCGAAGTGTTGGTTACTATAACCATTGTTGACCAATACTTGTTTTTGACAAAAATATATTTTATTATTAGTTATGTTTGATAGAAGTGATGTAATTGTTATTGTAAATAAGTATTTATTAGAATTGTTAAAAAAACCTTGTATATAGAATCCTTGAGAATGGTCAACGTAGACCGAAACGTCGGACATGTGTAATATGAAAAATACATTTAAAGATAAAAAAATCGGTGAGTTAATTTATATGGTACCACAAAGATGGAAAAGTAGCATTCGAAACCTTGAAAAGGTATGTAGGAAACATACTAAACTTAATGTTGGCAAGATATTTAATGAAGTATATATATATATATATATATATATATATATATAATTATATTTCATTATAAAGTATTATAACAATTATTTTAAAAAAAATTGAAAATTATTTTTAATGAGGTTTAAGTGGAACTTTACTAAACATGTGTTGACCTTTAGGATAATATTTCCTTAATTTTCTTTTAACGAAGATTCGTTATGAAAGTTGTGCGGTGACAATTATTGAAAAAGAATTGATAAGAATAGAGTGCAAAAATGAAATGTGTAGAAATTCTTCAAAATAATGCAAGGATGCTCAATAAGAGAACTAATAGTCTTTAGATTATTTTTAAAATAAATATTTAGAATTAAATAGATTGTTCAATTAAAAATGTGTGGTCTTAGATTATTGGGTTTTTATTTATTATATGTTATGAACTATGCATTATGCATTAGTGAAAAAATACACACTATGAAAACATAATTAAAATGTCATTTACGTTTTTTTTTTGAAGTTATTGTTTTTCTGAAAAATGTTTAAAATTATTGTATCTTCTATCTACGTTCTAAGTTTTGCTTTTTTGAAGGCAGTAAAAAAATATTTTCATATAACCTAAAAAAAATGCTTTTATTATTTTTCTATTAATTAAATTTTGATATGAATATTATGTAATGCGATTAGGTCATTTATATATTTAGAAGTTAGACCTGGGAAATCTGTTCAACTATATCAAACTTGAATTTATTCTGACTAATTTATCATTACTAGCTAATTGGTTGAACAAATTTGCCCATGAAAATTTCTGTTGCCTATCTTTTTTTTCTTTTGGTCATGAAATTAGTTATTTTTTTCACTTTAAGTGCGCGTTAATAAATTATCACTATATAATGATAAAACGTTGCTCTGGTCTACTAATAAGACGAAAAGTGAATTTTAAATTCTTTGATTGTGTTGTATTAGATTCTCGCTTGCAATAGGATCAGATTGACTTATGTTTGGTACACAGCTGTGGAGAGTCAATGAGGAAATGTCACTTGTTGCTGTAAATTGATCGTGTGCATAATCGTATACTTAGTACATTATTTTCTTGGATAATACGTATTTTGTATAGAAACCGTGAATATTTAATTTCATAGGGAACATTATATCCTATATCATGATAAAATTAATAAATATTTGAAATTAATGATTTAAAATGTACATGAATTTAAATGTTGAAAGCATATCATCAGTTAGATCTGTATTGAAAACTTTTTGAAATTAAATCCATGATATTCAAATGCTCTGCGATAAAGTGAACAATATTTTTTTCAGTTGTCTATAAAGAATCAATATTTAGGTATACAACGAAAATGGTTTAAATGACAAATAAAGCTAGAATGAAAATAGTACGTCGTAAAGGCGATTAAGAAACTCTTTCAATATTATAAGATGTTCTACATATCGAAAAATTAGTTTCTTTAACATTTTTTTGTATGTGTTATTTTCTGTAGATTTTATATATATAGATATATATTCTTTCACATTTAGTTTTTTTGTTCTTAATGAAAGAAATAGTACATACTCATATGGAAATATTTTTGTATGTATTCTGTAAAAAGGATAATTTATGAGTATTGTGTAGACTTTACTATACAACGGTAATTATTTAGAATTGGCCATGTTTTCATTGAATTAAGGTCCAGAGTTATGAAAAAAATCTAAGCCTGCTAGTATTCAAGCAGATAATGTTAATAAAAACAAAAAAAAAACTAGGAACAAGTTTTAAACAGGCTTACATTGCAGAAAACTAAAAGTGAGCTACAATCAATATGCCATCAGACAAAAATTGATGTTGATCTTGCAGATCATGCCACTACTGAACTTCTACTGGTAAATCTTCTTTGATTTTTTTAAACACTAGCATAGCACATTAAACATGTGCGAAATCAACATTAATTTAACTGTTTGTATTTCTCTCGACTGTTGATTCTTATGACATTGATTTGGCGAGTGTAATTGTATACGAACCCTTCAGCAGCCGTAAAATATTACAAATGCAAACAATTGTATGTTCAGTGCAAAGTGACAAATCAGATGCAATTGTGTCCAGAACATTTGTATCAATTTAATATCCGATTAAATCAAATTGCATTTAAAGTTACTACTGCAGGAGAATCTTAATTAAGTTGTCATGCAATAATACATTTGGAACTAAATATTCAGTTTAAAATTATTGTATTTTTAAATTCACTGAGAACAAAATATTTAAAAGCTTCAAATTAACAGAATTTTTGAAATCAGTTAAAAGCGAGTGGTCTTCCCAACATTATCTTAATAATGAATTAATTGAAATTAATTAAGTAGTCAAGACCATGTGACCTGTAAAATCAATGTAGAGAAGGAAACTGTGGACATTTCAATTATATTAAAAGTTGAGGAACTTTCAATTATATTAAAAGTTAAGGAACCCTGCCCCAATCAAGACATCTGTTTAACTCGCCTAAACAGATGAATTTTTTAACCGTTTATAGTACTATATTTTGCTCTTCAATATTTATTTCTCATTTCAGGGTTAAAAGATAATGAAATGGTCTCCACATATAAAAAATTAATCGTATAAACAACGCGTTTCGAACACGTAGTGTTCTTCCTCAGGCATTAACTAGAAAATACAATGTCATCAGAGAGTTATCTATAGTACAAGCCATAGATTACATGTTTGTACATGTTCTTTATAAGAAGAAGTACAAGTTCTTTTTGTATACGAAGTTAAACAGAAAGCCAAATCCCCCAACAATAATCAGTTCATATCCCATCATCATTCATATCACACTGTGCCAAACATTCAGCCCACAATAACTACCAATTTTACCCAGACCAAAATATACAAATATTACATAGAAACAATAAATTCCGTGAAATAACTATTTGAGAAGGGTATGAAATTAACAAATTAGTGCGCGATAATTCTTTTACTTGCCTCAATGAGCAAATTCCCAAGTGTACAACTTTACTTAATTTATTTATATAAAAAAAATAATAAAAAAGTTTTATTTTCTCCTTATTCCTATATTTGTTTCTATTTAGTTACAGTTTTTGTGTTATATTTTCAATATCATTCCTACACTTAGTCTTAGAGCAAATGTAAAGGCTCAGCCTAACCTTTAAGTAGGAAAAAAAATAAAGAAATGTGCCTGCCTTCCAAAGTGAAACAGATGTATCCACCCACGTCCATCCTATTCCCAGTCAGTTGTACCACACTTACCCTTAGGTTCATACTCTCGTCTTTATTTTATTTTATTTTGTACTATATTTATTGTGTACTATAGATAACTCTCTGATTGTGTATTGTGTATTTTTTAGTTAATGCCTGAGGAAGAACATTACGTGTTCGAAACGCATTATTTATACTATTAAATGTTTATATGTAAAGACCATTTCATTATCTTTTTACCCTTCAATAAGTAAATACCACATAATAACTGATTGCACTACATTAGAATATTTATTTCTACTTGAGAAACTATTTAAAGTTAAAAAATGATTGATCCTTTCATGCATCGTTCTTGTTAACATTGATTTAGGGCATAGAGGAATAATCCATCAGAAAGGGATTCAGAAAAAAAACCATTTCAACAAACGAATCAAAATAAGTTTGAGAACAACTGTTCTTTTCAACGTCGAAAACATTGAGCTTTAATTTCCTTAATTAATTTGGTATCCTAAATACTTGTTTCATAATTTAATCCATTGTTATACCATAGTGATTATTGTACCTGAAATAAATTTGTCAAGGCTACTGAAATAAAGTAATCGAATATTTTTTTTTCTTTTTTAAACCTGTTATTCGTGCTTGATTATTTTTATTAAGCGTATTTATGTCAGGAGGAAGTTTTATAAAGTAAAGAATCGGTCGGTTATCTTTATATAGAAAAAATTCTAGTAAATCTGCTGTACATATTTTTAACAAAGAAGTAATAAAAAAAAATAGTTTTTCAGTTATAGTGAATTAAATATTAATTGCGTAAATTTTGTTTAGTTTTATGTGCAGAAGTTTTAAAGCATATATTAGATATAATATTAACAAATAGTTTTAAATCCGAAGCCAAACAACCTATTCTGCTAATAAATCTGTTTTCTTTCATACACATCGATTGTTTTCAGATTTCGTTCATTTTTAAGCATAACTAGATTACTGACCATATTGCTCTTGAGTATAACCATTGTTCAGTTGAGATTTGACTTTGGCGAAGACCAGTTGTTACGGTTGAAAGTCTTGTCTTTTTTCTTATTTATTACTGTTGTTTGGACGTTGACTATTTTATGACACCGGTTGATCGTACACAGAGTAAGACGAATTTGTTAGTATATCTATCTCTGAAATAAAAATATTTCTATATAAATTTCTCAATATTATGTACTACTTCTGTTCTATTATTATAATATATATATATATATATATATATATATATATATATATAAAGATTTCACATAAACACGTGAAATAACAATCAATGATCAAACCACAATAAGAAATGGGAAAACAAGACTAAGATCTTTCAACCGGAAACAAGCGGTCTTCGTCAGAGTCAAAAACCCAACTGAATTGGGTCTTAGTCTTGTTTTCCCATTTCTTATTGTGGTTTGATCATATATATATATATATATATATATAATTAAAGTGACAGCTAGAGAACACAAGAAAAAGGACGAACACTCACGAATTTCGATTATTTCGGCGTCTTGCCGTCTTCAGGAGAGTAGAAAGAAAGAAAATAAAATAAAAGGAGAAAGAATGAAGGAACGGAGACGTAAATGCGTCCACTGGCCGATGTAAACTCATATATATATATATATATATACACGAGTTCGAGATTATCTCGAACTCGTATTGTGTCCAGTTTGGATCGTATTTCGTTTTATCAGTGAATATATATATATATATATATATATATATGGATTAATTTACCACAATGAAAACAATTTTTGAAAGAATGCTCTAAGGCCTTTCGTTAACACATCGTCGGAGAGCAAGTGAACTAAAAAAACAACAAATACTTGTTAACTTGGCTGATTGAAATTTCCAGAATTGATGGCAACCCTGAATGTGTTTAATGATGAAGTCTTCATCTGTTTAATTATCCCGCTAATCAAAACTTCATCTAGTTTGTAGAGATTTGTGGTAAATTCATCTAATTTCATTGTGGTAAATTAATCCATCTATTATATCAAGTCTTATTTTGATTATTATTCATATATATATATATATATATATATATATATATATATATATGTATGCTGCTTCAGCGTCATTTGTTGTCATTTGTTGAAATTTTAAGTTTTATGCAAACTGACTCTCAGATTGAAGTTTACATAAGATAACTATTCACTAGTTGTGCAGTCAGGTACTGGCTGTCATTTTCCACATTGCAGACCATTTTTGCAATATTTTTTTTTCTGTATTGTTTGCCAAATCTAGTTTTAGAAGAAGTTTTTTTGCATGGTTTTGAGACTAACTCCTTTTTTTAATTACATTAAGTCCTATGAAATTAGAAATCTTACATGATTATTGATTTCCTTCTTTTAAACAGTGATACGTTGAATATTAACTTATAAAATCTTGTTACGCAATGAAGTTTGGTAACAGTTCTTTATTTAACTGTTTATATTCATTGGAACAATATTTATTTCCTTCTTTCTTGCCTGAGTAAACTTATCTTTTTTTCTTTTAGGTAATCTATGTATTATTGCGACTGACATTTTCCATGAATGTTGGTACTTTAAATCAATAATAATTTTGTGGAAAATCAATTTTTTTGTACATAATAGATTGTTGTAATGCTGCAACTTCTTTATGTTGCATTTATCACAGGAATATTGCTTTTGTGGTAGAGTCACTTGAGTTTATTGTGATATTACTGTATATGAAAAACATATATTATGTGGAAATAAAACTGATTTATTCTTCCTAAACTTGTCATTTTATTTTTTTTTTCTGTTTATATTTCTTAAGAATATACTTTAGGATAATAAACTTTGTTTTGTATATCTAGACAATTATGTATCACATTGCTTCCTATTTGGGTTTGTTTATAATGCTAGAAAAACTAAATTGGATTAGTTTAATTTGAACTAGATGTTGTAAAAATATTAATTTGATCTATTTAACAATGAATTTGAGTTTTATGCAAACTTACTCGCAGTTAGATGCATTTTTTATCATTTCAGTTTGAAATGCGTACTTGCATATGTTCACTTTTATTCTTACCATCCAAAAAATGTTAAAATTTTTTTTTTAGAAATATCTTTTTGAGGGCATTAAGAGTGTGCTCTCTTGAATACCTTAATGATGATATTAACATTAAGTCAATTGCCCTATCATTGAAGTACCCCTCTTCATATATCGATTTAGCTTTGAAGGGTGCTAAAAAAACTTTCTCTAATACTTCAACAGAGCCCTGTTCATTGTCAAATTCTATAATTTTACCGCATCATGACTCATTGGACCCCCTTCCTAGACCAGCCAAACAACTTTAATTTAATATAGTGTTTTCTAATCGTAGTAACGTGGGCAATATGTTAATAAAAAACTCTCCCATGGAACTGGAGTACGGTTATCGTACTTAGATGCATTTTTTAACATTTCAGTTTGAAATGATAAAAAACATGTTGTTTTATTTCATTTAGGTTTGAAACTTATATTAAAGTTTCATAAAAAACTTTCAATTTATTCTAATTATTAGTAATTGAGTGTTTTAAAAGCCATTGAGACTATGTCCATGAAGCAAACATGGATAATCGAATACTTTTAAACTAAGTTCTTTTAGTATTTTTTTCACAAATGATTGAGTTAATCTTTTCATTTTCATCTCTCAGTTTGCGTTAGCGTTAACCCAGGAGGTTATCATGAAATATATGAAACTATATTTCATTCTTATCAGCCCCGCAGTAAATTCTAAATTTTTAGTTTTGCAACTATTAAAATGTTCAAAATACTAATGAAAATGCCACCGTTTAACTAGATGTCAAAGGAAATAGAATGTTATGTCATACTTTTTTTTAACAGTGCTTTGCCTTATTGATATTCTATTCTACACTTTGCTGCTAGGAGTCAATTATGCTTGCTACCTTTATTCCAACATTATATATCATGACTCAAACCATAGGCAAAGAAGAAAGCTTTATGAAGGTGTCTGTCTGTCATTTATTCATAAGATCTGCTCAGCAAGTTTAGAATTACAAAATAATATATTTCCATCTGTGTATAAAGCTAAAAACGTATTTATATGCAGTCAAAAGTATTCTCATCTATTCTGTGTTGCTCCTTTGTTCAGGGATAATTACTATTGTTGCATGAAGCGGCTATTTGATATGTTTGCTACAAAGAGAGTACTGTTAAAACAATGAATGTAGTGTAATACTACACCATTTTTTACCTGGCCAGTAAGGTCTACCAAGGAATGAACTAAAATTTCATTCATTTTGGAATATTGTAGTGAGTTTTTGTCTGACATTGGTGCTAATCGAAAATTAGGGAATGTGATTTTTGATTTATTTGAGTACCTCAGTTTAACTCAGTTAATTTCAGAGTTTTATAAATTGTTATGTTATTGTTATCTTGGAATAACTTTCATGAAAAAAGGTTTATTGTAAATTAATGTTAGCTATTTTTATGAATTTATAAAAGACATGTTGCCCTTTAGTTTTAATAAATTTTAATTGTCGTTGTATTAATTTTTTTCATGTTTCCTTCTTTGAAAAATTATATTCGGGAAGTAAAAATTACTGTATATATGATAAGAGCCGCAAGCAGTTACTTAGGTGTCCAAAAATCACAAGTTATCATGCATTACTATAAGGGTTTGTTTTCAGAATTTTAAATGTTAATATCTTTCTTTTAATACTAAATTTGATTTTTAACTTGTTTAGAAATTCATTATAGTTTAAAATAAGCATAGCTTCTCAGAAACTGATGTTTTTGTTCAAAGTTATATCAGTAGAGCTGTGAAGAAACCGAGGGCGCATCAAAATGTTTGTTACTCCCTCAATTGTAACTCTAATGGAGTCTACTCTAATGAGCTAAAATTTCTAAACAACAATACTGTCTTCCGCCCCTAGTGGAGCCATGCAGCTATACCACAGGTTGCATTGGCTTTATTTTTCCACGTGGTTCTTCGAACCGGGGGCTACAAATGCCACTGACCCTACCTGCAGCTGAGCAGGTTCAGTAGAATCATTGGCCCGGAGTTTGATCCGAAACTCTTAAAATAAGTCGGTATTACGGGCGGTGGGGGCCCATGGACAGGTTCTCTCTCCATCCCTCCAACTGAGGTTGGACTCGTAGGGGCTTTTGGATCTCACCCAGGTTAGGTAGACTTTGTGGTCTCTGTGTGAGAAGCAGTAACTTCTTGGGCGGATGCCTGCTTAGCATACCGGGGAGCTAGACCCCAAACTTTGAGCAGTAGGAACTGACCACTACCTCAGCTAAGTGGGCTGGAATACTGGTAGTGGCTTTAATAGACGCTTTGGCTTTTGATGGGCTACTCGGAGTGGGGACGAATGGATACAACCCTACCTCGTGCCCTTTATATTCGAAAGACAGACGTATGGGTCTAATCTAACTGGAACATGGACCTTTCAGGTGGCTTTTAGCCAACGAGAGATTTTTAATCTCTCCATTTTATGTTTTGTTATATACCAAGACTCCCCACAATGAGGCCCTGATTGCAACCCCTGATCCCGGGGAAACGGGAATTCCCTTTTCGGAGGGGGACGATCCAACTCCTAAGAGTCGTATGGTAGTCCATAACTGTCATCATGGGTAGTGTTGGTCACATAACAACAATACTGATTAAAATTAGACGATATCAAAAGGAAAGCTTGTTGTTTTCTCTTAATAAGTCATCAGTGAATGTTGTCGAAATATTGTAGTGAGTTTTTGTCTGAAGACGATCGAAAATTAAGGAATGTGATTTCTGATTTAATTGAGGACCTCAGTTTATTGAACTTCTGTTAACATTTTCTGATCATTTTCTTATTGTTGAAGAATGCATATATACAAACTAGTTTTCTTTATTGAAATGTGGTCAATTGTTGAAAAATCTCAAATAAACATCTTTAAGCCAACTTTTCCGTTTATATTTCTAGACACAATCATGACTACACCAATGCAAAAAATATAGATGTAACCCTGAAGGTATCTAGAAATATAGACGGAAGGTTCGCTTAAAAGTATTTTTTTTTTGGAGAATTGTTTGACGCTTGAAGAAACGTCGATATTGAAAAATAGTGTAGAATGTATGTGTGCTCCAGATAACAGAACTTGAAGTTTATATATATTTAAAAATAATATTATATGTAATAGGTATTTAATCAGGTAAACTAATTGAACCAAGGGCAGTTGAGATAAACGATTTTCCGAATGCCCTATTTTACAGTGAAATAGCATAGAAGTGAATGGATGCCAGATCAGTAATGAACTATTCTTTTTACCCCTAGACTATCATAGTGGTAGAAACACCATATACGTGTGGGAGCAGTAAGTCTGGTTTCATTTCTAAAAAATGAAATATTTTAATTAGTGGCTAGTTGATAGCAAAGAGAATTCTTCCTCTAATAGAAATCGCACATACGAGGTGTATAAATAAAGTAGTGAGACTGGCAACGTCGCTTTCGATCTGGCAACGCTGGAGACGCGTGGCCTTGAGTAGCGTCAGGTGCACGTGTGATGCGCCTCCAGTATGAATCTGAACTCGCCACAGTCATTTGTTTGTCCGTAGCGTTGGTTTTCGTGAAATGGTTTTTTCTTGAGCGTTTTAAAAATGAGTGACCTCAAAGTTGAGCAGCGGTGTGCAATCAAATTTTGCTTCAGACTTGGACATAATGCAACCGAAACTTTTGAAAAACTTCAGGAGGCCTATGGAGAACGTGTTTTATCAAGGGCACAGGTTTTTCGGTGGTTTAAGGAATTTTCAGAAGGAAGAGAGTCGATTGAAGATGAGCCACGAAGCGGAAGGCCTTCAAGTGCAAACACCGATGAAAATGTCAACAGAGTACGGAACCTTGTGCGTTCAGATCGACGCTTAATCAGCACTTCTACCGTGAGGTCCTTGAAAGACTTCGAAAAAGAGTCCTTCGTGTGCGGCCAAACATCAAAGACAAGTGGGTGTTGCATCATGACAACGCGCCCTGTCACACTGCCATCTCAATAAACGAGTTTTTGGCCAGTAAAAACATTCCTGTTGCTCCTCAGCCTCCTTATTCACCAGACTTGAGTCCTTGTCACTTTTTCCTCTTCCCGAGATTGAAAAATCACCTCAAGGGAACTCATTTCGGGACACTACAAAACATACAAACTGCTGTAACCGACCAGCTGAAGGCCATTCCAGAATCCGAGTTCCAGCAATGCTACAATGATTGGAAGGACCGTCTCCAGCGCTGTGTGGCTTCCGAAGGGAACTATTTTGAAGGTGACAATAACACATTGTAATTATATCTGAATAGAAAATTTAAAAAAAAAATCAGTCTCACTACTTTATTTACACACCTCGTACGTCTGGGAGCAGTAAGTTTGGTTTCATTTCTAAAAAATGAAATATTTTATTTAGTGGCTAGTTGATAGTGTAAGAGAATTCTTCCTCTAATGGAAATCGCACATACCTATGGTATGTACTCTCTTTCGACATTCTCAATATGTATTCCTTTTGCATGTATGAACGGAAAAGCCTTCAGATAACACTGTTTAGGACCAAAGAGAGTATGTCAGTTTTGTTATTGATAGATATTCATTTGTTGAAATAATTCTCTACTTACCAGAATCCATTATTTTAAAATTTATTTTTTTAAATACTCTTTTAATTTCAAACTATATAATTCAAACTAAATAATATTTTAAATATTATTTAGAGATTGATTAAAAAATTATGCGAAACTCACTTCCCAAGAGTAAATTTTTTATTACCGTTTGCAGAACTCATCCATCTTTCTGTGCAAACTTCTTGTTTGTTTATATCCTCCCTAGCGGTTGTGAGCCATCTTTTATCTACCAACCACCTTTGCACTCTAGATAGATTAACTTGATGAATCATGGGCGATGATCACTGCTTCAAAACAATTTCAACTTAACTGGCAGACACCAGCTTCGCAGAGGGAACAAAAAAAAAAAGTAATTTAACAGGTTTTTTTTTAGAGTACTGGTATAGGTGTTTTGTCATTTCTGTAAAAGCTGCATTTCAAGTAAATCAGAATGTTATACAATTGGAATATCAAATAAAAACGAATCTAATTGATGGTAATGGCCCTACTACTGACCAATTATAAGAGCACCTCATTCCTTCATCCTTGGCTTTATCGCTGGCGCGTCTAGATTAACAAGAAAAAAGCTTTCGTATAACGTACATTTCGGTGTAACTTTTGCTCTGTTAGTAATCCTAAAGGTTACACCTCTCACAAAAACTCTTTGTTACCTTGGCTACATTTTGACTTTTGCAGGGAATGGAACCCTCCATTTAAGACTACAACGAACGATGACTAATGGCCAAAAGAAATTTTGACAAAGACTCATAGACGCAAAATATTAAGCCACACTAACACACTAACAAAATAGCAAGCAACACAATTCTCAAGTCATCCTAGAACTAAGAATATATATATATAGGTGTGTTCTCTAATCGGGGTTTGGTCAATTTTCCAGGATAAAAAATCAAACTCTCGTTGCCTTTATCCTGGAAAATTGACCGAACCCCGATTAGAGAACACACCTATTCTATCAAACGGTCGATATCTTATTGAGTCTGTTATATATATATATATAATAAAAAAACAACTCATAAAGAACGAGAACACTTACTGGGATCTATAATTCGAACCGAAGTTCGTCATCAGGAAGAGAGTAGAAGGGAAGAAGAAGAGGTACGTGCGTTCAAGACTGTGGATGGAAGGCGACTTCCACACTTGGAAACAGTTCGGCAGGTGCAAATTACTTTGTACATTGTTACTCACTTGTTTGTCATATACTCTACAACGCTTGAGAATCGCACTTTCACAAAGCCATTTATTCTAAATTGATAGTACATCTTCAACTCTGGGAAACACCTTTTCATGTTGAAGGTCTTAAATACGCAATATATTCATATACGCAAATGAAATTAAAATCAACTGACATTACCTACTTGCTAACCCTGTATATTTTCAAAGTAAACATGTCTATGAAATTATCAAAATTCAGTTTAAAAGTCCATAACTTCATTTCTGCACTGAATTATCAATCTATTCAGGGCCTATATTTTAAGTTAGACATAAACAAAGTTATGTCTTATGGTGACAATATTTTGCGGACAAACCGACTGACAGAAATTATTCAAAGGGTACATGTGGCTTCTCTAAAGTACGAAACGTAAAGAAAACTTGAAATGTGTCAGTTCTAAGCAATGTACAGACAAAACCTTTCTTTTATTATATAGATATACTTGTGCTTCTGTCAACAGCGAGCACGCAAGCCACTGAGCTACTCTGGTTCCACACCTTACTTTATTACCAGTGTTTATATTACGCAAATAATAAATTAAAAAAAATGTTTTTGTTGCATTTATTTATAATACATTTGCACTACTACCATCGGCGAGCAAACATCCACTGGCTACCCTGGCTCCATGCCTTTACTTTATTTCTATTTTTACTTTACTATAGGTAAAGAATAGTGATCGTGATAAAATTCGATCTCGAAATTTTGACGGAATTATATGTTTTGAGTTCAGAGGGATGTTTGAGTAAACAAAGGAGTACAGTAAGAAAAAGTAAAAAAAAACTATCCGCCAGCTGTCAACCCTCTTAGAAAAGTCTATTGTCCTCGTCAAGACCGAATCAAGTTTGAAAAGCCCGTAACTAAAGTTTATAATATTTGATCTATCAAAGAGGATTCGGTAATATTTCTTAACAACACCGACTTTCATAGGTAATCAATTTAGTTCCCGTCAAATCATAAGATGATTTTCATTATTTATATGCAAGAATCAGGCGCACTTTTTTCCTGTCTACTTACGTTGTATTGGTGTTGTTTTACACGTGCCTTTAAAGATTTACAAATTTGACCAATATAATTTTATGGAAATTTTTGCACAAAATTTTATAAATACTACCGGACTCCAGTTCCATGGGAGAGTTTTTTATTAACATATTGCCTACGTAATTACGATTAGAAAACACTATATTAAAATCAAGTTTACGTGCAAGCCTAGGGAGATCATCCAATGACTCATGGCAGAATTATAGAATTTGACAATGAACGGGGATCTGTTGAAATATGGGAGGTTTTTTTGGCTCCCTTTAAAGCTAAGTCGATATAAGAGGAGGAGTATTTTAATGATAGGCAATTGACCTGATGTTATAAATCACATCATTAAGGAATTCAGGAGAGCACACTCTTAACGCCCTCAAAAAACATATTTATAAAAACAGAAATTTTAACATTTCTTGGATGGGAAGAATAGAAATGGATTTATGCAAGTACATTAGTAGGTTTTCTATATACACTAAAACGTAACTCTTTAGGTAACCTATGGATCAGGACATCTAGGAAGGGCAAATTACAACTTACTTCTTCTTCTATTGTGAACTGAATTATCGGTACTAATAAATTTAATTTTATTAAAAAGGCATATTTATTTATACAGATGCATAATATAACGTCAACATATCTAAACCTTTTAACTCGACTAGGCAATATTGAGCTTAACATTTTAGTTTCAAAAAATTCTATGTGTAAATTACTCAGGAGGGGGGATAAGCAGTTACCCATTACAAGACCAAATTTTTGTTTATAAAAATTATTTTCAAACTGAAAATGATAATCTACCTTAACATAACATAACTTAATTAACCCTATTGTAGTGTTTGAAGGTAGGGGGAGGGAATAATTAACTAATTATTCCTGAAGCAAGTTCAAAAGATTGTTATTCCATGTGTTTACTGCGAAGTCTTGTTGTATATTTGTTGTATAATAAGACTCGAAGAAGTCACTATTTGAAGAAGTTGGAGTTCAGTGTCAATATGTATTAATCAATAGGGACTGCGCAACCTCTGAACTAATGATATATATATATATATATTTTTATTATATATTTATTTTTATATATATTTATTATATATATTTTTTTTTGTTCTCTGGGCCAGGTTAGCTAAGTGGTTAACGTGTTGATAGGTTCATGGTTCAATACCCTCCTGGCCCTCGATTTAGTCACTTGAGAGGTAAATAAATCTGAGCACATCGTCCTTCGGAGATTACGTTAAGCCGTCGGTCCCGAGCCTATACGATATGAGGTACTCGTTAAAGATCCCTACTCTAAATACACTACACCTTGAGTTAGGCAAAATTTAGAACTCCCAATCTAGAACAAACAGGTGGTTCGCCCATCACTAAAATCGGTGATAAATAATAAATAAGCCACAATTCCGCCTCTGGAATATCACTGAAAGCTGAAAGGCCATATGCACATTGGATACAGTTCAATCAGTTTTTTAATTTTTTAAAAAACTGATTCCGAAAAAGAAATACATATTTATTCAAATGTCTCATTAGTGGGTATTGATTTCACGAGAATAATTATTAACGTTCATGGCCTTCGTTGGCAGCATTAATGGCTAAGTTTTTCACTTGACACTAGAGTAGTATCGTATAGCGAAAGTTTTGTGGACTGCTATTTGAAGACGAATGCTTCGGAAGGAGATACGAGGTAAGATGATGCAGTTTTTCATTACGTCAATAATGTGTACTTTGTCAAAATTACGGACAATGAACAAACTTTAATTATAATCCTGAAACTAATTCTATGATTTCTCGTCCTCAATAATGACTCAATTATACAACGAACAATCAACACAAAAAACCCCAAACCTCGATTTACTTCATCAGTTGTGCAATCCGTAATTGTATGGTATTTACACATTCTGAGGTAAAATAGATAAACAAACAAACAAACTCATTTGTGTGGAGACTTGTGTTTGTTTATCCATTTTACCTTGATTTACTCTTCGTTTCCATTTTATCATTCATTTATATTAAGCAATTAGCAATCTGTCTGTCACAATGGTCTATTTAGTTATTTAAAACACTGTTGGCTAAAAAAAGTCAATTATACAGAATGCCACTTACCGTCAATTTTAATATCAATTAAGTAAAATTGCTTCCACATTTTTCGGAGAAAATGCTTTTAGGGCATTGTTAAATTTTAAATGGCTGTTATCGGGTAACACTGCACGTAATCTAGTTTCATCTTAATTTCAGAAACAATATTTAAAAGGATATTAACAATGTCGTTTCAATTATGTCTTGAGTAAAGAAAATTATTATAGGCACAAATTGTTATACTTTCATTGAAAACGAAATAGGTAATTTTTAAGAGATTATTCATACTTTATTATTATTATTATTACTCATATTTTTATAAATTTTGGATTGATTTATAGTACAACTTTACTATGTATCTACAAGTTGTTTCTGTTATTTAATTTTTTGTCTTAACAAACTCATCACGTTTGACATTTACTATACGCTTATTCAATCAATATCAAAATAAAACGGTCAGAAATGACAATAAACCAAATAACAAGGATTAAATATTAAACAATAATAAGAGCTCATTCCTATATTTGTAAGAGTTGGTTTTTACTTTACTATAAGTAAAGTATAGTGATCGTGAAAAAATTCGATCACAAGATTTTGACGGAATTATATGCTTTGAGGTCCCAAAAGTCGTTTTTGATGTTTCTGTGATTATGTCTGTCTGTGTGGGTGGGTGGGTGCGAGGGTGGGTGGTTGAGTGTGTTAGCAATGCTTGTTACCACGCTACGGTCAAGAATATTTGATGGATCAAGTTGATATTTTACACGAAAATTGGCCCCATGATGTAGATGATCCCTATTGTTTGGGAAGAATTATGCATGACGGAAAAGTTACTTTTTTTGCCAAAAACCGGATTTAGAAAAAAATTGTTTCTCCTAAATTACTAACTTTAGAGTTTTGAAATTTTGGCATTATCTTTGAGGTTACAAATACAATAAACGAAAAATATATTCAGAATTTTAAAACAACGAGAGATATTGTTTTTCAATAGAATGTAACAATTTTGACTTATAATTCAATCTTGAAGCTTGTGAGAGTGATACAAGCCATACCGTTTGAGAGATCAAAATTAAACTATGACTAAAAATAGAACATTATGTGGAGGCTGAGTTGAGATATTTTTTTTCAAAATTGCATTAGAGTTCGATTTCTGTTTTCAGAAAATGTTTTTTTGACTCTAACGGCTCATTAAAAAAACATGAAAATTTAATAAAAAATGGAACAAAAAATTAGGAATTTATAAAAAAGAAATCATTAAATTTCAATCATAGCAAAGAGCAATAGAGCTACAAAAACTGTTTGTTTTTCCTCGACTAAGGGATCACCTGCTATACTTGTCGAATTTTTGTTTTTTTTTTTCATTATATGACTTAGAAATTTTTTAAGCCAATCCACTAAGATGAAATTGATGTTTATAATGGAAAAATGAATAATTTATTGACTTATATGAGATATAAGAGGAATACAATTCTTATATGTAAAAAATCAACAACAATAGAGCATATGAAACATATTATTTCTGATTCGTTTTATGGTATGATGGGTTTGTTTAACAAAATGTTCTATTCAATCTATTGTTGCACCATTCTACAAAGGTTAATATCAGATGCTGATTTTTTTTCGTTTATAAATAACATTATTATTGGGTAATATTGAAGTTTATGGAATGAACTTTTTCGTCCTATAGAAGGGTTTCTATGCTTTTGTCTAATTTCCAGTTTTTTCACTGTTCTAGTCTAATAGTTCATACCATTATTCTTAAAAATTTCAAGCTTTGAGCTTTTAAATTTAAAATTATACAGAAAAGTCGGCTTTGAACTTGATTTAAGAAAGCAAAAGTGGCTAATTACCAATATAGTTTTTCTCAATATACATTTATAGCAAACTTATAACAGAGTACAGCACTTGGGATAAAATAACATTTGTTCAGAGTAAATTGTTTTTTTATGATTTTTGACTAAGGGAAAGAAAAGTGAGTTTTTAAAAAACTCTAGCATAAAATTCCCAGTATAATAATTTGATAAGGACCAAAAATGTAGAACTTATGCATGAAAAAGTAAAAAATTAGTAAAACTAGCCAACTCTAGCCCTCGATTTATTCACGTGGGAGTTGAATAAATCTGAGCACGTCATTCCTCAGAATGGACAAAAATAAATACTATTGTTTAATGGAATTAAAGAATTTTTAATTCTTTAAACATTATATTTTAAGAAATTTTTAAAAAAATCTTTTAAAAATAATATATGAAATTATCCTACATCTTTAATTAAAAATTATCTGAAAACGACATTTTCTGTTACATGTTTTTGACATTTCAGACAAAAACTTTGTAATGTTTTTAAAATGCATAAAATATTTTCAAGTTCTAAATGGGAAAATTTGTTGTCTTAAGTATCAAATTAGAATGAGGTCAGATAAACTATGTAAGAGATCCACGGGCTATTGGAGCAAAAGCCATGCTCTCTTGTAGGAAATTATTTTGTATAAGCAAATTTTCACTTTAACTTTTCATAATGTTTCTACTGTTGTAGTCATACTAATGATTGTATATCCATTAATTGTGTGATTATCAAAAACGGCTTATATATTGATAAGTTGATCAATCATTATCTGTTCTTCCTCAGGAATGAAATACTAATAAACAAGGGATTATTTTTTATGTTTATTTATAGTTTTGATGTTTTAGTCTATTTTTATATTCTTATGACATTTAGACGTTTACATTATGCTTAAATGAGACATTATATATTATATACCCAAGAAGTTTGATATTAAGTTTACTTATAGTAAATTTGAGTGTAGGCCACTCCAGATTTTTTATTTCATAAGAGAAAAGTAGTGATTGCAAAAAGTTTTTTATAAAATAAGTTTATAAAGAGTTGTTAATTTGGAAATAAAGTTTATTTAAGAAAAGAGTGATGATGGTTTTGTGAGAAGTCTGAAAAGTGTAGACCACCATGTTTTTGGCAGGAAAACTTCTAACTGTTTTAGAATTTCAAGTGAATTCAACTAACTCCGTTCGCAAATTTCTTCTCTTTGTTCAAGTCACAAGTTCTTAATTAAGTTGTTGAGAGGCTAAAGACAAAGATGTGTACAAAATAAGTATACAGGAGATAAAATTTAAAGATTAAAGATAAAATTTAAAGATTAAAGATAAAATTTAAAAATAAAAAGAAGATGAAATTTACTTTGGTAAACTTGTATGTAACAAATACTACAGAGATTCCTACATATAACACACATATTTTGGTTGTAAATTTAAGTAAATGATGAACTGTTTGTTGGTATTTTGTAGTGGTTAAAGTCATTACAGTTGAAGTAGATTATATACATTATCTAGAATAGATTTTGTAAGAAGGATTAATTCATGTAATTTAAAGCAAAGTATATCATTGATGAAAAAAAATAAGTTTTGCGTAAGTGAAAAAGTGTTAACAGATACAGAACCTTACACATTATTATCAAACTCAATAACAATTTTGCACCCAACCCTAATATTACTAATTTATTATAACCGTTATACCATATCACGATCAGCACTAAACCATGATATTACCCATACCATAACACTACAGGAGAACCTGTAAGTATTTATGGTATATAATATCAAGCCATAATTTTCTAAAACTGGAAAACTCGGCCCTTTACAACAGGAGTTTAAATATATGTTGCATTGTGTAATTACACAGGTATGACGAGTCGATTAGTCTGATGTTATTCATGAGGTCAGCAACACCTCACGACTACAGCCGAATGAATGAACAAGCAGTGCCGAGTGCCGAACCGCTACCCCGTACCAACAGTGCAAGTTTTTCAGCATATCCTAATTTATAAACCCCTTAATTCTAAAACTGATCTTTGAAAAGCAATTTCAAGTTTTTATGATAGAAAAGTAGAAACCTAAACCAGATATAACGACGTGATTTGTAATGCTTGAGAATATAGAGGGTTGCAGAACTTTAACTGGATTGAAGTTACCTTTCGTGGACGATATTATTGCGTCATCGATCTGGAAAAATAAATACAGCTATTGATATAATATTGACGAGAAGCGATTATTTTTTATGTTATATTTATAGTTTTGATGTTTTGGTTTTATATTCTTATGAAAGACAAGGTGTAGTGCTGGGGGCCAGGCTAGCTGTGGTTACGTGCTCACCTCTGAACTGATAGGACCGGGGTTCGATCCTCACCTGGCCCTCGATTTATTCACGCGGGAGGTGAATAAATCTGAGCATGTCGTCCCTCGGAGAAGGACGTTAAACCGTCGGTCCCGAGCCTGTACGATGTCAGGTACTCGTTAAAGATCCCTACTCTAAATAAATTTGAGTTAGGCAAAATTAGGACTCCCACTGTAGAGTCAATCTTCATTGTGTGGTATCACAAAGGGCCAATGCTTGGCCTACGTGTGTTCCTTGTGTGGTAGTTTATCTAATGCCAACTTGGCACACCTTAACCTAACCTTAAAAGTTTAATGATATGACTAGCTAAATGTTACTAATTGCAATTGATCGGAAAAATGTTGAACTGGTATTAAGCTTATTGGTTTAAAAACGATATTAAAGCATTGACAGAGAAAGTAGTAAATAAAATTTTAACTTTCAGAACAGAAAAAAGTTGAACGTTTTATTATGTTAAATTCATGCATTTCGTCATTACCACAGAGGTTAGTATTATTAATATTAAACATATAATATACCGTCTTACCTCGTACACTCTGCTGTAGCTCTCGGACCGGTTTCGGGTGTCACCCATCTTCAACAAGTTTTATTATGTCTTCAGAGAAAGAACACAGAGAACTCCAGCATAGCTATTCAATATTTTAACATCCATTAGTTGACGTCGCATACCATTTTTTTTTCTTCAAAAGTTGAATCTAGAGAATCAAATTTATAGTATGTACAATGAATTTTAGTGTCTTATCAGAATCATCGAAAATAAGTTGCAAATTTTAAATCATGTTAAATGTCATTGTTCATTTCGTTCATTACAACATTTAGGTTAGTATTAGCGTTAAGTATGTACAACATATAATGAACACATTGTCTTACCTCGTACACTCTGCTGTACTTTTGAACATTTCGGGTGTCACCCATACTTCAACAATGTTACTTTAAATTATGTCTTCAGAGAAAGAACACAGATTGAATTGTTAGTCATTAAAGCTATTCAATATCTCTATCTTAACATCCATCAGTTCGACGGCAATCTGAAACCAGCTCCTGTATTTATTTGTTCAAGTTGAAGCTCGTAGAGAATCAAATTTATAGCTATGTTTACATATAAAATATCTTCTTTTAGTGTTTTCTTATAAAGTCACTCGTTTGCAAATATTTTAAATCAGTTTTATGTGATTGTTTATTTATGTTTTACAAATTTAGGTAGAAAAGCGTTGTATGTACAAAAATAATGAACACATTGTTTTGTTCTTTACACTTTTGAAATATTTTTCAGAATACCAAAATGTTAACTTTAAATTTATCTTAAACAAACACTGATTGAATTTGTTAGTTTCATTAAAGGAATAATATCTCTATCTTAACATAATCATTCGGCGGCAATCTGAAAACGAGCTCCTGTATTTATTTGTTCAGAAGCTCGTAAAAACATATAGCTATGTTTTCATATAAAATATCTTCCTTTTTCTTTGTTCTTTATTCTATTTGATAAAGATGTTTGCTTGTAGTATAGTTGAGTAGAGACTAGGACACACGATATATTTTTTAATTAAAGAGAGATGCAGAGAGAAGGAGAGGTGAAGCTTTGTTCTATCTTCGCTCTACCGTGAATGTGGGTCAACTGAAGCAGTGGCAGATTTTGCAGCCCTCATGGACCTTTTATCCAACTAAAACTTTTAGATTAGATTTAACTTTTCAATTAATAAACAAACAATGGGATCAAATTGAACCTTGCGTTGTTATTTCAAAACAGAATATTTTCCCTATTCTAAATCATATACGTCAGGTCAGATATTTGAAATTTGAGTGTGTTAAATGAGAACAAATATTTAGATGACATCGGTATGTTCTTTTCCTGTTTCGTCAGTTTTAGCCAATATGGTTATGGTTGAATTGTTGAAAACTCCAATAATAAGTAAGAGACAAAAGTCAAATTTCATCCTAAACTGTATATAGGCATCGTTTTTTTTTTTTTTTTTAAATTATTGAAAAGCCAGAAATGTAATATATTTTAAATATATATATATTAAATATATTTAATTTAAGTCACTTTTGAATTGATTATTAATTTTGAATCAGCAATCCTCCGAGTTTACTGGAGATAAATAAGGAAGAGTGCATAATTTACTACTGGAAAATAACTGTCCACAAATTTTAGCTGAGTTCTTCTGGAAAAAATAAGGCAAACAAAAATAAAATCATCCACTGAGGCAAATACTGTAATGCAGAAGTTCAAGGTAAAATGTTTTTAAAATTTTCATAATTTAATGTACGTATCATAACAAAGAATTTAAAAATGTTTTCAAAGGTAATTACGCTGATGTTTGTTTTTATTGTAAAAGGAAAAATGAAACCTTAATATTCAAATCTAAAAGTGATGGAACAAAAATAATTACCAACTAATATGATGTGTGCTAGTTTACATAATCAGCTTAAGTTCGTTATGCAAACACAAGGCCAAAATTTAAAAGAAAGGATTTATCAACTTTCATGCTTCATAAGAATATTCATAAGATAAGAGTATCACCACTGCACTGACAGGTGTATTAATGTTAACTGTTAATAATTATTAATATTAATGTTAACTAAGGAACAAGATGATTTAAAAGGATCATCTTAACTAGTGAAGTACAGGTTATTTGTATTTGTTAAGTTCTGATAAAAGTGTTGACCGTGAAATAGAAACAGGATCAAATTTATCAGTACTCGGTCAGTTTTTAGATTTAAATCGAACTTTCAAATAAACGTAATGAAAATCGATCGAACTTTCATCCTGTAAGTTCTTTAATTGCTTGTAGTCTGAAATCGCTATTGTATTGCCATTTTGTAATTTTTTTGCGCTTTTCGTGTATTTTTAGTTGTTGAATGTTTTGAATTGTATTATTTCTTGTATTTGCTCTGTTTTGTAAACCTATGAACAAGGTTTACGAAATATTATTTTGTAAAAGTCTCTTATGGTAATGTATATTAATAGTTTAGGTAAATCTTCTCGGCAGAACTACAAACTTGTATCTATTCAATAGGTAAAACTAAAACGTCGGCATTAAAAGTTTGATTTAAACCTGAAGAACCAACTGAGTCCTGATAAATTTGATGCTGTATTTGTAAGAGTAATGTTGTTTCTTTTTAGTGATATTGGTTTTATGGATGATTTTAACTTTCATTGGTTTGTTTTTGCATAAAATGGGTAATTGTGTTTTATAATTTCATGTCTAAAATGTCTCTATATCAAACTCTTACTCGAATGTAAATATAAACCTACAGTAGGTCATAGTTTATCATTTTCAAAATTATATGTCTGAAAGTTCTCTTTCATTTTATCTAAAATATTCAGAATCGAAATAATTTATTGGTACGTTCTAATTTTGCGCTTGCTGGTATGTCATTACTTGTTTGATTTTTAATATTTCCTCTATTGTAGGCTTTTGATCGGTTTTATCTGTTTAATAAAATTGAACGTTGGTTTTAAAAGTTTGATTTGAACCTTGAGAACTTCTATTTCAGACACATTTTGTTATTTCTCTGTTATATATAACCATCATTATTAGGTTATAAAGAGAAATAAAATATGCATACAAAATATATAATCGTGTTTTTTTCCATCTGCGGTAATGCTTCTCCATCAGAAGTATACTACTTTCATTGCGTCTGTTTTCTCCAGTGTCATACTTAACACTGTATTAATCGGTTTTTTCATTATTTCTGACTGTTTTTCGGGTAGTACCACCAAGACTTAAAGGACTGTTCTCAACGCTCTTTATACTCTTCAGGGTATTTGATTTTGACTCTTATTTCCTTGAATAAAAACAATGTCGAAATTTTGAAGTGAGTTAGTTTTCTTCCTTTGTTTAGTTAATAAAAAAAAAGAGAAATTTAGATAAAACTAATTCATTCGCCATTGTACAATTTTAAATATGCATAACAAGTTAATATATATCAAGAGTAGTATCAACTCTTGTCAGCTATTTGACGAGAAAACTCCGTCCTCTGATGATATGTGTAAATCATCTTAGGAAAAGTACTTTTTACTTAACTATAAATAAAGTATTGTGATCTACAAAATTCGATTGCTAGATTTTTATTAATTTCGTTTATTGTTTCGAGGTCCCCAAAAGTCCTTTTATGAAGTTTTTTTCGATATTGTCTGTGTGTTTGTGTGTGTGTGTGTGTGTGTGTGTGTGTGTGTGAGTGTGTGTGCGTATGTGTATGATTGGGTGGGTGGGTGTGTACCCAAAAGCTTGTTCACACGATATAGTCCACAATGTTTGATGGATCAAACAAATATTTCACAAAAAAATGAGCCTCATAGTGTAGATGTACCCTATTGTTTGGGAACACAATACACTATACATATAATATAGTGTAGACTATATGCCTCAGTTTTGTGAAAATATTACTTTGATACATCAAACGGTTTGACAGTATAGCGTGATTACAAACTTTTAAATACAAATCCACTCACCCACATCGAGAAAACGTCAAAGAAGGACTTTGGAGACATTAAGACATAATTACTATACTTTAATTACAGTAAAGAAAAAAAAAGTAATTATTTAAACCACAAATCTTAAAATATAGAGATGTATGTTTGTTAAAATTAGTTTTTATTCAGAGATTTCAGTGTTTCCTTTAGATTATGTGCTTACAAAGTTGAAAGGAAAAGCAATACAAGGGAAGTCGGACTCAATTGCAAGTTGCAATCTATTCTTAGTGCTCGACTCGAATTACCTGCTGTAATTATTTACCTAACCCATCCAATTTCAACCAAACCCATAACTTACTTTCGCTCAAATTGCAGTCTGTTCGAGGTCGAATGCAATCCAAACTAAGATTGCTTTCTTCATCATCTCTAACAATCAAACTGGTTTATCAAAACGAGGAATTCAAAATCAGCAGGCTGTCCAACTCTCAGAGAGAGTTCAAATATGGTAGGGTAAGTCAATTAAGAACTTTTTGAATTAGTCAGGATTGTATGTAAAAAAAAATCTAGAGTAGTCTACACTCAATTTTACTATAAGTAAACATAATATCATACTTCTTGACAACCAATTGATTTTTTTGTTTTTAGTTTTATTTAACATCTTTATGAATTAGAATCTAGAAACATGAAGTTCCATTTGTAAGATGTTTCATTAATTATGCAGACTCTTCTCTTCCTCTGTTTATACCAGGAAAATCCTCTCAACCGAAATCTAACACTTACCCTCACTGGTGAATCCAGTTTGAGTTGTCATGTAGATGTATACTCATCTCAGCTTTCTGATTACAGATGTATTAGATTTGTGGTACCTCTATATCATATATCATCTTTATTTAAATGGTTTTAATTGTAATTGCTTGTTATTGGTATTGTTCTGATAGAGATTTTTCAAATTATTCAAAAGAGGTCATTTATCTGATTTCAATCTACATTGAAGGTTTAAGCCAAAGTTTAGTCTTTACGACTTCAAAATACTTCTATTTTGTCTGAACAATGACAGAAACATGTAAGAAAGAATGTCAGTGTCATCAAATCACTGAAGAATTAGCGTAAAATTATGTATGTGTGTCGTAGTCTCAACTCAACTATACTACAAGGAAACATCTTATCAAATAGAATAAACAACATCACAAAAGATGTTTTATATAAAAGCATAGATACTTGTTTTTAAGTATGTTTCTTTACCGTGTAAAGTACTTTACGTGTTCGACAATTATAGCAGGTGATCCCTTAGTCTAGGATAAACAAACAGTTTTTATAGCTTTATTGCACTTTGCTATGATTGAAATTTCATGATTTTTTTTTATAAATTCCTAATTTTTTGTTTCATTTTTGGTCGAATTTTTAAGATTTTCTAATGATCTGTTTAGCGTTAAAAAAATATTTTCTGAAAACAGAAATCATACTTTAACGCCTAATTGGTGAACATAATTTCAAAACAAAATATTTCATCTCATTTTCCATATAATGTCCGTATTTAGGTATAGTTTAATTTTGATCCGTCAAACGGTATGGCTTGTATCGCTCTCAAAAGCTTTGAGATTGAATTATTAGTCAAAATTTTTACATTTTATTGAAAAAGAAATATTTTATGTTGTTTTAAAATTTTGAATATATATTTCGTTTATTGCATTTGAATATATATTCGTTTATAACCTCAAAGATAATGCCAAAATTTCAAAACTCTAGTGTTAGTAGTTTAGGAGAAAAAAATGTTTTCTAAAATCCGGTTTTTGGCAAATGAAGTAACTTTCCCGTCATGCATAATTCTTTTCAAACAATAGGGATCATCTACACCATGGAGCCAATTTTTGTGTAAAATATCAACTTGATCCATCAAAGATTCTGGACCGTAGCGTGGTAAAAAGCAATGCTACACACTTACCCACGCAGACATCATTGAGAAAACATCATAAAACGACTTCTAGGACCTCAAAACATATAATTCTGTCAAATTCTCAAGATCGAATTTTTTCACGATCACTATACTTTACTTATAGAAAAGTAAAATTATATTTAGGAAAGAAAGTGGTAATATATACAATTTAGGTTTAAAGATACTTTTTCAATAAGTTTATGGTTCGTACTCCTGTGTGGTGTACTAATAAAGTACTAATTAGTGCCAGGGCTATTCAGCCCTGTATTAATTCCTAATAATAATAGTGGAATTGCCCACTATCAAACTTCACAAGTGTCGCGTGACTCACGTAACTTGTGCATGTATGGCAACGTAATTTGAGCATGTAGACAGCCTATATATATCTAAACAATTTAGTATCGTTTGCGTAACTGTTACAGTGCTCAAACTGGTCATGACAATGCAGATGTTGAGTTGGTCTAGCCTACATTAGGCCTAGTTTTAACTTTTAGTTCTGAATCAAATATTGAATATTTTTAGATCTAAATTGCTGAAATCACCAGATTAAAGTAAGTGTTTGTTTAGATAAATATAAATAATTCAGGGATGTCTGCCCGTCTTTGCAACAAACATTTTATGAAGGACCTAGCTTGCCCTCCAAGCAAGAAGCACAACTTTGTTCAGAAGAGTAAACCTCACAAAGAGGTCTATTAAAGCATTTGAATTGCTTAAGGACAATATAGGGACATTTGACAAAGAAATTGATGAGAGGGTTGCTTCGGACGCATTCAAAGAGATCAAGTTTGCTGAAAACCACAAATTTGTTAGCCTACCTCGTCAAAAGCTACTAGAAGTAATAATAGAAAATATGAAAAAAAAACTGATCGCTGGCAATCATGTTAAAGCAACAATCAATAAGCAAGAAAACTTCCTTGAGCTATTTAACTCGCTGAACTCATAATATTTTAATCACCGGTTCACACGAACCGGTGCGAACACACGATCTGTTTTCTTAGAACCTGTGTGTTTTTAAAATATTTGAATCCCACCACTGATTAGTACTATTAGTATTAATAAAGCAAAATGTACATTGTTAATTACATCATAAAGAGTTTAACTCAATCGAAAAAACTGAATAATTATTTAGATTGTATCTTCGTCTAAATTATAAGTTAAGTAACTAGTAATTGTCTATAAAGCATATGTTGTCTACTTTAGTGCTGTTCCAGAGTAGAAAGTTTGTTGTTTATAACCATTTTAGGAATGGGAAGCACATCATCAGATTAATGTTATTATTATTATTGTATAAATGCTACACATATACATTAATTTATGGATAACCTTTTATCTATAAGTAGGTTAGGTTAGGTTGTAGGGGTAGGCCCTGAGGCCGAATGTTAGACCTTTGTGATACCGCACAACGAACGTTCTTCATTTCGAATTCTAAATTTTGCCTAAATCGAGTGTATTTAGAGCAGCGATCTTTAACGAGTACCTCACAACCGACGGCTTAACAACGTTCCATCCGAGTGAAGACTTACTCAGATTTATTCAACTCCAATGTGAATAAATCGAGGGTCAGAGTGGGTATTGAACACCGGACCTACCAGTACAGAGGCGAGCACGCTAACTTTGCCTCTTATCTATTATTGTAATTTATATATTATTTTTTATTCATAACAGTAATTATAATACATTGTTATTCACTTGAAATTAAGATCCTATTTTATTATAAAACTACAAACTGAGATAACAACTGATTTTCATCTATTATTAATTGGAAGTGCAGAACTGGGAACTGTTTCATAAACAGATGACTTTCAATATTGCATTACAAACTGGAGAAAGTAACAAATTAAAGCGTATTCTGAACAGACTATTGGATAATTCAATATTTAAACTGATGAATAACTCCAAGCCTGTAACTTTTGCTTCAGTGCTATAAAGGAATAATTAAATTACTTGGCTTACTCTCAGCCTACGAAATATTCTAAGATATATCTCAGAAAATAAAGGAAAACACTTAATCGTTTTAAACCAAATGGAGATTAAAGTACAATTGCATAATATAGTATAATATTGATTAATAATATCTATGTATATACTTATAAAACTATATAGATAGTGTTGGCCGATCTTGCTTATTTGTTTTCTTGCCACTATGCATTGTCTAAATAAATAATAAAATATGCGTAATTTTATGGGTATCGAAACCAAGACTTTGGCATTGGAAGTCCAGTGCGCTAAGCTCTGGGCTATGAGGGCTTTCTTATATTACACTTCCAAAACATTTTTTTTTTTTTTATTGTTTAAACCGGATCCCCTAGCGGGTGATAACGTCAGCCATTTACCGGCTTTTTGTTTGACTGGTGATTCTACAGATTCTACATTGGGAGTCCTAAATTTTGCTTAACTCAAGTGAATTGCATGTAGAGATCTTTAACGGGTACCTGACATCGTACAGGCTCGAGACCGATGGCTTAACGCCCTCTCCGAGGGATGAGAAACTCAGATTTATTCACCTCCCGCGTGAATAAATCGAGAGCCAGGTGGGGGATCGAACCCCATACTACCAGCCCAAACGCGCGTACGTTAACCACTGAGCTAACCTGGCCCCCCAAAACCTGATATAAATGATGTTTATGTGTATAAGTCGACTAATGATGAAGCCTTGGATGTTGTACACAGGTGGAACTTGGAATAATTGTTAATTTCAGTTTATGCTGGACCATTCAAATATAATTTAAAAAAACAGTAAGTAATATATGATTTTACAAATAGCGGCATTAAAAAGAAAGAAGAATAAAAATAAATTCTCTTAACATAAGCCATATAAAATTACGGATTCCAGATGTAAAATCTATTTCTGTTATAGAATAAGAATAAACCTAATCAGTTTTTTCTAGGAAAGGTCTTAGCCCTATTTTTAGAATCTTATTGTTGTTTAGAATATGTTTTTTTAATGCAAGTATTTACTTTTAATTCTTGATTCTATTCTTTGCGCCAAGGGGACTTTTTGCACTTAACTTCAAAAACATAAAGAAGCTCCTGTCATGTGTTTGAGAAATGCTGATCCATCGCGCTAATAACTCAGGAGCTTTACGATAAAGTCAGTTTTTGTAAAATTATTGCATCACGGTTTCAAAGGAAAATAATTTTAATTCCACGATTGAAATTTGTTTTATATAAAGAGGTCAACATTTCTTTTTCAGGTATTCAATTTCTAATTCAGTTAGCATTTGCCATGACTATTCATAAGTCTCAAGTAGAGACTCTACAGAAAGTTTTAGTCATTTAGGTAATGTAGTCATTAGTATTTCAACATGGTCAATTACATGTTGCTCTCAATAGGGTCATTTAGAGTTTATCTGCATTTACCTTAAAATGATTGCATTAAAAAGGAAGGTAATGGATAACCCAACGGGTTATAGGTAGTCTAGTATTATAATATAATCTAAAGATTATAATAAAAAACATCTAGATTATCTCTAAACAGTACATTTTGGCCATAAAAGTAACTTTTTCATCATGCAATATTGCAAAACTATACGAAAAACAAATTTTAAAGTATCACCTTAAATTCCAGGATAAATGTGCAACAAATAAATGGAAACATTAATATATGATCAAAAAAATTAAGAAATAAGCTTTATTAATTTGTATGTGCTTTTTTTTTATGCAAAGAGAGCCACTATAAGAAGGTTGAGATCCGCAGTTTACCGACCTCTGATCTAGACAGATGAATAATAGTGCTGCGGACAATATATTTTATTTTAACAATTTCTATAATTATATAAAAGCTTATAGAGTTTCTGCATATAATTGATATAGTTTTTTTGACTCTTTATAGTTGAAATTGATTTGGAGTGATTTAAGAGTTTGTACGTAGTGAACAAGTAACATACACTAGTACTTGGTGTAGTCTAGTGCCAGAACTCGTGGTTGTATGCAAGCTCTTCTAGTTTGTTGACATGATGTGGATTAGATACGGGGTCTTGACAAAAACAAGGAAAAGAATATATGAAATACTGACGCATTCATTTAGATCTTACAGTTTTCCTAGTGTCAGACTCTGAGAGTTCACCCCGCCAACAAGCAGATACATTCCAATGTATTGAGATGCTAAATCCGGTAGAACAATTAACTTTATAAGAAATAAAACAAGGAAACATCACTAACTTCTTTGCTTGACTATTTAATGTTATATTTCCTTTAGATAAGTTATCTATTGACACTATGGTACTTTATCATAAAAACTATTTTTTTTTCAAGGCTATAAACAACAAATACCGGCATTTTTTGTGATTAGATTTTCTATGTTTTAGAATGCTTAGTAGTCAAGAAACACGGTCCAGAAAAAAATTGATACATTTTATACAGCACACATTCCTAGTATATACAGCAAAACTTCTCTAAATTCGTGACACATTTAATTTGAACATAGAATGACTAGTATGCCACTTATCCCGAAGTGTTTAAAGGGGTTCGAATCTACCACTGTACCTCACGTTAAAGTGAAAATACTGTCATAAAGCGGAAAGTCCTCCATGTCTTGTGTACTTTAAGGTATTTTATTTGTCCAGACTAATAAACTTGTTACATTATTAACTTGGTTGAAGTGTTTAAGTTTAGCAGTAGCATTTTGTTCATACTGAAAATTCCAGGTTTGAATTTTGATATTGTCTCCAAGGTCTTATATAGAGTTTTTATGTGATAATGGACCATTTTGAACCGCGATAACAATAAATTATTGTTTTGTGTATCATTAAAGTATAATATAAATTAAAATCTTATAATTTATAATAAGAAATAAGTCTTCACCATTATATTAATAGAGTGTTAGGGGCTATTAGAGGCACATAATCACTCCATTACTACTCCTGACCTCATGTTAGAGAATACAGCACTTTAATCATCCACAACAACCATTCATGTTCATCAGCTTCAAACAACTATATAATATGTTGAAGAATTTTATTTTTCTAAAAAGGCTATATCAGTGTAGACTATATCTAACCATTTTACCTAACCAAAGTGCATTTAGAGTAGGATCTTTAACGAGTACCTGATATCATACAGGTTCGGGACCGACGGCTCAAAGTTATCTCTGAGAGACGGTTTACTCAAATTTATTCACATCATATTAGTCCAGAGGCAAACTCACTGCCTCTGTGCCTAGTCTGGCCCCAAATTATTTACACTAAAGCAAAAACCATAATTCAATATCCCAATAGCAACAAAGTTGTTGCTATATCAAGCCAGCAATATTTGTATTGCTGGTTATTCAAGCCAGAAAGCCGGGTATTCAGACTTTCTGAATCATGCTTTCAAAATTAAAATGAAAATTAACCAAAGAAAATGAATGTTTCCAGACACTTAAGAAGAAAAATATTGACATAAATATGGTTCAAAAAGTTGTTTGATTTATCATAATAACGTTGGATTAACAAATATGAGATTTTACACCACAAAAGATAAACCATTTGATGTCTACATATGGAGACTAATATTTCAAGTAATATCAGTGTTTGCTTATTTTTTACGTTAATAATATAGTTTTTCATTCATTAAAATAACTATTGATTCTTTTTCAATTCATATATAGTTCAATTTTCGTTAAAAAAATTATTTTGAAAGAATTGTTGCTAAGGAAATATAAGTTGAAGAAATATTTTATTCAATGGGGTAGAAATGTGAGCGTGGGAGAATGAGAAAGGGAAAATATTGATGTGGCATTGCAGACACGTATTAAGACATGTTTATCAGATGGAGTAAAGTAGCGGGCCTTAAATATCCTCTTATCACCTACTTTCAGTTTACACTGCCTGGATTTACACAAACGAACATATTCTTATATAACATGGCTGAAAAATAAAGTACAAACCATCTTAACGTCGTTTAAAATAAATTTTTATTAAATTTATCAAATCTACTTATATTTATTTAAAATATTTACACTTTACAGTTTGCATATACTGACAGTTTAGTAAGTATCGTTGTATGAAAGCTTTGGTTTGGAAGTATATTTCGTTGAGAAACAGGTATTAATTACAATTCCTAATGACTATAGTCTTTAGGGTTTTACAATGTTGAGGGTATTCTGATAAAACACTATCACAGATATGTTGCAGTAAGGAAAAGAAGTTGATCACACCAAGTATATTTTAAATCCTAATATAAATATTATAAGAAGATTGGTTTCTTGAAGGTGAGCAATGCTTGCAGTCGGTAGAGTGACTCCAACATTAGTATTTGAAGTAAGACGGTTAATTTATCTGTTATTGTAGCTTATGGTAACCTTTCCGGTACTGGCAATATCTTTTATAAATCGAGGCTCGGAATGCATTGAGATGAAAAGCTTAAATAATTCATTACCAGAATAAACAATCACAGTCATATTATTTCTTAGCTCCATCAGTTCTAAAACGCTTCTGAACAAATCCTTCTGGTTCGGTGGAATGTAGAACGGAGTCCCGAAATAAACCTTTTTTTTTTTATATATAACTTTTTTTTATTTAAATATAAATAATATTTAATGAAATAATTTACAAAAATTTGGATAGGCCTATGCTCAACTTTACTATAAATAAACATAATATCATACTTCTAGGGGTATATAATATATAATGTCTCATTTAAGCATACTATAATCGTCTAAATGGGAAATCTTTATTAGTCTTCATGCCTGGAAGTAGTACAGATAGTGATAGATCCACTTATCAATATATATGCTCATTTTTGTATACCATACCACTGATGCATAATATCATTACTCTAACTACAGCAGTAATACGTTTGTGAAAAGTGAAAAAGTAGATTACGAAATAATCTCTTACAAGAGAACATGGCTTCTGTTCCAAAACCCAGTGGATCTTTTTCATAGTTTACCTGACCTCATCCTACATTGAATATTTAAGACAAATTTTCCATTTAAAACTTGAAAATTTCCTATTTTCTCTAATAAATGTCAGAAACATCAAAAAAAAAAATGTCGTTTTATGATAATTTTTAATTTAAGATCTAGGATAAGTTTTGTTATTATTCTTCAAAAAATGTTTTCAATTTTGAATTGTTATTTACGTTTTTGGTCTTTTATAGAATTATTATACCGGGAGTCTCATATATACCGAGAGATTATAAATCTGTTATTTCTGTCATCATCTACCTTCACGTTGTTTTTTTCCCACAGTGAAATCGCACAAGCTATCTCTTGTAAAGTTTTTCACTTCATTTTTATTTCGCTGTAGATTGTGCGATAGCTGTTAGAGTCTTTCATTTAATGTTGAGTAATATTTCGACTTCTTGCAACATTTCATTTCTGTTCAAATATTTCTATTAATTGTTCGATTGAAAATTAAATCCGATAATTATAGATCTTTAATTTATTGCATCTAAAGTACATCTTTCAGACAAATTTTCATTTTACTATTTTCCTATAGAAGATCCCTATTGTTTGGGAAGAATTATGCCTGCCGGCAGTGCAAGAACTCTTTTCTTTCTTCCTTTCTATTACACCTACTCGAGGAATGCGTTTCTGTACTTATCACTGAAGGCCTTTTTGTATGAGTTTGATACAAACGTTCTCGTCTTGAATATGAACTTCCACCGTAGCACGGAGAGCCGCTTACATACCTCGAACACTCCGAGCCTCTACCAGGCAAGTACCAGTTGTTCAGTCCAATCAGCTCAGTTTAAGGCCTGTTCTCACTGGTAAGGGTCTGGGGTCTCTAGCTCCCCCGGTATGATAAGCAGGCATTCTCCCGAGAAGTTTCTGCTTCTCACACAGCGACCACATGAGTATACCCAACCTGGGTGAGAACCAACAGCCACTATGAGTCCAACCTCAGTTGGCGGGATGGAGGGAGAACACCTCCATGGGCCCCCACCACTCGTATTACCGACTTCTTTTAAGAGTTTCGGATCAAACGCCGGTCTACTGAACCTGCTCAGTTACAGGTAAGGTCATGACCATTTTTGCCCCTGGTTCAAAGAACCTGTGGATATATATAAGCCAATGTAACCTGCGTATATAATTACATGGTCCCACTAGGGGCGTTCTGACATTTAGACATTTATATTATGTATAAATAGGACATTATATATTACATACCCAAGAAGTTTAATATTGTTTACTTATAGTAAAGATGAGTGTAGGCCAAGCCAAATTTTTTTTTCATTAATATAATTTCCAAGGTTTCATCATTTCATTAAAAAAAAATTTCAATAATTTTTTTTCTCTTTCCCTATTGTTTTGTAAATCAGGGTTTCATTCTATTTTCTCCGTTCCCACCTCGAAAAACTTGTAAATAAAGTAAAAGACTTTATTGAGATAATGCAATGAAAAATAAGTCAAGATTTAAGTAAATTGAGAAAGTGTGCTATGTGAAGAGGCAATCTGCAGCCTGCTACGAGTTAGAGTTCGAACCTTGACTCATCTAGAGATTCCTGCAGAGAATTTCAGGAATTTCACCTCAGTTAATCCATACTATTATTGTTAAAATGTGAACAATTAGTTATAATATTAATTTAAAAATGGGTAAACCTTATTTAAATAAAATATAAAGTGGTTGTTTTTAATATCAATTATATTGCAAAATATTCCCTGCATTTCTTGTCACTTCAAGTTATATATTGTGCCAGGGGATTGAAAAGTTATCCATGACTACCGAGAAGCCTGAAGGCGACTAAAATATGCCATGAATTTAACAAAATTTTTTCTAGAATTATGCTTATTTTTTAATTTAATAATTTTATTTTCTCAAATAAAATTAAGCTAATAAAACAAAAGGACTTAAAGCAAAGATATCAACAACTTTAAAGAAAAAAAAAAGTTTATTAAAAAATAAATAATTTTAGTTTGTTTGGTGCACTGTTTTATATTCTTTTAGAAGGTTTGTACGCTTGATCTGAATACCAATTACTTGGTATTATTATCCCCCAAAACGTCTTTTTTAATATTCAAAATCCGGTAATATTTCTCTGTCTTCTGAGCCTTATGATAAACCACGTCATTTTCCATCAAAATCATAACACATGTCTTGTGTCAACCGTGTCTCATTTAATTTCATTTAAATTTAATTTCATTCGTCTCATTACGAATTCATTTAATTAGTATCAATCAATTCGTAGAAAGCTTAGAAAATGAAATAAATATTCATTTCAGTCATTATACTTGTTATAATAATCTGTATAAATAAAATAATGATTTTGTCTGTACATTGCTTTTACACTGACTCATTTCAAGTTTTCTTTACTTTTCATACATTGGAGAAACCGAATCCAACCTTAGAAAAATTTCTGTTGGTTTGTCGATTTGTCCGCAAAATTTTGTCACTAGTAAACTCAGCCACCATAAGACATATCAAGCTGAAACTTTTACAGTAAATTTTTGTAGGTCTAACTTAAAATATAGGCTCTTAATTTATTGAAAATTTAACGTAGAAGTGAAGTTATGGACGTTTAAAGCAAAAATGTTTGTCACAAGTAAACTCAGCCACCATAATACATAGCGAGCTGAACCTTTGACATTAGATTTGTGTATGCCTAACTTAAAATATAGGCTCTAAATAGATTGATAATTCAGTGCAAAAGGAAAATTATGGGGGGTTAAGCTGTATTTTGCTCACTTCGTAGACATGGTTGTTGATTTTAATTTCATTTGAGCATATAAATATATTGCGTATTTCACATAATTGAAAAGGTTTTCCCAGAGTTCAAGATGTACTATCTATTCAGAATAAATGGCTTTGTGAACGAGCAATTCTCAGCCCTTAAAATAAACAGACAGGAAAAACCAACAAACAAGTTCTTACGCTATATCAAGCCGAAGATCGAACTTAAAAGTCAGTAAAGAGAGTGATTAGTAATGAGGAAGCAGTTCATTATCCAACTGAATTTCTTGACTCCGTGACAGCTCCTGGACTGCCTGCTCATGAGTAAAAACTTAAAGTAGGAGCACCATCATGCTGCGTTTAGTATCAGTAACAAAATTCATGTTACGAAACTTGAGTGCATCGGGAAATGTGAAAAGGGACAGGACCATTTTCTCAAATGGTCAACTGTAGTTTGCTTGCTCAAGAGTTAGAGGTTTCAACTCTTTGTTCTTCCAGACAGACACTTAATGTGGTGTATACAGAAGCATTTGTTTAACACTACACTAATAATGGTATTTTTTACTATTCTATAATTTTTAATGATATTTTGGAATACCAAGTGGAGTCAAAATTTTGTTTCCTTCAAAGGCGGGTAGGGTTGCTAGTGTAAAATAAATTAATAAGTGATAGTCTAAAAAAGGTTAAATCCAGTTTGCTTTGTTTGAGAATATATATATAAAGGCTGAGTCGTTATCAGCCTTTGGAGCGATTCGCTTCTTTTCCTGAAGACGAGGACATCGAAATATAGTAGTGAGTTCAGTGATTTCCTTTCTATGTGTTCTTTTTAAATTCTAGTTTTTATATATATTATATATATATATAACGAGTTCGAGATTAACAAAGAGCAACACATAAAGTAGGGAAACACACTTACAGACTCAAATTTTCGGGTAATTCGTCTTCAGGAGAAAATTTGAGTCTGTAAGTGTGTTTCCCTACTTTATGTGTTGCTCTTTGTTAATCTCGAACTCGTATTGTGTCCAGTTTGGATCGTATTTCGTTTTATCAGTGAATATATATATATAAAAATTTAAATTACACAAAGCACGACACAGAAAAGAGAATACAAAGAAAACTTACAGAATTCAATATTTCGAACTGTTGTTCGTCATCAGGAGAGTAGACGAGTAGAGAGGACGAAGTGAGAGAGATCTCCCCACGTCGAAGAACGGAGTGCGAATCATTGTGAAGCCATCCCTATTATATATATATATATATATATATATATATATATAATAAAATAAAAAACGAAGGAAACACACAGAAAGACACAGACATAACTCACATCGATATTTCGACAATCGTCGTCATCAGGAGGTGCGAAGAGCGAAGAGCGAAGAGTCCCGCAGGAAGACAGGGCGGTTATATATATATATATATATATATATATAGGGATGGCTTCACAATGGTTCGAGTGGAGAGAAAGACAAAATAATATAATTCATTCTGTCACAACATCAAATGAACCACTTAATATTTGAATCAAATTAACTTGCAGATTCTATATATATCTCATATGATTAGAAATAGAGCTTTCACCAAAAATCTTTAGACAGTTAATTGCTGGATCAGGGGCTATGAATTTTAACTCAAAGGATCTAAGAGGCTCTAACTGAAGGTGAACTCCTAACGGAAATGCTAATAGCCTGCATGCATTTTACACAAAGCACTTCTTCATCACTTGTAACTTAGTGCAATTGAGTATACTTAAAGAGTATACTTATTGAGTAACTTAGTGCAATCTATACTACTTATGAAGTAGTATAGATTCCAATAAAGATAAAAATTAATGCATATATCTATAAGAAATATATTTTGTTTCACTCTGATTGTAAAGTCTACATATATGAATTATAAAAATAGAGACACTTTTTAAAAAACACAAACAAGTCAAAAGAAATATTTGTTTTATCTCTATATAAAAAGTTCGTGAGTTTGTTTGTTTGCTTATTCACCCATTTTCCGTGAAGATAGAGACCTAAAATTAAATATATATTATTTATTCCCCAAATAATATTAAATAAAAGAAAATTATAACTACTTTCTCAAAATTGGAGCCAGGGTAGCTAGTGTTTTGAGTGCTCAGCGATGACAGTAGTGCAAATGTATTATATATAAATGTAACAAAAAAATTTTTTTTAAATTTAATTTTTGCATAATATAAACACTGGTAATAAACTAAAGGCATGGATACGGGAAGCTAGTCGCTTGCGTGCTCACTCTGACAGTAGTGAAAATGTATTGTAAATAAATGTAACAAATATATAAGAAACTACTACATTAGAGGTTAAAAATGAATAATTTTAGAAACAAACCTGAACACAACTGTCAGATAAAATACGAATGTTCTAAGGTAATATTATAAAGACACATTCCTTTCATTAATGTTATTTTATGTTAGGTAAATAAATTTAATACTTCAATTTACAATTTTTGTTTGTTTTAAATATATTTCATTGTTTATAGAACTTAAATTGTTGTATTATTTATTTATATGATCAAATAAATGATTTTTTTTTACTTTTTAAGTGATTTTTATTTTGATTAATATACTTACTATGCATATATCTTGAATCATGTTAAAAATAATATATCAAAAACTTGGGTCTTATAAGAATCTGTTTCCGTGCCTTAATAACAAGAAACAATGAAAAGTACCCGTGTCAATCATGTTCAGTGAATTAATTTCAATACCTACTATAATAATTTCTGAGTGACACAATGTGTCACGGGTAGTCTTCTATACTATAATCTTCGTAGTATCACTCTTATATAGTGAACTCTCGTTTATGATGGGGGTTACGTTCCAAACTGAATCCCCTACAAGCGAAAACTGTAATGTAGTTAGTTTTGTTTTTTTTACAAGCATTGTAAATGACAGTACTGTATTGTAAAATGAAACCGAAGACCTATTTTCAGGACAATCTGTAACTGACGCATAGTTCACAGTTACACTGACTTTCCTTTGTCCTGACTCCGCTCTGCTGCAGTGTGTTTACTTTTTGTAAGGGCACTTTTTGAATTTTGTACGTTCTGTACATCATAATTACAATTTTTGTTGTTGTGTTGGTAGACTCGCCTCGATAATATATATATACAGCTTTGACTATATAGAATGTGTTGTTTTTATGTGAGAGCCATAAAGGTTAGACGCGTGTTTGCGTGCCCGGCTATGTTTTGCTATTGAAAAATTTAACACCTGTGGAAGAACTTGTATTACTTATAAACATTTTTTCAGCTCAAGTTGAATCACTTCACACTAAGGGAGTTGATTTCCCCTTCCCTAAGGAAAACATTTCAAGAGTTTTTGAGCCCTTAACAACGTTGTTTTACTGAAAAATTAATATAAACTCTGTGCTCTATTATTTTCAACAGCAAAACATTGCCAAACACGCAAACACACGTCTAACCTCGATAACCTCGTTCAGCACCTTACATAACAACAACTCATGCTATACGTCAAAACTGTGAACATATGAGTGAGACGAATGTACCAACAACAAGAAGAAATTTTGAAATTAGTGTGTACAGAGTCACCTTGTTTTTTGATCACACCTCGTACATTCTTTCCCCCCGCAATTATTAATTTACAAATTTAAGTCAGATTTCATCCTTTTAATGGCCTTGTTGGGGACAATTATGACTCTTTTTGTGTCCTTGTCAAAATTTACTGTTGTTGTCGTTTTTGTTATTTTTCACCTTCTTTATGAAACAAACCAAAGATTGATTTATTTCGTAATGATACTCTACAGCTGCTTAGCTTCTAACTCCCTTCAGCATGCCCAGAAGCTTCAATTCTTCTGCGATCATGAGCATCTTCCTATGGCTTTCTGGTTCATCCTCATTGTTTTTATACGGTGCAGAATATTTCGTCGACATTGTGACTTTTGTCATGGAGAGAATTTACAAATGTGATAATTTTTAATTCTATTTCTTTTAAAAGTTGTCTGAACTATTAAATGAAAATTTGGAACAAAACAGACTGATGGAGATCTACAAACCATCAATCGTGTCCATATATTTAAATGAAGTTTTGATGACACTACTAAAAATATCTGGAGTGGCCTACACTCAACTTTACTATAAGTAACTTAATAACAAATTTCATGAGTATGTAATACGTATATAACGTCTCTTTTAGGCATAATGTGAAAATCTAAATAGGATATGATTATTAGTCTTTCATTCCTGAGGTAGTAGAGATAGTGATTGAAGGACATATCAATATATAAGCATATTTTTGTACATCACACAGCTGATGCAAATAATTTCAGTAGTATAACTACAGCAGTAATAACATTTTTGAAAAACCCATGTGAACATTTCTAGAAACGAAATATTCTCCTACAAGAGAACATGGCTTTTGTTCAAATAGCCAGTGGATTTCTTACATCGTTTACTTGACATCATTCTACATTGAATATTAAAGTAAAATTTTCAAATTTGAAACAGTAAAATACCCTTTTTTTCTCTGAAAAACATCTTAAACAGCAAAGAAAATGTTGTTTTAAGCTGATTTGTTAATTAAAGATGTACGATAATTACAGTTATTAATCTCTAAACGAAAGATTTATATTTTGAATTATCTTTTACATTTTTGGTTTTTAACAGAATTATTATACTGGGAATTTTATGGCTTCTTAGTATTTAATAAGATCATTTTCCTTCCCCTTTGTCAAATAACCTATATACGAATTTTTTCTGAGTGTGTGTTATCATTTTCCTGCACAATATTATTCCTCTTACATCTCATATAAGTCAATAAACAATTTAAATTGTTCCTTTATAAATATCAATTTTATCTCAGTGGAATCGCTCAAAAAATTTCTAAGTCAATGTAAACAATGAAAAAAAATATAAAAAATTCGACAAGTATAGCAGGTGATCTGATAGTCTAAGATAAACAAACAGTTTTTATAGCGTTATTGCTCTCTCCCATAATTGAAACTTCATGATTTTTTTTTTATGAATTGCTAATTTTTTGTTCCATTTTTGGTCAAATTTTCATTACTTTTAAATGAGCCGTTTAGCGTCAAAAAAACATTTTCTGAAAACAGAAATCGTACTGTAACGCCCTTTTAGCGAATGTAATTTTGAAAAAAAAATATTTCAACTCATTCTACACATAATGTTCTATTTATAGGCATAGTTTCATTCTTGTCCGTCAAACACTATGGCTTGTATCGCTCTCACAAGGTTTGAGATTGAATTATAAGTCAAAATTTGTACCTTTTATTGAAAAAAAAATATTTTCCGACGTTTTAAAATTCTGAATATATTTTTTGTTTGTTCCATTTGTAACCTCAAAGATAATGTCAAAATTTCAAAACTGTAGGGTTATCAGTTTAGGAGAAATAAATGTTTTAAAAAAAACGGTTTTTGGCAAAAAAAGTGACTTTCCCATCATGCATAATTCTTCCCAAACAATAGGGATCTTCGTCTAAATGGGGCCCATTTTTGTGTAAAATATCAACTTGATCCATCAAAGATTCTGGACCGTAGCGTGGTAACAAGCAATGCTAACACACTCACCCACCCACCCACCCACCCACACACACACACAGACATCATCGTAAAAACTTCATAAAACGACTTCTGGGACCTTAAAACATGTAATTCCGTCAAAATCTCGAGATCGAATTTTTTCACGATCACTATACTTTACTTATAGTAAAGTAAATACTTATAGTAAAGTAAAAAAACTTCATAAAATGACTTCTGGGACCTCAAAACATGTAATTCCTCCAAAATCTCGAGATCGAATTTTTTCACGATCACTATACTTTACTTATAGTAGAGTAATAAATGTAAAGCTTTTATCTTCAGATTTATAATCATACGTCCGAAATATTTTTCAAAATTTAGGAAATATCGATTTTGAATCTGGTAAAAAATGTATATTCGGAAATCATTAGGTGTTTTTGGTACTATTTTTCTTAGCCTTTTATACTTTTTTATGTTTACTTTTATAAATTGTTATTTATTTTATATTTCTCCATTATTTGTTTAATTTCCTTCTTACATCTTCCCTCCATGCGTGATTAGCAGTGCTCGCGAGTGTTTCTCTAACCGTCTCTATTCCAGAGTACAACATTCAGAAATTCGATCAAGATCCCTCGTCTAAACTGTCCTTATCTCACAATGAATAACCGTGCTTTTAAAACTTTTTATATATAAAACATTTTTGGCTAAAGAAAAATTCTATTATTTGGCTAGCAATAATAAATTTACAGCAAGAGTCAAAAGATCATTCAAAGTCATATTTAGGTGTTTTATTGATTAATTTAAAAGAAATTGCCACAAAAAGAATAGAGAAGTGAAAAAGTTTGAAGTCCTTTTGATGCAGCCCTTTGTGAATGAACAACGGGTCCTTTCAGAACCGGCTCCCTTGAAAAGCCATACAAGTTTTCTATTCATTCTGCGGTGACTCCTTTGATTGTGGAGTCACTTTTGTTTATTATGACATATTTAGTAATAGAAAATTATAAGAAAAACACGTTATATATAAGATTTCACACGGTTTTTTTTTTCAGTATTTATTGTAGTAATTTTGTATCACTTCAGGACAGTAGTGAAAGCAACTGTCTGATAATATACTTCATTTCCGTGTTTTTTATTAACGTGGTTCTCATAAAGTCCTAGGAGTCCACAGAGGTCGAAAGGGGACCCTCCAAGGAAACAGTATTTTGAAGGTCCATATCAGGCATTTTGTGGTCCAGGTTGAGTTTATAGGCTTATATCATACAGGTTAGGATAACAATAACTACACCAAAGCTGACTGTTAGAATATTCAATCATAATAATTAAAACTAAGGCCCAATATTCTCCTCAGTTTGTTACAACGTTCCAATTTTACAATTACAATTTTGTCTGTTCTATTCAAATTGTTTTTTTTTGATACGCAAACGGAAAAGTCACTTTTTTTTGCCAAAAACCGTTTTTACAAAACATTTTTTTCTCCTAAACTGCTAACTCTAGAGTTTTGAAAATTTGGCATGATCATTGGAGTTACAAATAAAATAAAGGAAAAATATATTCAAAATTTTAAAACAACGTGAAATTTTTTTTTCAATAAAATGTAAAAATTTTGACTTATAATACAATCTCAAAGCTTTTGAGAGCGTCATTTTTTTAAAATGACATTCACTAGTATATAGTATCCAATTATCCTATAAAGCTATAAAAACTGTTTGTTTATCCTAAGCTAAGGGATCACCTGCTATACTTGTCGAATTTTTGATATTTTTTTACATTGTTTACATTGACTTAGAAATTTTTTGAGCGAATCCACTAAGATAAAATTGATGTTTATAACGGAAAAATTTAAATGATTTATGGACTTATATGAGATATAAGAGGAATAATATTTTTACATATAAAAAAAACACCACCAATAAACAAATAAATTTCCTTTGTCTTCCGTGGTATCATGGATTTGTCTCATAAAATGCTTTAATAAATCTATATATTTCACTCTTGAACAAAACTTAATATCAGTTACAATTACATTGTCTTTATAAATTGTATTATCTTTCCATGCTATTGAAATGTGACGAATGACTCTTTCCTCAAAAAGAGGAGTTATGTTTGTTGACAAATATCTAGTTTTTTCACTATTCCTATCTAATAGTTCATATTTATTATATTCAAAAATTAGAATCCCCCAAGTATAAAAGATTTAAATTATATTGAATAGCTGGCTTTGACATTGAGTTGAGTATGTAAACTGGCTAATTACTAATATATTTTTTCTCAATATACATTCATAGCAACCTTATAACAGAGTTAGGCAGGCTTATTTTCAGAGGAAATAAGAGTGTTTTCTTGTTTTAAATTTGTAAATTTCACGTAAATATTCAATGTAGAAGGTGGTCAAATAAACGATGTAAGAAATCCACTGGCTATTTGAACAAAAGCAATGTTCTCTTGTAGGAGAGTATTTCGTACCAAGAAATATTCACTTTGGCATTTCAAAAATGTTATTACTGCTGTAGTTATGCTGATAAGATTATTTGCATCAGTGGTGTGGTATAAAAAAAATAAGCTTATATATTGATAAGTCGATCAATCACTATCTGTGCTACCTCAGGAATGAAAGACTAATAAACTTCTCCCATTTAGATGTTTACATTATGCATGAATGAGACGTTATATATTGTATAACCATGAAGATTGATATTAAGTTTACTTATAGTAAAGTTGGGTGTAGGCCACTCCAGATTTTTTTTTAAACAAATGAAGGATGAATGTCGAAATGTAAGCAAATGACAAGGACCAGTTTAATAGTTTTCTAGTTTCTTAAGATTTTTAGATATTAGGTGACATCAGAGAGGAAAATATTTCAAATAAAATGTGTTACGAATAAAATTTATAATGACCATGTGTTTTCAAATTATTTATAAAGTCATTTGTTTATCAAATATTATTATAAAAATAATTTGCGATGTATTTTTTAAGTTTTTATATCTTTTATTGCTCATAAAATGAATATCATTTACAGAATTACACGTTTACGACATCTGAAAAGTGAATGATTGTTGAAAACTTCAAGTTAAGTTGATTAGTACTAGTGTACACTAAGTGAGTGCAGTTTGTTAGAGTGATCGAAATCAGTACAAATAACGCAAGTTATTTTAAGTTAGGTTAGGTTGCAGTGGCAGACCCACAAGGGAACTCACGTAGGCCAACCATTGGCCCTTTGTGATACCACACAATGAAGATTGATTCTATAGTGGGAGTCCTAAATTTTGTCTAACTCAAGTGTGTTTAGAGTAGGGATCTTTAACAAGTACATACCTGACATCGTACAGGCTCGGGACCGACGGTTTAACGTCCTTCTCCGAGGGACGACATGCTCAGATTTATTTACCTTCCGCGTGAAAATCGCGTGAAACCCCTGTCCTATTAGTTCAAATGCGAATATGTTAACCACTGAGCTAACCTGACCGCTATTTTAAGTTTAAATTTTTTTTAATTATATGTGATACAAATTGTTGATATTTATTTTTACATTAAACTTGACAAGGATTAAATTTTGAAGAAGCCTATATCTTCCTAATGAAATGTAGCATTGAATTATCAAAAGTAACAAATTAAAAATAACTGTTGTCTTTTTATTTTCTTTCTTTCAAATTATGTTTTTTAGGAAAAATACTGCACCTTAATTGTGTCTTGCCATAAAAATATATGCATACACACATAAATATGTATAACTGATGGAGTTTTTATTATATTAAACATGAATCATTAATAAGCTTTATTTCATTCTTACGTAAACTATAAAGAATTGTTCGTAGAAATAAATTTGGTTGTGGATGCATCACCTGCATTCATTTTGCTAGTTTCATTGTTTGATAAATTATTATAAAATGGTCAGATTTTTAGTTCTTTCTATGAAAATGTGCTCTATTGTTTTATAACAAGACAAATAATAATTTCGTTCGCACTTCTGAATTGAAATGTTGAATTTAGTGGTATTTTTAGATCATTTTTATTAATTTTATATTACTGTAAAAAGCAATATGATATTAAAGCAAGTTTTATCTGTAACCATTTGTCAAATTTGTTTAGCGTAATCTTATTAAAATTTCAGGGTTTGATATGAATTATTTGGAATAAACTTTTTTTAACATCAGAATAATATTCAGTAACCAATATGGTATGAAGTAATCATTTGTAATATTCGCCATGAATATATTTTGTTTTATAATTTCTCTGAAATGATAACATGTTGACAGTTTAATTAACGACCCAGACTCTAATGCTGTTTTTGAAGACCAATCACGTGTCATCACTAATTATTACTTTCATTGCGTTTAATATGTCAAAATAATATATTTCAATAAGTGTTACAACTCTCATTTAAAGTTAGTCCGTGTTTTTATTGGATTTTAAGAACAATTATTATAATTTTTAAATCCTAGGATTTAAATTATTTGTTTAATTGGTAAATGTAATGCATTAAACAAAATTAACTAATTAATTGATTATTTATTTTGATAAGAAGTTTAATAACCTTAAAGTTAAGTTTAGACCACGCCAGGTTGTTTTTTTTTCTTTGCAAATTTAAGGATGGGTTCCCTAAACATGTTTTTCTAATTTTGTATATTAACATTAGAAACTTACTCTTAATCCTTTCTAATCTAGTCACATAAGAATTGACGACTGCCTCATGAGTTCAGATATTGTTTTTTAGAACAATTTAATGGACTCGCAAAAATGTAAAAATCTCCTACCGTTTAACGTGCGTATTCTAGGTCTGGTAACGAAAAATAATGTTTTTTTGATAAATATAAATATAAATTGATTTACTATCATTTTATTTACGAAAGAGAAAAAATGAGGATAAACGCTAAAATATTTGGGTTAAACCCATTTTTGATGACCAACCAATTGCATAGAGTAGGCATTTATATATTAGAATCAGATTTTTCAGTTGAGAGGTTTTCAAAAAAATTATTTTGATATGAAATGTTGTTATTGTGATTTGCAGTTTGGTCAGCCGTTATGTATTTCTTCTCTTCTCAACTGGTCGCTGATTGCCCCATGTTGAACAAAATGTCAATCTAGTTATTTACTCGTAGAAAAAAATAAAATAATTTTTTTTTCACTAAACGGTGTGACTATTTTTAGGTCGAAACCAGGCCAATGCTACTAGATTCAAAAGAATAAAACATCTTTTGATCTATGTTTTTTATTTACTAAAGTGTTGCATCTCAGGTATGGGGTGTAAAAACAAAATTGTCACTTCATAGGGGCCGAGTATCGCAATATCCAGGATGCTAGTTAGCCGAATGGTAACATGCCTCTGGACTGGTAGATGCGGGGTTCAATACCCACTTAGATCCTGATTTATTCATGCAGGGGATGAATAAATCTGAACCCGGCGCCACTCGGAGAGGACGCTAAGCCGTCGGTCCGGAGCCTGTATAATGTTTTAATTACGACTCCATACCTGTATTCGTTAAAGATCCCTACTGTAAATACATTTGAGTTAGAGAAAATTTAAGACTCCTAATGAAAAATGTTCGCTCTGTGGTTTCACAAAGGCCCAATGTTCAGCTAATGTGTGTTCTGTTGTGAGACTGCCACTGCATTGTGAGACCTAACCGTACATTGGCTTGTTGGTCGACCAAATAGTTGTATCACAACCGAAATGAAGCATTATTAGGAAATCTGAATGAGACGCATGATTTTTATTTATTTAGTATCACTACATACTTTTTAATTAAAAAAAATTTTTAGTGGATAATTTGACTTGAAAAATTAATTAAAAGAATAACTAATCCATAATAACCATTATTAATAAATATTAAATTAAAAGTTATAAATTTTCCTCAAGTAAATTAAAAAATGAATAAATTTATTAACATGCAATTATTTTATTAAATTATAAGAATTTAAATAATTCAAGCATAGCAAAGTCCGACAGTTTTCTCTTTTCTCACTAGTAGCACTGCTAGAAAGATAGGCGTTCGTTTGCTTTTTCATTATTATTTATAAAAGCAGACCTCATTGATTTCTATCAGTCTGATTAATTTGGTTCTATATAATGTTTATCTATAATAAATATATAAAGGAAATAATGTATAATGGATGGCATTGTTATATTTAAAATTAATGACAAATGCTTTACTGATATTTAGGGAAGGTAAAATCAGTACTTACTATATAATGGCATCTATGTTTTATATATATATATATAAAGATTTCACAATAAACACGTGAAGTAACAATCAATGATCAAACCACAATAAGAAATGGGAAAACAAGACTAAGATCTTTCAACCGTAACAAGCGGTCTTCGTCAGAGTCAAAAACCCAACTGAACACTAGATGCAGAAAACATCCGGTGAGGAGTTGAGAAGAGTGGGAGGGAAGAGTGGTATTTTAAAAGGGTGAAAGCTCAGGAAAGGACTAATATCCAGAAAGGGATTAGTTTCCCCAAACATCCTGAAGTCGGTTCAAACCGAAAATTACAGACTGTAAGTATGTTCTTTTGATTTCTCTATGTTTCTTTGTCTATATTGAACTATATATATATATTTTATAGCAATGTAATAAGAAGTTGCAATGGAAAGCAGACGGCTCTTGTTTGGTAATCAGAGCCAACATCAAGTCAAAATCAAGCAAGGAGAGAAGTGAGTAGAAACATTATGTGGAAACAGATCGATCGAGCGTGGCCTTTAAACTTTCCTTAATATTGAATAAATATTCAAACAAGTGCGACTAAAGAATTAGTAACCAGCCACGATTTTAAGAAAAATAATGAAAACATTATTCATTATTTTGATATATATTTAATTAGCTAAACAAATCATAGGGTTTTAAATTGAACAGACAGTATTTTAAGGGATCCATATAAAATAAATATCAGTTTTTAATAAAGGGGTAAGTTTTGTTTTTAAAAGATATGTGTACATTTTTGCAGGTCTAAACACCATCTTCAAAATAATCCATAATTGATTTATAATTATTTATTTTAATGTTTCTAGTCATTCCATCCAATTTAAAATTTTAGTTGCAATCTTTATTACTATCTAATGGTATTTATTACAATCTTAATTACTATCTATGTTTTGTATATATTACTACATATATATTTTATAGCAATGTAATAAGAAGTTGCCGATCCTGAAATAATAAATAAATAACAAAAATTTGTGACTTACGATTCCCTTATATCGATTAGTGAGGTTTTAAATTTTCTAAAAAGGTTTAAATGTTCTTGGCACCTTGCTTAAGGGTTTCCAATAATAATTGGTTGAAATTATGAGAGTTTGAAGAATATCATTTTTTACACAAACGGACTATTCTCTGCATTCAGTTTAGTTTTGAAAAACTAAACTTACAGGAAGTAAGGCTCTTCCAAGATTATTTTATAGTCTGCAAATACTATTCGCAGTAGTTTGGATATGCACAATACTGCTCTTTTTTTTTCTTTTTTTTGGTTAAAATCACTATCCCAACAATATTTTTTAAGCCTGATGATTATTATTAGAAAATTTAAAAATAACTTTTTTCATATAAACTTAGTTTTTGCTCGAAATTAAAAACCTAAACTCGTAGTCTTCACTAAAGAAATGTGTACTAATTAGTCCTAACCTAATAAAACCAACACTATTATGATTTCAACCCTTGTTCAGTAGTAAGTCTTATTATACTTCAAAATACATTGAAAAAATACATGAATAAATAAATGGAATTATTCTTTCAAGAAGTAGTTACAACAAAATTTTTGTTGATATTTGTTTTTAATTGGATCAAATTTATTGATACAGGATCATTTTATAAACAACATTTTTTAAATTGATAACTCTTAATTTTTTACTGCATTCGGAAACTTGCTCATATATTCATATTTATTCAGTTTTGTATGATACCTATGGTACCATAAGATGTTTGGTGTGTTTACCTCGCAGTCAATGTAGGAAAGTCTGAAGATGACACGGATTCAACCTGACTTCTTTTCACGTTTCTTTACTCCAACATTGATTTAATTTTCACTTGCTCACTGTACAAATGTTTGCTAAGCACTCAAATGTATTGATTCAACTGGAGCCCTCTAGGGTTCTGAGAATATTTCTGAAAGCAAAGTTTCCTCTTTATGCAACGCTTAATGATTTTTTTTTTGTGAAGTGTTTGGATCTTCTTATTATTATTTTTGTTATATTCAATACAAGCAAAACTTGTGGTCTTTGACGAGAACTTTTTTAAAAATTTGGAGATGATATATGGTATTCCAAAATGTCATTAGAAATTATAAAATAGTAGAAATATCATTATTAGTACAGTATTAACTAATTATCTCTGTATACACCACATTTGCTGTCTGTCCTTCATGTTTATGGAAGAACAAAGAGTTGGAATCTCTGTCACATGAGCAAGCAAACTAGAGTAGACCATATGAGAAAAACTTGGTCTCACTCACTTTAATTTCTGCGGTAGATAGAGTTTCCCCTTGCGAATTAGTTACCGTCATTACAAAACAGACGCTGACGGGACCTTGCAATCGTTTGAATGGAAACGGATAGTGGATCGGAATCAATGTTATACCTGGTATACATACAGACTCCCCAGTGCCACACCCAATCATGATTTCCGCCTCTATGGTGTATCTGTGCTGAGCACAAACTCAGAGTCGTGTCCCGTTGCACATTCTGGGGCACTCATGTTTCATAACTGTTACTTGTTACTCATACTAAATCACAGCATGATTGGTGCTCACTTTTCGTAACATAAAACTTGTTACTGATACTAAATCACAGCACGATTGGTGCTCCTACTTTAAGTTCTTACTCATTAGGAGGCAGTCCAGAAGCAGTTACGGAGTCAAGAAATTCAGTTGGATAATTAACTGCTTCCTCATCATTAAGCACTGTGTTTAATGACTTGTAAGTTCTTTCCTCAGTTTCATATAGTGCAAGAACTTGTTTGTTGATTTTTCCTACCTGCTCATTTGCAGGGGTGAGAATTGCTCGCCCACAAAGCCAATTATTTTGAATAGATGGCAGATCTTGAACTTCAGGAAACACCTTGTCAATTATCCGTTACTTGGAGTTTAAATGCAAATGAATTTGAAATCAGCTAACAATACAAGTGAATTTATTAATTAACATGTGTAAAATTGTGCTCTTGCGTTATTGAACATAGGCATTGTTAATAATTGTTTTGTATGCTTAGAGTAGGTCCAACTGACTCGATAAAGTCGGGTTTACAAGTGCAAGTGTTGCTGGCGATAACCATCAAGAGGAAGAGAACTTGTAGTAAACCTTGTGTTTGTTATAACCTGCAGTTAAATAACCTATTGAATTTACAACCAAATCTAATTCTATATCCTTTTTATCTATATAATCTAATCCTTTATCCTTTTTGATACTTTTATAAAAGTTTTGAAGATTAAAAGGACTGGCAAAGTCCTTTTGGCAAAGGACTTCTAGGGAAACACTCGAAATTGACGCTACAGAACAAAGTACTACTATACAAAACATTACTACGACTGACCTGGACTTACGGACTTGAACTATGGGGTTTGCAAAATCTTCCAATATTCATAGGATACAATCGTTGCAATCTAAGATCCTCTGCACTATCACAAATGCTCCTTATTACAGTGGTCCCCTTCAATATGAGCCCCTCCACAGAATTACATATCATCGTTCATTCTTTTAAATATTTATCCACTCGTAAGGAAATAAAAATCAATCATTTATAATTCATCATTTACATTTCAACAATTTTAAGAACACTTTTATGAAATGAATTATTTTAATGTCTTTTGTGACTTAAAATTCCCTGTTTTATAAGAACTTACATTTTTATATTTCACTTAAAAAAATAATAAATGAAATGTATTTTCAACAATGTTGACACCCACAGACAATATGCTTATACAAATAACAAAAAATAATATATTTATCAAATAAGAACTCATGTTAATTTTGATCATGACATGACATTTCATGGATCTACAAAGTTGAAAGGTTCAATTTGTTTAATGTTTTTCATTAATTATAGCTTTATGTTTTTTCTCAATTGTATCAATTACACTTAAAAAAAGACGACATATTTTTATAAACAATTCATTTTAATTTAATAAAAAATGTATGAAGTATCAACATAAGGATTTTTGTTTACATTTTATTGCTGAAAAAAAAAAAATTTATAAATTACATGTAAGCAATTAAAATTACGAATTACATTTATAGATGTAAATTTATTTCAAAATCAGTATTTTGAAAGCAGTTGGCATACAAACTCCATTTTACGCCTTGGGCGACATAGTGTCTTAATCCTCCATGGATGAGTTACAAGAAAAATAGATCATCTGACTTTATCCAACTGGATTCAATTAAGTGCAGCTCGATGTTTGATATAAAGATAAACATGTTTGGAAAATATTCGAGGAGTTGAAGGAGCCAATGGTAATAAGTTTAATTTTTTTTAAGCTTTAACTGCAGTTTTATTTTGCACTTTTTAGCTGCAGTCATATCAATAATATTACTTTATTTTGTTGTTTTTACAATGACTTATTAGTTAATTTAAGTGTCAAACGATAACGTTATTTACACTAAAAAAAAGCTTCAATTGCTAATGAAAAAGAATTCGAAACGTAAAGAAGTAATTAAGTCCGAGTATGATATTATTAAGAATAATTAGAATGTTATAATCTATTCAAATTTTGAAAAAATTTTAGTAGCCTATAGATTGTTGAATTATTTCACCTTATGAGGTATGTAGAGTCGTTTACTTTGTTATGATTGACAGTGCGATATGACCATTGTGATGTGACGTTCTCCCATTCACAGTTGGTGGCATATCGTTCGATAAGTGCAGTTCGATAAGAAAAAACAAGTTGAAAAATGCGACCAAATTATTTGTTATAATCCATTAATGTTAGCAAACTATTGAAACCATATACAGTGGTACCTCGGGATACGAGTGCCCCAACATACGAGTTATTTGAGATACGAGCTGTCAAATGAGCGAAATTTTGTTTTGAAATACAAGGAACAGGCAATTGTAGTATCAGGTCATTTATAAATATGTACATTTCTTTTTTCTACGATGCCGCCCACGGCCCACTCAGTTCTCAGTTTACCTGTGAAAATTGGAAGATCAATTCAATTTGAAGATACATGAAAGTTTCACAATTCGTGGCAAAGAAACACTCTGAAAAAGTTGCAACTGGTCGTGCATCGGATCTATTTAATGAAACTTGCCTAACTCATTTCCGTAGCATTCTGAAAGGTAGGAAGAAACAAACCTTCTTGGACAGTTTTTTTTTTAATCCTGCGAAAAAGGCAAAGACCAGTGAAGGGAAAAGCAGTAACTGAAATTAAGCATGCAGTAGCATTTAAGCTATATCTAAGTTAAATTTAAATAACCAAAATACTAATTACATATGTACGTAAACTTAATAAAATCAGTTTTTTAACCAGTTTTTCTAACCACCTCTACATTCTCTTGTATTATGTTTTTAAACAATATTTGTCATTTATAAATACATTTTTCTTATTCAAAATCATGTAAAAAAACAATTAGGGGTAAGTATTTTTGTGGCTGGAACGGATTAATGGCATTTCAATTGATTTCAATGGGCAAAATTGTTTTGAGATACGAGTAAATTGACATACGAGCAAGGTTCCGGAACGAATTAAACTCGTATCCCGAGGTACTACTGTATTGTTTAATAATGTTGAACAATATTTACAAAGTGGAACTTCTATTTTCAAATACTGGTTCAAAGTATCTATAACAGTAATTTCTGTGTTTCGTAAAATGTTTCAAGCTATTTTGTTATACTTCTGGAAATATTTCCAGAATTTCCACTTATTTAGTATATATCTGAATGTATTCACACTTGAAGAAATGTAACAATAAAAAGTACGTAAATCTTCAGTCAAAGAAGACCTCTTTAATAAATTGAAATAAAAAATCAATATAAAGACTTTTGAATATCATTGTCCAGAATCTTGAAGTTCAATATGATTGTCAGTAAAAGTTTGTCAAAAAGTCGTTTTTTTGACAAGAGGTACCAGTACTACACAAGGTGAAGCATATGAGTTCACCTTTGTGCACTCTGTGTACAAGAAACACGTGTTTATGTGAAATCTTGTTATATATATAGTATAAATTAAAAAAAACAAGGAGTAAAAAACTAAGATACATTTCTTTAATTAATCGATATCATCGTCGTTAAAAAAATATGAACTAAGATCAATTAGAGATTAAAGACAGAAAGAAGTAGTAGGAACCGATAAAGTAATATATCTTGGTGACAACATATTTCAAATTTGAAGTGAGTATGTTAATGTTTTCTATGTTATTTTTCTGTTAAACTTAATTATCTTTATGAACACTTTAATTTGACATCCTGATGGGGAAAATCTACCTATACATATATACATCATGATTTGTTTTCTTGACCCAATATTTATATGATGTAATTTTTTTTTTTTTTTTGAGGTTTGAGGTCGAATGATTTTAAACTAGTCCTTTTGCCGACGTTTCGACATATATTTATGTCATCTTCAGGGACATGATGTAGCCCTGAAGATGACATAAATATATGTCGAAACGTCGGCAAAAGGACTAGTTTAAAATCATTCGACCTCAAACCTCAAAAAAAAAATTCATCATATACATATATAGATAAATATGTATAAACTATTTTTGTATCTATCCATACAAATATATCCATATATAATTCTATCCATCGTAATACATTCTAGTAATGTATGTATCCATACATTAATTCTATTATTATTATATATTACTTATGGAAATCAATATATAATGGGTTATAAAAAGTTAAAGAGAGTACACGATGCTAAAGAGAAGAAAGCCAAATGATAACCTCTGCACATTACTTTGCTCTCTTTAATTAATAGTTCTCCATTTTTGTTCTAGGTCTATTAATGTTATGCTTACCGTTTTGATTTGCTTCTAGAGTAAGAATATGTTTTTTGAGGTCGTTATAATAGTGGGTGGGGCAGATTTTTTAATATCCATTCCTTTGATGAAATTGCCCTCTGGTAGAGTAAAGATCGCTTCAAAGCAAGGCACTCGCTCAGATTTAGAAGAAAACTATTTATTTAGTAAAATTATTTTTCAAGAGGCAATTTTATATTAACTTTAATAAACAGAACTCTGTAACCTTTTTCTTCTTTTGTTAACTTCTAGAACTCTGTAAGTTAATTTTCTTTAATCATTTCTCTCCTTCTATTTTATACAAAAGTACATGCACACATATCACGTATCATTTAAACCACTCCAAAGGAAAACCAAATCTGAGACCTTGAGCAAAATATCATGGCTCATAAAAGACGTTTTGTAAAAAAAAATTTCACTAAGGGAAACAAAAACTACTAAAAAAAACTACAATTTTTAAAATCTAAAAATTACACTTTTAATTTTTAAATCTTTAAAATAATTAAAATGAAAAATCCTCTCAACACTTTTCTCTTTAGGTTCTTTTGTGATCGTTAATTTTTTCTTATGTATCTATGTTTATAAGACATTATATATACACAATATATATATCACATCAACATCTAAGTCCCTTTTCTCAATTTTTTAATATGGTTTAGACGTTGATACATATATGTAACTTCATAATAAAATTGTTCATTACAATAAGAAATGAAATAAAAAAAAGTCCTTGATTTTATCATTTTTTAATACATATCAACTATATTTAATAAAGTAAATATTTTTTTTATTATAATATAAATGTAACTAAGAGATCTGTAATCACTATTCTATAAGTATCAAGAGTATTACTAATAATTCCTAAAAAAAAATGTTTTGTATACATTAAGGTAAATAAACATTCGATAAGAACTTATTTATTGTATTAATTATTTAAAAACAGTAGATTACAAGACAAATGTTAACAGTACATGTTTATCTGTGACTAGATTAATCTAAATGCGAAATACCAGCAAAACAAACATGTTTTATCATTTTTAAAGGCCTTTACCGTGTCTGCAATAACTATCAAAACCATGTTGAATTTATTTCTAAACAACAAAAAATATTCCCACACATATATGCTTACATAAGTATATTCCTTGTATAAACAATTTGAATAAGTATTAATAACACTGAGACTAGAAAAGAATACAAAATGTTTTTTAAATATATTTTTTTATATATTTAATAATATAAAAATGATCTCCAGTTAGAATAAACTGAATATATAATTATAGCAATGAGATAATTTTCATTCTTTTTTTTGTTTGATCCATTATTCCATGCTTGAAAGTGCAATTTAAATGCTCCGGGTCCAGAGTTGCTGAATTCTTGGAGTATCACAAGCGGTTTGGTTATAAAATAGATTTAGGTATTTAGAACGTATTGCTTGTAATGACCTGCATAGTTGCTATAAAACAATGATTGATAATATTTTTTAAGTTATGTTTATTTTTTTAACTATGCAGAGACAGGTCACCACAAGTTTGTTGAATGTAGGTAGAAGACCCCGCTGGTGGTTAACTGCTTTTGAAAGGCAATGTTTCAATTCTAGAATTGTTCAAATAATGAGTAATAACCACTCAAGCAAGTCGACGTAGATAAATCTTTATTACATGATGACGCATTTTCCTTTTTCCGCCCAGGGATTGTTCTTTTTGTCCGGTGCATGGATCAGTGGGTCGTTCTTTTCATTTTCTTCAACGTACTCCCTCATGCTGTGAACAAAATATCAACTATAAGTTTTATATTAACACAGAGATTATTACATGTATTGCTACTTGTAAAATCAATGTAATAACTCGGTTGTTTTCTAAAGTCCACCGATTTGGTCTAGGTTTCTGTTTGGATTGATCACCAGACTTCAGCGGGTCGAGAAGATGAACGAGTTCGTGCTCCATCGACAAGGCAGACGCATAAAATATGATGATTAGCTTAATAATACAGTTTAAAGCTTTAGTTGAAAGATAATAATTTCTAATGTTGTGTTATATAAATACATGAACGTTTATAAATATCACAATAAATATCTTTACTCTACTATGAAATTGACAGAGAATCTGCTCGCTCAGAAGAGAGAAGGCGTGTGGGAACACGAAACTAGAGGGCGCTGGACGTTCAAGATTATTGGAGATGTCCGATTGTGGGCCGAGAGAGGTCATGAATAGGTGGGGTACTACCCTTACGCAATTTCTCAGCGGACATGGGTATTTCCGCGCCTACCTATACAAGATAAGAAAGCACAAGACTCCCGAGTGCCTATATTTCTCAGCAATAGACGATGTGGAGCACACATTATTTTTATGCAAGAAATGGAATAGCTAGAGAAGTGATTTGGTGAAGAAAATTGGTATATTCTCACCAGAAACCATCATGACCAAAATGATAGAGAGGGCTGATGTATGGAAAATGGTAGATGGCCAAGTCAAAAATATTCTCTCTAGAAAAAGGAGACACTTTGAAGGGAATAACTAATTCTAAATCCAAGGATGCCTTTCGTAACGGAAAGAATGGTCTAGCCTGAGGTAATGTGGGAAACAGTTCTAGGCTAGTGTCCAAGAAGAAAAGGGGGTGTTTTAGTTGGTAGTCTGGTTTACTGGAAGCCCAGCACAATGTGCGTAAATGCATTTCACCTCCACGCCCCCCCCCCCCCCAAAAAAAAACTCTACTATGAAAGGAATTATTACGGAATAAATTATAATACCAAAATTTTTGTTTATAATACCCATAGCTATAATGCCTATATAATAGCTTTTGTTATACACAACAAAACAAGCGCTCTCCACTAAAGGAAACTAACTTAGTCCAGAAATTCAAATGGAATCACCAAGACTCTGATTCTAATAAGCAATCGTAAATTGAAATTATTACAACTTCCGAATCAAACAACCTTTCCATCAACCCTAGCGGCTGCAGCAGAAAAACACCATATTCAGCAAACTATAATACCAAGTACTGGTTGTAAAGATTTAATTAGATAACGGTAGAGGATTTTGAAACAGTTACAATCTAATAAAGCCCACAGAAGACCTTTCTAGTTAATCCCTGAAAGCACATTGACTGCTAACCGAATTTTTAACCAACATAAATACCCTCTAGATTACATGTACGTATGTATGTTAGTAAATGTTACCCACAATGCATCTTGTAATCATTCATTAAGAGCATACAATTCCTTTCTCTTTATTGCATCTTTTGAACGTTTTTTTTTTAAATCTGACTTTTGTTTCTTAAGATTTTTAAAACTAACAAATATGAAGTTGGGGTATGAAGCATACTGCTTGGCATATCTTCTATCTAGTCGTTGGTAAAAATAACTTTAAAAATTCTTTACAATAAAATAATATGCCATTGATAATTAAAGGATTAAGTTACTTTACTTCATATTTTTGAATTTCAATCGCCATATTTAACAAATCTTATCTTTAAATATTGTCTTCATTTTTAATAAAAATAAATACATACAACATTACGTAAGATATTAGATAACTTTATAGAACCTCGAGAATCACTTAACTGAGTATAAACATATCTTGTTTCATTTTGTTATAATTTATATCATCTAAAAGATTATAGTAGTGCATCAAAATATGTCAAATTTAATAATTGAAAATATTAAAAAAAAAAAACAATTACTAATTGAACAAGAACTCGATCTATTATTGTGTAATCTAAGTCTCCAAAATTAGGATGTCATTGATATGTGTTCAATGAAGCTTGGGAGTTTTCTAAATCCTAGGAATCTTTGGTGAAGGCGTGAATATGGAAAAAGTCTTGGCATCAACCAGATATTTATGAACGAGAATCTAATAACATAAATGAAATCATAGACACTCATATATACACTATCTCTCTCTCTCTCTCTCTCTCGACACATGCGCAAATACACACAAAAGCACAACGCACACACACACACACACACACACACACACACACACACACACACACACACACACACACACAGGTATGGACATTGTTTCTTAAGTTCAAAGTAATCTTTCTTCTGATTTTTACAGTTAACATCCTTTTTCTTTGCAATCTAATAAATTTTTGTTTTCATCAATGTAACTTCCCATTTCTGCATGAGCCCTTCATTCCACTAACAAACTTCCCATTTCATTGTGTCTAATTACTGGTATGGACTTGTTTGTTACACGTCTTCCTAATAACTTTATTAAATATACCTGGAAGCTCAGTTACATTTCTTAGTTATTTTGATATGTAGTTCTAATAAGAAATTAGATAATTCAATATTTAAATCTTGAGATCCATTTATTATTAAAAATCTGCTCAAATATTCTTCTTTTAAACATACATCTATTAGCTATCGCCTTTTAGCATATAATATGATGAAGTTATGTTGACCAACTTGTAATTTTGATGAAGGCAATCAATATCAAAACTTAAATAATTGTGATTAAAAGCACTTTGCTTCTTGAACAATTGATTCTTTCAATTATTTATGAATGAACACACATTAGTTGACGTAATTGTCGGATCGATATTGTCATTACCACTTAAATTATGAAACATAGGTAAACCATTTTCAGCGATTTTCAGCCAAGAAATATTGCATTATTTTTCCTTCTGTTTTATTCTAACTAGTTTTTTTTATTTCAGTTACTTTCTTGTTTGAAATAATTTTTATTGCTTAAATATATTCTTTTTTGCATGCTTGTTGAGCATGATTAAATATTATCCTCAGAGATAATGTTTTGATCAAGAACGAAAACGATAGATTCAATTGATCACCACTGTAGTCGATTTTTTTTCTCTCATTTACTTTCTGATGTTTTCTATATATTCTTGAAAACTCAGCAACACTGTTTTTTATGCAATATGGTTTTTGTATAAACAAGATATAATTAGTACCAGCAAAACGCTCAGCTAACTGACTCATCACCTTACAAGATTTCACTGCATTAATCTGTACACATTTTAATGCATTACCTGCGATCTATCACCTGTAGTTTCATTGGTTTTCATAGTCATAATATACGCTTCGTTTCATTAAGTAAAGCGAGTGACCAGTCCTTTGGATTGTAGTTACTTTCAGATTTGTTTCTATTAATATAACTAAATCTGTTAATGCATTGTTCTTTTTTCCTGGAAGTCCTTTATACATGGTGTTCAAAACATACTGAACAGGTTAGTTTGTTCTTATATTCTTCTTCATGATTTGAAAATGTATTGCAATGAAAACAGCGAAATAGGGAAATATAGTCTTCCAGTATATAAAAACTGCATTCAATTTTCAATTAAGTTTTTAAAATTTGTTTTCCAATCAACAATTTTACTTCTATTATTACATTTCTAGTGTTTTGTTGTCTATTGTTTAAAAGTTATATGGGTAGAACATCATTTTAATTGACCCATAATTCAGGGTTCTGTTCTACGATAACGTCAACTGCATTATCAGGAAAAACTTCCTGTCAAGGTTATAGACTACCAAACATGACCTCTTTTTATTAATAATACAAGTTTTTCATTCATTTCTGCAATTTAAGTTAGTTCAATTATCTAGTTTTTTAATATTCTCATTTCCATTTGATACGGTTAATAATCTAATATTTTTGTTTTTTAAATCATTTCTTCGAAATTAAAACCACATTGGGGTTCAGATATAGGTAGAAAAACCCAACAATTTATTCTAGAAAAGAATATTGCAATAGAAATTGATCTCCTTTATCAGTAAATTACAAACTATCACAAGTACTGACTGGCCGTCTTAGTATGTACGAACGGCTTCATATTTAACAAAAGATGCATGAATCTGAGTACTTATCCACAATACAACCCTGACCTGGTTACTATTGTCCTAGCTAGAGAACCACCACCTCTAACCATCTCTATCCGCTATGTCGTGACCAATGGCGGCTCTTGGCCAGTAGCCAGAACAGTACTTCTATTCTCTTACCATATAAATTTTATCAACAAATTTGACTTGAATAGTTAGTAGTAGTAGTAGTAGTAGTAGTAGTATAGTAGGAGTAGTAGTGCCTTTAGGTTGCACTGGCTGTCCCACAAGGGAACACTCATAGGCCGAGTACCTGACATCGTACAGGCACAGGACCGACGGCTTAAAGTCCTTAGATTTATTCACCTTCCACGTGAATATATCGAGGGTTAGTTGGGTATCGAACCCCGGACCTACCAGTTCAGAGCCGAAACGTAAACCACTCAGCTATTCTGGCCCCTTTGGCTTAAATATTTTGTAATATGTATTAGTTTTTTTGAATACATAACATTTAATATAATGTATGTTTAATACCATTCTGTCTAGTAGTATGAAGAAGAGAACATGTTTATTTTGTATAATATTTATATTATTAGCTTTACAAAGAAGATTTACAAAACATGTTATACCATGTGAGACATATATTTTGCGTCTTTCTCTAATAAATTCTCATCAAGAAAGGGTACTGTTGAGTGGAAACACACTCATACATTTAGTCACACTTAATAATTCTTGGAAGAAACTGTAATATGAACAAATTTTGAAGAATATAAAAGACTGTTTCTACTCTGAATGGTCAAGAGCTTCAGAACCATTTGTTTTGCAGTAAGATCAATAGCAATTATTTCACCCATAGAAATTCAACTTGAGAAGTTGTGGGGAAAACAGACATTTCTGAATGTCTCATGTGAGACATTTCATTTCAGGAGTTTATTGTGAAATCTCGTTGTTTATATATGATGTATATATATTCTCTATACTCAAGGAAATCAGCCATCATTAAACAACCTATCGACAGAATTTATTTGTTGTATCTTTGCATTATAATTTGTTGTTGTTTTTAACATATTAAACATGTTAAATCTTAATATTTTAAAATTTTACAGTAAAGGTTTCTACCTTAAGGATAATCACTTGGTTAACATACAAACAGTTATGTTATAACCTGCAGCATTTTTAATTTTATGTTTTATATTTAATTTCGAACATATTTATTAATTAAGTGCAAATATTGTACATTTTTAATTTATTCATAATTTATGATTTTTTCTATCGGCAGGAAACTCAATTTTCAATATTTTAGTTTTCAACTCTTATTCGTCGTCACTATTTGACTAGTCACTTTCTGAAAACAATGACTAAAAGGGTCAACATGTTGAAAAGTGTGTTTCTTGTTTTCTTCGGCAACAAATGTTTAACATTTAAAACGGTTTAAAAACAATCTAAGAGAAAATTGGATAAGCACACTTCACATTCAGGTGTACTTGCCTATTGTATATTTGTTTTAGTTTGAAATAATGAATATCAAATTAGATTAAACACATATACTTTACTTAGATACGTGTATATGTAACTACAGCTTGAAGGACTCTTCTCCTTCTGAAGAAGGCATGTAGTTGAAATGTAGAAGTGATTTATGTCTGTGTCTATCTTTGTATTACTTGATATAATGATATATGATACTATCATATCGTATATATATATATTTTTTATAATAATATGATTATATTTTAATATATATTTATTATATTATTATATTCTTTTCATATTATATTGGCTTTTATCTCTTATATCGTACCTTGCTACGGCATTCTCCTTCGAAAGTGCTACACTGTTTGAGTGCTTCGGTTCAATCGCCAAGCAGTCGTATCAGCTTGAGTAGCGATCACATCTATTCCTGAGTGATCAAGGACATCTAAATATAGTAGTGATTACAAATGATTTACTTTTCTATGTGTTCATTTGAAAATCTAATACATTAATAATAAACAAGCTTTCGACATAAACAGTGAAATCATCAATCAATGATTCAAACCTACATTGATCAATCCCAGAAGAGAGTTGCATATAGCGAATAGTAAATTTTACAAAATTTTTAATATACATTCTTGTCACATTCCCATTACCACTTTCTGGACATAGTCATTCCTGCACTGCCAACCATTTTATATACCACTCTTATATCATATATATCATACCCTACCATATTTATTCTGCATCTAGTGTTAACGTTGGTTATTGAATACTACAAGATACCGATTAATTACGTTGAAAAGATCTATGTCTTATTTATCCCATCTCTATATTAGTGAAGTTGTAGAATCATTGATATATGTACATATATATATATAATATACGTTATATAATAATATGATGGTAAAATACGAATATGATATACTTTGAAAAAACTAAATTTTCATCCGTATTTCAAGCATTTATTTCTAATGGCCATATTACCTATACAATAACGCTTAATAGTATAGTGTTATTATTGAGGTATGTTATTCATTCTTTGTCTAGTATTTTACACACTAATAAAGGGACGGACTTATGGACAGGTTCTCTAAAATCTGGCTGATAACTGTCGCAAGATGAAATCGTGTCACATGCAGCGAGCAGTGGCTGTCGTTGTGAGGGAGGGATCTGATCGACCGTCACCTCTGCCGATGCTCCTGCTACAATAGCTGTTTCCATCTCCGGCCTCCAATCACTATTGTCAATAATCGAGTCTCTCTGTCTCTCTCACTGTCATCTCATTCAATTCCTTTCACCCCCCCCCCCTCAGACTCACTCTCTCTCTCTCTCTCACACAAACACACAGAACCATTATTTTTCAAGAAATTCCATTCTATCGAAATTCCTTTTGCAAAATATCGCAATATCACTCATTTATCCATAATATAACAATATTTCACGACAAAATTTTCAAAATGATATTTTAATAAAAGAAACATGATTTTTATTGTACAATTTTTTCTTATTTATGAACAAAGCGATTTTAAAGTAAAACAAACTATTTTTTATTGTTTCCTTTTTGTTATTTCTATTATATTTTATCAAGTAGTAAAGTTGTATGTTGATTTACGAGTTATAAAATGTATTAATCCACTGTAACTTTATTGCAAGATAATGAATCAAATCATTTCAATTGTGTTATCTTTTCACTGATAAGATTCATAATAATTTTAATGAGTTAGTGATTTGCATTAAATGTAGAGGTCTTTGCCAGCCAAACCAGTTGTTGGTTGAATTGTTTGGTGGTTTATTCTAAACAGGCTCGGCAGAGTTGCTTATAAACAAAAGTTTTCAAGGTGGTTAGCTTGCTTTCCGATTAGTTTATACGCCAGTCGCTAGGGCTGGTACAATATGCATCATTCAAACAGCAATTTTTTTTAATGGAATTAATCAGCAAAGAATCAAGGCGTAACGCAATACTGTTATCTCTCTATGCCAGGATGTACGAGTGGCATATTAGTGGTTACGAGATCTCTTCTTCTGTGCTCTGAAGAGGTTGGTGTGAAGTATACCAATTATAAAGGAAAAAACTGATATGGTAGGAAGTTTTTGGCATAATATTTAATGAGACAAATTAAAAACAAATTATACAACCTTTAATCTTAAATAATTTAATTTCTTCTTTTCCTAATTCTTCTGCTTTACAGAAAGAACATCTTTGACGTTTTATCACCTATAACACGTATATTTGTGTTTACTAAACACTGATTCATTAAACCTACCTATATGCGACATAAAAACCTGGTATTTCAACTCCTTATGAGAGGATTTTTAAATGCTGCACTTTGAGTTTAATCGTAATTGCAACTACATAAACCTGAATTCTCGAAAGTTAACTAGACTGATGAGCAGGAATATTTATTCAGGTGTTTTTACAATCAAAGTTAGTATGGACGCCCATTCTGGTTTTGACTATAAATGAATCAAATATTATTATCTCAAATGTCTATTTGGATCCTTTGATTTAGTATAAAGATTACTTTTTTCTTGAGTTCCTTTTATAATAGCCTTTTTGGGATTAATTATACATATCTGTTAATACTAATTGGTGTTTTCATTATGATACGTAAAACAAATTGTTATTAAGAATGATTGAAGTTTACGACAGCGATGCCGCTAGTTTTTGAAAAACCTGAAAAAGAGGAGACAGACAGAAAAGTTTGAAAAATACTGAGTTAATGTATGCCATCAAATTATTTTATTATTATAGATAAAAAAAAAAATTATATCCGAGTTTGAATAATATCCAATGGTTTTTTTTTTGGAAAATTTTAGAGAAAAGTGTTTTGAATAGTTGAAATACAGAAGGTTCAGTTGGCAGAGATAAAAGAGAGAAAAGAGCCACGGTCTTGTAGTAGAAATAGCAGGCTGCCGGTGATTAGTGATAGCCCCTAAGATATTTAAGGCACCCCTTAACAACAAACACCCTCTCCAGTAGCAATCTTCCCCTAAAATACTCTACTTTTAAAATGCTATACATATTTCTTGCATACTTATTATTTGTATTCCATAATAAAGCCATTAAAATTTGTTTAAATATAAAATCTCACTATTTTATATTTAAACAAATGTAATCCCTCTTCTCTGCCCTTATGTAAATTAGTTATCTTCCATAAAATATATTTTATAATGATAAATATTACAAAACCTTTATTTAAAAACTCTTGAGCATTCTGGCAGTAATGCATCAAGTTTGACGAATATCAAAATAATTTGTACTTAAAACCTTCCTCTTGTTATTATATTATATCAACTCACAGATAACTGTGTACACAAATTAAAAGCTTAATCTTTCGAACAGTAACAACTCTCGTCAGAGGATCAAAACGTACAATCTGTTCGAATCTCTGACGGATAATTTAGCTTAACTCTGTTCGAGTTCTGTATAATTTAGGTTGCAGGCATTATTTAAAATAATGTTATTCACTCTCTCTCTCTCTCTCTCTCTCTCTCTCTCTCTCTCTCTCTCTCTCTCTCTTTATTATATATATATATATATATATATATATATATATAACTTAATAAACGAATAACAGTCCGGCAGGACAGATTACATTTAAAATAAACTGTGACACATAGACAGAAACATAACAAAGACTCACTTTTCAATATTTCGACCGCCGAAATACGGTCGAAAGATTGAAAAGTGAGTCTTTGTAATGTTTCTGTCTATGTGTCACAGTTTATTTTAAGTATTTATTTATATACATATTTATATATGTAATCAAAGCATGATATGAAATGGGAAAACAAGACTAAGATCTTTTAACCGTAACAAGCGGTCTTCGTCAGAGTCAAAAACCCAATTCCTACCTACCTACCTATTACCTACTCCTATATATATGTATACATGTGAGATTAAATTTTCTGCCTACTTTTGTCTTGATCAGTTTTTTGGATTTCTTTTCCAAATCTTGTATTAGTCCTTTAAATTCTTCTGGAATTTAAAATTAAGTTAACATTTTCCCCAGTCCTGGAGAATTTAAAGGACTAATACGATATTTGGAAAGGAAATCCAAAAAACTGATCAAGACAAAAGTAGGTAGAAAATTTAATCTCACATGCATAAATGAAGGACTGTTACCCAAATATACGAATATATATATATATAAAGATTTCACATAAACACGTGAAATAACAATCAATGCTGAAACCACAATATGAAATGTGAAAACAAGTTTTGTTTTCCCATTACCATATTATTAACGGGAATAATTATAATATTTAATTCACAATTTTTTTAACATTACAAAGAAAATGAAATTATCTGATAACCGATGATAGAAGAAAATCCTTCCCTATTTTAAAATGTTTATTTCACCGCACACACATACTCACACAAACACACGCACATACACACACACACACACACAACACACACACATATATATATATATATACATACACATCCTTCCCTATTACCACGTAAAATAAAACAAAAAAAAAGTATGGGGCCTATATATTTTGACTAAATTTAATCAATTGGTAACTATAGATGAAAACAGTTACTTCTTCAAAAAATATTATTCACATTTCAGAATGACTTACTGCAGTTATCTGCTGATATATATGAAATAGTAAGGACAAACAGAAGCTGAACACTTATTAGATTAAGGAAAAGCATTCACCCTAGTTGTTATAGTTATATTGTTATTTAACAACTATCTTGATTATAGGCAAGCTATTAATCTGTTTAGTTTTACTTCAGCCATCTTGCGTATTATCTTACCAGATTTCTAGAGCTGAGATCGTTAACAATTAACTGACATCGTTCAGATTTGGGACAGTCTGTTATAGTTTCTTACTCTATATAAAAAATCTATAATGTTACAGATAACTACTAAGTTACCTTCAGCTCTAGATGACTTCTTGTAATATAAACGTGGAAACTGCTCTGTTCAACAGTTAATTCTTTTCTTCTTTATTGTGTAATATTTTAATGGAATATTTAGTATGACTGAATATATTAAATTATAAACTCTCTCCCAATAATTGCATTTATTTTTTTTTTAAAATTCATGTACATGGAAAACATCTTTAGATGTAGCAATGTAAAACCAAACTGAATTACAGTTCCATATATATTAGTTTAATTTAATCCTCATTAGGAAATCAATTAATGATTTAATATCTTATAAATTTTATTATTGATAAAAATGATTAAGAAATAAATTGTTAAATTATATAAATTATCTCTAAACTATTTTTATATCAAAAACCGATGAAAACGACAGTGTTGAAGAAATTTGGTCATAATAGGATAACAAATGATTAATTAAGAGCCCCAGTGATTGAAAGTATAAATTGATTGATATGAAGCTAAACTTTTGAATTTAAATGAAATTTTAAAAAATAATCTATCAGTATTCATGTTTAAATGTTATATAAACAGTGGAAGTCATGAATAGAGATTCATTTTTTCCAGCGGTAGAAAAATGATTGGCGTTTGTCGATATCAAGTAAATTAAGTTGGCATCCTTTTCATCTATTTTTGAAAGAGTTAATTTTCTTTAATTATTCTCTTCATTCGATTTAAATCAATATTAATAATGATTAAAGTTATCTCTTTGGTCCCTCCTTTTTTTTAATTAAATGAGTAATCTCTTTGTCTTCGGGAGAGGCTTGAAAATTTATTCAAGTTCCTGGATGTAAGAACGCAGAAAAATAGTGGCTATTTACAGTGTAAGGTACATTAAAAGAAATTAATGAAGAAATACGGGTACTTTTGCTTTTGATATGGTATTAAAAACTGTTTGAATAAAGGCTGGAGTAGATATGACAAGTATATTCTGTAAAGAAGTAGATTAACAGGTGGGTAAAATAATATTACGGTTTAACGTAAGCAAATGAAGTAGAAAAGTAAATATGTTTTAGAAACCATTAACCACAGTCCTATAAGTTTTTACCTTTCATAGCGCTAATAAACACAGCATGCACTCAGTTGCTGAGTGACAAAGACCCAAGGTGTGAGGATTTGCGGAACACAGCTAAACGTAGTCAGTACATTGATTGCTGGGCTTTCTATATAATGAATGCTGCACTCAGGTCTTAGCAAAACCTCATTAAGTTCTTGAGACGTTAATAATCTTAAGATATGAAGTCATTAAAAATTAAAAAGAAACTAAGTGCTTCCAGAGATATAAGGTATAAAGGCTCTTAAACTTTAAGTCTTGCACAAGTCTCCGGTGTTCATGGTGCTAAATTAGATCGAATCGGCTTCAGAGCAGCCCTGGCTTAACCATTGTTAGTTAAGAGTATTCCGTAATACATGATGCTATGTGCTTAAATTTAAAGTTTACCTCATTCAAGAGTGTGGTAGCGGTCTTAACCCTGCAATTAATTGCATTCAAGTTGAGGAATCATAAACATCGTACAGCTTCGATCCGCTTTACTTCCTTCCCCAAGTAAGTAGCAGCAAGACTTTACAAGACGATGAAAAGAATTAGGATTGTGGTTCATATGCGAATCGATGAAATGAACCTTCCATGCTAATAGTTAGACTTCTCCCATCAGACCTGTTTAGTATATTTCATCTTTGTTACTTATTAAATAATGTTAGTTATTTTAGAGTTCTCACGACATATCGTTTCAGTCAGACTCAACAGGGTAGCTGCTAGGTGACATTTGCTATGTTAGTAGGCCAGAGGGCATGTGTGCTGCACAGATGTTTCCATTGAAAACAATGTCTCCATTGCATGTATTCACAACCTACTCAGATAATTTCATTTACAACTATTACGATCAATTTTTGTATTTGTCATTTTAAACTCTCTTATTTTTTTCATTTATACATAAAATGTGATTTTTTTTTAAATTTCGAACTTATAAACATTATGTATTCCAAGGATACAAAACATTCTCAACACCTTTCATTTTTCTGTAATTAGAGTTTTTTTCAATAGCTTATCCTTGATAGTTTTTAAATTGTGACCCCAAATTAATTCACCCCTGCTCAAGATTTCTTAAGTGATGTTAGAGCAACGTTGATACGGTTCTAAAGTATAGGGATTGGAATATTCCCTATCTGGGAATATAAACAAATCAATGTATAATAATTTAAAATCAATATCAATGAATCTATAAGTTTTGGCTTTGTACTTTGGACTCATACCTACTGAAAAACAGGATTTTGAAATTACTTTAAAGGTTGTAGATAAAACAAGGAGTTTTAAATAGATGCGGACAAAATGATTTTGGCACAGAAATCTACAAATTTGCAGAAAAAAACTGCAAAAAACATAATCAAGTATAGAGCTCACGACTTCTTTACTATTAACTAAACGGTTAAAAAAACAAAAAAGTCTATATCAACCCTGCAGAATACTCTGTAAGTACTGACGAAACAATACAAAATAGCTTGATAGTATGGCTTAAAAAGCATAAAATATAATTTACTATAATATTTAAAACTTTTGGCCATCACAAGTAGGAGAAATGGTGTATTAAACAAGCGATAGAACAATATTATTATTTTTAAAGATTTCTTAATAAGATTATAGTAACATGCTTTTTAATTTTTGTTTATGAATTAACTGATTTAATATGTTTCACTGTACACTACAACAGGGGTGACCCAACTGGTAAATATACGAACTATTGTGCTACTTGCATCAACAGTAGTGTATTAAAGTGAGCCAACTCAATAGCGTGATAATTAAGATGGTAGTTAAACTGCTTATAAAAATAAACGGGCTAGAGGTGTCAGTGACGTGTTGCACAAGTTTAGATGAAAACATAATTAAAATATAATAATTAATAAAGAAAAAACATGTTTTAAAATCTTTAATAAACATAAAAGGAAAGTTGATGGTAAACAACTTATTTCATTCATAATGAATGCCTGAATAAAGGATTAATTGAAGGCTTTCCTATGGTGTAGTTGGTTTGACAAGAATTTCCATTTTTATTTATATGTAAGAAGTTACCTTGTTATTTATTTATATATTTTGCTATAACTAAATAAATAGACACAGGGTGAACCAAAAGTAGGTAGACAGTAAATAACAAATGCAGGTGCTCAAAACTGATTTTGATCACGATTTGGACATCTTTAGGGTCTGCCTCTTGCGCTTCGACTAACATTTCTCGAACAAGTCTCTCTGGATATTATTTTCTTAAAATGTTCTTATGCGATTTTTTTAATCACCGACACTTCTTGGTTTTCCATATTCAAATTGTACATCTTGATCTAAAAGTTTCTTGATGATACATTTCTCGATAAATGGATTCGACGAAGAGGTTGGCCGGTACGTTCACAGGACTTGATCCCAATAGATTTTTTTTTCTTTTGGGGAGTACTCAAAGACAAAGTTGTATCCAGACAGACTTTTACATAACGGGTAGCGATCGTCTGAGTAGTGCAGAAATATTTTTCGAAGCGTTAGGGACAGACTTCAAAGCTGTGCAAATGAAAGCAGTATGAGCATCTGCATCGGTCAATGACTTTATTTATAATAATAGATATATTATTTTTTTTAGTATGATTTCATCCATGTGTTAAGCAAAACGGCTTATTTTTAAATCTGGAGGCTGAGGTGATGATTCATAGTTCACATGGTTTCGGTTCATGATCTTGCAACAAGCTAGATAATTTAGCTGGCATAGGACGGTTATATTCGGTAGCTACAAGAAGGGAGAAGGTGGTTACCGTCAACCAGGAGTTTGTGTATAGCATCGAAGACCACTGGGAAGAGACAGACACCAGACTGTGTGCCTTGGAAGTGCGAACTCATACAGTACTTTGAGCAGTCAGTATTGTAACGATCGTTATTAGATTATATAATTTTATTCTAAAAACCACCAAAACTCGGGGGTTAGTTTAAAAGACTTTCAAATCTGATTAATAATTAAAGATTTAATAAACTGTATCTATTAAAAGGCTTTGCCGTTCACTTGTTAAGGAATGAATAATATGCAGCATGTTCTTCAGTCTATGTCGATAACAGAGACAAAACTACTGGAAACATTAATACAGAGTTTCCGACTCCAAAATTAACATAACTGCTTATGCATGGTCTGTCAATTTATTTAAAAACGCACTGACATCTTTTCATAACAGTATTTGTTTGATTTAATTGCTTTCTTTGTTTCATTGCTCATACAAAGTGCCCCAATAAATATGTGTATGGTATATTATCTTTGTTTTGGTCTTTGTAAGAAAGTTGTGTTTAATTTAATGTTTGCCAGGCATTTTCATAATCTTCTGGCAGATTCTTCTATGTGGCCTTGCTTAAAGAACTTACTGATTTCCTATTTTGAAGGCTTTAACGAGAATAGTCTTACAGGATCACCTGTACACCTGCGAGGTATTTGAGGTCGACATCCGAGGATACTTTTTTCTGCTGCGTGTCTTTACTGTCAGCGCATTACTTAATGGTAGGAATGACGTTGGTAAGTAAGTAAGGTATGTAAACTGCGAGTGAGACTCTTATGTAGTAAGTGATGCCTTATGTCGCGCATATGCAATGAGACCTTTCAAGACACTCCTTTCGTCTTTTCTTTTACTGTTTCAGACATGACTGCCATTATCTCAACTCAGCTGTTCACACAGAGCCCCCTTAATTAGTCATTAAAATGTTAATATAATGACCAAACGCTTAGTACATACAGTAAATGCAACTTCAATCTATCCAATTTTTTTCATTTTACTTTTTGAATAATTTTTGAAAAAAATTATTCAATTAAAAATAAAATAAAATTAAAAAAAAATTAAATTTTCAAAAATTAATTGAACTTGTATTAGTTCAATTGAACTTATTAAAAAAAAATTACAAATTGCAGAAGGCCTGAAATTCATAATTTGGATACTCCGGACTAAGGATGTGAAATACAGAATGTTTAAGATAATTCTGTTCTTCAAAATAATTGTAACCAGAACAGCTGGTAGACTATGGATGTTCAAGAAACACGTAAATTACTTTACACGGTAAAGAAACACACTTAAAAACAACTATGCTTTTATATAAAACATCTTTTGTGATGTTGTTTATTCTATTTGATAAGATGTTTCCTTGTAGTATAGTTGAGTCGAGACTACGACACACATACGAGTACATAATTTTAAGCTGATTCTTCAGTGATTTGATGACACTGACATTCTTTCTTACATGTTTCTGTCATTGTTCAGACAAAATAGAAGTATTTTGAAGTCGTAAAAACTAAACTTTGGCTTAAACCTTCAATGTAGATGGAAATCAGATAAATGACCTCTTTTGAATAATTTGAAAAATCTCTATCAGAACATTACCAATAACAAGGAATTACAATTAAAACCATTTAAACAAAGATGATATATGATATAGAGGTACCACAAATCTAATACATCTGTAATCAGAAAGCTGAGATGTGTATACATCTACATGACAACTCAAAGTGGATTCACCAGTGAGGGTAAGTGTTAGATTTCGGTTGAGAGGATTTTCCTGGTATAAACAGAGGAAGAGATGAGTCTGCATAATTAATGAAACATCTTACAAATGGAACTTCATGTTTCAAGACTGAATCCTCTCTACTTATCCATCTTGAATCAGGTCTCCCATTTTTCAAGCATATTAAAAATCATTCATCGTTTTATAAATAACTCATATATTTTCATATATTTAACCAAATTATAAAAGTAGTTTTCTAAAAATGATATTTCTATTATTGGAAATTATTAGAAATAGCTCATTCTAACTGACTTTACAACTCTAAATAACAAAAGGCATGTTTCTATCTAATTATCCTCTTGGTAATTTAAAAGTTCGTAGTGATATTAATTGAATTTTACTATCAATTAATTCATAAATAATTTTAATGTAGCCATAATAATTACAGTAATTATGATAAATATCCATTATTTATGGATTTATAACAATATGGATATAAAAACAATTATTTTGTCTCTTACAGTGCTTCAAATATAGCAATATTTGAATCACTCCTTCATTGTAGTATCATAACATCTTTTAAACATGTCAGAATAAGCTTGTTATTTCACATCAATTGTATCATAAGAATATTTACAGCATTTTATATTCAGTACAATACAATCATCATAGTATTTTTTTGTAAAATGTCAATGGATATGTGTGACTAATATGTGCTATTATTAGTCATAGACTTCTCAATTCACTATTTCTATGTGCTGTAGCTTATCCAATAGTCTAATGCAGTTCTTCTCAAACGGTGCGCCCGGGCGCACTGGTGCGCTCTGGAAGGTAGCCAGGTGCGCCCCAAGATAATGGAAGATTAAGTTTATATAACAGATTTATATTTTAGTTTTTGCACCATTGTAATTTATTTGAGAAAACACCAAGTATGGGGTTTTCAAGTCTGAGTCAAGTCTCGGCTACTTCATATTTTGAACTGGAAGGTAAATTTCTTTAATCTTTAAGCATGAATGGATAATACTTCATCTGTGCCTTTACACGGGGATTTAAATCATTTTTACTAGCCCTCCCTCTCTCTGTCTCTCTCTCTCTCTCTTTCTTTCTTTTTCTTAAAAAAAAACTATACATTTTAATTTCCAATCATTTTCCTGTTATCAAATCACAGGACTAAATTTTCTATATTAAAATCATTGATGCGCCCCAACGTTTTGGTTTGGTTTCATAGGTGCGCTCCAAAGTTTTGGTTTGGTTTCATAGGTGCGCCCCAAAGTTTTGGTTTGGTTTCATAGGTGCGCCCCAAAGTTTTGGTTTGGTTTCATAGGTGCGCCCTGAAGTAAAAAAGTTTAAGAAGCGCTGGTCTAATGAAGCCAACATCAGGACATTAGCGTAACCTGCATTTGTGAACCTGGATGATGGTAGCGATCTGATCAGCTGACGGGAGTTGTAACTTCAAAAACGGTATTTACAATATGAGACCAACCTATGGACTTTGCCATTATTCATACTTTTTTATGTTTTTATTCATTTTGGTGAATAATTTGAAGCATGGATTCATTTTGATTAAACACATTATTTATTTGGCTCTCTGTACTTCTAACTAGCATGGAGAAATAACTGTACAAGCTACATATATACTTTGTTCTATGGGCATTCAACAAATCTATTTATAAAATCAGAGAGTATTAAGCAATTTTAAGAGACAAGTAATTTGTTATGGCACAACATCAGACCATAGTCTCTCAGGTTACGCTGCTGTAAACTAATAAGAACAGGTAATTACTTTAGTCTTAAAAACCTTCTTACTATGTGCTCAAATTAGTATTTTGCAAAAGAATTTTATTGGTAAACTCTAAATCCAAAATGTCTTGGTTATGCGAGAACTGAATAAAATAATACGATTGTTAGTATTTTAGAGATTATTAGAAACATTAAGAGAAACTTGCACTGTTTTATCGCGTGAGCTCAGTAACCCCAAAGGCAGGTAATTAGTAAAACCAATGTTGTATTAATTGAAAACACAACACTATCTTTGTTACACTAACTCAACAAAAGTTTAAATTAGGTTTACTTAGTCATTATTATGAGTCTTTTTATTTTTACAAAACAATCATTTTGTAGGGTAAAAATCTAATGAAATGGTCTCCACATATAAAAATTTTAATGATATAAACAATGCGTTTCGAACACGTAATGTTCTTCCTCAGGCATTAACTAAGGATGAGTGCCTCTGAATAAGACTGACTGAGGCATTCATCCTTAGTTAATGCCTGAGGAAGAACACTACGTGTTCGAAACGCATTGTTTATATCATTAAAATTTTTATATGTGGAGACCATTTCATTAGATTTTTACCCTACAATGAGTAAATACCACATAATAACTGATTGCACTACATTAGAACAATAATTTTGTTTTGAATTCAACTTTCTGGGAATTACAATAACAACAGTATTGAAATGTTTTAGTTGAATCAATATATTTTGTTAAAAAAAAACAGTAAAATGTACAATTTGAAAAACTTTTAAAAAATGTTTAGTGTAGAATATGAATTGTTTTAGGCATCAAATAGGCATTGTTAGGGAACAAATGGCTTCGGTTATGTTTGGTGGAGGCTTGCAAGCATTATTCATCAAATGGATTTAACTCATATCACATGGTTTGAATAATGAAATATCTTTTTGTATAGGAATAACAAGACGTGATGTGTTTCAATAACTCTTCTTTCAAAACAAAAAAAAAAAACTTATTTCAAAAGCACATTGCATGATAAATAAACTCTGGAACAATATTAACCCAACAGAAATGATTCCAATATTAGCTTTATTTCTCCTAGTGCTAGTTTGGATATTCATAAATCTACAGGACAACAAAATTTCATTAAAAACATGTTAAAGAAACAAAAGACCACGTTTTACATAAGTTATCTAAAAAAAAGCTTTGTTTTATCAAAACACCTTCTGGAAATCCTTTTTTTTTTTGTAAAATGGCTCGTCATTATTTTTTAATCAAAGTTCAAGACTGAAAGAAAATACAAATTAAAAACAAATCTTATTTGCATTAATAATTAATAATATAAACAGAATATATGACTTAATATTCCGTTAAGTTCTTTGCTTTTAATGTGTTATACGTTATCAGGTTTCTAGTACCACAGAGGCTTTTAGTAACCTAATACCTTACATACCTTCTTGCTTGGAAACTGGTTTCGGAGCATACCTTTTATGCTCCGGTATCCGGTATCTTTTACTGAGAGCTAATTGATATGCTTACTTGGTATTGTAATCAAAATTGTATCGGCACATTAATTTTGATGATTATACCTTAAATATTTTGTAAGTTTTAAGAGCTTTTAAGATATTTTGTTGTTGTGTGTTCATCAAAAAATTGAACATGAATTATTAATTGGCATAATTACTACTGGTGGCAATAATTATTAGTAACTAACAACTCTTAGAACACAGGAATATGGGCTTTATCATGTTTCACCAAGACATCTGATAGAGTGATAACGTCAGAGTTTGTACTTCCGAATTTTATTATTACCAAAGCAGGGCTCTTTGATTTCAACCATCCGCTGAATCGATTTGGACCAAATTAGTGGAATGGATAACTACCGAATAATCAAAAATATTAAGATATACGACAAAAAATCAAACAGTTATCAACGAACAGATGAATTAAAAATCAAATAAACTGTTTAAACCTTTTAGGGCAATAAAAACATTTAAGAAACAACCAACAAACTGACTCATCAGAAACAAAAAGAACAGAACTACACAACAATAAACACGTTATTATAGTTATTAACTAGAACATTAGTGGGCAATTGGGAACACTGATAAAGGATTGAGTGATAAGATGAAGTATCATACATGACATGGACGTTGGAGCAAGTCAAAGTGATAAGACGAAGTATCATACATGACATGGACGTTGGAGCAAGTCAAAGTGATACAAATTGTATGAGGTGAACTGAAAGGAGTTCAACAAGGCGAAGTTAAACAAACGAAATAGAACGAAATTAAATAGTTATGACTGATTTTATATTAACTTCTGTTGTATCTTCAATCATTTAACATTTTCTTCAAATATGTAGGAAGCATAAGTATCTAATAAGAATTTATTTATATGAAATCTCTTTTTCTAAACATTTAGTTAACATATTTAAATTTATTCCAAAAAAGTTGTTCATTTGGTATATTACTGACTATATAAGTTGTAGGAGTCAGCATATCTTAAAAAAACTATAAAATCTTAAGCTGTTTGAAGTTGGAAGGTACTACTAGATTTTTAGTACAGGTCACTGCAAAGGTTTAGAAAAAAAAAGAGACATTCTTCTACTATTTTTAGATAATAGTTTTCCACAACTGAAGGCAACACAAACATATGAAGAGCAATAACGAGAAATATTGTTAAAAAAAAATTATAAATCAATCACTATTTCTTTCAATATTACGATAACAAAATATACTTTACAGGCGGTATGTATTCACCATGACTAAAGAGTGGGCACATTAAAAGTGTAGATTAATCTCCATGATTAACTAAAAGCCTTAAGGGAGCTCTCTTATTCAAAGAAAGTTCGGGAAGAGTTGATGCTAAATGAACAAGTTTGGTGGAGTAGATTTTAAATCGAAGTCCCAAGGAGGGTTAATTCATGAAGGTATTTTAGTGAAAAAGAGAAACGATATCAAAGTAATTTAAAAATGGTTTTCTCATTAATACTTTAACCTAACTAGTTTCATAATTTAACACTCAATAAAATATAAAATTGAAATGTATAACTATGCAAGTGAGAATAGTGAGTTATGTTACAATTTTATATTCACTCTGCAGCTTCAAACATTTGTAAATACGAGTAAATCATCTATTTATATTTTCATTCCAAAGTAATTATTTAACCCAAAATATATTTCAAATATTATGGAAAAGATACAAATATTTGAGAAGTATGATATTACCGACATTCGTAATGTCAACATTATGTCTGGTATTTATATATTGATGTGGTGATCTAGACAAATCAGGTGTGACAAACAGGCAACTTTCATTTACTGGATAATAAATATACACTTTTTCATAAAATAAATTATTTCTCTAAAATGAATAATATTTTTTGCTTATAATGTAAAATTTGAACATGAATTATTAATTGACTTAATAACTACTGGTGGCAATAATTATTAGTTACTAACAACTCATAGGACACAGGAATATGGGCTTTATCATGTCTTACCAAGACATCTGATAGAGTGATAACGTCAGAGTGTGAACTTCTAATCTTATTATTTACCAAAGCAGGGCTCTTTGATTTCTGCCTGTCGACTAAATCAATTTGGCCCAAATTGAATTTTCATAAACTTCACCTACTCCCTTTAAAAGTTTATTGATTTCTATTACGGAATAGTTTTTTTTTTAACTTCCGACACTGAAGGATACTTTTTACTAGCATAATAAATGTCAGTAAAAAATCAGAACCACAGAAATTTTAATCGATATAAAGTCAACAGATTTCTATCAAATCCTATAAAACTAATTTATTTTATAAACAGTACCAACTACAAAAGCACAAATAATATTGGTGTTGAGTTTGTTGTTCTTTCTCAAAGATAAAAGTATAGAATTTGGTAATTATAACAAAAAGGTTATTTCTATTGATCAATTCACAAAACCAATTTCATTGGACTCTGAGGACCTCAAAAACTGTATTTCCGTCGCAAACCTCGATATTGCAATGTTCACAGTAATGTAATATTTTCATACCTCTATATATCGTATAGAAAGTACATAAAAGTAAACATTTAGACATAACAACAAAAAATATAAACTTCTCATTCTTTTATTTAGAAACTAGAAAAAATTACTTATAATTAAATTTTTAGTTTGAGAAGAATACCTTTGAAATACATCGGGTACTTGTTCAGGTTTGTCTTTTATAATACGTAAGTTGTACTTGTACAATACAACTTTTCTTAGTTTGTCAATAACTGTTTATGTAAACTTAAAATAAGAATACAAAACTTCTACTACTTTCTTCTCTATTTTCATTGTAATATCAAACAATATTGCTATTGTAGTTTACTTTGATAATGTATTTAACTAAAAACCAATGGGGACCATACATCAAAACAGAAAGAAACAAAATACTTATGCGAACCGTACAACAAATTACTTTTAGTTTTAAAGTATATTTTATTATTTCGTAATTCATGATACAAAGTATGCTTATAATTATATTATTTATATGTTACATTTTATTTTTATTTTGTTTATGTTAAATAATTAAATAACCTTTTTAACCGTTACGTTGATTTCGAAATTTCTAGTTCATTTCAATTTGCAACAGAGCTGGTTGACTCTAGCTTAGTCAAAATTATTAAAACTACACAGGATTAGTGAAAACCTTCTGACTCTCTTTTTAAATAAATTTAAAAATGAAGGTACAAAAAACTATAATTTCTCAACTGATAGGAACTTAAATTTAAATGGATTTTCAAATGTCGTTAAAATACCAAACAGTCTCATCTCAATTTTGGCATATTAGAAAGAAGTTTTGTTACCACGACTACAAGAACAGGTGATAACGTATCATTGTATCATTTTTCTTGTATCATTGTATCATTTAACATTTCTTGTTCACTTTACAAATATGATTATTACATTTGACGTCCTTAATTATGATGAAAAATTTGTTTACAATTAAGTTGTTTAACAACACTCTATGCTAAACCACTGTACTATAGTTTACCTCCACAACTCCTAGAACCACAAGCCATCAGTTGGAGTTGTAACTTTAACAAAACAAGTTTAACTGAGCTGCTGAAAACACTGTCAAAATACAAACTAACTGGACACAACTAACTTCTAACTAACTCATCACGAGCATCCTATAACAACAACTTTAGGAAAAATAGCGACTTTGTTCAGAACGAAAAACTTTTATAATTATATAAATAGAAATAATGCTATAATCAAACACTTCAATCTAATAAAAAACATTTACTCTTAAACACAAAGCTTAAAAATATATAACGGACAAAGTAAGTCTGAAATTTTAATAAAGTTTGTTTTTTCGATTTATTTTTCTTTGATTTTGTTAAGTTATTTGTACAAAATTACACACACAGAATATGTAACTTGAGATAGAGGGTAGGTGATGCTAAAATAAACACCATGAAACTTTGGAGATAGTCTGCTTAGAGCATATTAGCTCTACTATTTAGCATATTAGCTTAAAGTTTCACTGGTACAAGCCTTCGCTTTATTCAAAGTTCGTAAACCAATTTTAATGAAAAATAATTTTCTATTTTGTTGAAACTTAGAACTTTTGCAAGTGTTACCATTACTAGCTATTGAACATTACTTATTTTGATGTGTATAAGTTTATGGGGTATTTCTTAAACACATAATATGTATTTGTGAAGCAAATTGAAATAGTTTAGTCAGTAATTTCTGTTTGTACAGGCAGGTTTTACCTTGTAGTTCTTAGTAACTGCGTGCTTTATTTGCTTGGTTAGTCACATGAATTCGTCTGTGTTCTACTTGATATATATATATAAAACAGATTCAATAATATATCGACCGTTTGATAGAATAGGTGTGTTCTCTAATCGGGGTTCGGTCAATTTTCCAGGATAAAAAATCAAACTCTCGTTGCCAACGTTTCGGTTTTATTTAAAACCTTTTTCATAGGCAGAAGTAAGAATTTTTTAACTAAGGAAATAAATTTACATTATTTAAAGGAACAACAATGTAAATTTAATTTTCTTAGTTAACAAATTCTTACTTCTGCCTATGAAAACGGTTTTAAATAAAACCGAAACGTTGGTAACGAGAGTTTGATTTTTTATCCTGGAAAATTGACCGGACCCCGATTAGAGAACACACCTATATATGGTTACTTAACTACTGAGGTAGAAGCATAACCTAATATTTCACTTTCCATTTATACAATTGTTACTTCCGGGAATTTTTCTATTTGAAAACCAGATATAAATTTAAAAAGATGAATGGTTTTTATTTCTTTCTAATGTATATTTTTACGGGGCATGAAGCAGACATGATGGAGAACCGTGAGTCTTCTTTTTGTGCCTTCAGTTATAAATTAAAATATATGCATACTAAATAATCATAATAAACACATGATAAAATTAATGAAAGTAAAAGCCACAAGGAACATTTAAAAAACACAGAAAATATGCTCTGCAACCTTTCAAATTTATGTCTTTAGTGCTCTCTAAAGAGCAATTGGTATTGAAATTAAATTTCTAGTTGTTTCTGATGACATAAATTTGAAAGGCTCAGAGCACATTTTCTGTTCTTTTTACTTTTACATTGTGACTTTTATTTTATACTTAAAATAAACTGTGACACAAGGACAGAAACATAAAGACTCACTTTTCAATATTTCGACCGTAATGGCGGTCGTCCTCAGGAGAAGAAGTGAAATGACGGAGGGACGACAGTCAACTCATATATAACTCATAACAATTAAAAGAAATGGTCCAGCGGACTTTTTAAATAAAATAAATTCAAAACGAAGGAAACACACAGACATAACTCACATCGATATTTCGACCATCGTCGTCATCAGGAGGTGTGAAGAGCGAAGAGTCCCGCAGGTCTTCACACCTCCTGATGACGACAATGGTCGAAATATCGATGTGAGTTATGTCTGTGTCTTTCTGTGTGTTTCCTTCGTTTTGAATTTATTTTAATATATGTATATATATAATTTAAATTAACACCAAACTTAGTTGACACCTGTTTATCAATAAGATTCTCGATTTTCCTAAATAACACTCTCTTTACTACATCTACACAGTATAGCATATTTCCAATAGTCGACATGTTTCAAATGATCACCATTGATCTCCAGGATATTAATAATTTCTGTGGTGATTTTTTCCGTATATATAATCAAAGTGAAGACAGTGCAAATTGTTTTTCTTATGTCCAAGTAAGTGAGAGTTGTTTCTCTTAACTACAAGGATGAATTGAAGTAAATTTACCCAAGCAGTTATTGATATTCTGGATATGAATAGGGATCATTTGAAATATGTGGATTATAGGAAATATGCTTTACTGTGTAGAATGTAGGTACTGACAGTTATATGTAACAGTGACGTCCACAACGCTGCCTACTACTAAATCCGATTGAATACAATTACGGGTTGTTAATTCAACAGATTTATATGTAACAAAAAATGTTAAGATCAAAATCCTTCAAGAATCCTATTTAACTTGTTAACACTGGAGAAATAGTTTATGAACAGCCAAATATATTGAGGAGTAGATTTGAATAAAATCAATCTAAGCATTTCTGTAAAGTTTAACTCCAGGCATAGAGAGGTGGTTATAGATGATAAAAGGGTGAAAATACAACAGAGGGAAACGGATAATTAAGAAGAATAACAATTCTCAATTATTTTTCCAATTGTAATAAAGTTTTTTAATATTTTACTCTGGATCGATAGGAATTGTCAAAATTTATCATAAATATAGGATAAATAACTTCATATTAATGTAGAACTTTATCTATAAATGTAAATAACTGAAAGGGATTTCTTTAAGAACACATATATGCACAGAAATACAGCTGTATTATATTAAAATAAATTTCCGGCATACTGGGCTTCTTTTGGGACAACTGGCATTATTTTAGTATAAAATTGTATTTTAAATATTTAATAAGATAAATGTAATTACTGTTAACATAATAATTTGAATCCGTTGTCATGAACCGACGGCTATGAATATTTTATGGTCATCTCCTTGACTGCATCACACAGCATGCTTCATTAATCCTTCCCTTACCTTACTGTTTGTGGGATATTTGAGGTCAACTAACGTATCATTATCAAAAGATATAATCCCTTTGTCATGGGAATGCTAGCTACTGCTTTGTTCTTTGCTTAATTAATTAAATTAAACACACATTTGTACTTTAATTAATTAAAAACATTTACGAAGTGTCCCATTCAATCAAAAATTATAAAGCAATGAAACAGTTTGGTTTGATGATTACCGGGCCACAAAGCCGGTTTGAATTATCAAATAATTCTGTAAAGATAAAAACAACAGAAACAAATGAATTTCATGATTAGAATAGGGAAAGAAAAGTCTCCACACAAAAGATTTTATCAAACGTCCACTCGTTGCTAACACTTAGTGCTCATCAAGATACATTTAAAATATAAAATATTAATAAAAATATGAAATTAAACACAGGAAAAACCAAAATATGAACTAGCATAAAAACTAAGTTACATCAGTAACTCTTTTTAGTTAATATGTTAGTTTATATTTTGGTTGTTTTTCTGTGTTTAATGTCAGATTTTTATTCATATTTTATATTGTAAATGTATCCTTATGAAGGATAGTTAGTGTTTGAAACGTGTCGACATTTCATAAAATGTTTTGTGTTGAGACTTAGTGTTTCTTCCCATTATTCTAATCATGAGTAAAAACCACATGCAATGCTTGCAAAGCTCGTGAGTGACTGTTGAATTTATTAAAAGGTAATGATGTATTTGTAAGTTTTATGTACGCATATACATACAGAATTGCACATCTACTCATTTGCAAAACACTAATTTTTTAACTAATTTTAACTGATTCTTATTGACTTGAGATGTAGGTACAGAAATAATCAAACACATATACCAATATTTTAAACAAAAAAAACTTAAAAATTAAATACTTATTAATTTTAAGCCGGGCGATGCCGATATGAGATGATGGTAAACTGATATAACTTTCTATTATCTTAGCCCTCTCCGGAAACTAATGTCTACACTTCATGAAGTTCTGGATTACTTCAAACTCTCACAGCAATAAACTACTAAATATAACTTTCTTTACTATATTAACATCATTACCTGTCCTAATTAGCACTGTAGTTTGGGGATGATTTCAATTTTATTGAACTTTTTAGGCATTAAGTTACTTCATTAAGTAACTAAAATATTAATGTTAAATACTTTTAATCAGAGTATGTAATATGATATATAAACATTATAGCTATAAGTTCAGTTATATGGGTTCAACTTGTTCTTCCTATTGTAATTTTAAATTAAAAGAAGAAAAATGTTCGCTAAAAACACATTTTTGACAAAAAAGTGACTTTTCTATCATGCATAATTGCTCTCAAACAATAGGGTTCATCTACATTATGCGGCTTATTTTTATGTAAAATATCAATTTGATCTATCAAAGATTTTGGGACCGTTGCGTCTACACAAACTTTTAGATATATACTCACCCACAAACACACACAGACACATACCTGGGAAGAGGTTACAAAAATAAATTCCCTGATGGTAGGGTTACAACCCGTAAGAAAAACATAAAAACACACACACACACACACACACACACACACACACACACACACACACACACACACACAGACATTATTGAAAGAAACGTCATAAAACAACTTTGAAGACCTCAAAACATGTAATTTCATAAACATTTCACACATTGAATTTTCACGAATACTATATTTTTAGTAAAGTAAAAAACATATTTTCTTTATAAATTTGATCAAATATTTAACCACTTATTTTGCTGCTCAAAACATGTTGAATTTAGATCACCATCATCACTAAAGTTTGGCATTCATTCAACCAGTCAAACAGACATTTAGTAGTCCAGCTGTTTACAACCACACTGTTTTTAAAAGTCGATTAAGTTACCGATTTACATATAAGAGAATGAACAAAATTAGACATGATACTTTATAATAATTTAGCTTGTCTACAAAAATTATAATTTTATAATTAAAATTAAAGTTCTGTTATGTTTATTTTTTCTTAATGTTGTTGATTAAGTTTTAGTAAGTGAAGTTTGCTTGCTGGTCTTTATGTACACTGAACTGTTGTTATTCAAGATAGTTATTTAAAACCCCACCAGTTTACCCAAATTAACTGAATTGGAACACATGAAATGAATTTTATAAATACTGTTTGCATCACTGCTGATGGAAAGCTTTACTATCCACTACCATAATTTTGAAACAATGATAATGTGAACGAATGACCGACAAAGAGACAGGACAATATTTATTATGACGAAATTGCTATTCCTGTTGTAATTTTCAGATCTATTTTAAGTTATTTTTGATATTATCTTCATTTTTGAATATTTCAACTCTTCACCAATAGAATAGGGTTTCTATTGCCTCTAATAAATTTCTCCACAAAATCTTAAAGGTCTATTTTTAAAATATATTTTTCAATACTAATGAAATTAAAATTGCTGCATATAATTAATCACGTGTGTTTACTTCTTATGAATATTAAAGTCCAGATCTGTCATTATTCCTCTATAGAATGAACAAAAAAACTACATCTGTTTTTATAGTTTCCTTTAAAAAAAAACCTTTTTATTGAAGTTAAAATTAGCTGCCATTTTTATTCTCCGACCAAATGTAAAGGTAAACATCAACATAGCAAAACAACAACTGTTGAGCAAACATTTTACAAACTTACAAAATTTCAAAAGTTGTATATAAAGTTTACTTAAATAGACGGATGTCAATTCTTACAGCTTATTCAAAATAATCACATTATTTATCAATATTTGCACTCTAGTAGCTATATAACCTTGAGTGGATTGTTAGTGCCTTTGGCAACCACAGTCCTAAATCAATTAGTTCTGTCGGATAACTATGCGGTGAACTAGACCGGCTGGGAGAGATTCCATTTAGATTTGATTCACACTTACCTTTATAGAGATGACTTGACTCCTGGTTAGAATTAAATCATAAATATATGTGAGAAATGCAGCTATCAGTGAAATGGAACAAGTTATTGAATGACGGGAACGGTTTTCTGGGAAGAATCCAGAAGAGAATGACGGGAAGAGAATTAGCTCTGGGGAAAATCTTTAATATCAGATCTGAAATCCAGATCACAACCAATGGAGTGTGATGTAGTTGACACCTGCTGCATTAATTCTGGGAGCAAAACTTAAAAGTTAATAATCAATACAATGAAACTTGACAACTACAAAAATTAGTTAAGAAATATAGAAATAATGTATTTATTATAAAGTCAATCCCAGTATTTATAAGAACTTATGGTAAATTAAATTACTGTACCTTCCCACTAGCTAATGACAACGGATACTTCAAAGCACGTTTACTTGAACTATAGTATAAGTCGAAATTAGCGAGCAGAGGCTAACTACAGATGAACTGCTATGCTACTTATGGGGAAACAAAAGTTTTACCGAATAGAAATTACTCTATCACAAGAAATTCGTTTATACTATGTACGGTTTTTTATAACCCAGAAGTTATAAAAAGGTCAGATACTGGAAGTAAAATGTTTCAAAATGTTGTCACCAGTTCTACAGGCCTCGGAGGGGGCAAGCGGACAGTTAAACTGAGATTAATGCCTGGACTCTTTATCTTTGTTGGTTGTAGGACGAGTGCTGTCGTGATTAATGGATCACAAATCGCGTTCGATATCTAGATTTCATTCGAATAAACCTCGAATGTGTCGAAGACGAACAAATTTATTCTAGGTTATCTGGATAGAAATCTTGTTGTAGGCACAGCTTCACACCAGACCAAACATTCGCAAAACGTTAGATAAAAGATGACAATCTTTTCGACAAGCAGAAGAATCCTCTAGGATTTGCGAATAGAATACAGATTAAAGCGAAATAAATTCGTAAATAAAGAGGCAAAGTTTGAATATTAGTTTGAAGTCTAAAATTAGACAGGATATTCAACTTGTGATTTGTTCTGAGTATGACTGTGTGATCAGAGAAGACAGGGCGGGGAGGGACAACACCCTTCAGAACGAATGTAGTCTTTGGTAGGTTCAACGTAATTTCCCCTCTAAACCATTGGAATTAAGTATGATAGATAGTCCACCTTAGAACATTCTATGCAAGGAATATAGTGCTACAAAAAGGAAAAAAAACTGGCGGCGTGAAGTTGAACGCCTGCGTCTGGTGGCTCAAACGATCAGAGATCACCTTGAACTGTGGGACGATCAAAGTCCACCAAGACAGTACACAGACCACCTGCTAGCCAGATCAGCTCTTATACCAGCATGGCATGAGGCTCAAGTGAGGCTTACTGGCAATAATAATAGTGCTATATATGGCAACGGCAAAGTGTTGTCTGCGGGTCTTTAATAAAAAAAAATTGAGTGGTTTACACTCAACTTTGCTATATGTAAACATACTATCAGAAATAACAAACAATCATTTCATTAATAGTTCATTTCGATTTAGCTACTAAATATCATCAATTATGATGAAAATATAGTTGTTTAAAAGCATTGCAGAACATTTAAGAAGTACTTTGCTGGTTAAGACTGTCATTTGATGTCGAAAGTAACAGGTGACATTAGCAGCGGATTTAAATCCTATGATTTAATAATTTAAACTTCTTGTTAAAACATTACACAAGAAAGTGAAACTAATAAGTGTGATCTGAAAGATAAGATCATACATTGAAATCTAACATAAAAGATTAGCACTACAATAAGACATTAGTACTGATGAACATATATGAGTTATGTCATCAGACGTTTTCAGATTTTTCAATTAGAAACAGTAGAGTTTTGTGAATTAATTTTATTAAGGATTTCTTTTGGCTAAAATTAACACAATAAATTAACTGCATACATATTATAAATATATTATTTCGTTTGAGTTATTAGCATGTTATATATATTAAATGATGTCTAATTTTAAAAAGAAATTCACTAGTAATAAATTACTTATTTCTAACCCTGATATTTTAGTAAGATTTAATAAAAATATCCTACAAATGGCTAAAATTGACTTCCTTCTTGATATCATATTACCCCTGACAATATTTCTCAATTTCTGCATTTCCTTGCACAACAATCACAGACATTTTAAAAAATACACTCAGTACTGGAATTTTAAGGAGTGACCAACTTTTTCGAAGTTGTACAGAGTACAAACTTAATTTGTTTCGATAAAAATGAGGAAATTGAGATAGCAAAGTGAATAAAGACATGGTTGCTGGAGCCTGGACACGTGTGGCAGACGTGCTTCGGTTGGAAGACTGTGTGAGGATTGGCCGCGATGAGCGTGGACGTCTCGCGAGCTGGTATCGATTGGGCGTGGGAGGGAGAAGGTTCTCAGGCGATAATTAGGGGTAGATTTCGTGATAGGAGGTCATGAGCACGCCTTATCCGGGACTGGGTTCACTTGGCTCCAGTTACTCTCACACCTGCTTCACGAAGCGTGGCCTCCACCGCTTCAATCAATCCTCTAACTCTAGAAACCAACCACAAACTTCTCACCACTGCAAAGAAACAAATCTCACACTCTCTATCTGTCTGCTTTTACTCGTCATTTTCATTTCTTTGCCAATATTTTGTTTGAATCATACAAATGTTACATACACTTCATAAAATATATATATTAATAATATTTTGTTCTCGTAGGTTGGACCAGTGAAAATTATACACAATAGGCAACCACTGTTGCTACACTTTATCAGAGTTCAACCTTTAATCCATCGTTTCGAAAATTTGGATTTATGTACTTGAGTATATAAATATAAATACTTTGATATAGTATACACTTAAGAGTAGTTGTAGTTTCCAACTGATCAAGTGTACTCGGCACAAACTTAGTATAGGACTACTTGTCACTATAAATTAAATGAGTTACAATGGAACTTTATTAGTATTTATAAAAAATCACTTACTCTCTGCTTTCATTTGTTTAACATTCCTCTTTAACTAATGATTGCTTTTTCATAAATTAAGTTTCAAAATTGGAAGTAAATATTATTTTTCAATTAGTATTGATTGATGGTAAAATAAATATTCTTTATTCTTGTATGAGAAAAAGTATTGAATTTAAAAGAAGTAATTGGAAAGTGATACACTGCGGATAAATATTGATGAAACATCTATCGCAACGTCTACCATCTGGCATTGTGTTACCAGTCTTCATTTGTAAAGCAGTAGTCCACAGGCTTTTTTTTATTTTTTTTATTTCCATGAATAAAAAAAATTGTAATATGACGATCCTTAGCAGGTAATCAGTGATCCATGATACATTCATATATCAGTACTCGAAATGAAAAATACATCAATGGTATAGCAACCTGACCGGTAAAATATTCGTACATTATCAATAAAACATCTGACACAATGCTCTCATTAGTTCATCAATAACATCTAATATTTTAAAACCAAATTTTTTTACTCAGTAACCAAATTTTATATTTTTTTTATAAAATATGTTTACAATTTTAATAATATTATACTGATCCTATTTTAAAAATATTTATTTATTTGTTATTCGGATTACTAATATAAAGCAATTTTTTCGAAAATTTATCTGTGCATATTACATTTCTATAAGGGTTCCACAATAACAAATATTGTGAACCCATATCTTAAACAATCCCTGAGTTGATTTGAGACAACGATAGCTCAGCTCCTAACTGGACTGTACAATACATTTATCAGACACTACGAGAGAAAATTTCCCTGGATGTATTGGGAGCAATTTTCTGACTGGAAAAATCTAGTCAAAATGAATGAATATAGTGAATTCCTATCTAACCTGGGAATATATATTTGCCCTATTTTATATATATATATATATAGTGGACTATATTTTCAATGACGTTTTTAAGTTTTCAAATTTCATTCTGATCAGTTACAATAAATTTTTTTTTTCGTGAAACTTAACGATTTAAGTATTAATATTTTACACAGTGTTGATGTGTTGGTAACACATGCAATAGGAGTAGCCCATTAAAAATATATGTTAATGTGGGCTTATATATAAATATATAAATATATATATATATATATATATATTTAATATGTTAATGTAGTCACCATATAAATTTTAATCACCTTTAAGGTGATTTCAAAATTCTTCAAGTAAAAAATAACATATTTATTATTTACTGTTTAAAATTCATGGTTTTTCTCTCTAACTGAAAGTATAACAAGATTTCACAATAAACACGTGGAATAAAGTGGAAAGTATATACCTTGTTAGGGGATACGCTCTGCTTTCCTTGAAAATAAACCCAACAATCTCATTACACCTACCCTTGTGGCAGGTGTAACGACACAATCTATGATAAAAATTTATCATTTTAATAAGTAATATTGATATTAAGATGGAAAGTAATTCATTGATATATCTATAAGAAAAAGAATGAATTTTTCAATGTCTCAGCTTATTTTTTAGATTTATTTTTTTGCACTTCTGGATAATATCTCTGACTGTCCAGGGTTTTAAGTCCACGCACACACACACACACACACACACACACACACACACACACTCGCACACACGCGCGCACGTACACACACAACACACACACTTACACAAAACAAACACACACACACACACACACACACTTCTACGCACACACACGCACATATAAATTACTCTATTTGCTTACTTATGAGGACATACAGACACATCAGAACAAGTTCTTTATATTCCTAGCTCTATAATCTTCTGATTTCTACCACTAAATGTTTCTGACACTAAGATTACATTCTCTTTCGGATAACTGCATTATATTTTAATACAAGGATATGTATAAAATCTATATATATATATATATAACAAGACTCAGAAAAAATACGTGACATAAAAATCAACGTCTAAACTACAGTAAGAAAGCAGAAAAATGACTAAAATCTTTCAACCAAAATAAGCGGTCTTCTTATTTGTATGTGTATACATAATATGTGTATCTGTTATGATGCAGCTAGATAACAGCATGGACCGCTAAATAGTGTTTCCTATAAAACAAGCATTGAAAATGTCAAACAACTTTTTACGAAACGTCGGCTTATAATCAGAAGTTGTATGTTAACGACCAAAATCCTTAAGGACCCCTTCGGTGAATTTATATATATATATATATATATATATATATATATATATATATAGTTCAATATAGACAAAGAAATATAGAGAAATCAAAAGAACACACTTACAATCTCTAATTTTCGGTTTGAACCGTCTTCAGGAGAGATAAGAGAGGGAAACCAAGCGCACTGGTTCAGAGACGGTTGGAGACCAACAGTGTTGCCGCATGCGCGCCCGGTCACAGAAAATAAGGTAGAGAGGAATCAATTTATAATTACATTAAATTAGTGGAATATGAAAAACTAATATTTCCAACGAAAAAGTGTATATATATATATATATATATATATATACAATTAAAATAAGCAGTGACACATAAACAGAAACACAACAAAGACTCACTTTTCAATATTTCGACCGTAATGGCGGTCGTCCTCAGGAGAAGAAGTGAATTGACGGAGGGACGACAGTCAACAAATATATATATATATATATATGTCACTGTACAATATATCAAATTGTACAACAACGAAAGAATTATTAAGTTGTTTAGCCTGTTCAAAGCAACGTAGTCAACTTGACTATGAATGAACCAGAATTTTTCATTGTACTTTGATTTTGTTTGTAATACTAGTAATCGATAAGTTTATTTTTTTTAAACAGGCTCAAATATTTAAAAACCTGGAAAGAAGTTGAAGTGTTACACTAAGCCTGAAGATGACTTGTAATAAACAAAAAAAAACATATTTTAAATGAAGGTTTGTCCAAAATTACATTACAATATTATATTTTTGTATAATATAATATGTATTATTCACTAATATACATATATATTAGTGAAGGTAGGTAGCAAATTGTTTAGTCATGTTGGATTATAGTGAACCGCAGTCTCTGCATGTACCATCTTCTGACTGAGAGATTCGATGTCAGGAACAATTTTCTTTCTATCTAGGGTTATCGATAGAAGGGTTGGTTCAGTGACATGTTCCATAAAGTTAAAAGAAGGTTAAAACTTATTCACCCTTACCCCATTTCTGATATACCTTAATTAACCTCCTACTGCTGTCTTAATACTTTGTTTAACCTTCCGATGTAACATTGTTTACTTGTTTCCGTGCACTGAAGATAATCCTTTTACGGATTTTTTTTTACTTTTATATGTTTACTGTTATTTCTCTCCTTGAACTCTTTATTCTGTATAATCTTATATACATTTTGGTGTTACTCATCTTCTTCTTCTTATCCTGATAACGAAAAGTTCAAAATATTGAAGTGAGTTTTCTATTGTTTCTACGTGTTCTTTTCTTAAAATCGTTTGATATATATATTTATTGTTGAAAATTAGATCATATTTAGCTGAAAGTTGCTTTTTCATAAGTTACTCGAGTTTCTTGAATAAAGATCTTGTTACTGTATCCACAGGTTAGAGTAAATTACCAATCGACATTTTAAATAACACATGTTTCTGCTGTCCTCAGCCATTATCAAAATATGAATTTTGAAGCTTAGTGCTTTATATAAGAAAGGTGGAATGTATTTCTGGGGGTTAAGGGGATTAAAGTAACATTTCGATAGGTAATTTACTATATGAGTATTCTATGGATACAGTAACAGGATCGTATTCAGGAAACTCGAGAAACTTATGAAAAAGGATGGTTCAGCTGAATATGGTCTAATTTGTAACAATATGTCTATACGGATACAGGAAGGACTGCTACAAAAATTTACAAATATATATATATATACTAAGTTGAAGAAACGGTCCACACGGACTTATAAAATTTTAAATTACTCAAAACACAAAACAGAAAAAAGAGAAACTGCACACATACTAAATTTAATATTTCGAACTGTTGTTCGACATCAGGAGAAGACTAGAAGAGAGGACGAAGTGAGAGAGATCTCCCTACATCGAATGAAGGAACGCTGGGAGTTAGCACCAGCCGAGTTCAGACTCGCTTTCCTTCTTTAGACGTGCGGAGATCTCTCTCACTTCGTCTTCTCTTCTATTCTTCTCCTCATGACGAACAACAGTTTGAAATATTAAATTTAGTAAGTGTGTATTTTCTCATGTTTCTTTGTCGTGTTTTGTGCAATTTAAAGTTCAATAATATATATATATATATATATATATATATATATATATACAATAAAATAAAAAACGAAGGAAACACACAGAAAGACACAGACATAACTCACATCGATATTTCGACAATCGTCGTCATCAGGAGGTGCGAAGAGCGAAGAGTCCCGCAGGAAGACAGGGCGGTACTGAACTCGGAAACCGCAGCCAGTACCCCACCACTTACCACCAAGCGGGGGAAGGGAGGGAAGGAAATGAAGAGCCAAATTAAGACGTAAAAGGAACGAGTAAAAATTATAACTATAAAAAATTATAAAAAAGTAGATAGATCAAATTAAAATTAATAAAAATAATAAATAAAAAGTAAAATAATAAATAAATAAATAAAAAATAATAAATAAATAAATAAAAAATAATAAATAAATAAATAAATGATAAATAAATTATCGGTTGAGGTTGAGTCCGGGGGAAGAGCGAGCATCAAGTAAGCATATGTATGCCTCCTCTGAAGCTCTTAGGGTAACTTTATTGTTGGATTCGGGGATCTGTTTCAGGATCTGAACCCTGAAACAGTCATTGAAACTGAGTCCATGCGAGTTCGCATGGATGGCTACAGGATAGTTACTGCGTTGACCGACTGAAGCCCTATGACCATTCATACGAAGGCTCAACTTATTAGAAGTTAAGCCAACGTAAAAGGAGTCACACTGAGTGCAATCCAGTCGGTAAACACAGTTGCTCGAGGTACAGGAGGAATTGACCTGAACCGGGTAGGAACTATGGTGGAGAGGGGAATCGAAGGAAGGATTAGGATTAACAATCAGGCAAGTTTGACAGCCACGGCGTCCACATTGTTTCATTCCAGGAACAGGATTGGAAGGCTGAGGGGAAATATGAGAGAAAATGCTTTTTAGATTGGCAGGTTTACGGTAGGAAATAGAAGGGGGGTGATTAAAGATGGAAGAAGTAGAAGTAGAAGTAGACAGAATCGGAAAAGACTCCTTAATAACAGCACGAAGCTTATAAGCGCCAGGGAAGTAGGTTGTCAGGAAGAAGGAAGTGTTACTTCTATCCCTCTTGGGTCTGGGTTGGTGGGAGATGTCAGCCGGTAAAACACGACTATCAATGAAGGAGCGAGGATAGCCTCGTTCAGAAAATTTGTCCTTTAAGAGGTTAAGGTGATGTCTGCGGTCTTGGAGATTATTGCAGATATTGTGAATACGGAGGGACAAGGATCGAGGTATAGACTTTTTAACATGGGATGGATGGCAACTATTGTAATGGAGGTACTGTTGGGAGTTGGTGGGTTTTATATGTACGGAAGTCAAGAAGTGTCCATTGTCTAAAGTAACGTCAACGTCAAGAAAGGTGATAAGTCTGTCGGAGATGTCGTAAGTGAAAGTGATGGAGGGGCAGAAATTTTGAAAGGAGTGTAGGAAAAGTTCTAAGTTATGTTTGCCATGGGGCCAAATGAAGAAAATATCATCAATAAAACGGAGATAAAGGAGTGGAAGAAGTTGACAGGTGGCCAGGAAATCCTGCTCTAATTTGGCCATGAAAAGATTAGCGTAAGAAGGAGCCATAATCGTACCCATAGCTGTGCCTCTGGTTTGAAGGTAATAACGACCCTCAAACTGAAAGACATTATGCTGTAGCACGACATCAGCCAAAGAGACTAGAAAGGATGTGGAAGGATTAAGGGGTGCGGTTCTGCCATCAAGAAAGTATCGCAGAGCGTCCAGACCTTCAGAATGAATGATTGAAGTATAGAGAGAAGTGACGTCCATGGCAACCATGAGAAGAGGATGATCAAGGGTAGAGGGAAGAGAAAGATTTTTAAGAATTTGGAGAAAATGGAAAGTGTCTGCCTTCCTCAGAAGCCTATGTCCCCCGGATAACCTCACTATTCCCGAGAGAAAAGCGATTAGCAGTTTGAAAAGAGACAGCTCCCTCCTTATCATGCCAGCTGATAAAGGTTCCTCTGTAGTCCTCATGGACCGTTCTGTCTACCACCTTGAGGCAATGAAACAACTCTCTAACTCATCTTTTTATCAACAGCTTTCTTCCAACCCTATTCCTCTTTTCCTCAAGAACTTAGTTTCTCTTCTTAATAACAGTGCTGTGTGTGAGGGCCTTTCTCCCCAGGATATTGACACCCTCATTCCCTCAAATCCCCGATGTCCTGTTTTCTACCTGCTCCCTAAAGTCCACAAGCCCTTCAACATGCCTGACTCCCCTCCCGCCGGTAGACCTATCGTTTCCAGTTATGGCTGCCTTACAGAAAGACTTTCCGCCTTCATTGATCACTTCCTACAGCCTCTAGTTCGGAACCAACCTTCTTTCTGCAAAGACACTTTCCATTTTCTCCAAATTCTTAAAAATCTTTCTCTTCCCTCTACCCTTGATCATCCTCTTCTCATGGTTGCCATGGACGTCACTTCTCTCTATACTTCAATCATTCATTCTGAAGGTCTGGACGCTCTGCGATACTTTCTTGATGGCAGAACCGCACCCCTTAATCCTTCCACATCCTTTCTAGTCTCTTTGGCTGATGTCGTGCTACAGCATAATGTCTTTCAGTTTGAGGGTCGTTATTACCTTCAAACCAGAGGCACAGCTATGGGTACGATTATGGCTCCTTCTTACGCTAATCTTTTCATGGCCAAATTAGAGCAGGATTTCCTGGCCACCTGTCAACTTCTTCCACTCCTTTATCTCCGTTTTATTGATGATATTTTCTTCATTTGGCCCCATGGCAAACATAACTTAGAACTTTTCCTACACTCCTTTCAAAATTTCTGCCCCTCCATCACTTTCACTTACGACATCTCCGACAGACTTATCACCTTTCTTGACGTTGACGTTACTTTAGACAATGGACACTTCTTGACTTCCGTACATATAAAACCCACCAACTCCCAACAGTACCTCCATTACAATAGTTGCCATCCATCCCATGTTAAAAAGTCTATACCTCGATCCTTGTCCCTCCGTATTCACAATATCTGCAATAATCTCCAAGACCGCAGACATCACCTTAACCTCTTAAAGGACAAATTTTCTGAACGAGGCTATCCTCGCTCCTTCATTGATAGTCGTGTTTTACCGGCTGACATCTCCCACCAACCCAGACCCAAGAGGGATAGAAGTAACACTTCCTTCTTCCTGACAACCTACTTCCCTGGCGCTTATAAGCTTCGTGCTGTTATTAAGGAGTCTTTTCCGATTCTGTCTACTTCTACTTCTACTTCTTCCATCTTTAATCACCCCCCTTCTATTTCCTACCGTAAACCTGCCAATCTAAAAAGCATTTTCTCTCATATTTCCCCTCAGCCTTCCAATCCTGTTCCTGGAATGAAACAATGTGGACGCCGTGGCTGTCAAACTTGCCTGATTGTTAATCCTAATCCTTCCTTCGATTCCCCTCTCCACCATAGTTCCTACCCGGTTCAGGTCAATTCCTCCTGTACCTCGAGCAACTGTGTTTACCGACTGGATTGCACTCAGTGTGACTCCTTTTACGTTGGCTTAACTTCTAATAAGTTGAGCCTTCGTATGAATGGTCATAGGGCTTCAGTCGGTCAACGCAGTAACTATCCTGTAGCCATCCATGCGAACTCGCATGGACTCAGTTTCAATGACTGTTTCAGGGTTCAGATCCTGAAACAGATCCCCGAATCCAACAATAAAGTTACCCTAAGAGCTTCAGAGGAGGCATACATATGCTTACTTGATGCTCGCTCTTCCCCCGGACTCAACCTCAACCGATAATTTATTTATCATTTATTTATTTATTTATTATTTTTTATTTATTTATTTATTATTTTTTATTTATTTATTTATTATTTTACTTTTTATTTATTATTTTTATTAATTTTAATTTGATCTATCTACTTTTTTATAATTTTTTATAGTTATAATTTTTACTCGTTCCTTTTACGTCTTAATTTGGCTCTTCATTTCCTTCCCTCCCTTCCCCCGCTTGGTGGTAAGTGGTGGGGTACTGGCTGCGGTTTCCGAGTTCAGTACCGCCCTGTCTTCCTGCGGGACTCTTCGCTCTTCGCACCTCCTGATGACGACGATTGTCGAAATATCGATGTGAGTTATGTCTGTGTCTTTCTGTGTGTTTCCTTCGTTTTTTATTTTATTGTAAAAAAGTCCGCTGGACCGTTTCTTTTAATTGTGTATATATATATATATATATATATCAGCTCAAAAATGAAGAAAAGCAACACACAGAAAAAGAGACACACTTAAAAACTCAAATTTGCGGATGATCCGTCTTCAGGAGAAAAGTGAATGCACGACCAAGCACGCTGGAAACATAACAGCAGGAAAACCTGCAACTTTGAGGAAAAATGAATATGTAAAAAAGATGTTTGGATTTGGGCAAACAAACATCGGAGGTCTAACTAGATTAAAAAATAATAATAGTAAATAATAATAAAAATAATGATAGTAGTAAATAATAAAAATAATAATAGTAGTAAATAATAATAATAATTCGGATTAAAAATAGTAATAATAATAAGGGTAGTACAAACTTTTGTGTTTCCGGCGTGCTTGGTCACCCACTCTCTTTTCTCCTGAAGACTGATCATCCGAAAATTTGAGTTTGTAAGTATCTCTCTCTGTGTGTTGCTTTTCTTCGTTTTTGAGCTGATTTGCGTCCAGTTATATATATATATAATATATATATATATATATATATGTGTGTGTGTGTGTGTGTGTGTGTGTGTGTTGTGTGTGTGTGTGTGTGTATTATATGCTTATTTTATCCTTATGGAGCATATCTCTTGCTCCTACTTTGATTAACCTTTGTTAGAAGAAAATCAGTTCATAATATCGAATCTCTCAGTCAGTAGGTTATGAATTCCAAGACAACCATTCACTTTAATGTAACAAACACAAGGTGTTTATACACCTTATTCCTTATACAGAAATAAGGAAACACAAACATTTTCTGCCTCGAATTTTTTATTTTAACCGTTATCAAGAGAATAAATAGAGGGAGAGGATGCAAACTGAGATAGTGACGGTTGGAAACTCTATAAGACAATATAACACTATTATAGCATGATTACAGCAAGTCGAATTACATAGACAGAAAGCATAAATGAAACAGAAATGAATCCGTTCTACAATTTAAAACAATGAAACAATAATCAATGGAAACACTTGAGAGGATTTCCATTTTTCAATATGATTCAGGTGATAGCTTTGCCTGTAGAGAAATGTATTTTTAACATAATATTCTTCAGTCCACTTACAAAATAGAATACTATTTTTATATAGCCCAATATACCAATTGCAGTCATATAAATAACCTTCAATTTCCTGCTGTTCTAAATTTGTCTTCTTTATTTCTTTCTTTTCTTATGGTGCTTTTATCAAACAGTCAAGTTGCTTTATTTGCCAAAATTTACCTGGAAATGATATAAAATTTGTTGTGTAGCCTAACTCGTATTCCAATGATATAAACATAGCCATCTATATATGTCTGTCTATACATATAGCAGAAGGGTATGAACCTGAGGTTAAGACATGACATGATTTCACATAAACACGTGAAATAACAAACAATGATCGAACCACAATACGAAATGGGGAAAAAGACTAAGATCTTTCAACCGTAACAAGGGGTCATCGTCAGAGTCAAAACCCAACTGAAACACTAGCTGCGCAAACACCATGGTGAGGGTTTGAGAAGACTGGGAGATAAGAGTGGTATTTTAAAAGGGTGTAAAGTCCAGGAAAGGACTGATGTCCAGAAAGAGATGTTTAGGGAAACAAAGGAGTACAGTAAGAAAGGTAATAAAACTATTTACTAGCTGTCAACCATCATAGAAGAAGCTATTGCCCTCGTAACGAAAGTATCATGCTTGAAGAGCCCGTTACTAATGTTTATAATATTTGATCTATTAAATTGAATCAACGATGACTCAGTAATATTTTTTAACAACACCAATTTTTCACCGGTAATAAATTTAGCTCCAGTCCAATCAATATGATGATTTTCATTATTTACATGCAATAACAAGGAACTACTTTTTTCTTGTCAACTTACGTTGTATTAGTGTTATTTTATACGTGTCATTAAAGATTAACCAGTTTGACCAATATAAATTTTATGGCAATTTTTGCACGGGATTTTGTAAATACCACCGGACTCCAGTTCCTTGGGTTAGTTTTTTATTAACATACTGCCTACGTTATTACGATTAGAATGCACTATATTAAAATCAAGTTTGCGGACAAGTTTTGGAAGAGGGACCAATGATTCATGATACAGTAGAACTATAGAATTCGACAATGAATGGGGCTCTGTTGAAATATTAATATTTATATTAATATAAATATTAATATTAATTAATAACATATCTTTGATGTTGAGTTTACATCTTTGTTGAGTAACAAATGAAGAACCTTTATCAGATAATACAAAACGTAAATATAGCCCATGCCAACTGTAAGGTACTATTGCCAGTTCATAGAGTCTGAGAAAAAAACTTTTCAGAGGGTGATGCTAAACTGATGGAAACTCAATCATACCGACAGTATGAAAGTAGAACAGAACGTGATCTACCTGTACATTGACCAGGAACGCAGTCATTTCTGAATGCTATAAACTCAAAGCAGAATATCTCACAGTCATAGTTTCACAGCTAGGTAAAATTACAATAGAAAAGAAAATAATCGAAGACATAAGAAGGCTGAATAAAAATGGTCAGAAGGACTTGAGTTGTAATGGATCTAAGACAAAGAGGAGTCAATGTTAAAAAAAATAGTGTAATCTCTGATAAAACAACCAGTCTCGTGATTAAGACAACTTAGATGAAACTATCACCTGCATTATTAACTAATAGAAATCAGATGTGAGGAAATATGCGTCTATTTCAATAATAGTTGAATACTCTTCTGATTAATAGGACTTTTTTGGGAATTTCCACAAAAATAAATTTTCGTATCAAAAAAGCTTAACAGACCACTATAACCTTATAAATGGAATCCTTTTTTGGAATGAGAATTACAATGAAATATACAGAGAAGTTATGTGCAGAAAGAGGAAATAATGGTTGAATATTCGGTCAACTAAATCCCATTAATCTCTTTGAAGTGATACTAATTTGAATTTAACGTTTTATAGTTTGTCATTTCCTTGTCAAAGGGATTTTTAGTAAGCTTGTTAAATAACAACAGATTTATACATAAAAATATAAGCTTTAAAAATTAAAAACATGGAGAAAAAGTGAATATACCAAAAAATTATGCATTCATCAATTTCAAGAATGAATACATGATTGAACATTAACTATATAATAAATTTTATTAAACTATAATTTATTTATGGAGATGTTTTTAAACAAAAGATTAATAATAATAGCCTTAATAATAATAAAGCTATTAAAAATAGCCTTACTATTATTAATCTAAATACAAGGAAGACTGGGGCGAGGGAGCACAGAGTCAGTATAAAGGGGAGTAGTGGATATAAGCGGACAATCCATTAAAGCATTAGGCGAACGCAGCGGTCAGCAGGCGCTATTGACCAAGCCTCGCTCTAATGGACTCCTCTGTTATTTCCTTTCAGCTATTACTCTGCTTTCTAAATAAATACCGACATTTCAAATATATCAACACTTGAAAGATATATCGACCGTCTCAGTGAATAGGACTAAAATAAAACGGCATTTGATCTGTTTTCCAGGTTCAAATCAAAATGTTAGTGCCAATGTTTCTGTTTTATTTAACAATTTTAGGTCTAAAAAAAAATTAATAGTTATGAAATCTATATAAATAAAATACTGATTTAGTCTGTACATTCCTTAGAACTGACTCAATTCAAGTTTTCTTTACGTTTCATACATTGGAGAAACCGAAACCACCCTCAGAAAAATTTCTGTCGGTTGTCCGCAAACTTTTGTCACAAGTAAACTCAGCCACCATAAGACATAGCAACCTGAAACTTTGACACTAGATTTGTGTATGCCTTACTTAAAATATAGGCTCTAAATAAATTGATAATTTAGTGCAGAAGCAAAGTTATGGAGCTTTAAGCTGTATTTTGCTAACTTTACAGTCATGTTTATTTTGAAAATACACAGGTGTGGCAAGTAGGTATTGTTAGTTTCATTTGAGCATACGAATATATTGCGTATCTGACATCATTGAAAAGATGTTTCCCGGAGTTGAGGATGTACTATCTATTAAGAATAAATAGTTTTGTGAACAAGCAATTCTCAACCCTTAATGTGAACAGGCAGAAAAAATCAACAAACAAGTTCTTACGCTATATCATGCCGAGGAAAGAACTTAGAAGTCATTAAAGATAGTGATTAGTGATGAGGAAGCAGTTCATTATCCAACTGAATTTCTTGACTCTGAATTTATTTCTCCTGGATTGTCTGCTCATGAGTAAAATCATAAACTAGGAGCAACAATCATGCTGCAATTTAGTATCAGTAATAAATTTCATGTTACGAAACATGAGTGCCCCAAACCTGTGCAACGGGAAACGACTATGAGTTCGTGCTCTGCACAGATATGCCATAGAGACGGACATTATGACTGGGTGCAGTATTGGGGAGTCTGTGTGTATACCACGCATACCATGGATTCCAAGCCACTATCTGTTTCCGTTGAAACGATTGCAAAGTCCTTTCAGAGTCCATTTCGCAATGACGTTAACTAAATCGCAAGGAGAAACTTTATCTAACGCAGGAATTCAAGTTAGCGAAACCAAGTTTTTCTCACATGGTCAACTGTAGTTTACTTGCTCAAGAGTCAGAGGTTCCAACTGTTTGTTCTTCCATGAACCTGAAGGAGAGACAGCTAATGTAGTGTATACAGAGGCATTTGCTTAACACTATATAATAATGGTATTTTCTACTATTCTATCATTTCTAATGACATTTTGGAATACCAAGTATAATAGAATTTTTAATTCCGTCTAAGAAGGCTAGGTTTACTAGTTATTATATAATTCATCACATACAAACATGCAACTTTGACAATTTATACAGTTTACTATTTCATAAAGGAAATGCCTGAAGGGTATCTTCTAAGTTCAGATTATGGTCGAAATTCACAGATGACTCTTGTGAAATAAGTTATAATATTGATTGTTTGTTCTGTAAAGATGTGTGGCTGTGGATATTACGTCCGACATTTCATTGTAAGTTATATCTGATGTTAATATAACACAACAGGTGTCCACTAACATATTTGGTTTGAACTATGTTGAATGTAGTGTAGTTAAAGATTTTAGATGTTTTGACTAATTTCAACTTATTTTTTAATGTTTCAACTTTTTACTTTACTATAAGTAAAGTACGAGTATAGTGATCGTGAAAAAATTCGATCTCGAGATTTTGACGGAATTACATGTTTTGAGGTCCCAGAAGTCGTTTTATGACGTTTTTACGATGATGTCTGTGTGTGTGTGGGTGGGTGGGTGGGTGAGTGTGTTAGCATTGCTTGTTACCATGCTACGGTCCAGAATCTTTGATGGATCAAGTTGATATTTTACACAAAAATGGGCCCCATAAAGACGAAGATCCCTATTGTTTGGGAAGAATTATGCATGATGGGAAAGTCACTTTTTTTGCCAAAAACCGTTTTTTTTAAAACATTTATTTCTCCTAAAGTGATAACCCTAAAGTTTTGAAATTTGGACATTATCTTTGAGGCTACAAATGAAACAAACGAAAAATATATTCAGAATTTTAAAACAACGGGAAATATTTTTTTTTCAATAAAATGTAAAAATTTTGACTTATAATTCAATCTCAAACCTTGTGAGAGCGATACAAGCCATACTTTTTGACGCACAAGAATGAAACTATGCCTATAAATAGAACATTATATGGAGAATGAGTTGAGATATTTTTTTCTAAAATTACGTTTGCTAAAAAGGCATTACAGTACGATTTGTGTTTTCAGAAAATGTTTTTTTGACGCTAAACGGCTCGTTAAAAAATAATGAAAATTTGACCAAAAATGGAACAAAAAATTAGCAATTCATAAAAAAAAATTCATGAAGTTTCAATTACGGGAAAGAGCAATAACGATATAAAAACTCTTTGTTTCTCTTAGACTAAGAGATCACCTGCTATACTTGTTACTTTACTATAAGTAAAGTATAGTGATCGTGAAAAAATTCGATCTCGAGATTTTGACGGAATTACATGTTTTGAGGTCCCAGAAGTCGTTTTATGAAGTTTTTACGATGATGTCTGTGTGTGTGTGTGTGTGTGTGGGTGGGTGGGTGGGTGGGTGGGTGGGTGGGTGCGTGTGTTAGCATTGCTTGTTACCACGCTACGGTCCAGAATCTTTGATGGATCAAGTTGATATTTTACACAAAAATGGGCCCCATTTAGACGAAGATCCCTATTGTTTGGGAAGAATTATGCATGATGGGAAAGTCACTTTTTTTGCCAAAAACCGTTTTTTTTAAAACATTTTTTCTCCTAAACAACTAACCCTAGAGTTTTGAGATTTTGACATTATCTTTGAGGTTACAAATGGAACAAACGAAAAATATATTCAAAATTTTATATCAACAGGAAATATTTTTTTTTCAATAAAATGTACAAATTTTGACTTTTAAATCAATCTCAAACCTTGTGAGAGCGATACAAGCCATACTGTTTGACGGACAAGAATGAAACTATGCCTAAAAATAGAACATTATATGGACAATGAGATGAGATATTTTTTTCTAAAATTACATTCGCTAAAGGGGCGTTACAGTACGATTTGTGTTTTCAGAAAATGTTTTTTTGACGCTAAACGGCTCGTTAAAAAATTATGAAAATTTGACCAAAAATGGAACAAAAAATTAGCAATTCATAAAAAAAAAATCATGAAGTTTCAATTACGGAAAAGAGCAATAACGATATAAAAACTCTTTGTTTATCCTAGACTAAGAGATCACCTGCTATACTTGTCGAATTTTTTGTATTTTTTTACATTGTTTACATTGACTTAGAAATTTTTTGAGCGAATCCACTGAGATAAAATTGATGTTTCTAATGGAAAAATGAAAATGTATTATTGACTTATAAGAGATGTAAGAGGAATAATATTGTGCAGGTAAATGATAACACTCATTAAAAAAAAAATCCTATATATGTTATTTGACAAAGGGGAAGGAAAATGATCTTATTAAATACTAAGAAGCCATAAAATTCCCAGTATAATAATTCTGTTAAAAACCAAAAATGTAAAAGATAATTCAAAATATAAATCTTTCGTTTAGAGATTAATAACTGTAATTATCGTACATCTTTAATTAACAAATCACCTTAAAACAACATTTTCTTCGCTGTTTAAGATGTTTTTCAGAGAAAAAAAAGGGTATTTTACTGTTTTAAATTTGAAAATTTTACATTTATATTCAATGTAGAAGGATGTTAAGTAAACGATGTAAGAAATCTACTGGCTATTTGAACAATAGCCATGTTCTCTTGTAGGATAATATTTCGTTTCAAGAAATGTTCACATTGGTTTTTCAAAAATGATATTACTGCTGTAGTTATACTAATGAAATTATTTGTAAATAATAAATTATTTGTGATTTACAAAAATAAGCTTATAAATTGATATGTCCTTCAATCACTATCTGTACTACCTCACGAATGCAATGCTAATAATTATATCCCATTTAGATATTTATGTTATGCTTAAATGATACGTTATGTTTTATATACTCAAGAAATTTGACATTGAGTTACTTATAGTAAAGTAGAGTGTAGGCCACTCCAGATTTTCGAATTTTTTGTATTTTTTTACATTGTTTACATTGACTTAGAAATTTTTTGAGCGAATCCACTGAGATAAAATTGATGTTTCTAATGGAAAAATGAAAATATATTATTGACTTATAAGAGATGTAAGAGGAATAATATTGTGCAGGTAAATGATAACACTCATTAAAAAAAAATTTGTATATATGTTATTTGACAAAGGGGAAGGAAAATGATCTTATTAAATACTAAGAAGCCATAAAATTTCCAGTGTAATAATTCTATAAAAAACCAAAAATGTAAAAGATAATTCAAAATTGAAATCTTTCGTTTAGAGATTAATAACTGTAATTATCGTACATCTTTAATTAACAAATCACCTTAAAACAACATTTTCTTCGCTGTTTAAGATGTTTTTCAGAGAAAAAAAGGGTATTTTACTGTTTCAAATTTGAATATTTTACATTAATATTCAATGTAGAAGGATGTTAAGTAAACGATGTAAGAAATCTACTGGCTATTTGAACAATAGCCATGTTCTCTTGTAGGATAATATTTCGTTTCAAGAAATGTTCACATTGGTTTTTCAAAAATGATATTACTGCTGTAGTTATACTAATGAAATTATTTGCAAATAATAAATTATTTGTGATTTACAAAAATAAGCTTATAAATTGATATGTCCTTCAATCACTATCTGTACTACCTCACGAATGCAATGCTGATAGTACCTTGTGAGGGCCCCTTGTGCAGGGTTACGCACAAAGAGGAGATGGCCTCTATAGCACTGGCGTGCAACCATCTAAGGGAAGGTGACCCCTACAGAAAAACCCCTGGTCCTCCAAGTTGGGGGTTGGGCGCAGGGCTAACAACCCTGCCCTATAAAAACCACCCTTGTTACGACACCGCAACAAAACGCCTCGGATCGGACTGATTTAAATGGCACACCCCGGCGAGTTTACGGAACGAAAAGGAAAAGAGACCGAGAAATAAGATTGGGTACGTGGAATGTTAGAAGCATGTATCAGGCAGGAATGAGTAGGAGGGTTGAGGAGGAGGTTGAGAGATATAAAGTGGATGTTGCAGCCTTACAAGAAATAAGATGGAAAGAGGTTGAGGTGATGGACCTAACAAAATTTCTCCTGATCAATAGTGGCTCAAATAGCAACCAATTTGGAACAGGCTTTTTGGTGAGCAAAAGGATAAGACATACATTACTAGGATACCAACGGATAAATGACAGATTATGCTCAATAAGGCTGAAAGGAAGGTTGTTTAATATCACCCTCATCAGTGTGCACGCACTGACGGAGGAGAAAGAAGAGGAGGAGAAAGATGCTTTTTACGAAGATCTGGAAAGGCTATATGACATGGCTCCAAGACATGATGAGAAGATAGTCCTTGGGGACTTTAATGCAAGGATTGGCAAGGAACAAGGTTTCAGACCCACCATTGGGAGCAATAGCAAGCATGAGGAGAGCAGTTCCAATGGTCTCAGAGTAATAGACTTTGCAGAAGGAAAAGGAATGGTAGTGGCAAGTACCTGTTTCCCTCATTTAGAGATCCATAAAGAGACATGGATTTCGCCTGATGGTAACACTAGAAACCAAATAGATCATGTCCTGGTAGACTCAAGACACATAACAGATGTAATGGATGTCCGGAGCTTTAGAGGAGCCGATTGTGACTCAGATCACTTCCTAGTGATAGCCAAACTGAGACAAAGAATGGCAGTGAGAGGTAGACACCAAACAGGAGAGACAAAGAAAGGGTATAATGTTAATAAGCTTAAAATTGAACAAATAGCTGAACGCTACAGAGATAGAGTGAGGGAGAAATTACCGAGGACTAGCAACAATAGGGATACAATTGAAGTGGAGTGGAAAAGAATAAAAGAGACAGTGCAGGAATCAGCAGAAGATATACTGGGACAAAGGCAGAAAGAAGGACGAAATGATTGGTATGATGAAGAAGTCAGGAGAGCCTTGAATGAAAGAAATACAGCCAGAAAGAGGACTCTGGAAATAGGAACAAGGATTAGTTGGCAAAGATATAGAGAAAAAAGACAGGAAGCAAAAAACGTCTGTAGGAGAAAAAAAGAACTCAAGAAAGATTGAATCTTGATAATATGATGCAGGACTTTAATGAAGGAAATAAAAGATTCTTCTACAGGAGAATCAAAGAAATTAAGAAAGGTTTTCAACCAAGGGTGAGTCTTTTAGAGAAAGGAGATGGTACAATCAGTGGGGATAAAGAGACGATACTGAATAGATGGGCAGAATATTTCCAACAACTCTTAAACCCAGAGGAGAATGGAGAGCAGAGGGAAAATAGGGATAACTGGGAGGAAGAGGAGGAAACAGAAGAAGAAATGGAAATCGCGCCTCCAACTCCAGAGGAAGTGAAAGAAATACTGTCTAACATGAAAAACAACAAAGCCCCTGGAGAGGATGGTATCGCAGCCGAACTATTGAAAGCAGCGGGAGAAGAGATGGCAGAAAAACTCTTTGCTCTAATAAGACAAATTTGGGAAGAAGAAAAAATGCCACAAGAATGGACCGAAGCACTGATCTGCCCAATCCACAAAAAAGGCAGCAAGCTCAAATGTAATAACTACAGAGGTATTTCACTACTTAATGTAGGGTACAAGGTTTTAGCCACAGCTTTGGCAAAAAAGTTAACACCACTAGCAGAGAGTTTGATCGGAGACTATCAATGTGGGTTCCGAGCTGGGCGCTCAACCATTGACCAGATATTTACTCTTCGACAAACGCTTGAAAAATGCTGGGAGTACAATCTAGAAGTTCACCAACTATATATAGATTTCAGCAAGGCTTACGACAGTATAACAAGAGAAGCAATATTAAGATGCCTAAAAGAATGTAACATCCCAAGAAAGTTAATAAACCTTGTGAAAATGACCCTGAGTGATACCTACTGCAAGATAAAAGTACAGAATTCTGTGTCAACCCCTTTTAAAGTAGAAAAAGGAGTGCGCCAAGGAGACCCTCTATCATCAGTGCTGTTTAACCTTGTTCTTGATAGGGCAATAAGAGCGATATCCACAAATCAAGGTGGTTCTATATATAATAGAATGGAACAACATTTAGCCTTTGCTGATGATGTAGAGGTCCTTGCCCGAAACCAACAAACCCTAATAACAGTTTTTACAGAGATGGAGAACAAGGCAAATGAACTGGGTCTAAAAGTTAGCTCTGAAAAAACAGAGTACATGGTCACCAGCAAAACTCCAAACAGGTATGCTTCTTTGGAAGTGGGAGAGAGACATTTCCATCGAAAAGAGAAGGTAACGTACCTGGGTGCGGTAATAACGCATGATAATCAGGTGAATATGGATATACAGGCGAGATTAGCAACAGCTAATAAAAGCTACTTCTCTCTCCTAAGTTTATTAAGAAGCCGAAATATATCCATAAAAGCAAAGGTTACCATGTATAAAACCATCCTTCGACCAATAGTTACTTACGGATCGGAAGCATGGGTACTGACCAAAACCCAAGAGGGCATTCTCAATCGCTGGGAGCGGAAGGTGCTCCGGAAGATATATGGCCCAAAAAGAGATGGAAATATATGGCGCATTAGGACCAACGAAGAGTTGAAAAGACTGTATGGAGAGCCATCGCTAGTGGCAACCATCAAAGCTGCGCGTATTCGTTGGTTGGGGCATGTGCATCGTATGAGCGAGGATAGAGGGCCCAAAAAAGCCCTGTATGGACACCCTGGAGGTCACCGAAGGAGAGGTAGACCACGACTTCGATGGCTCCAAGATGTGGAGGATGACCTACGAAGATTAGGTGCGGCTCGCTGGAGAAGGACAGCCTTGGATCGAGATCAGTGGCGCACCTTGGTAGCGGAGGCTCAGGTCCTAAATGGGCCGTAATGCCAAGGAGAAGAAGAAGAAGGAAAATGATCTTATTAAATACTAAGAAGCCATAAAATTCCCAGTATAATAATTCTGTTAAAAACCAAAAATGTAAAAGATAATTCAAAATATAAATCTTTCGTTTAGAGATTAATAACTGTAATTATCGTACATCTTTAATTAACAAATCACCTTAAAACAACATTTTCTTCGCTGTTTAAGATGTTTTTCAGAGAAAAAAAGGGTATTTTACTGTTTTAAATTTGAAAATTTTACATTTATATTCAATGTAGAAGGATGTTAAGTAAACGATGTAAGAAATCTACTGGCTATTTGAACAATAGCCATGTTCTCTTGTAGGATAATATTTCGTTTCAAGAAATGTTCACATTGGTTTTTCAAAAATGATATTACTGCTGTAGTTATACTAATGAAATTATTTGTAAATAATAAATTATTTGTGATTTACAAAAATAAGCTTATAAATTGATATGTCCTTCAATCACTATCTGTACTACCTCACGAATGCAATGCTAATAATTATATCCCATTTAGATATTTATGTTATGCTTAAATGATACGTTATGTTTTATATACTCAAGAAATTTGACATTGAGTTACTTATAGTAAAGTAGAGTGTAGGCCACTCCAGATTTTCGAATTTTTTGTATTTTTTTACATTGTTTACATTGACTTAGAAATTTTTTGAGCGAATCCACTGAGATAAAATTGATGTTTCTAATGGAAAAATGAAAATATATTATTGACTTATAAGAGATGTAAGAGGAATAATATTGTGCAGGTAAATGATAACACTCATTAAAAAAAAATTTGTATATATGTTATTTGACAAAGGGGAAGGAAAATGATCTTATTAAATACTAAGAAGCCATAAAATTTCCAGTGTAATAATTCTATAAAAAACCAAAAATGTAAAAGATAATTCAAAATTGAAATCTTTCGTTTAGAGATTAATAACTGTAATTATCGTACATCTTTAATTAACAAATCACCTTAAAACAACATTTTCTTCGCTGTTTAAGATGTTTTTCAGAGAAAAAAAGGGTATTTTACTGTTTCAAATTTGAAAATTTTACATTAATATTCAATGTAGAAGGATGTTAAGTAAACGATGTAAGAAATCTACTGGCTATTTGAACAATAGCCATGTTCTCTTGTAGGATAATATTTCGTTTCAAGAAATGTTCACATTGGTTTTTCAAAAATGATATTACTGCTGTAGTTATACTAATGAAATTATTTGCAAATAATAAATTATTTGTGATGTACAAAAATAAGTTTATAAATTGATATGTCCTCCAATCACTATCTGTACTAACTCACGAATGCAATGCTAATAATTATATCCCATTTAGATATTTATGTTATGCTTAAATGATACGTTATGTTTTATATACTCAAGAAATTTGACATTGAGTTACTTATAGTAAAGTAGAGTGTAGGCCACTCCAGATTTTTTTTATTAAGAGAATTGTTTTAAATTGTCGGTTTTAAAAATGCTGTATTCATATTTAATGTATTCATAGTATACTTAAGTATCCAAGAACAGGTAATGAAGAAACCGTCAGCGTCTGAAAGTTATAGCCCGGATTTAATCAATCCACAACTCATCTTAGTGACTCACTCAGTCATTTAATGAAAATAAAAGAAATATACATTAAACAGTCGCTTGAAAAACTTAGGATAATTTAAGTACTAAATTTAATATTATTAATGATTCAATAATCATCAGTAAATAAATGTAACAATCATCAGTTGATTGTGATGATGAAATATTAAGTCACTTGCTAATATTAATATTAAGTAGTTTGCTTGTTAATTAATATATACAATATAATTCAGACAGTTTTGAAATGAAACCTCTTCTCCTTACTAGGTTATAGGCATATTATTAAGCTGTGTTGAGACGTTTTTTCAATTAAATTATCCTAAGTTTTTCAAGCGACTGTTTAATGTATATTTCTTTTATTTTCATTAAATGACTGAGTGAATGACTCAGATGAGTTGTGGATTGATTGAATTCGGGCGTTGACGGTTCCTTCATTACCTGTTCTTGGATACCTAAGTATATTATGAATACATTAAATATGAATACAAACAACAAATGAAATGTATATTGCTTAAATGGAAAATTTCTTGATAAAAACTCAAGATAGAGAACTTGAAGAAAGACTGCAACAGAAAACTTAATAATTTTCAATAAAAATATTAGAGGGAGGCCTCTAATTTCGAAGTGATCTATACATTTTTTACATTGAGTGCAGAGATAAACTTAGTAGAAGCAGTGTACTTGACTATAAGAAAGAAGACAGTTTTGAAGTTTCAAAGTTCCTAACTTCACACATGTAATGCGGTGTATATGTTTTTTTTTTTAAAAAATTAGGTCATCAATTAAATAAAAACTATCTGAGAAGGCCCAATTCTAAAATAAAGCATTTGCAAAGCTTTGTTTGTTCTATTTGGTCTCATTTAAAAATGCCATAATAAAATCAAACGCTTAGCCATCCATACTAAGCAGTTAGAAAGTCATATTTCGCTGGCATACGAACTAGACAGTCATCATGGACTTTCATGTTTCTTTAATGTCCCGTTATAATTTCAGACCTCTGCTGGCCAATGAAAAAACAATGTGAACTGATTTTTAGAAATTTTTGTTCAAACTAATACAATTGAAATACAGTTAACTTACTCATTTTAGTGTTTTTCTCTAATATGTACACAACACTGTACACAAAATAAAATCTGACATTCCAATTATACTTCAACTTACATTTCAATTTAAAACACTCAAATTACAGTTTAATTGTAATTAACGTTTTAACTAAATTACTTATTATAATTTAGGAATGCTATTCAAGAAGTCATTCAAAATCATTCAATTCAAGCTGCACTTCCATTTCTAACCGCACTGACTGATCTTTTTGTAAAAGTTTATTATTTTGCTGGTTTTGATAATAAAAAAATAATCTTCAAAAGAAAAAAAATTTGTCCAAAGTGTGGGTGTCAATATTTGCTCAGAAAAAATTCCATAAGAAGGAAAAAAAGAAAGCTAGTCAGGATATTGGTAGGAAGAGAGCGGAAATTGCCTGCTTGCCTCGACATAAAACTGACTTTACAAGGTAGGGGAAAATTTAGATTTCATTTCTAAACAGCTTCAATACAAATATTTACGAAATGGATTGAACAATGTCTAAATAAAGTTAGAGAAAGCAGTAAAATACAATAAGCGAATAAGTTTGACGGAAGTGGAAAGGACTGAAAAGTTAATTCTTAATGGAGGCAAGTTGTCGCAGAGCATCCTCACTACACCCTCCCAGTGGAGTGCTGGAAACACTACACCCTTCCAGAAATGTATTCTACCATTTATTATTAGCAGCCATATCCTTGTTTATCTAGATTATAAAACACCTCGCGTAGCTTTTAAATCGGCTTATTGCTCAGATTCAAATAACGAATGTCCGTTCGTTTAAATATCACAATCCGTAAAAATAAGACAAATAAAATGCAAATCTAAAAATTAACAACAGAAATATAGAATTATTGAATATAAAAATTATCTTCTATTATCATTCGTAATTAAATTTTGGGAACAGCATTTTTAAAACCAACAATTTAAAAAAAATTCTCTTACATAAAAAAAACATTAAAAAATAAGTTGAAATTAGTCGAGACATCTAAAATCTCTAAATACACTACTTTCAACATAGTTCAAACCAAAATATGTTGGTGGACACCTGTTGTGTATTATAGCGTAAGAGCGTATAGCATAAGTTATACAATGAAATGTCGGACGTAATATGCACAGCCACACATCTTTACGGAATAAACAAACTTTTTACAATCGATATTCTAAACAACAGTCCATTATCACAAGAGATAAAAAGAGAAGATTCCAGCTGAAGAACTTGCTTCTCTTTTGTTTCAACTTCTCGCTTGATTTCTACTAATGACAAATGTTACTGGATAGCTTAAAACTGTTGTTATCTGTATTTTGTATTCTGTGTAGTTTTTAGTTTTACTGAATTTATTGCATTTGGATTCTGCATTAATGCTAAAAATGTCTTTACTTTAAAACTGAAAAATAAATTCATTTATTCAAAATAATATTTGAATTGCTTGAAGTTTTAATGACCACTTTGATGAAAGGACTAGAAAAAACTATGTTGTTTGAGAAGCTAAAAACACTTTTTACCTTATAGGGGAAGTTAAAGAGTTAGTAAAATAAATATATGTAATACATTTTAAACTTGAAATGAATTTTTATATATATAAATGATCAAACCACAATATGGAAATGGGAAAATATTATTTTCCCATTTTCATATTGTGGTTTGATCATTAATTGTTATTTCACGTGTTTATGTGAAATCTTTTTATATAAATATAAATATGAAACAAGATTTCACAACAAAAACGTGAAATAAAATCCATCCATCTAACATCCAAAATCAACATCTAAACTAAGAAATGAGAAAAAAGACTAAAATCTTTTAACCATAACAATCGGTCTTCGTCAGGGTAAATTTTCAACTGAGACAGCTGAGATTTGAGTCTGACGAAGATTGCTTGTTACGGTTAAAAGATCTTAGTCTTTTTTCTAATATCTTACTGTGTTTTAGACGTTAATTTATATATGTATGCACTTTGCCGAAAAGAAATAAATAATTTTCATTATAAAAAAATGAATAAATTCTTGAAGGCATCATGAAGCCATCAAGGCACAAAGGAAGGTATGCCTATTCTTTAACAGCAAGACTTGTAAATATCAATCAATACGCACTAAAGTTAATATTTCTTGTCTATATTTTACTTTATTTGTCATCTCAATCACAACCCTTTCAAAGTTAATTTATCTCCATTACAGAACAGTTACTAAACTTTTGACTGTTGTAGGCAATTTCTCCTGGTGTCTACTAAAGCGACAGAATAGCAGCTACATTAACCAAAATCCTATGAGCAAATAAGTACCTTTTCAGTCAAGTCAAGTTTACGATTCCGATTTAAGGTTTACACTATTGAAAGCAGTTTACGATTTGATGAACAATTTTTTATTGAATATTTTTAGCGCTATGACTATTGAGGTTAATAATATTATTAGAATTAGTCGTGATATTAACTTCTTACACTTCATATAATAACTGTAGAGCTCGACCGGTTTCGGGTTCTTCTAGTTTTATGTAAACTTATCTTGCTATCTAGAAACCAAATCCACAAACAATTGCCCTTTAAGATCGAAACCAGAAGGACCCGAAACCCATCAAACTCTCCAGCCAACGTACGAACCATGACTGCTTATAGTACTATTAATTCTAATTTGTTATTAGACTAATCGAAACGTGTATTTCTGCTGAAATATCGATACAAAATTTTAACCCGAATACAACCCTTTCATACTACTAAGTTCACACAGAGGGAAAATAAAATAAAAATACAATATAAGAATTCATTTGGTCAAATGAAGAATTATTTAAATGAAATCAAGAATTACGCTTCCACACAAAAAACAGTTTAATCTGAAACTAACAACGCGTTTTAAACCACTTAGTGTTCTTGTTCAGGTTAACATCTGCACTGTTGAGAGTCAATCTACGGGAATGACTCAGGAAGGACTCATTAGGAAGTTCTTCCTAAGACATTCCCGTAGATTGACTCTCAAGAGTTCAAATGTTAGCCTGAAGAAGAACACTAAGTATTCGAAAAATGCGTTGTTATTTCCATATTAAACTCTTTCTTGTGTGGAGACGTAATTCGCGAGATCCCCCTGTATGAGTAAATACCACACTATAAAAGATTGCACAGGTTGTATCCATTCTATTTCATCACTATTCGTTATTTTAACTAAGGAATACGTAAATATATTGTATTGTTTAATCTATTATTCTATCAAATTTTATTAAGTAACATTTTATTCTGATATGAGTATTTTGAAAAGCAATCACTTAAACCTTTATATATTTAAGCCAATTTCAAATCGGTTTAAATTTGAACATACATAATACAGTGACAGTGACACAGAAACTTTTGATTAGAGAATTAAGTTTAGTAATTAAAAGTGCTTGATCTTTAGTGAACTTGACATACAGTAGAGAAAGAAATTGGAAATAGGTAGGAAATAGAATCAAAGATAGGTTAAGGGTGTGCTTGGGAGGAGACCAATCGAAGGTCTGTATTTTGGGGGTGGGTGTCTATCAATACACTACAATAAATAGATGGCAGTATTCATCAAGACACCGCTTCCTCTTCTCTCTGTCTCTCTCTCTCTCTCTCTCTCTTTCTTATATTCATGAATTCAAAGCCCCAGTCTAATCCATCAAGTATGAAGCAAACACTCCTCCTTATACTTCGTCTTAACTTTCTTATTGAAATACTTTTAATTTCAAAAGACTACTCCAAACTTAAATAAAACAGTTTCAAAACTTTATTTCAACCATATAATATAATATAATATTAATTAACCAAAACCAATGCATTGTTTTCATAAACAAGCTATTTATACTTTACATAAACTTATTTATGAATTAACTTTCTTATTAATGAATCAAATTTGATTCTACTTCCTTTGAATTTTTAACTTTATTTCACGAAAGCTTTGCCATAATTACAAAATCATTAATAAATATTAACAAATTAAATAAAACCATAATTAATATTATACTATTAATAATTAAATATAATAATAATAAATAATAATAATATGTAATTACTGTAATACTACAGTATTATCACATACTTTTGATTTCTTTTTGGCCATATTTTCTTATGTCAAAATGTTTATTTTCTATTTTTGTGTATTTATAAATATTTTGCAAAATACTTGAAACGTCTAATGGAATGGTAAATATAGTAAAGATTCCGACTCATTTCAGGAAGCCTATTCATTCTATTCATTTAAGCCAATTTTCGGGTATTAATTAAAAAAAAAATCGAATTCATACTGAAAAGAGAAAAATAAGAAATTCCACCACAATCTGATGATAGAACACATCGATGGAGAGTAAAAAAACTGGTAATACTTTACAAGAACAATTAAATACGTATTGAAGAAATAATTTTAACTTACTATTTTAAATCTATATTAATTATATATTTAAAAACAATTTAATTTTTTTATAATTTTACTTACTGAATAAAATTCAATATTACTGTATTATTACATTACAGTAACTACTATAATATAATTACAAAATATATTTTGTTTGAAGTAAGTCAAAGTTCTCCTAAGCCCTTTTTCAATTTTCCAGTTGTATTTTGGTATTTTCTTTGAATATATAATAATTCAGAAATGTTACAATGAATTCATGTGTTTCTAAAGCCAAAAACTAACATAACTAAAGAGAAACAATTTTAGGGATCTTTTTTTTTAAAGTCACTTGCTTTGTGGTTTCTTGACAAAGAGGAAATCAAAAAGTCCTGAAAACTTTCATTTTTCTTTTATTACTGCGGGTTTTTTTTTATTCTAGTCATTTATGCTATTGTAGAATTTCTTCTTGTTGCTAAAATTTGTTTGCTCATTTTTTTGTTATAAATTGCTGAATTTTTATTTTAATTTAAAATAATTAATATAAATATATATGATTAAAACCAGAAAGAAAAAGAAAAGAAAACAATATAATACAATGAATTTCAATGCGGTTGAGATTAATGGCTGGTCAACATTTATCATCAGGGCTCCTAGTGAATGTTTCTTCTAAATTAATATTAACATTTAGCATATGTTTAAGAGACGGCAGCTCAATATTCTTAGGTGGATTGTATGACCTTCTTTTCGTGATGATTCACTATTAGTAGTCAGTTCAACACCTCCTGTTCGACTGCGTTGAGTTAAACTCAGAGAGGAGTAGGATGGAGAGAAAAGTGGTGGCTGCCGGAGGTGCGTGGCCCCCGCAGTTTGCAGCTTTGTTGGAGGAGGGCCTAGTCGGTGCCTTCGGGGAAGTGGTTAACAAATATTTTAATTTACTGAGTTGATTATGATAGCCTGTATTATCTGTGTGCTCTGATGGCAATTGCTCTGTTGTCATTGTGGTTATTTTGTTGTTGTTAGTTATTATATATTTAAGCTGTATTTGCATAGCATGATGGAGATTGTTGTGTAGCATTGAAGATTTTGATGCGTGTGGTGCCTTCGGGTGGAGCATGCTGTTCTCTGACAATAATAATAAAAAAAAAAAAACTGTTAGTAGTATTCACGTTTTGGTTTAAGTCAGGGGTTGAGTAACTTTTTTTGGTGTTACCCCAAAAGGACTTGTAGTAAAATGAATTTACAAGTACACCACACTTAGAAGTACTCTGTGGACAAACCAATTAACTTATAGAATTCATGGATAATACACAAGAAATTTATGATGGAAAAATGTTTCATTGTTAATTTACTCTATCATAGGAAATAAAAATCTATGTTTTTAGAATGGAGACAGCAAAAAAAAAGTAAAATAAGTAGAATAAAAGAGTGTTTCAATTTATAAACAGAAATGAAACACTCTTTTAAGCATTACTTAAACCTATTGGCCATCATGTATTTCAAATTCATATAATAACAAAAGAAAATTTTAGTGAATCCACAATTATGGTGAAAAAATGTTTATCCTTTCTGGCATAAGAAAAAACATAATGAAGAATATATATATAAAACTTTAATATTTTAACATCAGATAGAAATCTTTAATATTTTCACATCAGCTACTCAGGATCTGGAAAAATGATGTTGTTTCATCTTGAATACAACAAACTGGATACCAGGGATTTTTGATGTTACTGCTATCACTGTCCGTTACCATAGTTTTATAGAAAAGTGGGATCTTTGATGCATTATTTTCTCCAACTTTCCTTTACTTAACAAATCCACATCCGTAGCACGTTCATTAACCCCCCCAAAATTTCTAATTTACCCAATTTGGAGTATTTTACCCCTGTCCCCGACCTTTGGTCTAAGTTATTGTGCGCTTATGTTGCTTGTTTTAGTTTTCTTGCTTATATAAACTGAATTCCCAAACATTCATCATTGCTTCCTGATATCGGCTATATAAAATTTTCCCAATATACATAATTTTGTTTCTATTAATTACACCACTATTAATTACAACCATGGTCACCTTATGAAAACAATAGTAGAGAAACAAAGCTCGAAGATTTATTTATATAAATATTTACTTATTTTATTAATATTACACTTGGGTGCCAGGTTAGCTCAGTGGTTAAAATACTCGCCTCAGGGGTGGTAGTTCAGAGTTCGATCCCCCCCTGGTCCTCGATTAATTCACGTGGGAGGTAAATAAATCTGAGTACATCGTCCCTCGGAGCGGACGTTAAGCCGTCGGTCCCGAGCCTGTACAACGACAGGTACTCGTTAATGATCCCTACTCGAAATTCACTTGAGTTAGGCAAACAATTTAGAACTCCCAATGTAGAATCTGTAGAATCACCTATCAAACAAATATCCAGTAAACGGTTGACGTTATCACCCGCTAGGGGATTGGGTTAAACAATAAAAAAAATATTACATTTATTTAGAATTTCTTTTCTTTATAATTATAAAAAAATATATAGAAACTGTTTTAGCAGTATTATATAAATACCTTTCTACTATATTATATAATTGTCTATAACAAATTGTTTGAAATGAAAACTTTAATATCAAAGAAATGCAAAGGAGGGTATGGAAACATAATTCAACTTTATCCCTTTGAACAAACAATGTTATGCAGTCTTTTATTATTTTTTTAATTTGAACATGTTAAAGTTCATTTTAAATCTTCAAAGGTTTCGTTCTAATATTTAGTTAAACATTACTAATGTCTTATTGCAAATACAAAAATGTATTATTTAGTGCCAAATATCAGAACTTTTTTGTTTCATAATCAAAAAGCTGTCATACTTGATACGCTTTTTTGTTAATATTCTGATTAAAATGATTAATTATTTTAAAAAAAAAATCATGGATATTTTGTTCAGACAAAACTGGAGTCATTGAGTGAATGACTATTATCATAGTATATTATTAGTGACAGGTACTAGGATAAACCTAGTTAAATTTATAAATATTGTTTAAGTATGTACTCTATGAATCACTCAACGTTGGTCGGGTATTCATTCCTCTTGGTGCTTCATCCCTGGGCTACCTGCGGCCCAGCGTGCCTCGCAGCAACAGTGGCAGCCCGGAGTGGGCATTAAAAACAGTAAGGTAAATAAAGAATAACACTAGGGGGTAGCATGATTATAAAACTTATTGTGGACCACAATCATTAAGATTACTAAAAATCTGATGATGACATGATCTTAGATCTTGGTATAGTCTTATATATATGCAGAAAAATCACAATAAATAAAGACGTAATGGAATCAATCAAGTTTAAACCATAATAGAAAAAGGAAAACAATAGAAATAAAGACCTCAGAGCATTTATTTCTATTGTTTTCCTTTTTTCATTGTGGTTTAAACTTCATACATATATAAATTATTAATTATATAATATTAATGTATTATGTTATATAAAATATTAATTATATAACATATATAATTAAAGTTATAACTACAAAACAAAAAAGACACTAACACTCACGATTCTCAATCATTTCGGTTGTCTTGCTGTCTTCAGAGGAGGTAAGGAACAAGAAGATGTGAGAGATATGAAGTAAGGAGGTACAGTGGCCTACACTCAACTTTACTATAAGTAAACTTAATATTAAACTTCTTGGATATATAATATATAATGACTCATTTAAACATAATATAATCGTCTAAATGGGAGATGATTATTAGTCTTTCATTCCTGAGGTAGTACAGATAGTGATTGATCCACATATCAATATATAAGCCTTTTTTGTATGCCACACATTTCATGGATATACAATCATTGGTATTACTACAGCATTAATGACATTCTGAAAAGCCAAAGTGAAAATTTCCTTATCCGAAATAATTTCCTACAAGATCTCTTACATAGTTTATCTGACCACCTTCTACATTTAATACTTAAGACAAATATTCCCATTTAGAACTTGATTTTAAAAATATTATAAAGTTTTTGTCTCAAATGTTAAAAACATGTAAGCAAAAATGTCGTTTTGAGATAATTTTTATATAATATAATTGAATACCAGTCCACTTGAATATAACAATATGTCCACTTTATAATTATATAATATAATATAATTTAAAATGTAGAAAAATTTCAATTATTATTTTTAAAATAATTTTTTTTAAATTTTGAATATTGTTCTACATTTTTGGTCTTTTATCAAATTATTATACTGAAAATTTTATGGCATGCTAGAGTTTTTTTAAAAAAATCACTTTTTTCCCCTTAGTCAAAAATCATAAAAAACCAATTTACTTTGAACGAATTATTTTTTCCCACGTGCTGTACTCTGTTAAAAGTTTATAACTTATAAACAGTATATTTATACTGTTATATTTATATTTATAAATGTATATTGAGAAAAAATATATTGGTGAGTAGCCACTTTTGCATTCTTAAATCAAGTTCAAAGCCGACTTCGCTGTTAATTTTAAATTTAAACGCTGGAAGCTTGAAATTTTTAAAAATAATGGTATGAGCTATTAGACTAGCAGTGAAAAAACTGGAAATTAGACAAAAACATAGAAGCCCTTCTATGGACGAAAAAGTTCATTTCAAAAACTTCAATATTACCCAAGAATAATATTATTCATAAACATAAAAAAATCAACATCCGATATTAACCTTTGTAGAATGGTGCAACATATAGATTGATTAGAACATTTTGTTAGACAAACCTATCATAGCATAAAAATAATCAGAAATTATATGTTTCATATGCTTTATTGTTGTTGATTTTATATATATAAAAATGTTATTCTTCTTACATCACATATAAGTCATTAAATCAATTAAACATTTTCATTATACCTCTAAAGATTATATTATTTTAGTGAAATCACTGAAAAAAATTCCAAGTCAATGTAAACAATGTAAAAAAATATCAAAAATTCGACAAGTATAACAGGTGATCCCTTAGTCTGGGATAAACAAACAGTATTTATAGCTTTATGGCTCCTTGCCGTGATTGAAATTTCATGATTTTTTTTTTAATATATTGCTAATTTTATTCCATTTTTGTCAAATTTTCATGATTTTTTAATGAGCCTTTAGCGTAAAAAAAATTTCTGAAAACTGAAATTGTATTTTAACGCCCCTTTCGGGAATGTAATTTTGAAAAAAAATATCTTAACTTATTCTCCACATAACCTTCTATTTTTAGACATATTTTCATTTTGATCCATCAAACGGTATGGCTTGTGTCGCTCTCACAAGCTTTGAGATTGAGTCATAAGTCAAAATGTTTACATTTTATTAAAAAAAAATATTTCCCGTTGTTTTAAAATTCTGAATATATTTTTCTTTTATTACGTTTTTTACCTTAAAGATAATGCGATAATTTCTAAACTCTAGAGTTAGCACTTAGGGAGAAAAAAATGTTTTCTAAAAATTGGTTTTTGGCAAAAGAAGTGACTTTCCCATCATGCATAATTCTTTCCAAAGAATAGGGATCATCTACACTATGGGGCCCACAGTTGATATTTTTGTGTAAAATATCAACTTGATCCATCAATGATTCTGGACCGTAGCGTGGTAACAAGCAATGTTAATACACTCACCCACCCACTCACCCACACACACACACACACACACACACACACACACACACACACACACACACACAATCACACACACAGACACAGACATCATCGAAAAAACTTCATAAAACGACTTTTGGGACCTCAAAACATATAACTCCTTCAAAATCTGGAGATCGAATTTTTTCACGATCACTATACTTTACTTGTAGTAAAGGAAAAAAGTTTTGAATTTCCAAAAAAAATTATGAATAAAAGTAATAAAAAATTAAAAAAATAAGTTTTTACTCACTTCATAATTTTAATTAAAGTTGAAAGTAAGTTGTTCGAGTGTGTTCCTAGAGTACACACGTGTACGTTTTCCAATGAAGAAACGTTTGTCCCCTCCTTCTCTGTACCTCCGCCACCACACCCACCTGTTCTCCCACCCAGTCACTTAAATCCAAAGGAAAATGACTTTACGTTCTCTTACGTATTATTATTATTAAATTTTATAATTTATCTCTATGCTAACAATGCTAGTTATTTGTATATAATTATAATATGTATGGCATTAATATATTGATTATTACATATACTGGTTGTTTTAATTTATCAAGTATATTTTGGGTAGGTATTGGGGACTTTACACACTAGGCTATTTACATATATTAACGATTCATCTTACAAAAAACTCATCTTACGAAACTGCTTCCGGAACGAATTAATTTCATATCAAGAAGTATGACTGTATTTAAAATAAAATTATAATAAAAATTGGAAATAAAATAATTATTTATAATATGTTATATTAATTTATTAAGTTATCATTATTTCTTTAGAATTATGACAAAAAAATTCAATATATAATCTATTATATATATATATATATAATCTATTAACTATTAGATGATGGATGATTGATTAGATCACACGGCTAATTTCTTTCAATCAGTGAACAGATTAATAATATCTCTCATTGAGTGTTGCAAATATAACTTCTGAGTTATGTTTCCTGCCAATTCAATCATCAGAGAATTTGCTAAATCACATAATTTACATTAATGCTAATAATACCGGCTTCATTTCATATTGAATCATAATGGCTCAATAGAAACATGCTTTCAGCGATTCAATCAAACTAAACAGACGACCCTTTTAGTCGACCCAATTACAATTTATATTGTAATTTCAAAATGGAGTACCAACCTTGCGAAATCAATTAGTTACATTTATTGCCCATTATTTCTGATTATATGTGTATATACAGTAAAGTTGTATATGTGCCATTATTGATTTTTTTGTAATAGAGATTATAAAAAATACAAGAGAAAAGAAATATCCTAAACGCATCAATAACAAGCTGAGAGGTGTTAAGTGTGTAGTCCATTGATGAAACGTGTCTCTATGGCAACAGGAGCAAGTAAATACGGAGGAAAAATACAAGAGTCACAAAGAGCAATGGGGTTGGTTCACTCCAATAAGACTAGACAACACTCTTTTGAGGTGTCGTTGGGAATTTCCACTGATATTCTTGAAAGCAATCACAAGGGTTCACGAATTTCAACTGGAAACAAGGATATAACAGAATGCTTTAAAGTGAGAGATTGGTATTTAGTAAATTGAATAAATGATTTATTCGTTACATATTAAGAGAAGAATTACGAATGATTTTGGATTGAGGCCATTGAATCATCTGAGAATCAGACTACTTTGTCAGTAGGCTCAATGTAGAAGTGAAGGCATGACAACAGTCTTATCAAGTAGTATTTTGGAATGAAACATAGAAATGAAAACCTCATCAAGCTTATATCAAGGGTTCTCAAACTTGTTTTTACTTGTGACCTCTCTGAATTACAAATTACCTTTCCTTCCTCATAAGTACATAACATATGCTTAAAGGCAGTGGCGACTCCTGACCTTTTTCTTTAGGCATGCAATTTTCAAAGAATAAAAGAAATACAGAGAAATACCCTTCTAATTCTCATGTTCAGTCTTTTCATGTTGCACAAAAGGATAATGATATATTAAAAACATTTTATGGGGTTTATTTGGTTTTATCAGGTTTTATTTGGAAATACTTTTAACATTAACTTTTATTAACCAATACAATAAAAATAGGCAAAAAATGTTTTTATTAAAGAAAGAGATACACAATACATCATTTGAATAAAAACTTCTTGCAAAATTCTTCGATAACAAAAACATAAAACTTCTCTCTATCTGCCATGATATCTTTAAGTAAATGTCTTTCAATTGAAATTAGAGATAAATTAGACAATCGCTCTTCACTTTGGGAGCTTCGTAAATAACTTCTAATTCTTTTGAGAGCAGAAAACGATCTCTCAACACTTGCTGTTGTTATGGGAATAGTCATAACCAAATTCATGAGTTTATAAATTTCCGGAAGACCTGTGTGCAAATCACTTTCCAGTATATATTTGAGGAGCTCAGCAAGGCTGAGTTGCAGTGTATGCGAACTTCGTTCTTGTTTCTCTTGGCAATTAAGACCATTTTCATTAACCAGAAATGATAAGAGTAAACCCCTGCATTGGGAAGCTTAGCGCAATCATAGAAAATGGTTCCTTAGTGTGTAGTGGAATAAAAAAAAGGGGTTCCTTTAAATATTTCGAGTCTCGAACATTTTGGTTTCATTAAAGATGAATTCTATGCATGCAATGCATGTGTTGCATTCCCTGAGAAATCACCACTGCTTAAAGGTTATATGTTATATACTAATAACATAGTTATATTATAAATGTTATATTTATTTATAATAAATGAGATGATTATTTATCCAAAAAAAACATCATTATATAAAAAATACTTAAAATTAAATAAATATTTTTTATAAATCAGTAACAATTAATGAATAGATTTCCCAATGTAAATGTACAATATATTTTATATATTTTAGTCGAAATAAGCTAAACATGTCTTTATTTTTAATTATAATCCTTATAATTAAATATTCTTGACAAAGTAAATATTCTTAAAATGTGGGTAGTCAAGAAAAGCACACTTAGTGTCAAAGTTTTGTCCAATTCAATTGACGCTATCAGATCCATAAATATTAAAGCACAATTCCTCATTAAAGTAATGCACTCACTTAATTGGTAAACTCAAATCTGAGTGTATATTAAGTTGTTGTGTACAAGTTTATTATTTTTTATCCCTGATGATGTCAAATAAATTTGTCGAACATTAGCACTAAGAGGGTGACGGAAGGTTGGCCCACGTTCACTCAGGCATAGGTCTGCTTGATGCTTGCCTAGTTCGACTACCCCAGAGTCCTGCCTAATACTGCCCTAGTGTTTCAAGCTGCCTCTCTCGACTCTTTTCTCTCAGCACTCCCGCAAGCTCTCCCAGATTGTTGCTTTCCTGTTGCATTTAGTTCATACCTTTCTTCTCTTCTTTCAAGACTTTTTTAACTCCCTCCGTCAGCTTCACACTTCTTCTCATAACTTTAATCAATTGAAGCTTTTCAATTCCTTTCCTTAAAAACATAAATTTGTTACATACGAGTATAAATTTGGGTATTTCTAATAAACCTTCCTTCCTCTATAAAGTAATAGTGACAATATGTGTTCTTTCACAATGAAGTATGGATTAAAAATAAATTTAATGTAGCCAAATTACTATGATATTAAATCATTAGTTGTGCAATCCGTAATTGTATGGTATTTACTCATTCTGAGGTAAAATGGATAAACCAACAAAAGTCTCCACACAAATGAAGTTTTATTCCTGATGATGAACACAAAGTGTTCGAAACGCGTTGAATAAAACTTCATTTCTGTGGAGACTTTTGTTGGTTTATCCATTATACCTCAGAATACTATTATATTAATTTAACAATCAGTCAAATGCAAAATAATTTCTAATAAGCTAGTAATTGCAATTAGTATGACCAATTATAAATGTGTAGTAAACTCATGAAAAGTAATTATAGTGAAGCTGTTATAGTAATTATCAAATTGCTAATAAGGAAGATTAGTCAAAGCCCAGATTGACACCATCTCAATGTGTATAGCAGACAATAAAAGCAAATGATGCGACCCTAACATATTGATCACATTGTATTTGAGAAGATGTGGCTCAGTCGATAAATCGTCCCTCCATCTGCCACAAGAGGGTGAAGTTCGATATCGGCCATAGAGCCACCATTTTGTTCACTGAGACTAATATTGAAACCTAAAATAAAGTCTGAACAATAACAAGTGTTGGAAACTTTGCTTTCCTTGGAAACTATGGCTGACATAGTAAAAAATCGAATTCCAGAGAATACGGTATTTAATAGCTGATTTTAAAAAAATGACTGGATAAATAAAAAATCTATTCTTCTATTTGAAAGGAATAGAACATGTTTTAAATAATGTCTATAACTTTATAAAGATGATGTTTTCATTTAATATTTTTTTTATCAGGCTAACTTTTCTTTTTCATCCATGAAATTATTATTTATCAAAAATAACACCCTTACATTTTTTACATTTTATTTATGTTTCTAACAAATCCATTTTTTTTTTAACCAATGATTTAAGAAATATTGGAGTAACTTACGCCATTAATATTGATGATAATTACAGTAATTTCAAAATAAATAAATAGTTTTTCATAATTTTTTTTTATAATAAATTTTCCTCCGTGAACTTTAAGTTTCTCTATTTTATCGGTGAAGATAAAATATCAACTTGTGCATAGAATCTGGGACTCACTAAAAAGCACTTACTTCTAATGGAGGACTGGATTGGGTAGTATTTTTATTGCTTCATTACAAATTCAATGATGAGATAAACTGAAGTAAAACGTTGTAGAATAACAGACTATTTATAGCCTGCGATTCGGTCTCTTTCTAGAATCAAGCTGAAGGGAGTTCGTAAGGATGTACAACAGGCTTCTAAAAATAGCAAGTCGAGTCCCATTGATAAACCAGAGTCGCCACCAACTATTCACTCAACCATCCACTTCACGCATCAGTCAACTTCAACAATTAGAACAGGGTACACAAAAAAAAGTGTAACTTAAAAGAATATTAGAAAGTTCTATACAACAAAATGCCATTGTGTTAACCTTTGTTCAATATGAGTATTTTATTCAAATACTGCCTCCATTCACATTTATTTATTAATGATTCAAAACATGAAAGAGTCCGTTAAGGTAACTTGTGAATCAAGTCAATGGTTGTGAAACCATTAAAAGAAACGAGCACGGAGAAATAACAACAAATTCATTTCAATATTTCGATCTTATCGTAATCAGGAGAAGTAAAAGAAGGGTTTTGCTCGGCTAGCAATCAGAACTCCAAAATAAAAACGTACTTCTTCTTTTTTTTCTGATGATGGCAAGATCATTATTGAAGTGAGTTTTTGTTGTTTTTCTCCGTATTCTTTTCCTTCAATCCATAAACGATTCAAACACGAGAGAAGTCAGAATGTATAAATACAAAACTGAAAAAAATTAAAACTTTTTGATTTCTCAGTTGTTTATTAATGAGTAATCGAAAAGTCTTTGAATTTATTTATCGTTCTATTGATATTGAGAATACTTCTTTGATATATGAACATGAGAATATCGACCATATTATACAAAATGTATAAAGAAATAGGGATGTATTTAGAATATTGACTGATCTATGATACACATAGAAATATAAAATCACTCAGATAAACTCAAGGAACACAGAAAGTTAGGTTAGATTGCAGTGGTAGTCCCACAAGGGAATAGATATAGGCCGAACATTGGCCCTTTATGATACCGCACTATGAAGATGGATTTGAAATTGGGAGTAATAAGTTTTGCCTAACCTGACATCGTACAGGCTCGGGACCGACGGTTTAACGTCTTCTCTGTAGAACGAAATCTTCAGATTTATTCACCTCCCACATGAAGAAATCAAAGTGCATATTGAACCCCGGACAAACCATTCCAGAACCGAAAACGTTGTCACTGAACTAACCTGGCTCCCTGAACATAGAGACAAACTCACACTACATTTCAAAATGCATTTTCATCAGGAGAAAAAGTGATCCACTTGAGAGTAAGCTCATGATATCAACGGAGGTCAAAATAAATATTGAACAGAATTTGATTAATGCCGTTTTGTGTTAATTTATTCAAGTTATGAGTCTTACGGTCCAGTCTTTTTAATTTTATTTTATTTAATATACATATCAAACTCAAACCTCAGTCGAAATTAGTTTAATCTTATATGTCTTCTCTTTGACGTAAATGAAATTTATCTTTCTTTGTTAACATATACACTTATATTTTTCATTGATTAAAATTAATTGATATTTTGAATTATATTAAATTAAATAAATATATTTTAATTAATAACTATATATCAATAAATTATAATTTCAATAATAAAAAAAATAGGAAAATGTTTAATATAAATGTTATTATTTAAATAAGAAGAAGTGGAATAAAGAGGGCCTTTGTAGAGGGATTTAAATTTAAGAAGCCGTGACGAAGAAAAAGGCGAGGAGATGTTTGCCTTCACAGCCCACGGTGTACATCCACGCAGCAGCCTGTGCAAGGCACACCCACAAGGAATAGTGTTCATCCGAGCCTTCAACAATCATGCATTTAAGCATGATTAATATTTCTGTAAGCAGTCTTTGCCGACCTCATGTAACCAAAAACTAAATGCTGCTGTTCTAAGGGTGAAAATTGTGGCTCATTTATTATTCGGCACCCATTTTAGTAGTGTGTGAGCTGCATGATCAGTGGTTTATTAACCTATATAATGATTAACTGAAATATTACTACTTTTTTCAAAAGAATGGTAACAATCATACGAGTAGGATCTGGAAAAGAATTACTCTTGTCACCAGATTTGAAGCTTTTGTTCCTAGTTCCCAAATCCTGAATTAAAATAATAATAATAATAATTTACATAAAATGAATATGCTCAGACATACCTTAATCATTAGATAATTATAATTCGGTAATAGGGCAGAATGGTTAAATCCCTCTTGAACTCGGAAATTCTTAAATGACTGCTGAAGCAAACAATGGATACGACCTTCGGAAATCAATCTGAACGGTCTAATGAATATGAAACTAAGACACTACGAAATTAATTATGGTTTAGCAAAATTTTCGACATAATATTCAATAACTGGATTAATTGAACCAGTCCTTCTATAAAGAATCAGTCTGTAAATGATGAACAGAATCTGTACGATCTTTCAGCAATCTGTTTGAATAAACAAATCAAGTACCAGTAAGAAATTCATTTTTCCATGATACTTCAAAGGACTTTGATACGAATCTCATATCATGATATTTAAAGTAATATCATTTTTCAAATATACAAAAAAAAAATAACCTTGGTTGAGAAATGGTAAAGTTATTGCAAAAGTGAACAAATTATTTACAATTACTGAATTATTTATCTCATGATAATTTGTGGTTGTTTTTTCTCATAAATTGCAAATTCGTAATCTTCTAGATATCTTATTTGTCACAGGTGTATGTTCGTAGCCAATAAGTGATAACTGTGCTGTGAGTAACAAGTTTATTGACTAATTGAATAAATTGATTAACTAATTTGCTAAATTTCTTTACTATTGAATTCTAGTAACAACACACACGCCGTTAGTTCTAAAAATTTAAGATTCGATATTGGTTACCACAACAAATTTATTTATAAGATAAACAAAAATCTTGTTTACACCTTCAGGATAAACATTTATTAAAATAATTAGAAGCAATATCGATGATTTCAAGAAGTATTTAGAAAGATATATACTTTTATAAAAGTTAAATATGCTAAAGTGTGGATACTAATAGGAAATTTGCAGTTTTAGAACGTTGAAACACTTGTTAATATTTGCAAGTTTGTATATGATACAAAGAACTTTTAAAGTTTTAAATAAGTAATTTTCATTATACTCATTTCAATTAAGCCTAGTATGCTAAACGCTTTCTTATTTTTTGCTTCTACTGATTTATAATGCATAATTAAAAAAAATTGCAGTTACAATATCATTAAACACGTATATAGCCCATCCTAGTTGAGAATACCATCGACAAACAGGAAATATTCATACTCAAGTTTTTAAACAAAAAGAATAATATTTGAAATATATATAATTAAAATATTAATTATTTTGGTGTTTACATTATGTAAGATTAAAAACAGCGATGTAATCCTGAGATTATTTTCCGATTAGGCTTTCTTGGACGTCTAAGTAGAGGACTTCCGTGAAGGGTTTACAATAGCAAGTCCCATGGGACAGGGAGTCCCTGAAGCTTAGTTTCCCCTTACAGCCGTGGCGCTAACTTTATTTTCCTTCCGTCTCCTAGTTACTCTTATTTAAATACATATTTATTTAACTAAGAGTAAATATGTATTTAACTTTATATTACATTACATTGATTCTAAATTTACCCTTACTTAATTTTATATGAGTCGTATTTTTAATAAGTTGAGGAAATCGTATAAACCCTCAACCAACAGCTTTTCTTTCTCAGTACTTTCACAGGTATGCACAATTTTACGTCTAAGAGACATAGTTAACCATCAATAATAGGCAATTAATTATTATCAATAATAGGCATTTAATTCTAACATGTTTAGTTGGAATTATAATTCACATTATTTTTAAAAAAAAATTCACGACATTATTTAGACAGGACACAATTAATTAGTATGATCAACTTTTTTTTATAAAGTTTTTTAAAAAATTGCCATCAATGACAAATAATATAGTGCATTAGATTATAGTTGAGACAGTTGATAGGATAAAGTACTTACACTATTGCAGAAAACTAAAAAGGTACAGATGTATTACTTAAAAGGGACTTATTAATAAAAATAACAGATATTAACCATCAATAACATTGTTAATCTTTTAATCATTAATTAAATCAATATCATTTTTAATATTTCTTCCTGTTCTTTCATCGGTATGATATAGCAAAGAGGTTGTTTGTTGATTTTTCCTGCTTGTTCATATTAAGGGCTGAGAATTGCTTGTTCACAATACTATTTATTCTTAACAGATAGTACATCCTCAACTCTGGGAAATCATTTTCAATGATATTTTGCGTTCAATTTCAGTATGTTGCGTTCAAAAGCAAATATAATCATATGCTCCAAAAATAAAACCTAAGTTACCCTACTTGCCACACCTGTATATTTTCAAAACAAACATTTTCTGTGAAGTTAGGAAAATACTGCTTAAATCCCCATAACTTTGCTTCTGTACTGAATTATCAATCTATTTAGACCCTATATTTTAAGTTAGGCATACACAAATCTAGTGTCAAAGTTTCAGGTCGCTATGTGTTATGGTGGCTAACTTTATTTGTGACAAACGTTTTTGCTTTAAACGTCCATAACTTCACTTCTACGTTGAATTTCCAATTATTTCAGAGCTTATAAATGAATTTTTACTTACATAACGGAAACTACCGTTAAAGTTTCAGTTTCATATGTCTTATGGTGGCTGAATTTACTTGTGATAAAATTTTACGGGCGTACCGACAAACTGACAGAAAAAGGGTGATTCGGTTTCTCCAATGTATGAAACATAAAGAAAACTTGAAATGAGTCAGTTCTAAGCAATGTACAGACAATTATTTTATTTATATAGATTTACTTAATTCAAAAGGCTCATTAAAAAGGAAGAAAGTGGTTGACGTGACCAACCAAACTGCCAGACCTGACCACCACAAATCATTATTTTTATAGAATAACCTAAACAGTTATTTTCTGCAAAAAATCTTGGCCCCATTTTTAGAAATCTTATTATTGCTTAAATGATGTATTTTTTTTATTTCACGTATTTACTGTTAATTCTTGTTATAAATATAGTTGTATGATCAAATCACAATATGAAAATGAGAAAACAAGACTAAGATCTTTCAACCATAACAAGCGGTCTTCGTCAGAGTCAAAAACCCAACTGAAACAACAGATGCAGAAAACATCTGGTGAGTGGTTGAGAAGAGTGGGAGGGAACAGTGGTATTTTAAAAGGGTGAAAGCACAGGAAAGGTCTAATGTCTAGAAAAGGATGTTTGGGGAAACAAAGGAGTATAGTAAGAAAGTGTAAAAAAACTATCCGTTAGGTGTCAACCCTCTTAGAAGAGGCTGTTGCCCTCGTAACGAAAGTATCAAGTTTGAAGAGAACATTACTAATGTTTATAATATTTCATCTATTAAATTTAATTAGAGACAATTCAATAATATTTCTTAACAACATCAATTTTTCATAGGTAATAAATTTAGCTCTGTCCAATCAATATGATGAGTTTCATTGTTTATATGCAAAAATAAGGCACTACTTTTTTCCTCTCACCCCTCACCAGATCTTTTCTGCATCTGTTGTTTCAGATGGGTTTCTGACTCTGACGAATACCGCTTGTTACGTTTGAAAGATCTTAGTCTTGTTTTCCCATTTTCATATTGTGGTTTGATCATTGATTGTTATTTCACGTTTTTATGTGAAATCTTTTTATCGATGAATAATATATAGTTGTATAAAACAAATTTTATTCATCATGAATCGGTCAGGTTTTCTGGTACAAACAAAACGTTTGGATTTAATATTTTTATTTGGAACTAAAGTTTCAGGTTATTATGTCTTATGGTGGCTGAGTATACTGGTGATAATATTTTGCGGACAAACCGACAGACAGAAATATTATAAGGGTACATGCGGCTTCTCTATAGTATGAAACGTAAAGAAAACTTGAAATGAGTCAGTTGTAAGCAATGTACAGACAAAACCTTTCTTTTATTTATATAGATATACTTGTGCTACTGTCAACAGCGAGTACGCAAGCCACTGGGCTACTCTGGTTCCATACCTTACTTTATTACCAGGGCTTTTATTAAGCAAATATTAAATTAAAAAAATGTTTACAGTTAACTATAATACATAGCAAACGTACCGGTCTTTGACGGAATCAAAATTCCTATTATACTTGGTATTCAAAATGCCATTAGAAAATATAGAATAGTAGAAAATACCATTATTAGTATAGTGTTAAGCAAATGTCTCTGTATATATTACATTAGCTGTCTGCCCTTCAGGTTTATGGAAGAACAAACAGTTGTAACCTCTAACTCTTGAGCAAGTAAACTACAGTTGACCATGTGAGAAAAACTTGGTCTCGCTAACTTGAATTCTTACGTTAGATAAAGTTTATCCTTGCGACTTAGTTAACGTCATTGGGAAATAGACTCTGAAAGGACTTTGCAATCGTTTCAACGGAAACAGATAGTGGTTCGGAATCTATGATATGCGTGGTATACACACAGACTCCCCAATACTACACCCAGTCATAATGTCCGTCTCTATGGCATATCTGTGCAGAGCACGAACTCAGAGTCGTATCCCGTTGCACAGGTTTGGGGCACTCATGTTTCGTAACATGAAATTTGTTACTGATACTAAATCGAAGCATGATTGGTGCTTCTATTTGAAGTTTTTACTCATGAGCAGGCAGTCCAGGAGAAAGAAATTCAGAGTCAAGAAATTCAGGTAGATAATGAACCGCTTCCTCATCACTAATCACTCTCTTTACTGACTTGTAAGTTCTTTCCTCGGTATGATATAGCAAAGAGGTTGTTTGTTGATTTTTCCTGCTTGTTCATATTAAGGGCTGAGAATTGCTTGTTCACAATACTATTTATTCTTTACAGATAGTACATCCTCAACTCTGGGAAACATCTTTTCAATGATATTGTTGCGTTCAATTTCAGTATGTTGCGTTCAAAAACGCAATATAATCATATGCTCCAATGAAATTAAAATCAACTAACAATACCTACTTGCCACACCTGTATATTTTCAAAACAAAATTTTCTGTGAAGTTAGGAAAATACTGCTTAAATCCCCATAACTTTGCTTCTGTACTGAATTATCAATCTATTTAGACCCTATATTTTAAGTTAGGCATACACAAATCTAGTGTCAAAGTTTCAGGTCGCTATGTGTTATGGTGGCTAACTTTATTTGTGACAAACGTTTTTGCTTTAAACGTCCATAACTTCACTTCTACGTTGAATTTCCAATTATTTCAGAGCTTATACGAGTATTTTTACTAGACATACGGAAATCTACCGTTAAAGTTTCAGTTTCATATGTCTTATGGTGGCTGAATTTACTTGTGATAAAATTTTACGGGCGTACCGACAAACTGACAGAAAAAGGGTGATTCGGTTTCTCCAATGTATGAAACATAAAGAAAACTTGAAATGAGTCAGTTCTAAGCAATGTACAGACAATTATTTTATTTATATAGATTTACTAATTCAGGCTCATTAACGGTAAGAAACTGTTGGCTTGACGTGACCAACCAAACTGCCAGACCTGACCACCACAAATCATCATTTATTTCAAGGGAATTTCCTAACTAATTCTAAAGACCATCAATCTTAAGGCATTATATAGACTTACTAATTCTGTCATTATTTGTTATAGATTTTCCTAGAAAGTTGTCTATAGCATAAATGTATGAGTTTGACATTATATTTCTAGTACAGTATATAATCATTTGTGCAGAGTATCACCCTTAAAGGTATATATTATTAAACATAAAAACGTCACTTCAAACCTAAGTTATTAGGAAACTGTAACACTACATTCTTCTTGCAGGGTTCTTTAAAGTACTCAAAAACATTAAAACAATTGTACTTGCATTTATTTAACTTTATGTGAATCGTAAGTTTAGTTCTGAAATTTGGTTGACGCTTTTCTTTCATTTATACATGTCTTGGTCGGTTTAATCAGATTTTTATTAGTCTTCCAGGTTGAAATTAAACTCTCATCACAAAATCCTTTCACTGAAAAATGAAATAAGAAAGTGTTCTAATATTTTTAAATCATTTAAAACGATTTACGACCTACGTGTAAAATAATTAAACATGCTGCTCTTCCTGTTTCGATTTAAATGATATATTTGGTGAAAATAATAATATTTTAACAAAAAAAAAGCTATTTGTCCTGGAAGAATCCTAAATTACAATTCATTTCTTCAAATCAACGAAAAAGTGAATTGTGTACAGAGGGGTGGTGGTGGTGGAAAAGTTGAATGAGTTGGTAGTGAAAAGTTCGTGGTGGGGATGGTTTCCCGGTGAAGTGTTTTTTAGTGTTCCAGCCTTTTGATTGTCTTATGCTAGTTAGCTTTAGCAATTATCACCAGCACAAAAAGAAGATCGTGAGAAAAATAGAAGCTATAAGTAGAAAAATTGTGAATGCATAATCTGCCATCAAATTCAATATATATATACAAGATTATACATAAATACGTGAAATAACAATCAATAATCAAACCACAATATGAAAAGGGAAAAAACTAAGATCTTTCAACCGTAACAAGAAATCTTCGTCAGAGTCAAAAAACCAACTGAAACACTAGATGCAGGAACATCTGGTGAGGGGTTGAGAAGAGTGGGAGGGAAGAGCTTAGCCTCTTCTAAGAGGGATGAGATCTAGCGGATAGTTCTTTACTCTTTCTTACTGTACTCCTTTGTTTCCCCAAACATCCCTCTCTGGACATTAGTCCTTTCCTGCACATTACACCCTTTTAAAATACCACTCTTCCCTCCCACTCTTCTCAACCCCTCACCAGATGTTTCTCCATCTAGTGTTTCAGTTGGGTTTGACGACGAAACCGCTTGACTCTGACGAAGACCGCTTGTTACGGTTGAAAGATTTTAGTCATTTTTCCCTTTTCATATTGTGGTTTGATCATTGATATATATATATATATATATATACACATTCAGAGCAAGGGTTCTCGAGGATTTTGGTCAATAAAAAATTCAGCTAGTTAATATCTGCCGACGTTTCGCCAAAGGTTGTTTGGCATTATCAAGGCTAAAAAACAATTTATTGAAACGACATAAGTAAAGCAAAAACCAATTCTTCTACGGTATACCAATTAACATAAAACAAAAAGGACAAACAAAAATTCATAAGCAGGAGAACAACAAAAACACGAATACCTCCATACAGGGCATTCGTGTTTTTGTTGTTCTCCTGCTTATGAATTTTTGTTTGTCCTTTTTGTTTTATGTTAATTGGTATACCGTAGAAGAATTGGTTTTTGCTTTACTTATGTCGTTTCAATAAATTGTTTTTTAGCCTTGATAATGCCAAACAACCTTTGGCGAAACGTCGGCAGATATTAACTAGCTGAATTTTTTATTGACCAAAATCCTCGAGAACCCTTGCTCTGAATCTGGATAAATCAGTGGTCGAGAAGCTACATCAGTATATATATATATATATATAAAGATTTTTTGTCACGGCTGAATATTTTCTGTCGATGAGCTTCTTTTGAAACTTCTCAAGCCTGCGAAAAATTATTATTGTTTTTTTTGTGAGAACAACGGTTGAGGAAGTGAGTCCTGCTTGTCAACGCGTTTTGATTGTCTACTGTTTTGACAATCTTCTTTTTTATCTTAAATATGATTGCAGGAGACAGTGGAAACTCGTCAACAAGCAGGACTCACTACCTCAACCGTTGTTCTCACAACGAAAAATTAATTTTACGCAAGTCTAAAAAATTAGAAAAAGCTCACAGACAGAAAATATTCAGCAGTACTATAAATTTTCCATAAAAGAAGAACTGCTTCCGAAGTACTAGTATATATATCTTTAAGTTGTGTTTCCAATAGGTTTTTACAAAAGCTTAATTAATTTTTGAAATTTCAGTGCATAATGGTTTGTATGTATATTGATAACACACATATTTATAATTGATATTTTATATTTATATATATATATATATATATATATATATATTAGTATTTTGGGAGCAGACCTTCATTTAGACATGTTTTATTAAAGAGTATGCCGATCTTCATTTTTGTTCGTTTTTTATTTAATTTCTCCGTGGTATAAATATTCAGGTAACTCACCACAAATTAGAGAAGATAGTCGCTCTAAGGCCTTTCGTTTTCACGTCGTCAGAGAGCAAGTGAATACAAGTTGTAAGCAGGTTATGAATTTTGATTTAAAGAAGGAGTAAGATTGGCATCATTGACAGTATTTTTCCCTATAACTGTTGAAATAGTCTTGATAATTTGAAGGAATTATCAAACAAATCAAGACTATTTCAACAGTTATAGGGAAAAATACTGTCAATGATGCCAATCTTACTCCTTCTCTAAATCAAAATTCATAACCTGCTTAAAACTTGTATTCACTTGCTCTCTGACGACGTGAAAACGAAAGGCCTTAGAGTGACTATCTTCTCTAATTTGTGGTGAGTTACCTGAATATATATATATATATATATATATATATATATTATATATATATCAATGATCAAACCACAATAAGAAATGAGAAAACAAGACTAAGATCTTTCAACCGTAACAAGCGGTCTTTGTCAGAGTCAAAAACCCAACTGAGTTGAAAAACCCAAATGAGTTGGGTTACGGTTACGGTTGTTACGGTTGAAAGATCTTAGTCTTGTTTTCCTCTTTCTTATTGTGGTTTGATCATTGATTGTTATTTCACGTGTTTATGTTAAATCTTTATATATATATATATATATATATATATATATATATATTGATAAAAGTATCGACCGTGGAATAGAAACAAAACTATAGTTTTTCGGGACTCGGTAAGTTCTTAGGGTTTAAATTAAACTCTCATTGCCAAAGGCAATTGTTAAAAGGGTGAAATACCCATCTTATATATATATATATATATATATGTATATTCACTGATAAAACGAAATACGATCCAAACTGGACACAATACGAGTTCGAGATTAACAAAGAGCAACACACAAAGTAGGGAAATATACTTACAGACTCAAATTTTCGGGTAATCCGTCTTCAGGAGAAAAGAGAATGGGAGACCAAGCACGTTGTAGGCGCAACGGCAAGTAACTTGCCGTTGCGCCTACAACGTGCTTGGTCTCCCATTCTCTTTTCTCCTGAAGACGGATTACCCGAAAATTTGAGTCTGTAAGTGTGTTTCCCTACTTTGTGTGTTGCTCTTTGTTAATCTCGAACTCGTATATATATGTATATATATATATAAAGCGATCCAAAAAGTATAACAAAAGTTTCAAGTTAAACTATACGTAAACAGCATAGTGAAGCAACGGTGGCAGACCCAACCATATATTTATATTGCCAAAATTCACGGCAGCTTCCGAGCTCATGACTTTCTTGTTGATGTATTCTAGTTTTCTAGTAGTTTTCGTTGGAGGAGTGAAAGTTCTCACAGGAGTTGTCCCAGAGACAATGAGGTCTCACCTTGGATCTTACAGCAGGCAGCCGGAAAAACCATACAAGACAGGCATTAAGACGACGTTAACAGGAAAAATCTTAGATAAAGGAAGTTTTAAGCAGTTTAAAGAACTGAAACTAATACCAACCACCTTCAGATCCTCGAGACTTTTTATATCAAAGATATTCAACCCTCCATGAACATCCAGGCTAAGAATATATCCAGGCTAGAATAAGTGACAAAGAAAAGGAGTAAGGTGAGACATCAATATTTCTGGGAAAACTTCTATGGCAACTGTCACTCTTCCAACAAAAACCAGTGAGAAAACTAGAATATATCAGCAAGAAAGTCGTGAACTCGGAAGTTGCCGCGCATTTTAACGAAATATGTCAACAAGAAAATCCCTGCTCCCTGAACTCCTTTGGTTTACTCGGACAAGCCTAGCCATTCTTTCTTTTTATGCCCTGTAAGATACTTGCTTGCCTATCTCTCTATCTCTATCTCATACCACGGCAGACGTCCAATTTCACTTCTTCAGTCGGATTATGATTCTGAAGCAGACTCACTGGTTCAGTGAGTCTCCAACTGAAACCGTCTCCAACCGTCTCTGAACCAGTGCGCTTGGTTTCCCTCTCTTATCTCTTCTGAAGACGGTTCAAACCGAAAATTAGAGACTGTAAGTGTGATCTTTTGATTTCTCTATGTTTCTTTGTCTATATTGAACTATATTTGTCCGTTTTGGATCGTATTTCCAACGAAAAAGTGTATATATATATATATATATATATATAAAAAGATTTCACATAAACACGTGAAATAACAATCAATGATCAAACCACAATAAGAGTTGAGTTTTTGACTCTGACGAAGACCGCTTGTTACGGTTGAAAGATCTTAGTCTTGCTTTCCCATTTTCTTATTGTGGTTTGATCATGGATATATATATATAACCATATATATGTATAAATATATATACACTTAGAAAGCTGTTTCTAAGGACTTCTAAGGACTTCTTTTTTTCTGTCTCTAATATCCTCGTGAATACGAAGGAATGCCTATACTACAGAGACATTTATGTGTTTGTTCTTTCTCTTATGTGACTATGTTTAAAGTTCAATTTATTTCGTTTTGTTTATATATGGGGGAAATAAATAAAATTTAAAGATTATAAGTTTATATACTTCCTCTTTTTTAAAAATATATTTTCCCTTCGTTTCATGTTAATTTTGGTACTAACCTGAAAGCTTCGCGAGTCATTCTGATTCTGTATACCGTTTAGGAATACTGTTTTAGCCTAAGAATATGAAATTTATTTGAAATGAACAGAATCTTGTCCTAGGCTCACTCCCGTCCTGTCAGTGAAAGTAGGTAGAGAACATGCAAGCACCAAACACTAAAGAGTTATGAACAGTATCATGAATCATGTAATACAACAAGGAAGAAACGAACACCTGAACTACTGACTTCAAAGGCTACCGTGGAGTAAGCTTACCTGTGATCTGAGTCAATTCATAACCATCAGCACATGCTTTCACTAGCACCGCACGTTATACGGAACCACATCTATTCCATATAATATTCAAAATATTCATTCAATACCGAATGCAACATTTTTATAATATCGCTAATTTATATATTCGCTATCTAATAGCCAATTACAAATAACAACATAAAAAAACATGATTTACCACATAATACATTTACTATGGTTGTAAAGCATTTGAAGAATTGACAGATTGTTACCGCAATGCAAGGCACTAGCCTTGGTTGTATTTTACAAATGCACTTGGGTAAGGTTTTCCAACTTTCTTTTAACTAAAATATTCTTGAACTTATTTCTTGAACTCTATTAAATTATGCTAATCCATGACTTCAATTTTTATTATATAATCAGTATTTATTAAACGAGAACCTAAAACTTTAAACAAATAAAAACTATTTGTTCAAGACAATTACATCAAAACAGTTATAACAATAATGACATCAAAACGATTGTTTATAGTATTAAAAAGTTGTTTTTATTACATTTTTTTGTGATATTTGTTGATTATTATCAATGATTTACCATTTCAAAGTTATACATAATCAATCCCCTTTTACATTTAGGTTTTTTAATGATAACAAGGGTGAAGTATAAAAATCATAAATGCAAAAATTTATTTCAAGGAAACCCCCAATATTTTTTTGTTGGAATCTTTGGGTTCCAATAGTGTAGGAAAACACTAGTTGGGAATTACAGAACTATAGGGTTCATTAGGGCATAGCTTTTGTATTGTTCTACAAAATTTCAACTATAAAAACAAAATCAAGTGCAAAGAGTCAATCTTTTAATTAAAATCAGTATGAAATTAATTTTTCAAACAGTTTTGAATTAAGATTTGAGTTTACTTATAATAAATACAATTTACAAACACATTGAATAATCAAAAAAAAAAAACACGCGGGTCTCTATAAGGGGATGTCAGGTTAGAGGAAGGTATAAGTATGACGTAGGTGGAGAGGGGGGTGGTGACTCAGCAGGAGTGAAAGTAGTAAAGTGTTTAAGGGTAGATTATAAGGGATTGAAAGAAAGCAGAAGGGAGAAATGAAATTAGATTTGTACTCACGCAGCGATGCTCTTGGAGAGAGGCCAACGCTCCATCTTGGCTTGGTACTTGAGATTCTCAATCTGCTTCTTCAACACATCCTTGTCCATGGCTGCGACCAGACTGGGATCCATAGCTCGGCGCCTGCGCAATACGCATGCGTCAGCCCTCGACAGTGACGTCGCTGTGCCCGGGCGACGTCATCGTCCACGCCCCACAACCCCAACCCCCACACAACACCCTTCAAGCCCTTCGCTCAACCACACTCATCCCTCGCCACTTCTACAATCGCCTCCTCTTTTTAAAGAACTTATTATTCTAAGAAATATAAGACTAACTGTTAAAATAAAAGCAATACACAGACACTGCATTATTTATAACAGATAACAAAAGTAAACTACAATGTGTCGAAGAAGTATATATATATATATATATATATATATATATTGTAAACAGGAAAACGATCTAAAGGACAATAAACATCCTTGGGTCTCCAACCGTCGCTTCAAAAGTGCGCTTGGTGTCCCTATCACAATCCTCCTGATGACGATTCAACCAAAAATTAGAGACAGTAAGTGTGTTTCATCCTTAGTTCTGTGTTTGTGATTCATCGTTAAAGATACTTATATATATTAAATATATATATAGATATATTATATAAATACGAAAACGATCCTAAAAGGACAATGGATGTTTTACAGTAAACTATAAACACCTAAACGGCGTGATAGCTGAATCAGTTATGTTATATGGAGCCCCAATTTGGGGCCCGAGCCTGAACTCCTCACAGAGCAAAGCACTAATATCTTACCAGAGGAAAGCGCTTCTTACAGTAACTAAAGGGTATAGGACAACTTCAGCCCTGGCTACTCGGGTGTTAGCCGGTAGGATGCCCGTCGATATTAAAATCAAGCTAAAAGTCAAGCTGTTCCTCCTCAGAAATGGCTGTCACCCCAGATGGGCTACTTTTGTCCGGGGGAGGTCGGGGACCGGGAGGCGCAGCTCAGAAGATGGGCAACCAGCTTCTGGCAGAAACGGTGGGACGAGGGATCAGTGGGCAGGTGGACCTATAGATTTGTTCCCCTTGTATCAGGCGCGAGGTTGTGGAACAGTAGCCTAGACTTTTGGCTGACCCAGATACTATCAGGACATGGAGATTTTGGGGCATACCACTTCAGATTTAAGAGGCGGGAGGATGGTGGCTGCATTTGTGGAGCTCCCTCGGAGAGTGTCGCCCATATTCTGGAGGTATGCCCCAGATACACAAGCGAGCGTTTTCACTATGAGATGCAGACCGGCAATTTTGTGGAGTCTACCTATAGATCAGCTTTATCTAAATATAGGAACGAGTTTCTAAGGTTTGTGCACGCAATCGCCAAAATCAGGAAGTCTCAGCAGGTGTGAACGCTATTTTGATGTCTGTCGTGGATGCCCGCCTCCGCGAGGTCAACCTTGGGCGCATCGATGATGCAGGTAGTTTTCCCGGGTTTTCATCCGGGAAGCTGTTGTTTCGTCGATGTGGCTAAAGGGTAACACGTTAAAAACATTAATCTGTCTTGCTTTACTCTACGGTGTGGTCAAAAAGTCAAGAAACGTGGCAATAAATCAATACAGGTGTGAACGCTCCTTGAACATTAAAAAGGGAAATGAACTTTGTTTTGTCAGTTTAGTTAATTTACTGTTAGTTGAAGTGATTTTCTTTTTTTTTGACTCTGTCAGGTTTTGTATATATTTATGTTACATGTGTTTTTGGTATTATTTTATTGATATAGGGTCGTGGAAGCTCACCTCTGTCTGTTTTGATGTTTTGAAAAGGCATCAGTCTGTTTTGATGTTATGATCTGCGATAGGGCTGTATAAGCTGGGTGCGCGATATAATGCCAAAACAGGTTTACTGGTTAATGCGGCTCATTTTGATATTGCTAAAGCATTTAATAAGGGAGATCATGGCATATTCTTAAGTAAACTGTAGGCCGCTAGTATTACAGGTAACATGTTTGCTTTGCTACAAAGTTGCCTTAATAACAGAAGACAAATCATTAAGCTTAAAACTTTTCGACCAAACATGTTTATTGGCTCATTTAGATTCCAGCGATCATTTCATATTGTTAACGTTTTGTGTTAAATATTTAACCATGATATTTATTTAGTATCATAAAATTTGGATTTTTTTCTTTTTGGAAATTATCTTAAAATGTATTCCAAGATTATTTTCTTAAACGATTGTAATTTGAAAACACCGAATTCATAACCTATCGTCATTTGAAATCAATATCAGTCAAAACAACTTCTATTTGATAAAGAAGACTTATCAGCAAAATGGCATCCTCTGTTATTAGCAACTGGAGTCCCAAACAAAAACATATAATATTATGATATTTCAGCTAAACAATTACTGATTAAAGTGAATAACTGCTAACAATTATCCCACTTAACGCTTGAGCATTCCTTGTCTTTCCAGGACTTTCTCACCGTTTAATAGAATAGCCTTCGACGTCCAAAGAGGATAAGGAGAACCGACTACTATAATAACCTGGGACTTTTACCAACGACTAAGTGGACAGTGAGCGAACAAGATGAATAGTTTAAGGTTAAGCTTTGAGAAGTAAAACAACTTTAAGACACAACCAGAGTCTATCAGACTCTCGTGAGACGGCCTTGTGAATTAGCCAAGGAAACACAATTACCCTGCCCACACCAATGGATACTTGATAATCAGGGGAATTACCATACAAGTTTACATTTACTTATCATTTTACTTATTTAAACAGTTCGTAATGCGATGAGTTTACTTTTAGTTCGTAAACTAAAATTAACGAACCTTAGTATATAATAAACCTAAACCATCATACCACCCAGATAATTTTCTCGAGTTTTCTAGTACAAGGATGACGTCCAAAACATATTATCTGTATTAGGTTGCACTTTTTCAAAGTTTTAGTACAAAATTAATAATTATCACTGAAAAATAAAAAAAATTGACCTTTCTTACTTTTCATATAAGTAAATTAATGCTATTCTCAGCGAAAGATTTTAGCGTTAACTAAAGATATGTTGCATCGGTTAAGATGGGTGATAAACACTGCCTCATAATATCTTAGAGATCAAGTTCTCTGTTGTTTTATATTAAAATGACCTTAATTCTAACGGAAAGGATGTAAAGAGGTCATATTCTAAATCCTCTTAAAAGAAACTCCACCGCTTTGAAATTACCACGAACTTAAAACCACCCTCCTTAAGTCCTCACTAATTAATTTTAAACTCGGTCTAACAAAATTAATTGTTTGAAACTTTCTTTCAAGTATATTTTTTAAAAAACTTATGTTTAGTGCATTTATTGCTAACACTTAAGTAACTTTTATATCAAAATCTGTTGAAGATAAAAAAATTAAAACCATGATTTGTTAAATTTTTCTCCTCTACTATATCCACAGATTCAACTCTTCAGCCTATTGATTTAATATTTAAAGGAGGTGTTTTGTTGATACCAAACTGGTCCATTCTACTTTTCGGTAAAACTGTGTGATTTTATATTTCAATAATCTCAATATGCATTGTATTTTTATGATTAGTGCACTAATACCCAAAATCGTTAAGGTATTAGTATTACCATAGCTATTAGGTATTAGTGTAGTTCTTACAGTTCAGTAAACTTAACTCAATACAATCCTTTTTATGAGTTTTCGTCTGTAGATGTTGAGGTAGTATAGTAAAACGTGGATATAAACGTTAAATGTTAGTGACATTTTTAGAGACTATTCAGAAAGATACAATTTTTTTGATATTTCAATATACACTCGTGTAACCTAATATTGACTATAATCAATAATTTTTACAAATCGGTTCGAATGAATGCAATAAGTTGTGGTGTCAAATTTAAAATATCTATTATCAGGACAGTGGTCACAAAATAAAAGGTATTCCAAAAAAGATCTGAATGTACCATATACAATTTAGAGATCCTAAACAACATGTAAACATTGTCAAGCAAATATGTCAACCAATAGTGAAAGAATGTTTGAAAGAGTTAAAATGCTTTTTCATATAGAACATTCATTTGTGTTCTAAAATTTAGTAATATAGTCATAGTCAATGTAAAATTCTCATATTTAATATGACAAATATTAAAACATTTTTCCTTATTTGTCAAATCAATTTGATGGTGAAATATTAGGGAACAGTTTTTGAAAAATAAATTTTTCAAAAAAAAATAAAAAATATTAAAAAAAATAAATTTTCAAATAAATATTGAAAATTTATATACTGAAAAAAAAACAACACATAATGGACGAGAATACTTACTGGATCAATATTTTGAACCGACATTCCTCATCAGGAAAAGAGTAAAAGGGAAGAAGAAGGGTACATGCGTTCAAGATTCTGGCTGAAAGGTGACTGAGAGTTCCAAGCAGTAGTTTCAATTCCAAAGCGGTCGTAGCTAATTATTGCCCACTCTTTACCTGTTCTAAACCTTAAACGTTAAATATTTGTTTAATTTGTATTTTTTTTATTGATTTATCTTCAGTTTGTTGACTGAAGATATAATTTGGTTTCTTATACTTGTATACTATCCTCACCTTTTTTCTGTCCCCTTTTTTATATTTATTCTCTCTCTTCTCTATCTCTTATAGGGTGCTCAAGCTCGATACAGCTCTACGACCGCATTGGAATTGAAACTACTGCCTAGAACTCTCAGTCGCCATCCACCCAGAATCTTGAACACACGTACCTCTTCTTCTTCGCTTCTACCCTCTTCCTGATGACGAACTTTGGTTCAAAATATTGATCCAGTAAGTGTTCTCGTCCTTTATGTGTTGTTTTTTTTAGTTATTTATCTGTCCGGCTTGGACTGGTTAGTATTTTCATTTATATATATATATGAAAATAAGTTCCGTTTTGGTCTGTAGGGCAGTAGGAGTGGTTTTTGCCAAATCCGGCAACACCGCTCGAAAGAGGAGAGGTGGGGGAATAGAATGAGAGGTGGGGGACCTCAGTCGGTCAATTACCAACGTCAGGGCAGGTGGTTGAAATGGAGCCCTCCATGTCACGTCCCGCCACCTCGATCCCCGTTCCCTCTCGAGTTGTTTTGCGCGGAGTGATTCAATTTCTTTATGCACAGGGTTTCAAATCAGTTCAAATTCACGAACAGCTCATTTCTGTTTATGGAGAAGGTGTAATGAGTGAATCAATGGTGAGGAGATGGGTACGTGAATTTAAGGCGGAAGACATTCACTTGAGGATGAAAGTGGGAGAGGCAGACCCTCAGTTGTGACGGACGAAATTGTCGCAGAAATCGACAATGCAATTCGCAAAGATCGTCGTTTAACCCTGGATGAACTCACCTGAGTTTCCCAGACATCTCACGATCCCTCATCCATGAGATCGTCTCGGAAAAACTTGACTTTCGGAAAGTTTCCGCCCGGTGGGTCCCTAGAGAGCTGAATGTCTTCCCGCCTTAAATTCACATACCCATCTCCTCACCATTGATTCACTCATTACACCTTCTCCATAAACAGAAATGAGCTGTTCGTGAATTTGAACTGATTTGAAACCCTGTGCATAAAGAAATTGAATCACTCCGCGCAAAACAACTTGAGAGGAACGGGGAACGAGGTGGCGGGACGTGACATGGAGGGCTCCATTTCAACTACCTGCCCTGACGTTGGTAATTGACCGACTGAGGTCCCCCACCTCTCATTCTATTCCCCCACCTCTCCTCTTTCGAGCGGTGTTGCCGGATTTGGCAAAAACCACTCCTACCGCCCTACAGACCAAAACGGAACTTATTTTCTGGACGACCCTCGTATATTATATATATATATATATATATATATATATATATATATTTGTGTATGATGGCAGCAGGTCTTCCCTTAAGCATATGTTATTAAAATAAGCAGCAGCTTCTGCATTGACCAATTTCTTGTTGACACTCTCTAGTTTTCTTATCACTTTGCGGTACGATGGCAGCAGGTCTTCCTGATAAGAAAACTAGAGAGTGTCAACAAGAAATTGGTCAATGCAGAAGCTGCTGCTTATTTTAATATGTATATATATATATATATATATAAATTGTCTTTATTATTATGAATTGTTAGTATAAAGTAAATTAATTTAAATTACTCAAACTAAAATTAGAGTTTAAATTACATTAATGAAATTAAAATTAAATTTATAAATCAAGCTATCATTATTGTTAGGGGCTAGATGTTGTCATGCTGCAGAGGGAGCTTCACAAGAGAATACACATAGGCAGGAACGAATGGTCCTCTGTGATACCACACAATTATCTTACTTTGGGAGTCCTAAATGTTGCCTATTTATCATAAGTGTAATTTGAGTAGAGATCTAGAAGGAGTATCTAACATCGTATAGGCTCAAGACCAACATATACTTTCTAACCCGGGGTTCTCAAGCTTTGTTTGCTTGTGGACCCCTAAAAGCTACTTGTGGACCCCCACTACCCCCGTATACTTAAAAAAAAATTAGTATAGGTTGGCAGCAAATCTTCCTGGAGGCATACTTTATTGAAATGTACCACAGCTTCGGTATTAACGACTTTTAAACTAAGTTGTTCCAGTCTCCTGACAGTCTTACGATAAGGTGGTAATTCCCAAATGAGTTGTCCAAAGGACATTGATACACTTTTTTGAAACACTTTAATAGATGTCAACAATTCAAATACAATTGAAAACTAACATAACTTACAAGACCATTGTATACTAGCTTTCGACTTTCTCTAGTCATCTTCAGGTAGGGTCTTTAAAGGTTTTTGAAAATTTGAAAATTTTAATTTTTTTAAAAACCAATGAAAGAATGTAAAAAAATTTTGAAATAAACTAAAGAATATAAATAAAAGTTAGCAGGTCCAAACAAATGATTTAAAAAAAAATGATTATGCAAATTTATAAATAAATATTTGTTTTTAGGAAAATGAAAATCGTTAATTATGAAATACTCGTAATTTCATTACATCTACAACGCATGCCGAAATACAAAAATGTTTTTAAAACAATAACAAAATATTTCTTCAATAACATTTTATAAAGAACGCTGAAATAAATTGTAACCGAATAAATTTTGAATGTACCATAAAGAGAAGTCCAATAGAAAATTTTAAAACATTGGAACATTTTAACATACTGACGAGGATATTGGGCCTTATATTTTAATGATGTGTGAATATTGTACGGCCAAAGCTTACTAAGCTTTGATTTATTTTTGGTTTGCTGATGAATTCATTTAAACTTAACATAGAGCCCTAACCACGTGTCATGGACCTTCAGAATACTACTTTCCTCATGGACCCCCAGTAATCCTCTGTGGACCCCTGGGGGTCCATGTGAACCACGTTGAGAACCACTGGTCTAACCTATAGTATAGTCTTAACGTCCTCTCCGAGGGACGATGTGCTCAGATTTATTCACCTTTCATATCGAGGACTAGAGTTTTATGGAACCCAGGATTTACGAGTCCAGAGGAGAGCTGTTGCCACTGGGCTAAGCTGGCCCCATTGTTAAATACAAAACCGACCAACATTCACAGTTCCGATCATTTCGGCTTGACGCTATCTTCAGAAGAAAATGGGAAAAACACAAGAGAGAAAATGTGAAAGGGTTTCCAGGCCGTTTGAATTGACAGTCAGTCATTGATGATGCAGCTATTGCGAAACTGGTCGGGCGACTTCACCAGCGATAGACGAGGTATGACGGTTAATAATAATATCTTAGTAACAAAAATTCATATATAAAAAAATCTTATTGAAGAAAAAAAGGGAAGGAATAACCATAATTTAAAGTAGTTAGAATAGGAGGGAAAAAATTCATAAGAAAAATGAAAATAACCTTATTATTAATTATTAATTTATTTAATTTTATTAATTATTATTAATTTCATCTTATATTACTTTAACTGAGAATTTTCAGTGATGATCTATGTTCCTGTTATGATGAAGTACTGCACTTTGTGTAGTTATGTATTTAAATCAATTCTCGGAACAACAGTAATTTTGTTCTGCTTTCATCAACTTCAGCCAAGTTAATTCAGCTTTATGAGTTGTTATGACAACGGCTAAATTTGCAGACTTAGTGAAGTACAATCCATTTGCAATCACGGTGCTAATAGGGGTTGGAAACCCATAAGCAACCATTTTCACGTTGTGGCCATCATATGATATTCACGGGGAAGTTTGTTCATTTTTTTTACTTGAAGAATTTTAAATATCTCATGAAAATAATTAAATAACAAAGCATGTTGGACACTTAGTATATATTGCAATAAAATAATCATATTTTCTGCCTTATTCTCATGCATGAAGGTAGAAATGTTACGTCATATCTTTTAAGAGGATCTGATCAAAGCCTAAGTAATTAAAAATCAGTTTTAACCAATAAGATAGTGAGAACTTACAGAAGTAATTCTGTAAGTACTCCCACTAACCTATTGTCAAAATTTCTATTGTATTTTCTTATTTGTAACTATTTGCCCATTTTATGTATGTTAGACTTTTGAATGATTGTATTATTTCTTCCATTTCCTATGATTTGTAGGCTTTGTAGAAAAAGATTTTAATTAAAAACGAAACTTTGACAATGAGAGTTTAATTTGAACATGAAGAACTGACCAAGTCCTGATAAACTTTTATTTTGTTCCTACTTCCTGGTCGTTACTTTTATCAATATATATATATATATATATATATATATATATATATATATATATATATATATACAAAACTAAAGTTTATCGGGACTCGGTCAGTTTCTTCTTATATCCTCATAGAAACCCATATTTACTATCCCAAATTACATAAATATTGATAAAAGTATCGACCGTGGAATAGAAACAAAACTAAAGTTTATCGGGACTCGGTCGGTTTCTTCTTATATCCTCATAGAAACCCATATTTACCATACCAAATTACATAAATATTGATAAAAGTATCGACCGTGGAATAGAAACAAAACTAAAGTTTATCGGGACTCGGTCAGTTTCTTCTTATATCCTCATAGGAACCCATATTTACTATCCCAAATTACATAAATATTGATAAAAGTATCGACCGTGGAATAGAAACAAAACTAAAGTTTATCGGGACTCGGTCAGTTTCTTCTTATATCCTCATAGAAACCCATATTTACTATCCCAAATTATATAAATATTGATAAAAGTATCGACCGTATAATAGAAACAAAATTAAAGTTTATCGGGACTCGGTCAGTTTAACTGTCAATTTAACTGACCAAGATCCGATAAAATTTAGTTTTGTTTCTATTCCATGGTCGATACTTTTATAAATATTTATATATATTGTATATAGTTCATTCTAGATAAAGAATAATAGAGAAGTTAAAAACACATACTTGCAGTTTCTAATTTTTGTTTGAACAGTCTTCAGGAGACATAAAAGAGGGTAACTAAGCGCACTGCTACAGACATGGTTTTGAACAAGAATGTCGTCGCATAAGCATGTAACTGGGAGCTTATGTAGCAACTTTGTTGGTTTCCAACCGACTCTGTACCAGTGCGCTTGGTTTCCCTCTCTTATATCCTAAAGACGGTTCAAACAAAAATTAGAGACTGTAAGTATTTGTTTTTAATTTCTCTATGTTCTTTTATCTACACTGAACTATATTTGTCCGTTTTGGATGCTATTTTCATCAAAAAAGTATATATATATATATATGTGGGTGTGTATATATAGTTCAATTTTCAAAAAAAAAAAACATTGAGAAATTAAAAGCACACACTTACAGTATCTAATTTTTGCTTTGAACCGTCTTCAGGCGAGATAAGACAGGGAAAACAAGTGCACAGGTTCAGAGACAGTTGGAGACCAACAATGTTGTCGCATGCGCGCACGTTCACAAAGAAAAAGGCAGGCAGGAATCAATTTATAATTAAATTAAATTAGTCAAATATGAAAAAATTATAAAAAAATAAAAAAAAATTTAGGGCTGAACATAGAAATTGATACATAAATAAAAGTACGGACTAAGCAATGATAAAATAAAATAAAACTGACAATGCAAATAATAATAATATTTAATAATAAAAAATGAAATAATTAAATAATAAAAATGAAGTAATAAATATTAAAAGATAACAAAGGGTATTTGATAATAAAAGATGAAATGCAAAGACAAGGGACTTATTAAACATTATCTCTTATGATTAAGGCCAGGTGCACTACGCGCACTTAATAACCAGTATATAAATAATATAACATATATTATATTAATATAACTAGTTAGTTAGATATATATTAACAAATATATATATATATAGTCGTTATCAGCCTTTGGAGCGATTCACATCTTTTCCTGAAGACGAGGACATCGAAATATAGTAGTGAGTTCAGTGATTTCTTTTCTATGTGTTCTTTTTAAATTCTAGTTATTATTTATATATATATATATATATATATAATTAGAAAAGATAAATGAGCTTTTATCTTGTTGAGTTGTTTAGAGAATATTTCTAGTCTTTTGAAACAGTTCCTGTATTCGGGTTTTTTTTAGTTTAATAATAAGTTCACCATAGGAATGATATAATTCCTGATATACAGGCTTTACAGACACGACTCTTTCTAGAAAGGTTACAATACACGTGGTATCAGGAATTCCAAAAGAACTTATGCTCAAAATTCACAAAATAAAAACTATCAGAGAAGCCCGATTATAGAATAAAAAATAATAGTGCGATCTAACACTGGGAAACAACTTAGGATATTAGAAGGACTTTACATTATAGAAAAATCCTTAGATATCAATGAGCAAAAGGACAATTTCAGATATTATATCTTCATTATTATTATTATTATTATTATTATTATTATTATGAACAGTTAACTATCTACTCATCCAAACCTCCTTGTACAAACTCTAAATCCTGTCGCCAACCTTCCTCAGCCTCACTGAATAGTTGCTTCATCCAGTGACTATCTGACTACCTTTCCAGTTCATGACTAAAAGCATTGAAAACTATGACTAACAAGACCACATGACCGCGAATACGACATCATTACTGTACAGACTAACTTAACATCCGACATGAATTACTGACATTCCATGTTATAGTAGCACAGTAATCAAGCAGTAGAATGCCTCTGGTCTGGAACTGCTAGTTACGACGTGCACTATAGTGCGCGGTTATATTCGTTGGTCGTTGGTCGAACAGTTATATCAGATATTCATATTGAATTAACAATATTTCAAAGATGGTTCTGATAAATTTGAATTACATATAATTATAAAAATAATAGTACATATTATATATACTTTTATAATTTATCATGGCAGAAAATGTAGACAAATATTACAATTCATGCATCAGTTTTATTTATTTGACTATAGGCAATTTTAATTTTATTGTGTTTTATAAACTTTATATCCGCACCACCACTATTTGTTTTACTACGATTTTATTTCTTATCGTGAAATCGTAAAAAAATCTTTTAAAAGGTTGTCTTAAACTTTTGCTTTTAAAATGAATTAAAAGGGTGCTCTCATTAAACAGTTTTGCATTATTTAAATAAGAGCAAATCTCTCCCTTCTTGGTTTCTTAAAGAAGGGCCTTTTAAATGTTTACTCAAGTTAATTGGTTCCCTGATTAATAAATAAAAAAATATAGTAATTGAAAACTCTTTACATTACTACAGCTAATTATTTTTTAAAAGAAACCGATTATTTTCCATTTGCATTTTATTCCAATTTTTATTGTCGAAATTAATGATGCTGATTAAATTTTCAACCAGCAATTACGCAAAAGAGAAGTTATTATTTCCCTTCGTTTAATAAAAAATATATTTTCCAAATTAGAAAGTATATTTCAGAAACGAAATTATTTCCTAATTTTCTGCAGTCATTTCAACTACCACTTAAATTAGCATTTCTCTTCCGCAGAGAGATTTGAATCGATTTTTAAGTAATACATTAACAGACAGTAAATGATAAAAAATATTATATTTCCTCTTTCAATATTCCAAATTAAGGATATTATCCCCTTCCAATGTCTTAATTATGACATTGCTTTGTAGATATTTTAGGCTTCTAAGAACACCAGAAGATTGGTATCCGTTTTTATGTAAACTCTGATATGGTACCTTAGGGTTTCAGCATTACCCAAAAATAATAAAGGATTTTACCACAGGTTTACTCAAGTAAATTTATATTTAAGTAAGCAAGGATGTCATGAACGAATTTAAGGGAACAAGTAAACATGGGTACTCAGATGAACTTACTCGTCTACATCATTTTTGCCCTAATGGTTTTAAATATTTTCTATTATATACCAAATTATGAACATTTTTTTATTTATTTATGTTGATTTTTGTTATTATTTATTTTCATTTTCTACTTTACTGTAAATAGAGTATGTAATGTTGTCTACCCTCCCCACGTAAGTTGGTAACACTGATTGAGTGCCTCTTGAATAAGACAGACTTCAGTCCTTTCTTGTCTTCGGAGGGGCTCACATCTTTCTACATAATGACGACACAGTCAAAATGCGGTAGTGAGTTTTTATGAACTTTTGTATGTGTTTTATTTCTGAGGTATTAGTTTATATATATGCTCGTTGAAGGTTGGAGATGTCAGCTCTAGGTCTCTTATAAAATATTTCATTGTTTTGTTTTGTTGCTTTTTAATAGTGCTACGCTTTAGTTTGTATTCACTGTTGGCTGTAGTAATATTACTAAAAACTAATTTCCTAAGAGTTATCTAATTCTTCTCATTGATCATGTAGACAAGGTAATATATACTTACGCAAATAACCAGAAGAAAGAATCTTCAAAACATTGCAATATCAGTCATGGAAATTTGATTGAATAAAATTGGATACTTCACTATTATAATCACTTGTAACTAGCGGCAGAATTACCCTACATTTGGTTTTACTAATGTGTCCTATAATATCATCACTTCGATTTTTTCTTCTTAAATGAGATTACTTAACACTTAGATAAAATTTACTTCTGTCACTAAAAATTTATTCATTTTTACTTTATTATAAGTAAAGTATAGTGATCGTGAAAAAATTCGATCTCGAGATTTTGACGAAATTACATGTTTTGAGGTCCCAAAAGTCGTTTTATGAAGTTTTTTCGATGATGTCTGTATGTGTGTGGGTGGGTGAGTGAGTTAACATTGCTTGTTACCACTCTACGGTCTAGAATCATTATCCCTATTGTTTGGGAAGAATTATGCATGACGGGGAAAGTCACTTTTTTTACCAAAAACCTGTTTTTTTCTCCTAAACTGCTAACTCTAGAGTTTTGAAATTTTGGCATTATCTTTGAAGTTACAAATGCAATAAACAAAAAATATATTCAGAATTTTAAAACAACGGGAAATATTTTTTTTTCAATAAAATATAAAAAGTTTGACTTTAATTCAATCTGAAAGCTTGTGAGAGCGATACAAGCATACCGTTTGACGGTTCAAAATGAAACTATGCCTAAAAATAGGACATAATGTGGAGAATGAGTTGAAATAATTTTTTTACATTCACCAATGGGGCGTTAAAGTACGATTTATGTTTACAGAAAATGTTTTTTGACGCTAATTACGCTCATTTGAAGTTACAAATGCATGATAATTACAAAAATGACACAAAATTCAGTAATTTACAAACAACGGGAAATCATTGTCATTTTGATCACGGCATAAGAGAATATAAATCTAAGATTTTATCCTAGATATAAATTTCATATCTAGAAACCTTGTTAGCCTATACAGGAGCATACCGTTTTGACGGATAAAAACTGAAACTTGTTTATGCCTAGAACTAAGGTATCTCATGTTATACTTGTGGAGAATGAGTTGAAATAATTTTTTTACATTGTCTACATGTGAGCGTTATATTGATGTATCGACTTATATGAGATATACAGAGGAATATGTTAAAATTTTCACGCTAAAAAGGTCATTAGCAAAAATCATGAATAACTTTACCAAAAATGGGACACATGAAATGATGGATTTGTCCCAATAAAATGCTTTAATCATGTCTATATTTCGATCACGGCAAAGAGAAATAAATCTAAGATCAGTTATAATCCTAGATATAAAATTTTGTAATATCTAGTATCCCTTCCATGCTATCCTGTAATAGGACGCAATGGACTCTTTCCTCAAGATAAAGAACTGCTTGTTTATCCTAGACTAAGGTATCTCATGTTATACTTGTCAAATGTTTGATATTTTTTTACATTGTCTACATTGACTTATATTGATGTTATATTGACTTATATGAGATATAAGAGGAATAAAAATTTTCATGTAAAAAAATCACCAGCAATAAACATAAATAACTTTCCTTTCTCTTCCATGAAATGATGGATTTGTCCCATAAAATGCTTTAATTATTCTATATTTTGCACTCTTGAGAAAAACTTAATATCAGTTATAATTACTTTATTTTTGTAAATTGTAGTATCTTTCCATGCTATTGAAATGTGACGAATGGACTCTTTCCTCAAGAAAGAGGATTTCTGTTTGTTGTCAAATATCCAGTTTTTTCACTATTCTAGTCTAATAGTTCATATTTATTATTTTCAAAAAGTAGAAGCTCCCAACTATACAAGTTTTAAATTATACTGAATAGTTGGCTTTGACTTTAATTTGAGGATGTAAGCTGGCTAATTACTAATATATTTTTTCTCAATATACATTCATAGCAACCTTATAACAGAGTACAGGAGGTAGGAAAAGAATAACACTCACTCAGAAAAAATTTGTATATATGATATTTGACAAAGGAGAAGGAAAATGATTTTATTAAATACTAAGATGCCATAAAATTCCCAGTATAATAATTCTATAAAAGACCAAAAATGTAAAACATAATTCAAAATTGAAATCTTTTGTTTGAAGATTAATAAATGCAATTCACGTACATCCTTAATTATAAATTATCTTAAATCGACATTTTTTCTTTGATGTTTTTCAGAAAAAAAGAGCATTTTCCTGTTTTAAATTTGAAAGTTTGACTTAAATATTCAATGTAGAAGCATGTCAAGTAAACTTGTGTAAGAAATCCATGGGCTATTTGAAGAAAAGTCATGTTCTCTTGTAGGAGATTATATAGTATCAAGAAATTTTCACTTTGGTTTTTCAAAAACCATATTACTTCTGTTGTTATACTAATGAGATTATTTCAATCAGTGGTGTGATATACAAAAATAAGCTTATATATTGATAAGTCGATCAATCACTAACTATACTACCTCAGGAATGAAAGACTACTAAACTTCTTCCATTTAAATGTTTACATTATACCTAAATGAAATATTATATATTATATACCCAAGGAGATTGATATTAAGTTTACTTATAGTAAAATTGAGTGCAGGCTGCTCCAGATTTTTTAATGAAGATTAATATGTCTTAATAAAAAGCAGGAAGCTTGATCTGCTCTCGTGAATATAACTCAAACTTCTCTTAGCAGCTTTGCAGCCAGTCGAGTGTTCTAGAACTCCTGACTGTTGTAGTGAGGAGATGTCCCAATAGGACGAGAATGGCCTATTGGGCCTATCTAGTGTTTCAGTTGTGTTTTTGACTCTGACGAAGACCTCTTGTTACGGTTGAAAGTTCTTAGTCTTGTTTTCCCATTTCTTATTGTGGTTTGATCATTGATTGTTATTTCACGTGTTTATGTGAAATCTTTTTACACACATATGTGTGAACAACAGAAAAACGATCCACAAAGGACAACAAACGTTTCAGAGTAAACTATATATAGTAATGATGTGACACTTACAGTCTCTAATTTTTGGTTGAACCATCATCAGGAGAGTGGGGATAGAGTCACCAAGCTCACTAGCAAAGCGACGGTTGGAAACCCGTCCTTGGGCCAGTTTTGCAGAAAAATGTAAAAATTTTGTCTAAAGATTGAATTTGAATGCTTGTGAACACGATAATAATCATAACAAAACCACAAACTAACATTATAGAACAGTAACTTCAAATTTTTTGCCACGATTTACCTGAAGAGTAATATCTATTTGAGTAAATTTTGTGAATAGAAAAAAAAAAGTTAAATTGTTAAATTGCCAATATTACAATATTAAAATTTTGCTATCTCATCTACCTAAAATTTTCATGATTTGAAAAAACTTTAAACAATTTTTGACAGTTGAAAGAGGATATATAGTCTAAAAATATTGAAACTCATATTAGAATATTGCCTACTATATTGTTGTTATTAACTTAGAATTGTTTTTATTAATCTCAAGTCAAATAAATATATTAATTTTAAAACAATTTTCAGGCACTTTCATAAGATAATTGATATACAATAGAAAATATTTAAAGTCATTAGTATCATTTACAAATGATGTAGACGAGTAAGTTCGTGTGAGTACCCACGTTACTTGTTCGTTTCGATTCGGACATTATATCCTCCTTTACTTGAACGTACCGATTTAGTTAAATTGTTGCAATAGAAGTAAGGTAATATTAGAGGGACGACTTTTGCATCCCAACATACACAAACCCATTTTATTTGTTAATTGCTATAACATTTACAACTATAACATTTTGATAGATTTATACGTTTTAAGACGACTTTAATTTATTTTTGACGATGCATGTCTATCCGATTGACATGTCTTGTGGAGTATTTTAAATATTTTAAAAACTCCATAAAGTTCGGTGTTTGGAGACCTAAAGAAATTGGTAGACATATAGTTTTTGGTGCAGTAAAAGCCTTTATTGTTTTTGGGTAAACATGAGAAAGATACCATCTGCTCTTGATCTTAGGAACTTAAACTATCCATTATATACTGTTAGAATATATACAATGAAAAGGAAAATATATCCTTAAATTTATAATACTGAACGAAAAATAAAAATTACATTAAAAAAAAATCTGGAATGGCCTACACTTAACTTTACTATAAGTAAACTTAATATCAAACTTCTTGGGTATATAATATATAATGTCTCATTTAAGCATAATGTAAACTTCTAAATGGGAGATGTTTATTAGTCTCTCATTCCTGAGGTATTACGGATAGTGATTGATCGACTTATCAATATATATACTTATTTTGTATATCACACTACTGATGCAAATAATCTCATTAGTATAACTACAGCAGTAATAACATTTTTGAAAAGCCAAAGTGAAAATTTCGTGATACGAAATAATCTCCTACAAGAGAACATGGTTTTTCTTCAAATAGTCAGTGGATTTCTTACATCGTTTACTTGACCTGCTTCTACATTGAATAATTAAGTCAAATTTTCAAAACTCTAGAATTAACCGTTTAGGAGAAAAAAATGTTTTCTGAAAACTGGTTTTTAGCAAAAAAAAGTAACTTTCCCGTGAAGCATTATTCCTCCCAAACAATATGGATCATCCAGGCTATGGGGCCATTTTGGTATTATTTGTATTTGGTATTATCCATCGAAGATTCTGGACCGTATCATGGTAACAAGCAATGCTAACATACTCATCCACGCACCCACCCACCCAACCACACAAACACAAACATCATCGAAAAAACTTCATAAAACGACTTTTGGAACCTCAAAACATATAAATCCGTCAAAATCTCGAGATCGATTTTTTTCTCGATCACTATACTTTACTTATAGTAAAGTAAAAAACAAGTATTCAGTTTAAATTATTGGCACTTGTTAGACTGTGTTGTATCAAAGATTACATTTTTATTATGGAATAAGTGGAAGGATTATTATTTAACTTGTTAAAAATTTAACAAGGTAATTTTAACAAAAAGAAACGCGTCGATATTTTTTGTCGAGACTGTGTTTCTTCCCTTTATTCTAAACATGAGTAAATACAACACTATAAATGATTGCTTAGCTCGTAATTTTCGTTATAATTATCGGTTTAATAACCAAGTTACCATAAAATAATTTTTTTACGTTAAAATTTTTATTTCAGGGTACATTCTTATTAATGAGGATTAAGGAAAGACCTCATTGTGTTTGATTATAAAGCATGCAGACGATATGTAGGTAATGATGGTATAAGGGAGGAAATCTCCGCCTCTCGACAGTGTTCAAAGCCGACTGGTTGTGGCCTGTTGCTATAACAATGAGGGTTTGTATCACTCTCTCTGGCACACGAGACATGGCTCACTGTTGTTGCGTGACAGTCGTTAGATTTGGTCTAACAAATAAAGCCGAGCTCCCTTCATTTATGGCTCTCGTTTACCACTACATCACCCGTCAGCAGTCTTGACAGTTATCTCTCTAACCACCAGAAACCTAATAGAATAATTCCAAGTAAGCTTTACTAATTGCAATTAGAACTGAATTGCAGGAATGCTGTCACAGGACTTCTCTTTCACCTCAATTCAAGTCACTATCGACGATTAAATAGAATGCAACTCACAGTCTGATGCACTAATTACACTTCTGGTGTACTATAAATACTTAGCAGAATTTTTAATCTTCGACAAACAATTAATTACATATTTTCAGTTACAACGAACAAAAAGATAAGTATTTATAACTTTGTAATCAACTTTATACAAAGCCATTATCATGCTTGTACCGCTTTAGACTCAGAACCCCTGATGCTGTAAGTACAGACCAATCATGAAGTACTCTTTCTAGAATGTATCCAGATATTATATGGCTAACTTAAGATGATTTTAAAAAACGAATATACGATACACTTATTAATGGTCAGGCTAAACCTACAAAGCTTTACAGTTTTAGGACTACCATAGGATTCCTTTGAATCCGGTCATCGCTCTCCGAAAAGGGCAAAGCCCGTTACCCCGGGATCAGGGCTTACTACTAGTAGTTAATCGGACCCCATCAGACCATCATTGGGAGGAGTGTTGTTAGTACATGAAGAGAAACGACTTATAGAGAGATGTTAAATCCACCCGGTCTATTTGTCGCAACACTTCTTACACAGCGACCACAAGGGTCTACCCAACTTGGGTGAGAACCAACAGCCACGAGTCCAATATCAGTTGGCCGTATGGGAAGAAAACCCCTCCATGGGCCTCTGCCACCCGTAGTACCAACATATTTTAAGAGTTTAGGATTGAACTCGGACCAAAGGTCCTACCAAACCTGCTCAGCTACAGCTAAGGCCAGTGGCCTTTTTTGCCCCTGTTCAAAGAACTGTGGAATATATAAGCAAGCCGATGCAGCTTGTAGTAGAGCTGCATGGCCTCACTAAGGGCAGACGATACACTTATTAAAAAAAAAGACTTAGAAATGACAGCAAATTGTGAGGACTAGTCCAAGTGACAAAAGCGGTACGTACGCCACTGCCGATTAGGTACCGAGAGATTTTGGCTGCGAAAGATGGAAAACGTATCATCTGCTAACAGAATATAATACGAGTATATAAACTGAGCTCATGATGCGTTAACTGAAGTACTATAAGAGTTCATTATAAGAACTGTATCAATATTTTACGATTTGAATATAACTGTTTCAATATTTATGACCGGAAAGGCGTTATACTGTACTTCATTTTTCCAAAATCTCTGACAATGTGTTCGACATAACTGCTTCTCTGAACGTCTGCTTCAATTGTTAACATAAACAGTTACTCACATTCTCGTGACCTTAATTGATCTTTTTCTTTCAAACGATTAAGCTGGCTGAAGAGTAAACAGTCTTATGTTCAGTCACTGTTGTAAAATAGGTAATCATTGCTGTAAAAACCAGTTTTATGTAAATTTATAATATGGAATAAGTATTTAGCAAGGCACTCTTTAATATGATTTCTTTAATTTGTCACCAAATGCTATGTGATTACAAAATCTGTTTGACAATATTTAAACTTGAAAAAACTAATGAATGATGTCAATGAAGATCTACCACTCAAGGCTCCGTTGATGCTAATGAGATATTTGTGGCAACTGTTTCCATATCTACAAACACCTATCACTAATATAGGTGTTCTTACTAATTAAATTTATTATCATCTTTTGTTCATTTTATGGCTCCATAATGTTCCGTTTGTTTACAAATTTCATTGGTAAAATTAAAAACTGTCAGTTAATTAATAGCTATTGTTCCAATGACAACACTTACAGGTTTTTGAATCATTCAAAAACTTTCTACAAAGCAGAAAGTTTAAATTATTAGTTATTTCACAATCATTAGCTGAAGTTTTAAAAGAATTAATCTTTTAAGCATAACAAATTGAAGAAACCAAAGTTTTAATTCCTTGAAATTTAAATTCTTTAGATAGATTGTATTTAAAAGTTTCTAAAACTTCTGGTCCATTTGACAAGAAGTCATTATAAAGTTTATGAGAAAATTAAATGATTTTAATCTTATGAAGCATAAATAAGAAAAAAAAATTGCTTATAATAATTTGTTTTAATTTTTTTTTTAAAAAAATTATGTCTGTATTACAAGTAATTTATATAAATCGACTAACTGTTCACCAAACTCATTAACCCAGAAAGGAATTCCCCTCCATCATTTGTTAGATTTCCACATAACTCGTCAAAAAGTAATTGTTCACTAAAAATAGTTTTTACTCAAATTAAAGGCAGCGTTCTTAAATTTATGACAAAAAATTATAAATACGGATTAAAACTATCAAATTAAGATTTTTTACCCTTATGAATAATGCTAATATTAGTTGAATTAGATTGAAATTAATCTAGTTTTTCTATGAATAGTAAATACAGTTTGATATCAACTTATCAAACTCAGAAATAGGTTTATGTAGTAGAGTGTGAGTGAGTGATTGTATGTGTGTGTGTGTGTGTGTGTGTGAGTGCGTATGTATGTGATAGAGGGTTAGAGAGAGAAACAGTAATGCATTTGGGTTAGTATGCATCCAAAGTTTGTTACCACTCTACGGTCCAGAATCTTTGATGGATCAAGTTGATATTTTACAGAAAATGGGCCTCATAGTGTAGATGATACCTATTGTTTGGGAGGAATTACACATGACGAGTAAATCACTTTTTTTGTCAAAAACTTGTTTTTAGACTACATTCCCCCCCCTAAACTACTAACTCTAGAGATTGGAAATTTTGGCATTATCTTTGAGATTATAAATGCAATAAACGAATAATAGATTCAGTTTTTAAAACAACGAGAAATATTTCTTTTTCAATAAAATGTAAAAATTCTGACTTATAACTCTATCTGAAAGCTTGTGAGAGTAATACAAGCCATACTGTTTAACGGATCAAAATGAAACTATACCGAAAAATAGAACATTATGTGGAGGTTGAGTTGAGTTAATTTTTTTTTTTTTTAAAATTACATTCACTAAAGGGGCGTTACAGTACAGTTTCTATTATTAAAAATATTTTTTTACGCTAAACCGCTAATTAAAAAACCATGAATATTTGCCAAACAATTGAACAACAAATTATCAATTTATAAAAAAAATCATGAATTTTCAATCACAGCAAAGAGCAATAAGGTATACAAACTGTTTGTTTATCTTATACTAAGAGTACTTATACTTATACTAAGAGTTTATCTTATACCTGCTATACTTGTCGAAGTTTTGATATTTTTTGCATTTGTTTACATTGACTTGAAATTTTTTGAGTGAATCCAATGAAATAAAATTCATGTTTATAATGAAAAAAATGGAATAATTCATTGACTTATATGAGATATAACAGGAATAATATTTTTTTATTTCATGGAGAAAATTATATAAATTTCTGATGCTTTCCATGCTATGATGAATTTGTCTCAAAAAATGCTTTAACCAATATATATTTGTATTCTTGAACAAAACTTAATATCAGTTGTAAATTATTTTGTGTTTGAGAATGATAGTATCTTTAGGTAAAATTTAAGTGCGAGGAATGAACTCTTTCCTCAAGAAAGAGGATTTATGTTTGTTGACAAATATCCAGTATTTTCAGTATTCTATTCTAATAGTTCATATCTATTATTTTCAAAAATCAAAAGCTCCCAGCTATAAAATTTTTAAATTATACTGACTTGCTGACTTTTACTTTGATTTGAGTATGCAAAACTGGATAATTACTAATTTTTTTTTCTCAATATAGATTTAAAGCAACCTTATAGTAAGTATAGTATTTAAAGCAGGCAGAAAAAGGATAACGCTCGCTCAGAGTAAATTGGTATATATGGTATTTGACAAACAGAAAGAAAAGTGGTTTTTATTAAATACTAGAAAGCCATAACATTCTCAGTATAAAAATTTTATAAAAGGCCAAATATGTGAAAAATAAATCAAAATTGAAAACATTATTTGAAGAATCATAAATGTAATTATCCTAAATCTTAAATTAAAATATATCTTAAAACTACATTTTTTCTTAGATGTTTCTGACATTTTTCAGATAAAATAGGAATTTTTCCAGTTTTAAATCTGAAAATTTGTTTTTAATATTCAATGTAGAAGAAGGTCAAGTAAACTACAAAAGTGATGGCTGTTTGGAACAAAAGTCATGTTCTAATTAACAGATTATTTCCAATTTTATTTCTTAACACTTTCGCTTTTTAAAAATGTTATTACTGCTGCAGTTATATTAATGATATTATATGCATCAGATATGTGAAATACAAATATAAGTGTATATATTGATAAGTGGATAAACCACTATCTGTACTACCTTCAGGGATGAAAGACTAATAAACATCTCCCATTTAGACATTTATATTATACCTAAATGGAACATTATTTATTATATACCCAAAAAAGTATGATATTATGTTTACTTATAGTAAAGTTGAGTGTAGGCCACTCCAGTTTTTTTTTTATTGTTTAAACTGATTCCCTAGCGGGTGATAACGTCAGCCGGCTTTTTTTTTATCAGTGATTCTACAGATTCTACATTCGGAATCCTAAATTTTGCCTAACTCAAGTGCATTTCGAGTTTGAATCTTTAACAAGTACCTGACATCGTATCTCCGAGTGACGACGTACTCAGATTTGTTTACCTCATGAGTGAAAATATCGAGGGCCAGGTGGGGATCGAGCCCCAGACTACCACTTGAGAGGCGAGTAAGTTAATCACTGAGCTAACCTGGCCCCAAGAATCCACCCTTAGAAAAATTTCTGTATGTTTGATTGTCCACAAAATTTTGGTACATGTAAGCTCAGCCATCATAAGTCATAAGAGCTGAAACTTGTCAGTAGATTTTTGAATGTCCACCTTAAAACCTAAGATTTGAATAGGTTGGAAATTTATTGGAAAATAGTAGAAGCAAAGTTCAGGATTTTAAAGTCGTGTTTTGCTAGCTACACAGACATTTATATTTTGAAAAAATACCGGTTTTTTAGGTGCCCGATACTACAGCAGAAGGTATTGTGGATTTTTTTTTTAATTTTGTTTGCGTTTATCATAATTTGCTCGCTTTAAAAAAGTAAGTCCTATTAACCCTCTACTAATTAAGAAATATACTTGGAATGAAAAGAAATTTGAGATCAGTAGCTAAAGCTGCAAAACGTAAAAGAAAGTCCAGATCTAATTAGAGTTATGAACTCTGATAATAATGATATTTTCTACTATCCTATATTTTTTAATAATATTTTGGAATATACATTTACATTTTTGAAATATACCAGTCAAACACGGACACGCCTCCTAGTTCACTATAAAATTGGAAAGGCGATCCAAACTGGAAGGAATACGAGTTCAAAATCGAAGAAGAGTAACACACAGAGTAAAGAAACACACTTAAACTCAATTTTTTGGACAATCCATCTTCAGTAGAAAAGAGAGAAGGAGACCAAGCACGCTGTAGATGCAACAAGTAACCCAAAGAGTAAAACTTTTGTTAAAACACTTAAAACTCAAATTTTTGATTGAATGTGGTTTCAAATAAAAGCTGTGTGGTTTGCTTGAAAACTGGTAGCATTCGAAACTGGTATATCAACCCTATTCTGGCTATTCAATGATCATAATAAACGATAGTTAACAAATGAACTGCATTGTCGCCAGAACAACACGCAAGGTGAAACAAATGCCAGCCTTGCAATCTACTACTACTACTAAGCCTTGCAAGCAAGTTTTTACTTTAACTGTCCCAGTAAATGTAGTACTGTTCTAGTTTTGTATAACGACAAATCTGTCTAAAGCGTTAATTCAGGATGAATAATTGTTAGCAAATATTTGAAAAGAAAAACTGAAGTAATATAATGTATGAATACACTGTCAAGTTGAAATACGTTACCTCTCATTAATGTATGGTGTGAGATGTCTTAAATATTAAATTAGTTTAAATTCTAATAAACACGGAGTACAACAGGGAACGGTTTGGTATTAACATGTATTTCAATTGATTAAGCAAAGCTGGTTCGGTAATTGAATTTCCTGATTGCCTACTCTGAGGCGAGTAAAAAAAAGTATTGAGATTTATGCAGGTTGATAAATCAGGATTAGAATCCATTCTGTCTTTGTCAAAACAAACTGATTTATGAAACGTTTTTGAAAAACAAGATAGCAAATATAGCATTTATTCAGCAAACTTTTTTAATCACAATATATTCAATATTAAATTAAAATCATGTGAGATATGTATAATTTCATAAATTTAGAATTCCGTAGGAATTAGAAGAAGGAAACTCAAATAATCTTGAAGTCACATGCTTCCCCGTACTGCTAAAATTAGCGACGACAGATATTTTCATGTGAGAGATTAAAATCTTGTGCATACTAACCCGACCTGATCCTGTAGGATGCCACTTACTAATAAAATAAATACCATTCTACACCAACAGTATTAAATTTTGTCACTTATTTTGGTTATAAAATGTTTATTTTATGAAAATGTTTATAAAATGAATTTTATACTAATAATTCATGTATATCCATTTATTTATATTATCACTATATGTTTGTGGAGAGTCAAATAAATTTATTATTATTATGATTACCAAATTGAAACTTAAAAGAGAAGATCAACTCTGCGTCATATCACCTCACCACCATTAATTTATTTATATTAAACGGAACATGAATTGTAATAGCAGAAGCACATGTTTTCCTTTATAGCAATAGTGTTACTCTAGTTGTGGTCGTTTTTAAAAGGTCCTATCATTCAAAAGAAAAATGAAAAACAAAGCAAGAAAAAAAATATAGAGCAAGAAACTGATTCTCAGATGAAGTTTTAATTACTGGAATATGTTTCAATTTTTAACAAATGTTGTTTCTAACAGTAAGGTCACTTTAAGGTCTTTAGAAAATGCAAATCATTGCCTTTTTGGTCTCAATCTACTTTATAACTCCAATTTGGAAAAAAATCACTCATTTTATACTAGTTTCTTTTATTGCTTTCCTCTATTCTTTTCTCTTTTATTATAATTTTATTTATTATTTACTTCATTCACTTCAACATCTACATGTTCTCTTTTTTCCATTCCTCTGCTTTGTGTTGACATTGATGACCGATAGCAGTTCAGCACTGGCTGTTCCATCATTTGCTGATTTTCCATTCAGTCAGTCATTTTTTATCCTTATGATACCGGGTGACGAGATATACATTTAATTTGTGTCTTTTATCTAGAACTTAAATTGTTCTCGTGTACACTTTTATTATTAATATATATACATATATCAACGTTCAAAACCATTCTCTGGAAACATGTCGCGAATACCACCACCGGGTCAACAGTGCAGAACTTTTCATCACCTACCAGCCATCCATCAATAGCAGCAATAACATTCGACTGATGAGAAAACATGAAAATAAGAAACCGAAGAGGAAAGAAAACAAAACCTTTAACTTGAAGATGTTTCTACGAGAAGAAGTTGGAATCCAGTGTCAACATCTTTTAATAATCAAGTGGGACTGTGCAACCTCTACCCCTGTTGGCATGAAGATGAAGGCTGCTTTTCGCAGTAAACAACCGAGAGTATCATTTAAAAAGCTAGCAATATCCGTAACAGAAAATAGTAAAGAACAACATCCAACCACCACAAAAATCAACAATAGAAAGGCAACAGGAGTTCACTGTAAAGTGAGGCCAATGTTTTCTGCCAAACATCATTTAACACAGAGGGACTGTGCAACCTCTATACCTATTGACAGAATGACTGAGGCTTTGCTGAGCAGCGGGTAACTGGGACCTTACGCATGGACCTGTAAACTTCACTCCTATTGGTCAACATTGTAACGAATCATATATATATATATATATATATATCCATAAAGCTTTTGTTTTCATGATAATAATAACACGGATACATTTTGTCTTGTAATCCAGAAGTAATAAGTTCATGATGAAAGGTTTTGAAGTTTTTTGTATGATATAATGAATGAAACAGAACTTTGGTTAAAGGCAAAACATTCAGTTTACGAAATTTTAATAACACTTTACAAGTACTCATGAAATATGAAAAAAAAATAGTAAGATGTTTATTTTATACATAAGGGATTATAAAATATATATCTGTGTATATGTATGTTTATATATATATATATATATATATATATATATATATATATATATATATATATTGTTATGAAAATATATCTGTTAAAATGTAGTTATATTCTGATTGATATTTTAATTATAGCATTTTAACAATGTAATCAGACGTGTATTGTCGCTAGGATTATTATTACGAAATGTTGTTCCGAAATTGGAAAATGGAATTAATAAACTGAATTGGTTTGTATAATTATATAACCTGTGTCTATTTTTAGCTTAATTGAACTGTCGACTCCCTTAATAGACAATCTACCTTTAAATTAATGTAACAGAGACATTTATTATGAACAGAATGCAGTTTCTATATTTAAGCATGTTAAGTAAATTCATTTTAAATATATATCAATATTCATTAATATAATTAAGTTCATTCATAATTTTTTGATAAAATTTACTAAATTTATTTTAATAAATTTTTTAAATAAATTTACAAATCTTTCACCTAATATTTTTCAATTATCAGCTAAATAACAATAAAGTAGAATGAATGTTAACAAGTTTACTTTTTTATTTATAAACGTCAAATTATTTTATTTTATCCTCACAAAATCAAAATGCCTCTCTACTCTGATCTCACTTTTATTTTTCTGACGAAAGTTACTTCTTTAATCGACGTCAGTTACTTCTGAAAGGATAAACCATTTCAAATGTCTCATTTTCCACTTTTCAGTGGACCCATTATTTCTGATTATGATCGTCTTACCCAACTACTTTCCTTTCTTTTCCTCTTGAAATTTCCTGCGGTGAATTAGAAAATTTTCAGTTTAATAGATATTTTATTTTTACAACAAATGTGCTACTTCAAAGGGAGTTGGGTAATTTATTCCCAACAAGGTACCATTCTCAGTTGTCAAGTTCTTCCTGACTCGTTTATATATTACATTACCGATATCTTTTTGATTTCGACCATTCGTGATCATGAATTAGACCATTTCTAATATATTTCAAACTGTTTACTCTTACATCAATTTTATTCACCATGTAGCCAAGGGATCATGACTTTTCTTCACCCCACCGTTACTCTTCATAACGACCAATTTTTGACCTACGTCTATCAAGCAGTGCCTTCATTATGAAAGTTGTCATTCTTCTCATGTTAAAAAGGTCATCTAGACAATCCTTTATATCTATATACATATCACTATGACAGTGATAAAGACTGTTGATTGATATTAACACTTTAAAAGATAAATTCTGAGAGCGTGGATGTCTATAGATATTGAAATTTACTAGCTGAGATATGTCACAGATCCAAGCCGAACAAGAACGAGTATTATGTCAAGGTTTCTACTAATAACATATCTGTGTCATTAAAACTGAAATGGAGGGATTTCCATGGGTTTAGTCATCTTGGTTCTCTAACAATGATCACCATGAATCCCAATCCTGTCGTCTGTTCCTCTGATATATAAAATACAAATTTAAGGAAAGATCACTAGTAGAAAAAGAAAAGGAAAAAGTTATAAGTACCTTCAATGTTACCTCAATTTCAACTTCATAACTTTAAAAAACTGATGTTCTTTGAAAAAATGGTAACTTATGTTGAAAACATTATAGATGCATATAATTTTTTTTCCTTTTAATTGCAATTGTTTTCATTACAGAGCCACATGTGTTTATTTTAACACTTCTGCATATACTCGTATATATATATATATATATTATATAAAATAAACGAATTCGATCTTGTAATTTAGTGTATAGAGTAATAGCAATGCTGCAAGGTAAGGAAAAATACTGACCTCAATATATTTAAAAAGTATAAAATAGAAATACATATTTATAATAATATATAATAAAATAAAATATAATAATAAATAATTACGGTTACAGTTAACCAGAAGAGAAATAATCCTACTTCAGAACTTACATGGATTAGATCTTGATTTGTTGACTGAAACAATCATGAAACGATGGCTCATGACGATGCATATACTATGGTCGACTATCGGCAAGACATATTATATACTGTTGATATAGTAACAAGAACATCTATTCAGAAACTTAGGAAACTATTAAGGAAACAAGTTACAAAATATGGTATATTATTATAACAATTTATTAATAGTATGGTATAATTAAAGGTAAGGACAAATACTAGTTAATAGTATCTATTGACTGAGCAAAACTGTTTAAATTATTATGATAGATAATTCTTCATTAGTAAATATTACTGAAACAACTTGAATATTGGCAACAGCAGAACATGGCTACAATTAATTGAATAATCACATATTTTATATATGATAATAGTCTAATGACCTATTCTAGATCTTGAGCAAACTTTTAAGAGAACTGAATTCGAAAAATGGTCAATTTTAAAATATATATATACCTATATTTAAACATTGATAAAGACTATATTAAAAAGTTAACAATAACATAGTTTAAATCATTGACGCATAAAACGTGTCTATAGTTTATATATAAAATATTACTTATGTAAATATTCTAAACTAAATTCATTTTCAAAATATCATTTTTTTATGAGTTTCTTACTTTTTAGTTCTAAATATTTACATTTGTAATACTTCAGACGTAGCTTTACATCTTTAGATATGTGTATAATTGTTGATTGTTATATGATGCCTTATATATTCTTTAATGCTATATGTTTAGAATTGCTTATAAAAGAGATTTTTTTTTTTAAAAAAAATGCATGGATCTGAAAGTTTGATTTAAGCATGAAAATTTGACCTAATCGAGATGTACATTGTTATTAACATTTTATTAAAAAAAAATATCAATATTACAGAATGTATTTAGCTTGTGAGTGTAATATTTTGGTAAGTATAAATAAAATTTTCGGAGATGTGCAAAATAAAAAAGAAAACACGAATGCAGATGAAATAAAGATGATGGATTTTAGTGGATTCGATGTGATATTAGGAAACGAATTACCTTAGCATTTGGAGTTGAGGTCGGCTGGGGGTGTGGAGAAGCATCTGTTGTGGTATCAGCCACCCGTGTTAACAAACTACACCACTTAAGTTTTTACTACCAGCCCAGGCCTAAACCGGCTCTTCTCTAATGTACAACCAACTTAGTTGGAGTTCATTCTTAATGTTTTACTATTTAGTTAAGTGCTAGTTTAGGTTAGGTGCTAATCACCTAATATAAGATTATTATTTATTGATTGTGAAGTTCATTTGTAAATTTTATTTTCTATATATTAATATATGCTATGATTTACATAAAGACTTTTTGGAGTTATTAAAAAAAAAAGTTATTTGTTTGATAAAAGGATGTGGTTATATTTCAAAGGAGAGTGACAAATAAGACAATTTCCATATAAAACACATTTGCATTGCTATTCTGGTCTGCCTCAGCAAGTTTGACTCTTTTCCCTGTATGTATTCAAATATGCAAGTTATATCAAGGATTCATATATTCACAAATGAGGATCAAGAACCAGGTTTCTCTTCTTTTTACTCCTAAGATTATCATTTCGTAACACACTGTACGAATATCCCTTCTTTCAGTTTTTTTTGTTTTCTTTTAGAACCATTGGTCTGGAATTCTACTCGAGAGTTCTTAAAGTACTGAGGGTATCACGGGTGTGGGATTAGCCTATTCGGGATTTCCTTGACCTGCATGCCTCGTCGTTGATGTTTGACTCGTGGTAACTGTGGTTCTTCACACAGAAAGGGTAGGCTCTCTCTAGGGAGTCACTGTGAAAGAAGCAGTATCTTCTCGGGAGGTTGCCTGCAAAGCAACTAGAAAGAGCTAGGACCTCGAGTCTTACTTTACCATTGAATAAGGTCCATTAGTAGAGAGGTTGACTTGAAAACTAGTACTCTTAGGTGATGCGTGGTCCCGGGATAGTGGGAATCCCTTTGGGGGGCGACAGAATCCTATTTGACACTGGGCTGATCTAAAGCTGATGACTAAGTAAGAGTCTGCCGTCTCTATAGTTCTCTATAAACGGCAGCCCATCTATTGAGATTTATCTTTCCCGCTTTATCAACTTTTATTACGCTTCTATAAACGTTGACACTATAATAGCATGCCTATAATATACATCCTGAAGCGTTTTCTCTTCACCAACACTTCAGTTAGTCTCGACATGGGCTTCCTTCGCACTCTGAGAACACATTTCGCAATTTAATTTCACGTGACGTGTTTTAAAGAAGAACCAATGTTATAGATGAAAAAGTTCGATAATGATTACTTTCAGTGTTTCAGTCGTCGTCAGTAGCATTATAAATTATGTCATTTATTTTTTAAAAAAAAAAGTCACTGGTATGTAAATTCCAGGTTAGTATTTTATCATTTACATCCCTCAATTACATGATAGTGAAGTCATTACACTATGTCTACAATTAAATGATAATAATTGTCAACATGGATAGAACAGGTTTTACTTTGGAATCTGAAGACCATGTGAATGAATTTTGCCAAGTATTTAACGGGCCAGTATATTTATTAATATATATATATAAAGATTTCACATAAACACGTGAAATAACAATCAATGATCAAACCACAATAAGAAATGGGAAAACAAGACTAAGATCTTTCAACCGTAACAAGCGGTCTTCGTCAGAGTCAAAAACCCAACTAAACGACATCCTATAGTTTAGTAAACCCAACGTTTAGTTGGGTTTTTGACTCTGACGAAGACCGCTTGTTACGGTTGAAAGATCTTAGTCTTGTTTTCCCATTTCTTATTGTGGTTTGATCATTTATATATATATATATATATATATATATATATATTAGACGTGGCATATCCATAGGTGTATGAATACAGTATAGCTCCACTTTGTATATCATTATCGTATCTTAATATTTTGTGCATTACCACAGTAGCAAAATATGTCGTATGGTAAAAACTTGGAAAAATAACAATATACTAGTCCATTTTCCAGTCATTAAGAGGTAGTATACAACAAATACTACCATACTTAGAACAGCAAAAGTAAAATTTGAATGATTAATTAATTTTAATTTTAATGATTTTTAATGAGTAAAGTGAAGACTTTACTAATTTTGTTTCTACAGTACCATTAAATTTGAAGAATTCTATATCTTAAGGAATAAAGAAAAACATTGTAGTTCTCTAACAAATGTTTCGGTGAACCATGTATCAGCCTCACATTGCTAACTTTATCAGTGAATATTAAGCTTAAATCTGCTCAAAGCTATCTATAATCAGTACCACTAATCAACACTACTTGAGGCTGACACATGTTTTGCCGAAACATTTGTTAGAGAACTACAATGTTTTTCTTTATTCCTTAAGATATAGAATTTTTCAAATTTAATGGTACTGTAGAAACAAAATTATTAAAGTGAAGGTTAATCATTCAAATTTTACTTTTGCTGTTCTAAGTATGGTAGTATTTATTGTATACTATCTCTTTTGTCAAAGATGAACCTGTCAAAGATATCTCCGATTCTTTCAAAATATCGAAAGTCTACGGTAATATGAAAAGAATCAACATTTATAATATACTTTTTTTTTGTTCAAAGACACAGGTATTATGCTTAACAACCAGTGTTTAAAAATAGTGGTAAAAATTGAAATGTGAAGCTGTTCAATTTAAGGAGTATACATTCTCGTTACTGTTATATATTTCAAAAATAACAGCTGATCATTAAACACGACAATATTTTCTTTCTGCAGTAAAAGTTCAAGTTTCATGAACTTGAATTTTATATAAAAGATAAAAATTTATTATTTCGTTCGATATCAGGGATATTTTTTTTAATTAAATAAAAGAGAAGATTTTAATTATAAAGTGCCCACTTTTAGTAAAGGTAACGAATTAATTAACTTTAGTAAACCAATTAGCACCAGTAACTGAGTAAATGAAACCTTGTCTTTAACTCTTGTAATATAGATTTTACAAACCTAATAATTTCCTCAAACGGAAATAAATTGTGAACATAAAATAATGGTGCGTGTGTTTTGGAATATATAAATTATAGTTGGACATTATTGTAAATATAATTACACAGATGTAATATGATTTATTTCTTTTCATTTGTATATATACCCAACTCGCACCTCAAATAATATTTCTTGATAATCATTAAATCATAATGTCATATTAATATTTATAATTTATTTTAATAATAAATTTAAAATTTTTAGAAAACAAAAAGATGAAAAATAAAACGCCTTAGTAGGAATATTATTTACTGATTTCAATCATACAAAAAATAGCAAACAAATAATTTTGACAAACAAAATAAATTAGTAGATGAATATTTAAAGAATTAATGAAACCTTGAGAGTTCATAACAAATTTCATATGCATGTTACCAAGATCTATAGAAAGGTAATAAAAAATAAAACTAAACATCCTGCTTTAGTTTTTGACTTCTTTTTACCATTTAATAAAATATTTCATGTTTTTGTTTTTCATATATCTACTGCAAATTCTTGTTGAATTCAAAGTCATTATTTGAAAATTTTTTTTTTAAATCTTAGTTTTTTTTATGTTTTCTAGTTTATGTTGTAAATAATGGAAACTGAAATGGGAAGGTTGGAGTTTTAGCGTGTTGAATGCCCGATGCCCCATGATCTACTATTAGTTCATGGTGTCAATTCTTATTGCAGAGTCTTAAGGGGTTCTTTTCATAAAAAAACAATGAATCAATATAGCAGTGATGTCAAACCTATGACACGCGTGTCAGTGCTGACACGCAAGCTAATTTTTAGTGACAAGCATCTTCGAACGTACAGTGCTACGTACAGCTAATTTCAAAGTAGTTTTGAAGGTTTAAAACAGATTATCTGACACTTCTACCAAGTTAAAATATTTTATAATGACTGTGCTACCAATTTTTTTTATCTACAATTTTTGTGAGGCATTGCTCTAATCTTTAAATAATATTGTCGCGTTGCACTACTCGGAAATTTAAAGAAAAAAAAAACTATTTAAACTAGTAGCACAAGTTTTCTATTCTCATAATTCAACTCAAATCCAAAAAAACGGTTATTAAATCAAAACAAAAACAAAATCAGTTTTTATACAAAATAGTACTTCTAAAATTTATAAATGATAAAATATTACTTTTTTGTTACTTTTATTTATATTATTTTGTTATTTTGTTTCTTAAAGCCTCCCCGTTTACCGATAATATATTTATTAAATAAGTGGCCTCTCATTGACGGATAAGTACCCTTTGTTTAAACAACAGTGTTTATGTATGTGTATTTGTGGCGTGTGGTGTTTTTAATGGGTGTGATCACGTTACAATTATTAACCAAATAATTGGCTACATCTACTATGCTCTTAAGAAAAATAAACAGCACAAAGCATGATATTAAATATAAACTGAATGGTCTCCATGGACGAAAAACACGTAAAGCCCCCATGAAAACTCACACCTATCTCTCAACAGTATTCATTATTTAACAACTAAACTCTAATTACATTAACCTTAATGTAAAATGTTTCCATAATTTTCTGTAGAAACAGTTCGACAAACCTCTTTAAAAGATATGAAATATTAAATTTATATATTTTGTATGCAATATTTTTGTTAATAAAAGTATTTGTATAGGATTCCCCACGTATTCTTACAATAAGTTTGGGCTATATGTCATTTAATTGGTTGCTAATAAACAATAATTGGTAGACATATAAACAGTAGTTTATTTATTTTATTTTTATTTAAAAATAAAATATTTATAAATACATGTTTTATTTTATTTTTATTTGTTGTGTACCAATAAAACATGGCACCCAAAAATGTTACCTATATTAATGGTATATTAAATTTTTAAATGAGAAAAACATTTCTTTTTTGTTATTTTCGTATTTTTATTTATTTAATTCAGTAGTTGAACTTTATTACTGACTAATAATATCTAGAAGCAATCTTTGAGCAGTTTAGCAGAAAATTCAATATCACAATCACAAAGGACCCTTATGAAATTCCTTTTGTTTCCAATTTAACGTTCAAAGTTCAAACAGACGAAACCCCTGCATTCCTAATACTCCATATAATATTTCAAAACCTTTTTTATATTTATTGATATTTATAACAATTTAATTATAAAAAAAATTATCCATTATTAAGTTAGACGCACTTATAAAACAATTTAAAAAAGTTATTTGTTTCAGACAATAACACATTTTAGGTGTGGTGTCATAATTACTGAAGTTAAAAAACTGGATTTCAAAACCCTGGATATATATGGTATGTATGCCATATCATCATACCAGATATAAATCACAACCTTTTTTCACTTTAGGTTAGATTGCAGTGACAGTCCCACAACAGAACACATATAGGCCAAAAATGTGCCCTTTGTGATACAATACAATGAATCTTCTACATTGGGAGTCCTACATTTTGCCTAATTCAAGTGTATTTAAAGCAAGGATCTTTAACGAGTACCTGACATCGCACAGGTTTGGAACTGACAGCTTAACGTCATCATTAATAGACGATGTGGTGAGTTTTTTTTTTACCTCCTATCTGAATAAATTGAGGGCCAGAGTGGGTATCAAAGCCCGGATTTACCAGCCCAGAGAAGAAATATAAGCCACTGGGCTACCCTGCCTCTAAAACTTCGACGTGCTAAAGGTTACTTTACACCTTAAACAACCCACAAGCTCTTAAGTAACTCCCAACAACAAGTTTTAATTAAACAATTCCTCATTGATAAAATCTTTGAGATCCATTGAAATTTTTTTTATTTTTGTACTAATCTTATATAAGAATTCACTAAATAATTCTATTTAAAATGTAAGAATTCTCTCAAATTTTCTTTAGAATCACATGAAAAGTTCTTTTTTTTTTTTTCAAAAAGTCTTTTATTGAAAGCGTGTTTTACCTTCTGAAATATCCCACGGCTCAGGCCCAGAAAGAATTAAATTGATTTTCCTTTTTTCATTACTTCTTTTTATCGGGATATCCATAAGGTTGGCACTTATATTAACATTCCATTTTCTTCTTTTTCTTCCTCTTCGCTTATCCTAAATGAACCACGTCAAACTTGTCTTATTGTTATCCCTCAACAGCTCCTTCATTTTTCATATTTTCAACTCTATCCAAGTTAATACTTCATGTACTTGACAGAACTCCGTCCATCCTAAGGACGGATTTCGGTCATTATTGATTGTTGTTTCACGTGTTTATTGTAAAATTTTGTTATATATATATATATATTATATATATATATATATATTGACAAAGAAGGCAATTATCTGTCTTCTCAAAGCCCGCTCTCCTCCTGGCCTCAACTTGTACGGTCAATTTTTTTTTTTAATTTATATAGGTAATTTTTTTAATTTTTTTTAAATTTTTCATTGCTTTATTTAATATTCTTCTCCTTCTGTTATTTATATTTGCTTTTATTTGTTCTTTTTTAGCTATTTTTCTCTATGTAGTTAGCAGCTTACCTAGGGCGGCCAGCAGAGTGCGTGCATGTTCGTCGCATTTCGACCGACCGCTTAGTTGGCTTCGGCTGCCGTGGGGGACTGCTTCTGCCCGATGACGACGAATGTCAAAATATCGCTGTGAGTCTTTTTGTGTGTGTTTTTATTTGTTTTTCTCTTTCCTGTGTGATCTATATATTTATTTATATATATATATATATATATAAAGCTTTCATATAAACACGTGACAGTTGGGTTTTTGACTCTGGCTAAGACCGCTTGTTATGGTTGAAAGATCATAAATAATCACATTTGTTGGCCTTCTACTAAGCTGAGCCTTAACATAAATTGTTATAGAGCTTCAACTATATTGCTGTGTTGATTGTGTATACAGCAACATTTCTATTCCTATAAATTCAAATCATGGAAGTTTGAATGAATGCTTTCTTGTTAAATTCTTAATCACATCCCTATTTCTAACTCTTATGCTGCCTTAAAGCTTCAGATGCAGCACATATTTACATCCTAGCGCGACATCAACTTTACAACTCAATGTTCATATAAATGTATATTGTTAATACCACTGAGGTTAGTATGATTTGTATTAAAAATATGAAACGGTCATACCACGTAAGATGATTCTGGAGTTGTCCATCTTCGATCGCAAGAAACCTACTGAGCTGTTATATAGGGGGTTGGTTATCTGTTAAAACTCCGGACCACCTGGGTCCTACTGACCCTGATTTGGCTGTAGATAAGATCAGTGGCTACTAAACCTTCTGTCTATTAAGCAGTCTACGCAGTCAGTGCAACTTGTTTTCCGCTCTAGCGGAGAGAACACCGAGACAGGCGTATGGGAATCAGGGAGTATACCACCCCGCAGAAGGAGAACCCTCTTGGGGGATGGGCCCTGAGCCCTCCAGGGAACTAGTGCTCTATAACAATAAATATGTTCACAAGGTCTCATACTGATGTATGTTTCAAGACCATCAAGTTATTAAATTTAAATTGAATAGGTTTTGATTCCGTCAGAAAGTATCTTCAATTGTAGGAAACTTGTTACACATAGAATATGATTATATCTGGTTGACTGCTTCCAAAATAATATGTTTGTGTATGCTGGAAGTGTGTGGGTAGTGACTCTGATAAGTTTGAACTTTAGCAGTCTTTGATGTGAAAAAGATCGAAAATAACTTCTAAAGAGTAACGGAAATCTGGCTGTACTGAGTTGATATGGTCGGGTAAAATAAAAAATGCTTCTCTAAACTTTACCTTTGTCAACAATTCTCGACGAATTCTCAAGTCGATCCTTTCTGATCTCAAACTTCAAACAATCCACTAGACCCTTCGTATTTTATTTCTTAAAATAGGAAGCAGATATCAAAACATGCAAAGTCTTTCTGAGTCATAACGAAATTATTTACACTACTTTCGCAAAATCAACAAACTTCAAAACCTTAACTTTGAATTTTTTTCAGTTTTCTAAAATCACAAACTGCTTTTCATTCCTTCTATAATGCTTTAGGGGTAGAAAGAGGGATTCATTTTGCCAAGTTTAACCACAAGTCAGAAATATTACCGGGTTTTCTTACACCTGCAGATCACTCTTTTGGAATCTCAAGTTCGTAGAATAGGGGTCTTAGAGAATTCATGCATTCCGCGGAACCATGTTTTTATTTCGATTCGGGAGACAGTGTTTATCTCCGTAAGTAATGCATTTGTTATTCCATCATGGCATGCATGTGTGCAGCGCTATTAGCTGCATGGTTGACCTCCTCAAGAGTCAAGCCACTCGTATCGTCATCTCAATGTGCGATTCACGGGGAGATAGCCTATTGAAAAGATATTGTACTTCCTGGATGAAAGACAAGACCGTTTTTATTAATTAGATAAAAGGATAATTAAGAAGCAGGGATCAGCTAGTACAGTTATATTTTTTTTTTAAATGTACGCGTTTAAGAACGTCTAGAAGTCTACAGATTTAAGAACTTATGCTCCAGTATCCCGTATATATGCATTCAGCGAAGAGTACAACAACCTGTTTTGTGTGAAGCTAAAATATGTTACGAAGTGACTTAACTTCTGTTAGATGTAATCTGTGTTATGAGAAAGAAACAGTTAATTATGTTACACCAATCAATTCCTGAAGAGAATTCAATTAATTTCATTGACGAAATGAAGAACAAAAAAACCGAAAAACTTTTTTTGTCTCAGTTTTGAAGAAACTGCATGAATTATAAGCTGACAGTAATCGAATAAAAATATTAGTCTATCTCATTATAAGCTCACTGAGAAAGTAAATTCATTATCGTTGCTTGATTTATATGTATCTAAAAACTCAAACTAAATAAATAAAAGAAAGTGTTTGTCTGTACCTTTTTCAACTTATCTTTACGTTTCATACATTAGAGAAACCGAATCCACCCTTAAAAAAATGTCTATCTGTCAGTTCGTTGGTTTGTCCACAGTATTTGTCACAAGTAAACTCAGCCACCATAAGACAGAGTAAGCTGAAACTTTTACAGTAAATTTGTGTATATCTAACTTAAAATCAAAGCTTTAAATGGATTGAAAATTCAACGTAAAAGCAAAGTTAAGAACTTTTAAGCCGTGTTTTGCTAGCTACGCAGATATGTTATTCTGGAAATATGCAAATATAGCATTTATGTACAGTTAGTTGATTTTAATTTCATTTGCGTTTAAGCTCCCAACAAGAGGTTATTGACAAGGTGATTCCCAGAGTTCAAGATCTACTTGCACTTTACTTTCAAACAAGTTCTTAAGCTATATCAAGCCGAAGAAAGAACTCAGAAGTCAGTAAACTGACTGACGATGAATCTGGCCGATTCATTAAGGATGGCTGAAATGTATTGATTGAAATGATCAATTGTAAATGCAGTTTATTCAGTCAATATATGAATTAATATACTTAAAATTATAAATTGTAAATTACAAATATAATTTTATAACTAATATAACTAATACTTTAACTTAACCAATACGGAACTTATTAATTATTATTTCTATTTAATTGAATTAAAAAATATAGATTTGTTTCTCATACATATGAATTCCCTCGAATGGGTTCTTAATTATTGTAGTGAGCCATTGAGATTGCTTAATTAAGTTCATTCCTCGAGAATAGAGAGTAACAGAATGCTTCGTGAGTTGGGTAATTCTAATTTAAAACTGCTGAATCAAAACTTTTTCCCTACAGCCAAAGAATTTATTCTTTTAATATAATTTCATCCAAAACTGTTTCAGAAATTGAGAAATCAATTTCAAATTCAGAATCGGAGAAACATTCTTGTTATTTGCTAAATATATTAAAGTAAATGTTATTTCGATAATTAGTTTTGAATTGAGGAGTTCTCTAATTAGTATTATTCTAAATTAATTACATTAGCAAAGAGGATGTGAGGAAGGTAGAACTTTCAAAGGGTATTATAACCAAGTTTCTTTGTGATCTACAGGCATAAGTAAGTACTTGGCAGTCTCGGGTTTTCATTACGTCGTCGGTGTCACGACTGTCTCGTTAATTAGGGTGGGTGGAGATTCTAAGCCAAACAGACATCAACTTTACAAACCGCTAGCACTCTCGCTTCGACGCCGTATCATGATCCACTTACCAAGCCCTGAGTTAGGCACACGACTTTCGTTGATATTACCACATGGAAATGACTCCCATATTAACATCTTATTTAAATATCCTAATTTCTGGTTTAATTGCCAATGAATTATGCTGTTTGATAACTTCTAAGTAAATCTTCTTCACAGAAAACCTCTATTTCAATTACACTGAAAACCCGGGTTCCCACTTTGTAACCTCTGGTTTAAACAATAAAAAAAACAAAAAAATTATAATGAATGGCAATAATGACGTATCCACAGTTAGTTATTGTTGTGTTAACAGATGATTGTGACACATGCACAATAAAGATACTTATACAAAAGAAAAATGTACTAGAAAGGTTCTGAATATTCAACATGTGAAAGTAATTACTTTCATTATAATTAAAAAAATCTGTAATTGATTACTTGAGATTGAATATTTAAGTATTATTTCATAAAGATTTACAAAAAACACATAGCATGGAATAATTCTGTTTCTTTTGATAATTTAAATGGTGTAGGGGACATAGTTGAGTCCTGTTTCATAATAAAAAAGCGTAGAGTAATCATCGGGTGTTGATCGATCGTCGCGTACCTTTTGATTCAGCAATTTTAGTTGTCACTGATTATTTATGTTCAGCGCGATCAGTGATGGAATAAATAACATGTCTTTTTTTAGATCATTTCTCAAATTGCCACTTACAACTGTTACTGTTTTCAGCTTTTCAATCGCATTGGAAAATACTATGTCACTATTATTGGGCTGCATGTTTACAAAATGGTTAATATCTTATTTCTGTGGAAGTGTATCCAGACGACTCAATAGAGGATCTGCGTGATATTCACAAGACGTTCACAAGGCCTGAATGACATTCGCCAGAGGGAAGTAAACTGTTTAAATGGCTGATATTCTTCACAAGTTGACCTTTCTGAAGGGGATATTCATATAACTGCCACTTAGCGGCTTAGCGCTGGTAGTCAAACCGCCCAAACCAGGCTGTAGTTTATTTTAATTTAATTGAAATAACTTATTACAAACTTTTTCTTAATTAAAAACACTTAAAACTGTAGAAAGTATTTAAAAACAAATAACTTGCCAGAATTAACATTGTAATATTTCAATTTAAAATATTAAAAATATTTCTTGAAAAATCGATTTCACTGCCGTATAATGATGACAATTAAAGACCACAATTGTATCATTCTTTCGTAATTAGAAGTAGAAATACTAATTAAAGCTCTAAATAAATTTGGTAATTTTTTATATAACCCAAAATGACGAAAAACACTTATAAATTTTGAAAATAACAAAAATTTTTCGTTGAAAACACTTTTATACCAGAAAAAAGATATAAACGTATAAGTGTGCAAAAATTTAGCCAGCAATGTATACAGAGTAAATACTTACAGTCAATTGTACGGGAGCTCAAAATAACACAACTTTTCAAAACAAAACACCTGTGTGTGTGCGTGGTGTGTGTGTGTGTAAGTGTATCTGTATCTGTGTGTGTGTGTGTGTGTGTGTGTGTGTGTGTGTGTGTGTGTGTGTGTGTATGTGTTTTTGTTTGAATGACAGAGGAATACAGTTTGTGTGAGGAGAGCAGGACTCTCAATGAATTCTGAATACTACAGCGTAGTTTGCAGGTAATAAAATTTCCATCTTATCGACTTCTGTTTAGAAGAAGAAACACGTTGTTTTTCAATAAATGAGAAATATCATTTATAATGCATTATATCAGTGTTGTTTTCTTCAATTACTAATATTATACGGTTAAAATGTATAGTTGATATACTCACTATACCATTATTATTCAAGGATCAAACCACAATAAGAAAATGGGAAAACAAGACTGAGATCTTTCAACCGTAACAAGCGGTCTTCGTCAGAGTCAAAAACTCAACTGAGTTGACCCAACTGACTCTTGTTTCGGTTGGAAGATCTTAGTCTTGTTTTCTCGTTTTCTTATTGTGGTTTGATCATTGATTATTATTTCACGTGTTTATGTGAAATCTTTTTACCATTATTATTGTATAGTCAAAAGTTTGTGTATTTTGCAGAAATTTGCAATAAACACCAAGAATGCAACTATCGAATTAAAAATATCCAAGGTCTGAGAATAAGGTCAAAAAATAAACTTGTGGTTACTTCTCAAATTTATTTTTTAAAAAAAAATATATCTGACAAAGCATCAACCAATTATTCCTGTTGGAATATTAAAGAAGTGTTTAAACTGATTTGTATGGTAATAAATCTATAAGTTGATTTAAATTAATATTATGCAGTCTAAGGAGCTCCCCTTAAGTCACGACAGTGGAGGTGGCGCGTCTCACGTGCGTGTCATTCTTCCTGATTAGTTCCGGTTTATGCATGCTTTGATAAATTGATACATTTGAAAAAAATATTAAACTATTTAATGTACAAATGTACAATTGTGTTCAATTATAAAAAAAAATAAATCACTATAATCAAAAATAATATGCAATGTATAATTAGATATAAAAAAGAAAAAGAATTCAATTACGGAATATAATTACATTTTCGATTACATGAACTTAAGTTTGGTATTAAGAATTTTTTTCGAGTTCATTTCCACACAGGTAACTTAATGGTTATTTCGTATCATTCCTAATTGCTAATCACTAATTGTTGTCAAACATTAATAAAAACTGAAAATTTGGCACATGAATGTGGTTTACCTTTGTTTACACTTATCACTTTCGATCTCTCTAATAGCAACCAATACGATACACTTCAAACGACTAAATATGGGAAGATCTTTTTTATGAATAGATACAATAAATACATTTCTACGATTAGCTGCCAATTTTAGAATGTCTTTAATTATAGGACTATTTAATTATAGGATATAATAATCTATATTTATATAAGTTTATATATAGTTGCTGCTCTACCTTCCTGCGGGACTCTTCGCCTCCTGACGACGACGATGGTCTAAAGTTATTACTTTGTCCATCTGTGTGCTACCTTTTTAATTCGTTTTTATTTAATCTATTTTTAAAATTATTAGTACATTTTTATAAGTGTAGTATACTTTTTTATAAAAATGTACATTTTTATAAAAGTATACTTTTATTAATTAATTATTATTAATAGTATATTAATTCATAGTACGAGTATATTTTTATGTATTGTTAATATATAAAAAAAATAATGTGCCTGAACATGGTATATGTCACCCTATTTAATACCTTTAATGCCAAATCGATATCATAGCCAAAAATAGATCTTATATTCTAAACAAACTGCCCGGCTTATAGGCAATGTTACCTTTTCAAAGTTTACTTTATTACCCATCGTTTGCTTCAGACACCTATTTTTTCTGCCCAACTATTGCCTCTAAATCGTTGAAATATAAAAAAAAAGTATAAGCTTTTAAGGCCAATACTGAACAAAAGTATAAATATCAGTATACTATTTCATATGAAAATCAGCTTTGACAACAATGTTTATTTAAATAAAAATTACGTTGATATTTATTGTGTCTGTTTAAATTATATTGTTTGTAGTAGTTTAAATACTAGTGCAAACAATATAAAATTGTATATATATATATTGGTTATAAGTTTGAAATATATGTCTACGATAAGTATTCTGGTATGAGCTACAATTATTACCATTATTTTTCAATTCTTAACATAAACCTATTCATTGTTGTTGTCTTTATATGGTAAAGTACAGTGATGTTTCGAGGTCCACTCAACATGTTTACGATAATGTTTTGTTTCGTATAAGATTCATTAAACCTTAGCAATATATGATACACATAAACAGCCTTATTGTTTTGAGTAATATTAAAATATGGAAAAGTTTATTCATCGTATTTTATATCATAAGAGTACTTATTGCATGGTCTGTTCTAAGTATTTAACAAATTTTGAATATATTAAATATTATCTTGATTTGTATATTGCTTCAGAGATATTTCATAACTTTTTATATTGCGTGAGGAAATGTTTCTCAAAAAAAAAGAACAACTATTATGTTCCATCTCTAGTCACTTGTAAGATTGTCCTAGAACAATTATTATATTTTCATTATAATGATAGAATTCAAATAAAACGTCAAGCTAAAATAATTAAATAAATTGATTGTGAAGCACTTTCATTTGTTTACCTACAGTAAAACTGTATGTAGTTCACTCTAAATGTTTTATTTTTTCAGTTTAAATTTCACAATGTTTTATTTATTTGCAATTTATTCCCTTGATGAAATCACAACTGAAAGATAATTAATAGTTTCCATTTTCAGCTCCCAAACTTCTACACATTTGCCTTAATTAATCTTCTAATAGTAAAAAATCAAATAATTATGATATTTGATATTCATTTTAGAGTAATTAATTTATGGGTGAACTACTTTTTCTAGATTTTAAACAAAACAAATTCATTTAACTGTTAATAACTATCGTTTTTCACAACTGTAGCTGTTAAAAACAAATATATTGCTTTTCAAAGTATTTACACCTTCCCTCTATGAACAAATTGAACAAAAATTGTAAAATCATTTTAGTAAATGTATTTATATTAGTTAATATAATTTAAACAGGATGTTTTGCTAAAATACAAAATAAATGTAAAAAAGAGCAGAAATGTGGATAAAATAAATTATATTTATTTTAAAGTAGATTAAATGTATGAAATTGCCTCAGATGATGGATCAAAAAGTGTTTTTAAAACTAAAGGGACGCTATTAGTAGAAAAAAATCACCGCACTTGATTTGTTCTTACATTGTTTGCGTTTTACATTTTCTATAATGTAAGGTTACATATGTAATGTAAGGTTACATTTACATATTCCTATTTCATAGAATGTGTATGTATTGTCACTATAAAAATATTTATTATCTGTAAATTGTATAAAAGTAAATTCATCTCTTTATGATTTCACAAACTGTTATTAGGGTTATTTTAAGAATAAAGAAGAAAAAAGAAAAAATCTTTGAATTATCGAGTTAAAAATGTCAAAACTGTATGTTAAGATTATAATCCATTAAGTAAAACAAATAGTTTTAACGATTATTTTAATATTTCATAAAGTAAGAATTATAACTAATAACTGATGAGGATTATGAAGATAAATGTGACCAGGTAATATTAACATTGCCAATTGATGTACGACTATATGAGATTAAAAACATTAATTTTCACCCAGCCTTTGTGAACAAAGTGAAGTGGACAATTTACTTTCTGATGTATAACGAGAATTAAAACGAAAAGCACTTGTAATGGAGATTTACTGCTTTGTTCCCCAGAATAAAGATTAATGATCGATGGTAACAGCGCTATTTTTCTTTCCAACATAAACCCAGATATATTTAGTTTAGTACCTAATTGCCTTGCCATATTTTAAAGCAATAAATTCAAGAAATTCCACCACAAAACTGTATCGACCTACATATAATAAAGCTGTTAATAATTCAAAAAATTAATGCAACAAATATTAATAGAGTCCGCTAATTGAAGTTGTTTCATTAAATTAAATGAATACAGACACAATATCATCTGCTACATATTTCATATGCCCTTATTTCAGCATTGGACTGATTTATCTCATGATTCACACAATTTATATGCAACTGGTAAACTGGTAAACATCATGAAAAAATGCATGAATAATATTATATTTCTTTACACTTACAAGCTTTCGATTTTCTCAGAAATCATCTTCAGGTATATATCATTATTAAACAGATTAAATCACACAATAACAATTTTTCAAATGTTAAACAGACATTAAAAGGAATAAAAATTTAGATGTTAATAGAACTAGATGAACTAAAAAGAGTCAAGTATTCAGTACAGCTGCTGATGGACAAACTCAAGTGGAAATCAAGGTTAAAAACCGCCCCCAAAGAGATGTCTCAGTGCTGCAAAAAAGTCACTTGGTGTACCAATATACATGTAATACCGGGAACTGTGAAGCCTGTCCTACAAAGTACATCGGGATGACCACAACCAGACTATCAAGACGTCTTACCTTCCACCTTACAGCAGGTACTCCGAAAAACCATACGAGACAAGCACATAACACAACATTAACGAGGGAAATGTTAGAAAAAGGAACAACAAGTTTAAGAATAGAAAATAATACCAGCCGCCTTCATATCCTCGAGGCCTTATACATCAAGGACGTCCAACCTTCTATGAACATTCAGGCCAATTGTATAGGCATAATACCAAGTTGTAAGAACTTCGATAGTTCTTATAAACTTAATAAGTCTACATTGACAGGACCCCCAAGCAATGTAAATGACAAGTTGTAACCTTACACTTGTCACAGTGGACTTGTTTTATTTTTTCACAAAGTTCATCTAGTTCTATTAACATCTAAATTTTTATTCCTTTTAATGTCTGTTTAACATTTGAAAAATTGTTATTGTGTGATTTAATCTGTTTAATAATGATATATACCTGAAGATGATTTCTGAGAAAATCGAAAGCTTGTAAGTGTAAAGAAATATAATATTATTGTTTAAGCTAAAAAATTATTTCTTTGATGTCTCTGGGACAACTCCTCCATGTAATCACTCCCTACCAGAAAAAACTAGTAAGAAAACTAGAGAAAACGAGCAAAAAAGTCGTAAATGCGGAAGCTGCCGTCTACTTTAATAAAATATGTTTACAAGAAAATCTGCTGCCAATATACACTAATATATATATATATATAATAAAATAAATTCAAAACGAAGGAAACACACAGAAAGACACAGACATAACTCACATCGATATTTCGACCATCGTCGTCATCAGGATGTGTGAAGAGCAAAGAGTCCCGCAGGAAGTCTTCCTGCGGGACTCTTTGCTCTTCACACATCCTGATGACGACGATGGTCGAAATATCGATGTGAGTTATGTCTGTGTCTTTCTGTGTGTTTCCTTCGTTTTGAATTTATTTTATTTTAAAAAAGTCCGTTGGACCGTTTCTTTTAATTGGTATATATATATGTATATATATATATATATATATATATAGACTTTTTAAAACAAATGACTCATTATTGATTACCTATGGGTTTAATATGAAGTCTGTAAGATAGCCTTACAAATATAAAACCAAACTCAATTGATCATGATATATTTTGATGTCATGTTTACTTATGATAAAGTTGAATGAAGGCATCTTCAGATTTTCCGTTCTTATAACCATCTCTGATAGGAGGTAAGAGCGCATTGAAGAGATATTTAACACCGCTCTTAAAGTAAATGGAGTTTCCATTTCACTCTTTTATATGCTTCATCCGCTCGAATATATAATTAAAATGTGAAGTGATTTCCAGTTTTATTGAGATTTTGAACAGGTTGCAAGGTCCTTGAGCTATAAAGATAAGGTGATATTGAATATTTTCTTGTAATGTATTCAACTGCTCTTAAAACGATTTCAAAGAGGATTTCCTAAGAAACAACAAATCAGTAAATATATGCAGGCTTTCAAATACAAATACTCTTAATGAGGGAGTAATCTTTTATGTATTAAATATATAACAACAAAAATTTAATCATTAAATATATTTTCCAGATGTAAATCTTTCATTAGTGTATATAAAAAGAAATTTATAACAAATAGACTATAATAATATATGAATTACTTATATATGAGCCGTTTATTTTGAAAGTGGCCTAATTCCATTTTCCAAAAAAATTTAGCTAGCTATTTAAATAATTACATTTTTACGTTATCTTTACCTTTTGCAGCAAATTGTACAAAATTTATTTAAAATTACTAAGTTTTTTTAAAACAAAAATTAGTTGATAAATAAAATGACAATATTTTTAAATTTTGTAAAACGCAAACCCTTAAATATCTCGATTTTAACATAAATGGAATTAGGCCACTTTCAAAATAAGCGGCTCATATATGAATTAATAATATATTAATTCAAAATTGTTATTTTAATCATGTTTCATCATGATTAAACAAGACTATATTTAAAAATGAACTTGTAACCTGAGGTCATAAATAGGTTACAAATTTGCATAATCCGTATAAATAGTGGCTGAAATCTCTTACTAAACAGTTACATAGTAACTTTATTTTAGTGGCTTATATGTATGTAAGTACTGAATGCTAAGTGAATAAAATAATTCATTTTGCTGATATGCCATTGTTTGAATGCTATATCAGTCAGGACAAGGTGTTCAATCGCAATTGGAATACTGTAAAACTCAGCTACCTTGTTATTAGATAAATATAATTGTTTTCTTACATCCACCCCAGCTCCTTACAGTCCCAATACATTATTTTTACTTCTTGTAAATTCGCAATATTATTATTTATCGTATAGCCTTCTTATCTATCTTTGATTTTTATATAAATAAAAATAAATTTGAGTTATATAAATCACATTTCATCTGGCTCACTCATCCCATCAGACAGACTCGATGTGTTTAGACTCCAGCTATACTGTGCCAGTAACCTGTTACACTTCATGTTGTTTTTTATCATTAATATGATGCCAAGTATCTTTTCCTGCAGATCAGGTTCGCTGTTTTCAAACAGCTTTAAAATAATGTACTTGTTGAAGTTCTCTGTCTTCTACATAAATTTCAGTATTCTCAATTTTCAGGGTTATTATCAATGTATTATCAATCCAATAATATCGGACGTCTGTGATAAAACGAATGCTAAATAGAAAGTGAGAAAGATATTTAATAGCGCGTTTAAACTTTGAAGGATCTCAGACTTGTATATTGTAAGGGAATCTGGTGAAAAAAAAATCATTAGACAGTTGTAATTAAATGCCTTTTTATGATTTTGTTAAATCATTTTGACAATCAATTTACTTAAATATAAGATGAAAAAAAAATTAGAAACACAGTAACACCTGGTAGAAACTTCAGTTTTAATATTCAATCCATGAAGTTTGGGGGGGAAAAAAAAATAAAAATAAATTTGTAATCCAGACAGGAGGCAGAAGGCGACCTGAAGGGAATTAAATGATTAACTTGGAAAAGTTATCAAATCTTACTTTTTTTGATGGTTTAGAAAGTTTTAGTTTCCTTCAAGAGAACAAGGGGAGGAAGAGGGGGCTACGTGAGGAGGTTGGGAAAAGAAAACTTGGAACCAAAGAGCTTACTCCATAAAGCCACGTTATTTTTTAAACAAACAAAGTATATCACGTATACTGCATCAACTGCATCGACTTTATTTTCGAACAGCTTTGAGATACATCAGTCAATATGAAAGAAAGTAACTAGTGAATATAAGAATAAAATGTTGGTGCAGTTGAGTAGTTCATATATATATATATATATATATTATTATTATTATTAAAATAAGTAGCAGCTTCTGCATTGACTAGTTTCTTGTTGACACTCTCTAGTTTTCGTATCACTTTGCGGTGAGACTCTGGTAGCTTACAAACAAGGTTAGCAAAAGACATTAACACACACAATAAACATAGGTCAAACACGAAAAACTACATTTTAATCACTGTCTTAATCACTAAATTAACAAACTAAATAAAAATACGTACAAGCTTTCGGCTCTCATTCGCCATCTTCAGGTATAAACTAAAATTAATTAAGTCTAATGCACTATAGTTAGAATAAAATAAAATATTTGAACTATGTCTACAAAATTACTGTACTTTAGGAAGTGAATCTGAGATTAAAATTTACTACAGTGATTAAAATTTAGTTTTTCGTGTTTGACCTATGTTTATTGTGTGTGTTAATGTCTTTTGCTAACCTTCTTTGGAAGCTACCAGAGTCTCACCGCAAAGTGATACGAAAACTAGAGAGTGTCAACAAGAAACTGGTAATGCAGAAGCTGCTGCTTTTTTTAATAACATATGCTTAAGGGAAGACCTGCTGCCTTTGTACACAAATATATATATATATATATATTATATTGGCAGCAGATCTTCTCTCAAGCATATTTTATTGAAAATGATCGCAGTTTCTGCATTCACGACCTTTTTGTTAACTGATTCTAACCTCCTGGCTATTCTCCTTATTGTTGTAGGTAAACTATAAATCAGGTTCGCCAATGACATTTCCAAGTAAAAGGGTCAAATTAAGAAATAAATTTAAAAATTTTTAAATTTCTTTCTTAATTTGACCCTTTTACTTGGAAATGTCATTGGCGAACCTGATTTATAGTTTACCTACTACAATAAGGAGAATAGCCAGGAGGTTAGAATCAGTTAACAAAAAGGTCGTGAATGCAGAAACTGTGATCATTTTCAATAATATATATATATATATAGAATTTACAATGAACACATGAAATAAAAGAATGGAGTTTTTGGCTCTAACGAAGAACGCTTGTTATGGTTAAAAGAGCTTAGTCATTTTTCTTATTTCTTATTGAAACAGTAAAAAACCTTCTTATTGCGGTTGGACATATATATATATATATATATATATGAATTAAACACCACAATAAATGAATATATTAGTTAAATATTGTTAACCACAAACAATATATTTGTTTATTGTGGTGTTTAATTCATATATTATATCAAGAGTTATTGTTGATTAATAATTTTTATATATATAAAATCTTGTCAAAAGTATTTTTTTGTGATTTTAATCGAATAAATTCATTGAATATAAAAGTTTTGGAGAAGAAGTAAGCTGAAATGGACCTTTTTATGAATCGCGTGACGTTTAAGGGTCATGCTGATTAACAGTCTTGTATAAAGATGATTCACTCAACTCAAGTGGTCGTCGCAATGATCCCTAAACTACGCTTATCCAGTACATTTTATTTGGATAAAGGATTTTATGAACCCATTCAGAGGCGTACAGAGTTTATGCAACACACCGCCTTTTATAGAGCTTTTTAGGAATTGAAAGCATAAAAAAAAAATTATTCCTTCCATACGACCAATTTTGAATCATGTATATGTTTTATCTAGCTTCAAGGTGCATTAGGCTCAATGATACCCTCAGTCTCAGTAAGAGGATCTCATAACAAGGAGGGGAGTTAAATAACATTGAAAAATGATACTTCTATAATGCAAGTTTTGAATATTAGAGGTTTTTAACCCTTTTTATACCATCATTTTAAAAAAATTCACACACAATATACATGTACATATATATCCTATGCTTAGAATATATATACCTAAAATACTTCATAGTAAAGATTTCATAATACACACGTGAAGTAAAAATTAATGTTCAAACTACTGAAAAAAGTCACAGTCACTTTACTTATTTTCTTACGGTGGTTTAGACGTTGATACATTTATCAAACTTTACTGTATTAAAGATAACAAAAAATTAAATAGGAAAATTGAAAAGTTCTAATTTTCAAAATTCCTTATTGCTGCATTTTTTCATATATATTTAAATACACTATGTCTGATTTCACCTTAGTTAACTTCATCGAATGTTTATCCATACTTTGAATTCTTTTCTTCATTTCAAGGTTGTTCAAATTAAAGATTAAATTACCATGCTTTATCGAATTTGTATTTGATATGTTTCAGTGCTTCTTATACCATCTTCAGAAGAATTATGACTTTTATAATACAGAACAAAAATTAATCAAAAAACAAGAAACAAAGTTAAATTATACAAATGAATTAAACATAAGCAGGTTACACAGCCACGTATGAAGTTGCAGTGTTGACATCAGTTTGTGTATGTCCTGAGATCTCTGGAAGGTCTGATGTTTCATCTACTGCAGTGCTTGAACAATGCTGGTTACATCTTAATTTCCTCCCACCACACAGTCTCCCTCTCACTTGCTTGATGTTTCCAAACAGGCGTAACTGGTTACTCAAATTTTCTTTTTGTTCACTTATATTTGGAACTTTCTCCAGGATGTATAATGCTTCCAGTATTCTGAGTCTTTTATCATCTCTTTCTGTCGCTATTACTTTGATATTGTTAACAAGAGTTTCTCTGGAAATTTTTGTTTTATGGACCTTTTGTCGGTGTTCTTCTGGGGCTCCTGAAACCGGATGAATAGTCAGCCTCCTAGAAAAGGTAGTGATGGTCGATCCTGTATATGAGGAATTTAGGAACTCACAGATTCCTAGTGAATATTGGAACTCATATACTAGGTTCGTCAGTTTCAAAGGCTGTTTTCTCTCGCGCTTGTCCCTTATAATAAGTTGTGTAGTAGTTTTGTTTTTGTAAAAAATAATAAATTGGATCTTATCTTCTTGTTTCTTGCACTTGATATTATTCTTAAGTAGAAAATATAGTTCTAAGTATTCTTTTGTCGGTATTGTAATTTTAAAGATGTTAGAGAAACATTCAACGAAGTTACCTAAGGTGAAATCAGACATAGCGTATTTAAATATATGTATTCAAGAAGGACTGCTTCCAACTTTTACGAATATATTTATATATATAATCAATGATCAACCACAATATGAAATGGAAAAAAATGACTAAGTCTTTTTTTTCCTATTTCATACTGTGGTTGATCATTGATTTTTATTTCACGTATATATGTGAAATAAAAATAAGTCCACAGTAAGAAATCATAAAAATGATTAATATCTGTTCCACAAAAATGGCAAATAGACTAAGAAGAAAGAGGTTAAAAGAGTGTGAGAACAACAGGTTCCAATTTAATGTATAAAAATTATTACAATTGAAATTACATTTGTAAAAAATACTATATCATCCAATAGAGAATTTAAAAAGAAATGTGCAACATCTGTCAAAAAGTTGTTTACTTAAAAACTTTTAATGGAAGCTATATTTCAAACTATGCGAAGAGTGCACTCTCTTCTACCTAGAAGAGTAGAAACCTGTGGTCAGATTAAATCTGAATGCAGAAAAATCGTCTTGTAGAAGCTGATGATTTTAGTCAAATCATACCTTAAACTATAGAAGTGAGGGATATTTCTGTGTATTCATTTATAAAGGTCATTCAATAGCTTAGCATCTGCAGTCAAATTTAGTTTAACTTTATTTATATGATCCAGTTTGATGAAAGATGTACATTTTAAATTGAACTGAATCATTTTGATCAACTACAGTTGAACTCTGTGAACTTTGATTCGTTAAATTAGAGAATAGTTTGCTGTTGGTCTCTTAAGTTCGCTACCCTGAATGTTAATGGATTCTGTTATCTTCGAAACACACACACAGACACACACACATATATAAAAAGATTTCACATGAACACGTGAAATGGGAAAACAAAACTAAGATATTTCAACCGTAACAAGCGGTCTTCGTCAGAGTCAAAAACCCAACTGAGTTTTTGATTCAGTTCAATTTAAACTCAGTTGGGTTTTTGACTTTGATGAAGACCGCTTGCTACGGTTGAAAGATCTTAGTCTTGTTTTCCCACTTCTTATTGTGGTTTGATCATTGATATATATATATATATATATATATATATATATTAACGAATTTCTCGCCTATTTACAATCTGGTTAATTATTTTTGAAAGATTTTCCAATTTTCTGATGGATTTCCTTGTGGTAGGAGATAGCGTATGTAACAGCTGTCCAAAATTCATTTTATTCACTTATTTTACACTAATACTTACTATTAACGATTTACGATTACACTTATCTATATAAAACGACATGTTTCGGTCCTTCAGAAGACCATCATCAGGTTTATTTCAGACACTATAAAATAAAACTTAACGTACAGAGATAATTATTACTAGGGAGGTAACATGATACCGGGGGAGTGAGAGTGAGAGTATATATATATATACTTTTTCGTTGGAAATACGATCCAAAACGGACAAATATAGTTCAATATATACAAAGAAACATAGAGAAATTAAAAGAACACACTTACAGTCTCTAATTTTCGGTTTGAACCGTATTCATGGGAGATAAGAGAGGGAAACCAAGCGCACTGGTTCAAAGACGGTTGGAGACCAACCGTCCAACTCCAACATCTCTGAACCAGTGCGCTTGGTTTCCCTCTCTTATCTCTTCCTGAAGACGGTTCAAACCGAAAATTAGAGACTGTAAGTGTGTTCTTTTGATTTCTTTATGTTTCTTTGTATATATTGAACTATATATATATATATTATATATATATTATATTTGAACGAGGATACCCTCGTAATATAATCAACAGTTCGTCGTTCCTGTGAGAGTATTCACCGCCCTACAGCTAGAAGGGATCGTAGAATTACTACTCCCTTCATTTCTACTTTTTTCCCAGGCTCCCAAGGCTCGGCGCTGTTATTAGGAGTTCTTTCCTATACTTTCTTCTTCTTCGTCTACTTCTCCTATTTTCAGTCAGTCCCCTACTTTCTCCTACCGTAGACCTTCCAACCTGAAATCCATTTTTACCCATATTTCTAACAGCCCCTGTGCTAGCAGAGGGATGAAGCGATGTGAACGCCGTAACTGCCAAACCTGTCCCCTAATTAACTCCAGTCCTTACTTTACTTCCCCTCTCAGTAACGACTCCTATCCTGTTCCTTCTGATACATCTTGCACTTCCTGTAACTGCGTTTACCGTTTGGAGTGTACTCGATGTGATGCTTTTTACGTTGGCTTGGCTTCAACCAAGCTGAGCCTGCGTATGAACAATCACAGGGCGTCCGTTGGTCAGCGCAGAGACCTACCCATAGCTATCCATGCTAATTCCCATGACCTCCCTTTCAATGATTGTTTCAGGGTACAAATCCTCAAACAAATCCCCGAGTCTAATCCCCATGTCACCCTTAGAGCTTCCGAAGAGGCATTCATATGCCTGCTTGGGGCTCGTTCTCCTCCTGGTCTCAACCTGTACCGTTAATTATTTTTTATTTTATTATTATTTTTATTATTATTTTATTATTATTATTATTATTATTTTATTATTATTATTATTATTATCTTATTATTATTATTTATTTTTTATTTTTTATTATTATTATTTCGTATTTTATATATTTTTTATCTTGTTTTCTAAATAAATATTGGAAGGATTTCTATTTTTCCTCTCCTCCGCTGGGGAGCAGCATTGCGGTGGTTCCACGAGTTACTCTGGAGGCCAGTAGTAGTTTGCTTCTCAACGCGAGTACTTCGCACTTCTTCCCGATGACGACGGATGTCGAAATATCGAAGTGAGTTCTGTAGTGTCTTTCTGTGTTCTTTTCTATGTGTTAAAGTATATATATATATATATATATATATATATATATATACTCTCACTCACTCTTTCTCACACACACACCACATTGATGTCTTACTCCTCAATGCAGTTCAAGTAGGATGTAGTAGAATAGATTATATAAAAATAAGAAAAGAACTGAGATACAATAAACCCGCCTGTTTGTCTCTAAATATTTGTTACAAAATCTGTTCTTTTATAAGAAGAATCAAAAAGGTAATAATAATAAATCATTATTACTTAATTAGCTTATTACTAAATCACGATTATTTATCTCTTTTCAGTTTACTTTTGTGAGTGTTTGTGTACCCTTTGAATATAAATTGACTTTTCTTATTTGTTTAGGTCTAAACCTTGAACAAGGCCCAAGAAAATAGGCCACCCGATTGTGATGCTGTCACTTCTCAATATTCTTGGTCAATCCTCTTCTTCTTTTATTTTAAATTGATTAACTATTAACTCGCATTTGATGAATTTCAATACAATGTTGAAAAAAAAATAAAATGTTTCCATTATATTCCTTATTTTAAATATAAATATAATTTTTATTCAATTATAATATGATTAAATAACATATTTAAATCAATTAAAATTGGTATTGAACAATATTTTCCTTTTATATATAAATCGATTTTGTGTTTTGAAATTTAGATCAGATTGTTTTTTAAATGTTGCAAAATAAAAGAGTGGTGCTTAGAGATATCAATTTCTCACTGTCTTGAAAAGCACTTCAATTTTTATTGGAGATATTAAAATGTTCTCTCATTACAAGAATGAAAACAGGACGTATATTTCAGTGAGAAGTAGACTTCATATTAAATGAGAGCTTCCTGCTAAATTAAATGAGTAGTACTTGCTTGCCCTCTGTTTTTACAGTATCTAAAGTATACCTTATTTTAAGAATATTGAACTTTTACTAATTAAGAAATCGGCAGTAGCTTTTACTCAACTTTACTATAAGTAAACATAAACTAGTTGACAATTAACTCAATTTTTGTATTATTTTAATGTAATGATGAAGTTATATATACCTTTTGATGAACTATTATCAAATTGATAGAAGTCAATTTAATGATTTTATTTGTTTTATTGAAGCTATAAACAATTTGTCAGGTATGGCAAATTTAAAATCGTTGATCTAGAACAATCAGATCAACTATTTTGTTATCATGATCAAACTGAGAGGCTGGGACTTATCCATATCGTGCGCAGCGCTACAATATATGGAATATCAAGCTTTATTGTTTCCTTTTTGAAATCAGCTGTCAATTTTAATTGCTGTATTAACATTCAAAGTTGTCTTTAAAGACTTATGACTCACTTTTATTGCTTATAGGTTGTACTTGCCAAAAATTTTTATCATCTTCAAGATGATTGCATTCAGATAAGATGAGATGATGAATGATGGTTTCCCAACTTCCAGACAGAGTCTTCATTATTTCTATAATATGAATTGCATCTTGATAAGTAGTAGTTATGAAAACAAACTACAGTTATATATATAATAAAATCGGGATTCGGTCAATTTTCCAGGGTCAAAATCAAACTCTCAATGCCTTGATGGCATTGAGAGTTTGATTTTGATCCTGGAAAATTGACCGAATCCCGATTTTATTATACACCTATTCTATCCAACGGTTGATATAATATTATTGAATTTGTTATATATATATATAAAGATTTCACATAAACACGTGAAATAACAATCAATGATCAAACCACAATAAAAAATGGGAAAACAAGACTAAGATCTTTCAACCGTAACAAGTGGTCTTCGTCAGAGTCAAAAATTCAAATGAGCAGTTGGGTTTTTTACTCTAACGAAGACCTCTTGTTACGGTTGAAAGATCTTAGTCTTGTTTTCCCATTTTTTATTGTGGTTTGATTATATATATATGCAGAAAAATCACAATATATAAACATGTGATGCAATCATTAGAGTTTAAACCGCAATGAAAAAGAAAAACAATAGAAATAAATACTCGGTGGCCTTTCAATGTATGTCATCAGAGAGCAAACATTGAAAAGCCTCAAAGCATTTATGTCTATTGTTTTCCTTTTTCCATTGTGGTTTAGTCCTTCATATATATATATATATATAAAGATTTCACATAAACACGTGAAATAACAATCAATGATCAAACCACAATAAGAAAATGGGAAAACAAGACTAAGATCTTTCAACCGTAACAAGCGGTCTTCGCCAGAGTCAAAAACCCAACTGAGGTTGGGTCAGTTGTGTTTTTGACTCTGACGAAGACCGCTTGTTACGGTTGAAAGATCTTAGTCTTGTTTTCCCATTTTCTTATTGTGGTTTGATCATATATATATATATATATGTGTGTGTGTGTGTGTGTGTTGTGTGTGTTATTTTTTACAAATCTAAGTAAATTTGAAAGAGTTTTTTCAATTAATTTTGACATGGTTGTTACATCACCTCTTATCTGCTTTCTTCTTCATCCATTCATCATTTGCTTCCGTTTATTCCAAACGCTTCACTACCTCATTACCCTGTATTTCCTGGTATCCAGGCACCCACATAAGAGTGAACTTATTTGTCCTTTTATAATTATTAATTTTTTATGTGTTAGTATACACAACTAGGACATCTTTTATAAATAAGGGAGCGTTCAATCCAGTTTATCATTTGTAATCACTTCAACATACCCGGTAAAATCTATTCTTACACTAATTACTATTTGCATTAGCATTTTATTAATCTCTCTGAAGTTGCTGGATAAATTCAACAATGTACGAGTATTTATGCTGAACAGATAAGGAGGCTGTATTCAGAAGGCTACATAATATTATATTATTTTTGTTACATTATTATATTACATATTTTTATGCCCAAAAGTTCAGAGTAATTCTTTTAAGCCTTAAACACTTTTTCTATCTTGTTAACCTAACAAAAAACTGATTCTGTTCTTTTGTCCTTGTGATAGGTATGATGTCCCTTTTATTTATTTTTCATTGAGGGTGATTATAGTAATGCGACCTAATAACAATTGTACTCCCCCCCCTTCTGTAGTATAGGACCCCAGTTTGCTTCAGCGCCTCCAAGAAGCTCAGCCACTTTTGCTGGGTCCAAATGTTGCCCCTTATGAAGGTACATATTTACCTAAAACTTCTCATATTACTATAGACAGAATTTTTAACATTTTTAATATAACATTCCTCATTTAATATCATAGCCTCACGAAACATTATATCATGAAACATTACAACATCTAATACCAAATTTTAACTTCAAAGAATCGCCTGAGAAATGGATTACAAATAATAGCCGTATTGCTATTAAGTGTAGAAACGTACCTTTTGCCATAATTTCAGGGAATATGATCATTAAATAGTTAATGGAAAAGTTAAGAAATAACTCATTAAAATATTATTTATGAAATTTTACATATAATTGAGTGAAAACTACTACACTATTTAAAACTTTTTTATTGGCAATCATATAGTAATTGCACAAGTATAAATGTTGTTCTAAATAGTTAACCAAACTAAGGTGCTAACGAAGCAAAGGTTATAACGATGTTATGAGCAGTTTATCAATGTTTTGCCTAACGATGCCGCAGTAAGACATAACTCCTGACAGCCTAACACCTGAGAACCTGTTTGATAGATAACAGCAACAGTCTCCTAACTAACCGGCAACTCACTAAGTTCTGTCCTTAATCTATTAACCGTATAGTTCTCTATTTACTGACTTTAGGAAGTCCATCACTTTCTCATCCCACTGGAAGAAAGTTGAACTTATAATTCTCCCGATGAGATGTTTCAATGTTGAGTAAAGAACCAACACATGTCAAGCTATCGAGAGTTATGAAATTCTGTCATGGATGCAATTAAAATTTTATTCAGATAAAATTGAAAATTTATTATAAACCTTTGAAAAGTGCATTAGCACTTAAGTGACGTTTTACTTTGGGATAACTTTAGTTGGGATCACAGGTAACATTTGTAAGACCTGTTTTTAAGTATCATAATATTATTCAATAGAGTCATACGATAAATATTCCATAATTCGTTAGACTGGTGACCATAATTAAAAAAGAAAGATGAAAAATTAATTTACTTGTGATTTTTCATCTCCACAATTGGCTGAAGTTTTAAATTCACCCTTCGTTGTTTGTTTTGTTTTACTGTATCATACGAGTATCGTGGTAATATTCTGTTTATTCGTGTCTTAGTATCTACTCCATCTTTATATAATGTAGCGGATTAATGTTATTTTGTCCTTTGCAGTGAAAACCAATTTGCAGAAACTTCAAACCTGAATATTATTTAATAAAAAAAAGAAAAGTATCGTTTTTACGTTTTGCTTCTGTTCAAAACAAATGATGAAAAATAAAATGATTTGCAAAAATGAGTTGGTAGCAAGTAAATCACTATTATAAAATAAATTTAAAAATAATCAATCCGGTTTGAGGCTTAATGACTTACTAATGGCAGACGTGCTCTAGTTCCGAAGTTAAAGTCAGCATCGACTCTAACTTTCCATTTACCTTAGAAAGAAGAGATAGTGCAGTTCGACCTTTATAATTGTAAGCTGTGTTCACAAACAAGTTGAGGGGCAGAGCTTTTATAAGGCGGGATTCTGTTATCAAAAACAGCCTTCAGTCACATACAACTGTATATAGACCATTCAGAAGTTCGCAAAGTATTCGATTTTAGAGTTAAGATAATGACATGCACAGAGAAGAAAACAGAAAGGGTAACCTGCTTCCAGGAACATTGTCTCCTAAAACTTACTAGACTACAAGGAACTATAAATAATAATAGTTACCCTTCTTTATTTACTTCTTTCTGCAGTAAGTAATCCTAATTATTTTACTGTAGCTGTCTATAAAATCTGAATTACATCACCATTTCAGTCGTTTTACCCAGAAATTTTACATTTCTGGTAAATTAAAAGTTTATAAAAATAATTAACCTGACCTAAACTGTAAATATGTTAATTTACATATAAGGTAAAACTCCATGTCAATAAATTTTATTTATTTTGAAACTGGTAATATATTTCCATGTTTGGCATTTAAAATATAATATCCACGTATACCGTAGTTAGTAAACAAGTAAATGTATATTAGTTTCTCAACCTGAGCTGTGACATTTTGTTTATTTTCATGAGTCTTGTCGAAATATTTCCCCAGATACATGAATTGAAATACTTCCAGTTGTCATTTTAACTACATATAAAAGATAAGGGTTTACCCTTTCCAGAAAACGCCAACAGAAGGTCTTCGATTTCATGTACCTCCACTTTTGATAACATATGACCCAACTCTTAATATATATCTGGGAAGCTAGATTTCAAAATTTAAAAGATTTGGCATCCCTGGGGATGATAGCTTTTAAAAACGATTTCTAAAGATAGAATTATATTCGTACATATTGATATATGTATTAGATAAATAGAGGAATGAGTTACATATTTGTAGAGTTACTAGATTAAACACCAGTAATGATAAAAGCACATAGTCTCCAAGGAAAAACGCGAAAACATTCACGAGAAGAAAAGAAAAGTATTTGGTGATGTGAGAAGATAGTTCTGAAACTGTTGTGCTGGAGGCTGCATTCGGCTGAAGTATTTACTAGTACACTGGCTGTTTCTGCGAAGTGTTTGAGTTTGCATTCAGCTGGGCTATTAGCAAGGGGAGTGTCTGTTTCTACGGATTGTTGTTCGTTCATCTGTAAGAAAGTTATGGAAGGACTGCAGACTGATTGCAAAGGAGTTGCCCCTTCTGTGTATTTGACTTCAGAATCACATGTGATTTTTTGATTGTTCGTGTTTTTCTTGTTCTTTCTTTTCCATAAGATATTTGATTATTTTAATTAATATAAATGATTGCGTAAAGGACATTTATGAAGTGAATGTGTTTAAAAATCCTTATCGGTTTGACCACAATTTGTTTTTTTTTGTATTTTTTTTAAAAATGTATGATTTTTTTTTAATTTCTAAGAAAGAAAAAAAAATGAAAAACCTGCGGGGTGTAGCAGGTACACTGGTGTATGGGTGCTGTGTCACACCAAATATTGTTACTGTGAGAGTAGGAGTCAAGTGTAATAGGACGATGTGGGCAGTAGCTAATGAGCATGACTCAGCAGGAGACCTTATATGTCAGCAGATGCTAAAAGAACAGCAATAAGTGCAGGATGGAAAATGTGGAATTACCACTGGGATCGAGAAGCAGAATGCTGGGATTCTAGGAAGAGTGAGAAAGCAGAGCATGTGACCTAGTTGTGCTTGACCGATTGAGAATAGGCCAAAGTAGACCCAGGTGATTATTTATTACAAGAAAGTGTTGCCCTGTAGAGGGTGTTGAAAGAACAATGTCTGTTTTAAAAACTGCTGAAGTTGATGGTAAATTTTAAGAAAAGATGAATAGTTTAAATACAACCCCTAATACAAAAGTAAAAAACTTGCGGTTGTGCCCAAAGCAGGCAACGTATCTAACAAAAAAAAAGAGGGGTTGTTCTAGCCACTAAAAATTACATTTCCATCATAATTGCAAGGATGTAACTTTACAATAAATCATGTTGGTTTGTTTTCCAATGCCTTGGCTTATAAAGCTTTCATCTATTAGTGGTGTTCTAGGGGTGGAAATGGTGGATCATTTATTATTTGGCACTCATTATAGTAATGGACATTACCTGTTGATTCTACATTGGGAGAGTCCCAAATTTTGAATAACTCGTGTTTTTAGGGTATGGATCTTTAACGAGTTGCTATTCATCATACAGGCTCGAGTCCGATGGTTTAACGTCGTCTCCGGAGGACGACGTGCTCAGATTTATCCACCTTCCTCGTGAATAAATCGAGGGCCAGGTGGGGATAAACCTGGCCTCCGAATAAATCAGGTAATTACCCATGACATCGATGGAGTGTGACTTGTACAAATTGAATATATAGCTCTATGCAATTCGCCCGTTAACTTGTCAGTTATGAGATAATATAAAGTGATTGTAATAAATTGAATATGTTAAAATTGACGCCTCTATAGTAATTAAAATAAATGTTAAATATAAAATCAAACACACATTGAATTCTCGATACATTGATGAGAGTAATTTTTTTTCTTTTAGAATGTTTATAAAGAAAAAAATAATAAAAGTAATACAATAACTAGAGAAATGTTTGAAAACAACATCAAGTCTTGCTATAGCGCTGAAATCAGATTTCTCTCCCTCGCAGAAAATGGCATCTAAAGACCTAAACTCACTTTCTGCAAAATACAATCTCCATTTTATTTCTCTCTTGAGCTCCTTATCTTAGTATCCATCTTTATTTAAATTTCGAACAATCACCAATTCATACATCTTTATTATAATCTCAAAGAGAAAATAGTACATTAGGTTACACTTGCCGCCTTACTTTAAAAGAATTGTAGTCTTGTTTCACTCTTGTTTTTTATTCACAAACTCGTACTATTTCGATATAAACCAACATAATAGTAAATATACTACTAATCCAATACTCAGAATTAGCAAGTATATGATCAAATGAAACTCTGTTTTATCAGGTGATTTAGTATGCTATTGTGTTAATTCAGTGCTAAATGCGTTTCCTTTATTAGAGCGACAAAATGTGGTTTATAATAAATATAACCTACAGATATTATTTTCTGCTATTGGTTACCCCAGCGTAGAAGCCAGAGCACTATATTGTATAATTTGTTCATAGGCGAGTACGCTATTTTAGAATGGCTTCTATTTTTCTCACGATCTTCTTTTGTGCTGGTGGTAATTGCCAAAGCAAGCTAGCATAAGACATTCAGAAGGCTGGAACACTAAAAAACACTTCACGGGGAATATCTATATTTAATTAACTAGTACACTAAACTAAACTAATATGATTATTAGTCATATTAGTTTAGTTTAATGCACTAAATTAGTACACTAAACTAAACTAATATGATTATTAGTCATATTAGTTTAGTTTAATGTAGTAGTTAATTAAATATAGATATTCCCGGTGAAGTGTTTTTTAGTGTTCCAGCCTTCTGAATGTCTTATGCTAGCTTGCTTTGGCAATAACCACCCGCACGAAAGAAGATCGTGAGAAAAATAGAAGCTATAAGTAGAAAAATCGTGAATGCAGATCTGCTATCAAATTCAATATATATATATATATATATATATATATATGCATTGATAGATGCATTCACTCTCACAAGATGTGACATTACATTGTAATATACTCTTTACTTTAGTCGTAAGCTTAGTCTGATGATGGTCTACGAGGCCAAAACATGTCGTTCTTTTATTTAAAATAATATTTAGTTAGTTATTAAATAGTGTTAGATATAAATAGTGTCACAATGTGTATATATAAAAGAAAAAGCTTGTGCCAGTTGATTTTCTTATTCCCCGAGCAACTCAGAAGAGCCTGTAGGACATTAGAGAAACTCTCTAAAAAGGTAACCAAGAATGAAATTGGCATACAATTTTTAGAAACATGTTTGCAAGAAGGATTGCTACCAACCTTTACTAATATATATACATATATATATATTCTCTGCCATGCATATATTCATGGTGAGAACTTTTCTCTACTCTGACAAATGACTTTGTTCTAAAAACTGAGATCATATTGATGCAATGCCTTACTGTCTTTGAATTATCTATTGTTCTATTGTGTTGAGAAAACAATTTGGAACAAGTCAAAAGTTAGTTGATTAAGAAGAAGTTTAATGATTTCTTTAATTAAACAGAGTTGGAAATCCACAACTAACTTTAAAGTAAATAACATTGAAGAGAAATTTTTTTTGAAAGTATTGACTCTTGGAAAGAACATTTTTTTTGAGTAATTCTTTAACAAGAAGATAATTTCAAACTCTGTTCTAAAGTGTAAACATTTGAACGTTCAACTTAGTATACAATATTTTATAATCAGCTGTTATAAGTTATACACTTGAACTTTTATAATTTTATGAATGATTGATTTGATAATAAACTTAATTTAATGAATCAGAAAAGTCGTAAAACCTTTGGTTCGGAGTCTATGTCGTTTGTTAGTGATTTCTACTCTAATTAACTTGACTAAGACAAAATTTAGGATTTTCTGATTAACTGATTAACTGATAAACTGATTAACTCATATACGAGGTGTATAAATAAAGTAGTGAGACTGGCAACGTCGCTTTCGATCTGGCAATGCTGGAGACGCGTGGCCTTGAGTAGCGTCAGGTGCACGTGTGATGCGCCTCCAGTATGAATCTGAACTCGCCACAGTCATTTGTTTGTCCGTAGCGTTGGTTTTCGTGAAATGGTTTTTTCTTGAGCGTTTTAAAAATGAGTGACCTCAAATTTGAGCAGCGGTGTGCAATCAAATTTTACTTCAGACTTGGACATAATGCAACCGAAACCGGCCTATGGAGAACGTGTTTTATCAAGGGCACAGGTTTTTCGGTGGTTTAAGGAATTTTCAGAAGGAAGAGAGTCGATTGAAGATGAACCACGAAGCGGAAGGCCTTCAAGTGCAAACACCGATGAAAATGTCAACAGAGTACGGAACCTTGTGCGTTCAGATCGACGCTTGACAGTCAGAATGATCGGGGAACAGTTGAATTTGAATCACACCTCCGTTCATCACATTTTGACCAATGAATTGGAGATGAGAAAAATTTGTGCGAAAATGGTTCCGAAAATTCCGAAAAGAAACCGAGTTTTTGGCCAGTAAAAACATTCCTGTTGCTCCTCAGCCTCCTTATTCACCAGACTTGAGTCTTTATCACTTTTTCCTCTTCCCGAGATTGAAAAATCACCTCAAGGGAACTCATTTCGGGACACTACAAAACATACAAACTGCTGTAACCGACCAGCTGAAGGCCATTCCAGAATCCGAGTTCCAGCAATGCTACAATGATTGGAAGGACCGTCTCCAGCGCTGTGTGGCTTCCGAAGGGAACTATTTTGAAGGTGACAATATCACATTGTAATTATATTTGAATAGAAAATTTAAAAAAAATCAGTCTCACTACTTTATTTACACACCTCGTATATCGTATTTGATAACCCCTTACCTAGGTATGGTCAATGGTCAATCAGTTTCAAACTCAGTCCTTCTTCAACATCAACTGAGCTGAGAGGTTGGTTTATTGTCTGTTCCGCTTCAATATTTGTATAGTTTATTGTAACTTTGTATAGTATATAAATTTGCTCACAATGTACACACAGTTACAGATTGTTGGATACAGTTTGTCAAATCATGTTTACTAAGACAACATTTTTTTGTACTTATTGATATTAAAAGAGAAAGAGATAAATTTATCCACTTTTTTTATTGTTTTATTATCTTTTTATTGTTTAGAGTGACTTTTCTATAGTCAATGCAAGTAAAAAGTCTCAGCTTATTAATTGACATAGTCTTCCTTAATTGATAATTTTATGAATGATTGATTTGATAATAAACTTAATTTAATGAATCAGAAAAGTCGTAAAACCTTTGGTTCGGAGTCTATGTCGTTTGTTAGTCATTTCTACTCTAATTAACTTGACTAAGACAAAATTTAAGATTTTCAATGTAGAATTGAACCCCTAATGCAGCTCATACATTCCTACAAATGTATAACAACTTACAAACAATCCTCACTTTCCACTTTAAGAACAACACTAAATGAACAACTGAGTATGGCATCAATGTCGGAAACGATCCCCTACATTAATATAAAGTCCATGTAAACTCTCCCACCCGCCATTCTATGGTGAGTCACAAAGTGCTGCTAACAATGATCTAAAGTCCTTTGTACCTTTTGTTTGTTATTTTTGTAGTCTTCTGCACCGTTGCTTGTACCTTAGGTAAAACACTACAGACTATGTCATCTTTGACATAGAATGACCCAAAATCATTCTTCTCCCATGTAATATATTTAATCCATCTAAGATGATCACCAGAAAACAATTATAGAAAATCATTTAGTGGAATCATATTGAAGGCATATCATCGATGACACAAAATTGTGTATACAAAAATTGTGTATACAAAATTGTGAAACAGAAAATTTAATTTAATGAGTCTGGTTTTTTATTGGAATTTTTATATTTTACATCAAACATACAATTTAAAGTTAAAAACAAACATATCTCTCTTAATTTTTTCCTTCAAGTATTTTACAATTTCATTCAAAAAGAACGATAAAGTCAGCATGATCACTGTGCCAGCAACCTTAGAGACGGACCTTATTCCCCTAACATACTTTGATATGGTGTCTAAGAAATTAAAAAAATATAGGCATGGCAGGATAGTAATGCAAGTAACAAGTTTGTTAAAATATTTTAATCCTAAACATGATAAATGGGATTTTCAAAGTTATTTCAAGAACATGTAAAGGAGTGTAGTGCATAAAGCTGGAGAGCTAAAAAAGAAAAAAATATCTTTCCTGAACCTCGTACAAAAAGAAGTGGAAAAATGAAATGATTTTATAATGAACAAACTTACGAATAGAAATTCATTTTTATATGTTAGAAACTGGGTCAAACGATGTTGCCTTGACTTTGTTTAAAGAGGAATAAAGACGATGCTTCATTTAAATTTTTTACACCATCTGCATATATAAGTAGAAGATGGATTGAATTAGTAATATCCACTGCAGCTACATTTATTTCAAAGTTATTTTTTTTAATTAATTTATTTTAATAAATAATCATTAAAAATGATTTTTTACCGTCAAAAATTTATTTAATGATAAAAATTTTGTTTTTTTTTATCCTGAGTTAAAAAATCAAATGATCTTGCCCTCAAACACCGAAGTTGTAATTGTCAACCTTTTTCTCTGAAGCAGATCAACGCATTCAACTAAATGTATATCGTCACAGAATTTCTTACAATTTAGGAAACCTGTTTTGATCACTGTGCGCCCTAGACATCCAACCATTACACCAAAAGATCAAATCAGGCCGACGATTTAATGTGTTACCCTTTTGTCACCTCCAAGTTTTGCCACCGAAAACTTGGGGTGTCCGAGGTAGACCTCGCGGAGGCGGGCACCACGATTCTACGTCGCTCATTAGACCAATATAAAATATTAACTAATTCACGCAATTATACCAGGGGGCGAAAACAATTTAGGAAACCAGCCATCACTGTATCCAAGAGCAGAGAATTATAGCACAAATCTATAATTCTATATGATTCTATATATTTCTATTCTATAAAGCTATTCTATATAATTCTAAGCTATGTGCAACCATATGTTACTCCTGAATTCATAAATACGAAAAACTCACAAATAAACTGATTAACTCATATATATAGTATTTGATAACCCCTTACCTAGGTATGGTCAATGGTCAATCAGTTTCAAACTCAGTCCTTCTTCAACATCAACTGAGATGAGAGGTTTTAGAGTTATCGGTTATCATGACACCCTAGTAACTGGTACCTCAATTTCGTCAATTCTTTAATATTATCTGGGTTTATTATCTGTTCCGCTTCAATATTTGTTTGATCTAATTCTTTTATTATTTTTCCCGTCCTCAGTATGAAGTCTATTATTTAGTCCAGTGCTTCTAAAACTTTGCGTCCAGGCGAGCTCCAAGATAACCGAAGATTAAATGTATATTTTAAAAATATGCATCATTTTCATTTATTTTACAAGCACCAATCGTGTTTCGAGTCTGAGTCAAGTCACCGCCACTTGACATTTTGAACTGAAAGATAAATATCTTTAATCTTTAAAGAGCAACTTTCTTTTTTTCTTTCCTTGGGGATTAGATCATTTCTTACTGATCTCTCTCACTCTAAAAAAAAAACCCTATTCCTTTTAATTTACTGTCACTTTCTATTTTCAGTTTTCAGGGCTAAACCTTCTATATTAAAATCAGTGATGCGCCCCAAAGCATTCGTTATTTCATAGGTGAGCCCTGAAGGAAAACAGTTTGAGAAACGCTGATTTAGTCTTCATTTGGACCTGAAGAACCACTGAAACTAGAAACTGAAAACGATGAAAGTAATAGAAGAATTAGATCAGAAAATTGTGAAACAGAAGATTTAATAGATTCAAATAATTTTAATGAACCAGATAATTTAAAAGTCAAAAGACTGAGCAAATTGTGATGAGTAGTATAGTTGTTGGAAAGCATATTATTTCTCCGAGCAAGAAATATACCTTTCACTAAGTCTCAACAAAACTTTGATTTCTCATAATTCATTTGACTGTTGTTGTCACGAAATAAGTGGCTATGCAATTTATTATAACCACTCTACAAAAGTCAACATTAAACATAACCTGTTATTAGATCTAAATCAGGAGTATTGAAACTGCTTTATGGAAAAGCACTGTTATGCAATATTTAATTCATGTTATACGATTCAGTCAAAACTACTGCAATACAAGGAAAATCTTAAAATAATTAATTGAATTAACTTTTTTTTTAAATTCAAGTTTTATAATGAAATGTTCACTTAAACTACATTCAGAAAAGTTTAGTGTATAATATGAAGTAAAAATGATAGACCTTAAAAATTAAGATGGAAGTAAACTCAACATCCAAACCAATTTAACTTCAACAAATTAAAAAACTTCCAAATAATGAATCTATTTCAAAAATCTGGAGCAAGCTCTAACTTACTAACTAACCGACTTATCCAGGAGATGTTTCTTAATTCAGTTTACTGTAGAATTACAGTCATCAAACTGTGAAAATATTTATCGTTATAACGTACAATATAAGTACAGAAAAGAAGGTACAGATAACAACAAGAAGATGATTAAAATGACAGAACACACAAGCCAGTGCTTATTTAGGCATTCCAATCTGTTTAATGATTTCATGAATTAAATCCAACCGAAGAAATAGTTTAATAAAATTCTAGTAGCAATGGTAACATTATAGAGCCAGCATTTTCATTGTTATAATAATAATTATAATATTATAATAATTGTTATAATTATAATAATATCAGTACCTGTATGTACAAATTAAATCCACAGGTTGTTGATAAGAGAGTGCAACAGTCGTCTTAACGGCTTTCCTTGTCTTACTATTTCCTCGTCTCCTCTTTTCCCATCTACATCTACTCTTTCATTTTTTTTTTTATTCTAAGCTTTTTCATTCTGTTCTTATTCAGTTTGTTTACAAAGAGCTACCTCGATAATTTTTAGTTTACTATAAATAAAGTATAGTGATCGTGAAAAAATTCGATCTCGAGATTTTGACGGAATTATATATACTGAGGTCCCAAAAGTCGTTTTATGATGTTTTTTCCATGACATCTGTGTGTGTGTGTGTGTGTGTGTGTGTGTGTGTGTGTGTGTGTGTGTGTGTGTGCGTGTGTGTGGGTGGGATAGTGGATGGGTGGGTGGGATAGTGGATGGGTGAGTGTGTTAGCATTGCTTGTTACAACGCTACAGTCCACAATCTTTAATAAATCAAGTTCATATTTACACAAAAATGCGCCCTATAGTGTAGATGATGCCTATTGTTTGGGAAGAATTATGCATGACGGGAAAGTCACTTTTTTTGCCAAAACCGTTTTTTAGAAAACTTTTTTTCTCCCAAAGTGATAACTCTAGAGTTTTGAAATTTTGGCATTATCTTTGTATTTACAAACGAAATAAACTAAAAATATATTCAGAATTTTAAAACAACGGGAAATATTTTTTTTTAATAAAATGTAAAAATGTTGAGTTATAATTTAATCTCAAAGTTGTAAGAGCGACACGAACCATACCGTTTGACGGATCAAAATGAAACTATGTCTAAAAATATAAGGTTATGTGGAGAATAAGTTGAGATATTTTTTTTCAAAATTACATTCGCCAAAAGTTAAAGTATGATTTCAATTTTCAGAAAATGTTATTTTGATGCTAAACGCTCATTAAAAAATCATGAAAATTTATCCAAAAGTGGAACACAAAATTAGCATTTTATAAAAAAAAGTTCATGAAATTTTAATTACGGCAAAGAGCAATAAAGCTATAAAAACTGTTTGTTTATCCTAAACTAAGGAATCACCTGCTATACTTGTTGAATTTTTGATATTTTTTTACATTGTTTACATTGACTTAGAAATTTTTTGAGCGAATTCACTGAGATAAAATTGATGTTTATAATGGAAAAATTTAAATAATTTATTATTTAATAAATTAGGGTGCGTGATTACTAATAAACACTTAGGGTACAAAATGCTTTAGTAACTCTATATATTGCACTCATGAACAAAAGTTAATAACAGTTATAATTACTTTGTCTTTGTGAATTGTAGTATTTTTCTATGATATTGAAATGTGACGAATGGACTATTTGCACATGAAAGAAGTGTTTTGTTTGTTGTCAAATATCAGTTTTTTTCACTATTCTAGTCTAATATTTCATATTTATTATTTTCAAAAATTAGAAGCTCCCAACTATAAAAGTTTTTAATTATACTGAATAGCTGGCTTTAACTTTGATTTGAGTATGTAAACTGTCTAATTACTAATATATTTTTTCTGAATATACATATTAGTAACCTTATAACACAGTACAAGACGAATGAAAAAAGGTACCACTGGCTCAGAAAAAAATTGTATATATGATTTTTGACAAAGGGGAAGGAAAATGATTTTATTAAATACTAAGAAGCCATAAAATTACCAGTATTATAATTTTATAAAAGACCAAAAACGTAAAACATAATTCGAAATTAAAATCTTTCGTTTGAAGATTAATCAATGTAATTATAGTATATCCTTAATTATAAATTATCTTAAAACGTCATTTTTCCTTGGATGTTTTTTTAGAGAAAATAAGAGTATTTTCTTGTTTTAAATTTGAAAAGTTGACTTATTTGCTTCAGTGGTGTGATATACAAAAATAAGTTTATGTATTGATAAGTCGATCAATCACTATCTGTACTACCTCAGGAATGAAAGACGAATAAACATCTCCCATTTAGATGTTTACATTATGCCTAAATGAGATATTATATATTATATACCCAAGAAGATTGATATTAAATTTACTTATAGTAGAGTGTAGGCCACTCCAGATATTTTTTCTTGGTTTTATGATAATTTCTTCGATTGTATACTTAAATGTCTCATTGTGATATTATCGTCTATCTATTAATAGTAAGTTTATATAGTCATTACACTTATACAGAGTAATATTAATAACTTTCTTTTATCCAAATATGAATTTAAGTAAGTATTTAATGTAATTTTTGGTTTAAAAAATGCATGACTGGGTTTGAAAACATTTCTCTTGATTCATGTTCTCTTCTGGTCTACTCCAGTACATAACCACTGGGCTACCTTGGCCTCTAAAACTTTTAAACTACCTTATTCCTAATTTCCTGCAAGAACTCAATGAAATTCTTGTGATAACTAGTTTATATTGTTTAAGAATATCTCAACTAAATATTAGATATTTTATGATAACTTTGCACTTTTATTCTTCATTCAAATTGTATTCTTTTAAAAATTGTTTTAAATAATACTTAACTTTTTCTGTTTCAAAATTTTATATTCCTGTAAATCTTCTCCCTTACTTGTAGTCTGAAATTTGTATTCACATATTGTAATTTTTGTGCTTTTAATTTATGTTTGATTTCTGAATGATTTTATTGTATCTATATTTCCTCTGTTTTGTAAGTCTATGAAGAAGGTTTTAAATAAAAACTGAAACATCGGCATTGAGAGTTTAATTTCGACTGGAAGAACTGACCGAGTCTTGATGAAATTTCATTTTGTTCCTACAACACGGTCGTACATTTATCGAAATTGTTTTATGTATTTATATATAATATTTGAATATTTTTATAACAGTCCTTCTTGTATATGATGTTTCAATCAATCCTATCGATTCTCAATAGAATCACGTGTTGAACTGACGGATACTACTACGTTACTATTTATTATTATGTTACTATTTAAGTTCCTCTTCTCTCCTGTGACTCAACATTGATCTTGTAGATTTCACTCTGGACCTTTGCTTGGTGAAAAGATCGTAGTTCTCACTTTGAATTTATGTAAAGTAGTATATTTTGTTGAAAAAGAAATGGATGTTCAAACGAACAGAGCATGATGTGCACCAGGATTGACTGAAGGAGACTCAGCCTATTGAGACTTGATATTGAGAGAGTGGACTGTTTTCGATGGTTTTCTTTAAGGTAAAGTGTTTGCCAAAAATCACTGTGCTATCCCAGGAATCGAGAAAGCCATTCGGAAGAATCCCATAGCTAGTCAGTTTGTAAGGGTGACAGGGACAACATTTTACTGCTTCCAAAGAGAATCTTTAGAATAAAGGATAAGATATAAAATATCTAATATTTAGTTGTGATACCTCTAAACAATATAAACTAGCTATCACAAGAATTTCATTGAGTTCTTGTGAAAAATTAGGAATAAGGTAGTTAAAAAGTTTTAGAGGCCAAGGTAGTCCAGTGTTATGTACTTGTCACTGGACTGGTATCAGGTGGTTTAATACCCACTCTGGACCTAAGTTCTTCATGCATTATTAGACATGATGTTCATTAGACAAAAAGACTACCATGAAGTGGCCATTAGACTAGAGGAGTTGTAAAAATATAATTCCTACATATAAGAATGTCATACTTATGAATGTATAAGAAGTTTATTTTGCTGAACGGATATAAATGTCATTGAATGTGATGCTTGGAGACAGTCTGAGACAGCAAGGGCCATTACAGTAAAGAATATCATTATTATTTGAAGCAAATGGAAGTCACTTCAATTCAGACCACGCTCAGTCACAACCACTCTTCAGTGATTTTATTTTTATCATCCTATTGCTGTCACATAGAAAGCTGGAAAAGAAAGCTTATTTCAGTTTGCTCAAAACCCATTACTTATTTTTGAAAAAAAAAACCTTCTTCACTGAAACAATTCTTTTTTAATATTTCCTTAATATGCCATTTCAATTTTATTGATTTAGTCGGAAATCAAACAATTTTAGAAATTTAATAGTTTTAGAGTTTGCTAGCTCAGTGGTTACGTGCTCGCCTCTGATCTGATAGGACCGGGGTTCGATCCTCACCTGGCCCTCGATTTATTCACGCAGGAGGTGAATAAATCTGAGCGCGTCGTCCCTCGGAGAAGGACGTTAGACCGTCGGTCCCGAGCCTGTACGATGTTAGGTACTCGTTAACGATCCTTACTCTAAATACATTTGAGTTAGGCAAAATTTAGGACTCCCTCTGTAGAATCAATCTTCATTGTGTGGTATCACAAAGGGCCAATGCTCGGCCTACGTGTGTTCCCTTGTGGAACTGCCACTGCAACCTAACCTACATAATACATAATTTTCAGTATCCGAGATATCCTTTTCATATGCACTAATCACACATACACACACACAATCAGTGTCCTTTCTCAGTAAGCTTGTAATAGGCAATTTGAAATTTTGGTAACCACTTTCAGCCAGTTATAACCTCTAACAAATGAATGAAAGTCTCACATTCAAGTTTTCATCATGAACAATTAACTATTAACTTAGTGATCCTCTTCAGATTACATTGACATATCAAAAGGAATAATTAAATGGTTCATTTTACAATATATGAATTTAATTTAATGTATTATAAGGTCTTTGAGAGGAAAATATACTGATGTGAAAACGTTTTTAGATCTCGCTTTCTTTCTTTCTAACTTTTTCTAGAAGATTCAGTGGCACTATATGTCATGATGATCATGAATCATTTTGAAAGGTCTCGGACTGTTTTTCGCAACAATCAATCATAACGAAATATGAAGAGTCATGTCATTTACAACCTTATAAACCGATAAATATTAATCAAGTACAGTTCTTAGCTTCATTCAATAAAATTTGACCTCCGATTTTGCATTTGTCTCGTACATGATATTTCAAAAATCGATCAGACGGGAAAAGGTTGAAGTCATATAATATTGAGATGGATGGAAGAATCTTTTCAGTTAATATGAACAGTTGAAGAGATTTGGAGCAACTTGGTATTCGCTCATTCAGGCAAAAAGAAACTTTTTGGTGTAACGTAGCTGATTTCATACGCCTCTAAACTTGTATTTTGAATAATTTATAATGCTCATGTAAGAACTTTAAGTTCCTGCTGTAGCTAACTAATTTTTTATTCATAGAGTTCTTAGGTCTAATATAACTTTTATAATATTAGCAACCAAAGAAGAATGAAATATATTATATCAAAAATGTTACTCATCATTCAAACAGTTTTTTTTATCTTGCTTACTTACCAGAATGATTTTTTCTGCTATGTAACAGTATTTAATCATACTTGATTTATTTTCTTTCTTACAGTTGTAAGGGAAAAATTACATACATTAAGAACTTTTTGTACATGTAAATTAATCACATATCAATTGACAATTGAAAATTAATTACATACTTTTTTTTTTATTTGTTTAAAGTCACAACAATGTAAGTGTTACATTACCAGTGACACTGATAACACAGATGTATGAGGGAAGAAACACAGGAGGGAAGAAGCAATCCAGTGACTACACTTCCTGGCGTGGGTCTAAGTAGGAAAAAAAAAATCACTTAGAACGGTTCATAGTAATAAGTCTCTTGGCCACATCCTCTTCAGACGTCTTCTGGGATTTCCTGGAATGCTTGTGGAGAATATTGTTAGGATTAAGGGATTACTATTTTTTGAAAGTTTTTTGTGAAACGTTTTATAACGGGATATTACTACCTGCTGAATGTTGGGAACTTGAGGTCGGAATAAATTGTTTGGTTCGGTATATAGTAGGGACAATGAAGAATTTTACGAAGGATTTTTGTTTGAAAAGTTTGTATCCTCTGAGAATTAGTTTTCTTTGTTGTTCCCCATATCTCAATGCCGTATGTCCAAATATGCATAATCACATAATTACATACTTGTTATTCTTTTTTTATATATTACTGTCTATCTTTTCCATTCACCTATTGTGTATCTCTTTGTATTTTTTCTAACGACTGTGAGTCAGTCAGTCATTTAAATACCTCATCCGTCGGGTGATTAGCTTGTTTGAAGGTTTTATGAAATATTTTACGTTTAAATATTCCTAATGTTTGAGTTAATGTAAGTCATAGTATGACTGTTCTTTATGTGGTAAGTCCATGGTTTTCCCCATATTTCCTGGTTTATGCCCACCTTGTTAGATTATTGACAAAGTTGCTATTAGTTTTATTATATTTGATAGCATCATTAATGAGCTATTCATATCAATGTCTTAAAGTACATTTTCCCTGTCCCATATGTATTGTCTACAATTCTTGTATTTTATTCTACAACTTCTGTTTCAATTGAATTTGCTGTCTTCATCCTCTATTGAAAAATTGAAGACTTATTTAATTGAATGATTTTGTTTCAGTAACTAAATTTATAAAGTAATATATTACGTAATAATTATGTGTTAATATCGTATAATATATTTAATGTAATATGTAGCTGTTTTCATGAAGTTAGCAAACATTATTTGCTACATGCATATCGAAAACTTTAAATATAGTTTGTAATAATCTGGAAATACACAGTTTTATTCAAAATGATATCTTGTAGGTACTGAAAGTGAAATAAACACATTATGAGCAACAGTTTTAAGGTATCGAAAACAGAGCCTCTAAATGCTACATAACCGGTTATTGGGATCAATTTTTTACAACTATAGGCTTAGTATTAATATTTAGCAAAATGTTTAAAGACAAATTTAAGAAAGAAAACATTTGGACACTTAAAATTTTACATAACACTTTGAGAGCCTAGAGCCATTTTCTTTAGGCTTTTGGTAAACTAGTAGCACAGAAAATCATTGTAGCTTCTATTTTGCTTTGAATTTTATGTTGATGGACCTCTAGATTCCCGTAGTTCAACTCCGGCTGTGCCTCCCAACCCTTCTCTCGTATGTATTGTTCTATTATGTATGTATGTATGTATGTATTATCTCCCAACCTGATATATTGTATCGACCGTGATTTGAAGTTTAAAGCAGTACAATTTTTCAAATTATACAATGACTCTACAGTAAAACCCTTAAAAAACACTCATTGTGCTTCCATCTTTATTTCTAATTTTACAATTTACTCATTCTTAAAAATGAAAAATGTACTACTACAATATGAATTATTTCATAAATTATGAATTTTGCGAAGACAGAAGGACCCAGACAAAGAGGTTGGAAAAACTATGAACTCTTGAATCTAGATCTGTCGTATTTGGTTCTTCTCTGCCCGATATATACAGATATACAGTGTCTTTACAGTAACGAACAATACTGCCTGTATATTTCTTACTTACAATACCTCATTAATAAAATGGGCTATACATTAATATATAGGCTTTAGTATATTTTAATATGATTTTAGAGCTATTTAATTTTTTTTTTATTTTACTGAAGTCAAGATAGTAATTATCCTGATCAAAAAATCTGGAGTGGCCTACACTCTACTTTACTATAAGTAACTCAACGTCAAATTTCTTGAGTATATAAAACATAACGTATCATTTAAGCATAACATAAATATCTAAATGGGATATAATTATTAGCATTGCATTCGTGAGGTAGTACAGATAGTGATTGAAGGACATATCAATTTATAAACTTATTTTTGTACATCACAAATAATTTATTATTTGCAAATAATTTCATTAGTATAACAACAGCAGTAATAACATTTTTGAAAAACCAAAGTGAACATTTCTTGATACGAAATATTATCCTACAAGAGAACATGGCTATTGTTCAAATAGCCAGTAGATTTCTTACATCGTTTACTTGACATCCTTCTACATTGAATATTAATGTAAAATTTTCAAATTTAAAACAGTAAAATACCCTTTTTTTCTGTGAAAAACATCTTAAACAGCGAAGAAAATGTTGTTTTAAGGTGATTTGTTAATTAAAGATGTACGATAATTACAGTTATTAATCTCTAAACAAAAGATTTATATTTTGAATTATCTTTTACATTTTTGGTTTTTAACAGAATAATTATACTGGGAATTTTATGGCTTCTTAGTATTTAATAAGATCATTTTCCTTCCCCTTTGTCAAATAACATATATACGATTTTTTTTTAATGAGTGTTATCATTTACCTGCACAATATTATTCCTCTTACATCTCTTATAAGTCAATAATATATTTTCATTTTTCCATTAGAAACATCAATTTTATCTCAGTGGATTCGCTCAAAAAATTTCTAAGTCAATGTAAACAATGTAAAAAAATACAAAAAATTCGACAAGTATAGCAGGTGATCTCTTAGTCTAGGATAAACAAAGAGTTTTTATATCGTTATTGCTCTTTTCCGTAATTGAAACTTCATGATTTTTTTTTTATGAATTGCTAATTTTTTGTTCCATTTTTGGTAAAATTTTCATAATTTTTTAACGAGCTGTTTAGCGTCAAAAAAACATTTTCTGAAAACACAAATCGTACTCTAACGCCCCTTTAGCGAATGTAATTTTAGAAAAAAATATCTCAACTCATTGTCCATATAATGTTCTATTTATAGGCATAGTTTCATTCTTGTCCGTCAAACAGTATGGCTTGTATCGCTCTCACAAGGTTTGAGATTGATTTATAAGTCAAAATTTGTACATTTTATTGAAAAAAAAAATATTTCTTGTTGATATAAAATTTTGAATATATTTTTCGTTTGTTCCATTTGTAACCCCAAAGATAATGTCAAAATCTCAAAACTCTAGGGTTAGTAGTTTAGGAGAAATAAATGTTTTAAAAAAAACGGTTTTTGGCAAAAAAAGTGACTTTCCCATCATGCATAATTCTTCCCAAACAATAGGGATCTTCGTCTAAATGGGGCCCATTTTTGTGTAAAATATCAACTTGATCGATCAAAGATTCTGGACCGTAGCGTGGTAACAAGCAATGCTAACACACGCACCCACCCACCCACCCAACCACCCACCCACCCACCCACACACTCACAGACATCATCGTAAAAACTTCATAAAACGACTTCTGGGACCTCAAAACATGTAATTCCGTCAAAATCTCGAGATCGAATTTTTTCACGATCACTATACTTTACTTATAGTAAAGTAAAAAGTAATATTTGATATCGAAATATTGAAAAATATGCAAGTTTTATGGTCTCATAAGTCCATTTTTGAAGTTTTTTCAATGATGCTTGTGTGTTTGTGAGCGCTTGGATGAGTGTGTGCGTATGAACCCATAAGTTCATAAGTTTATGGATTCACTAGTAGTCACACATATTGATTGACCAAATTCATATTTTTCACAAAAATGGTACTTATTATAGGTGTGCTATAGCTGCATAATGGGGAGTCATTTTTTGGTCTACACATGATTTTAGACGATATTATTCTCGTAAGCTACTAACTCTAGAGTTTTGTAATAATGAGACCAACCAATAAAGTAGAGTTTTGCAACCAAATATTAGACCAACATCAAATATCACCAGACAAAACAAAAAAAAATCACTAAAATAATATTGTTTTTCTGTTTTGGCGGACGTTAACGATAGGTTAATGTTTTCAAAAATAAATTTATATATCTACCTTAATGGACAAAAATAAAGGCTCCGTACCCACTATAGTAAATAACAATAAAATCTCTAGTTGGCAATATTAGTAAAAATAGCCCTACTAATCTATCTATAGATTAGTAGATTCACTCTATCTACAGAAATGTCGGCGCTTAAACAAAGTAATACAGAAACTCCATTTGCTTTCTCTGATCGAATACAAGCATTATTAAACTTACAAATAGCGTTTTGAAAGAACCAATGTGTAGCGTTACACAAGAAAACTTACATTACGAATTTTGCTAAAAGGTCTTAAAGAACCAATAGGTTGTTTAATTCAAACAAACTCTAGCGCCTTAAAAGAAGCACTAAACATGCTTACAAATGACCTCCAATTACAAACTAAGATTAGCTTGGACCCAAATAACACACACGACAGACAACAATTTATGCCAAACAACCGGTTCCCAAATAAAGATTTTAAGAAGCCAACATTATATGAAGAACGAATTGAGAAAGACTTCAAACCTTTGAAAGATACACACATGTACACGTATTTAAAAATACATAAACAATACAAAGAAAATACGGATGAAAACGAAATACCAAGACTTATATATAATATTTCAGCCCATTTAATGGTCGTCGGCAGGAGAAGAAGTGGTACGGTGATGGAAATACAGTCAATCTTATATATATATATATATATATATTTGTGTACAAAGGCAGCAGGTCTTCCCTTAAGCATATGTTATTAAAATAAGCAGCAGCTTCTGCATTGACCAGTTTCTTGTTGACACTCTCTAGTTTTCGTATCACTTTGCGGTGAGACTCTGGTAGCTTCCAAAGAAGGTTAGCAAAAGACATTAACACACACAATAAACATAGGTCAAACACGAAAAACTAAATTTTAATCACTGTTTTAATCACTAAATTAACAAACTAAATAAAATACGTACAAGCTTTCGGCTCTCATTCGCCATTCTCAGGTATAAACTAAAATTAAATAAGTCTAATGCACTATAGTTAAAATAAAATAAAATATTTGAACAATGTCTACAAAATTACAGTACTTTAGGAAGTGAATCTAAGGTGGTAGTGAGGGGAGGGTGAGGTATGCATGGCGACAGGGTCGGCCAAAAACTACCTGTGGTTCGTTCACCTCCCCGTCTCCCTTACAAGCTTGAAAGTATTGTCAAAATTCTTAAAACGTTTTTCCGTGTTTGACCTATGTTTATTGTGTGTGTTAATGTCTTTTGCTAACCTTCTTTGGAAGCTACCAGAGTCTCACCGCAAAGTGATATGAAAACTAGAGAGTGTCAACAAGAAACTGGTCAATGCAGAAGCTGCTGCTTATTTTAATAATATATATATATATTTTGAAATTCGTATATTTGAGGAACAGTCCTTCATTTATACATGTGAGATTAAACTTTCTGCCCACTTTTGTCTTAATTAGTTTTCTGGATTTCTTTTCCAAATCTCGAAGTCTCACTTTCATTTCTTTAGGAACTAGGTGTAATAACTCACCATAGGTTTTGTTGTCCATTTTTTTATTTTTACCGACGTTTCGGTCTTCTTCGACCATCTACTGGGTGATTTTTGTGTTCAAAAATCACCCAGTAGATGGTCGAAGAAGACCGAAACGTCGGTAAAAATAAAAAAATGGACAACAAAACCTATGGTGAGTTATTACACCTAGTTCCTAAAGAAATGAAAGTGAGACTTCGAGATTTGGAAAAGAAATCCAGAAAACTAATTAAGACAAAAGTGGGCAGAAAGTTTAATCTCACATATATATATATATATATATATATATATATATATCAGTTCACAAACGAAGAAAAGCAACACACAGAGAAAGAGACACACTTACAAACGCCGTTGTGTTTCCGGCGTGCTTAGTCGCCCATTCTCTCTTTTCTCCTGAAGACGGATCATCCGAAAATTTGAGTTTGTAAGTGTGTCTCTTTCTCTGTGTGTTGCTTTTCTTCGTTTTTGAACTGATTTGCGTCCAGTTTGGATCGTTTTTTCGAATTTTAAGTGGATATATATATATATATATATATATATATATATATAAGAGTCAGTTTTGTTTTTCAAGTAACCCTTTAACGAGGGTTCTCATCTTCTGATAAAGGTGTCCAATTAACGCAGTTAGAATTTTTGTTTTGTATTTTCACAGTGTATCTTTACTGTATATATATTGAAATAAGATGTATGAAATTGGTAGAAAGTATTTGAAATCGTTTCCAGGAAGAGAATTTCCAAGGCAACTTTTATAATAAGCGTTATAAATAAATATTCTGAAGCATAAACTCATCTCAGTAAAAATATATCCCCTTATATATTCCTGTAAAGAAAAAAAAAATAAATAAAAATTCCCTAACCCATTCAATCTTCGATGTATATGTGTATATATAAAAAGTAACCCCAATAAAAAGTAATTGAATTTCTAATAATATTCAGTTATTACTACCAACCAAACATTATTCAAAAAACTCTCTTCACTGATTTCTTTCCGCACGTCAATAATTGTATTATTCCCAGTAGAAATTTTTAGATTTCACCATGCCAAACATTTTTTTTTTTTTTTTTACTTACCCAGTCTATTATATTAATTGATTCTATTTGCATAACATATTTCAAAAACTAAGAATTTACATTCGTTTTACTTTCATTTATTGCATCTATATTTATAAAATATGGAAAAATGGAAATATTTCGAATTTTTTGATATGAAAAATATAAATTACTTTTTCCATGTTTATACTTTTTTCCCGTTGACTTTTCAACGTAAACACGCTTTCAGTTGCCTTGAATTCAATAAAATAGATTTTGCAAAGTGGTTGGTATGTATGTATATGTTGTGTGTGCGTGTGCGCGAGTGCGCGTGTGTGCGTATAACTCAATATAACTCAATAAGATACTTAAAATCTCGAAATCCATATTTAGGTTCCACTTAATTGTTAGCTTGACTGTTAATTATTCAAGTTTTTTTAGTACTTTTTTAGAAAAAAGAATTCGATGTTCTGTGATTTGGTAGAGAGTTATTTATACGATTTTAAGTAAAATTATTTTGCTCTTCATTTTTAGTCGGCTTTTAATTGGTATAAGTGCTATTCATGTACACATTGACGTTCAGGGTCAAATGATCATAAATATTCCTAATATGGATAATAGGTAATTAAATATTCAATTCCCTGATAATTTATTACCTTAAATATAACGATATATAAAATAAGGTATTGTTTTCTTGACCACAATTTACTAATAAAAACGTTTTCTTGTTCGTGTAGTTTGGTCAGGGTTAATATATGGAATCACCTTTTCGCCAACGTTGGCCAAAATGACGCTTCCTATAAAGACGATACGTTGGCGAAAATTACGCTTCCTATAAAGGCGATACGTTGGCCAAAATGACGCTTTCTATAAAGACGATACGTTGGCTAAAATGACGCTTCCTATAAAGACGATACGTTGGCTAAAATGACGCTTCCTATAAAGGCGATACGTTGGCGAAAAGGTGATTTCGTATATTAACCCTGACCAAACTCCAAGAATAATGAAAAAGTTTTGATATATAAAATATAAATTTATAGTTAATTATATTAATTTGATTCAAATTGATTAACTAATGAACAGAAAGTATATTTGCAAATAATAACTTTACAAGCACTTTACGATGTAATATTCCTACAAGGTTTTTTCATGAAAAGTTTTACTTCTTTCACAAAAATATATCTCATTACTCCACTCTTACCTCTTTTTCTAAGTCACTGGCCGAATTTGTCGTTAAAACGAATGCACAATGGTTACTATTACCTCCAAACCAAAAAACTACTATGGTTATTTTGTATGGACGTTAATATTTTAATTAATAATTATTATTATTGGTAGTTGTTATTAGAATGAATAAAATTTAGTCAAAGTCATAGCTAGAAATGACATCACACTTTTTAAAGATTCATTTTAATTCCTGGAAAGTATATATCTAATGTAATAAAGTGTAGGCTCTGTTGTATACCTGTTTTCATTCTGCTCGAATGGGGAGCTAGCCCGCATTAACCGTATACATTATGAAGCTAGGTGAATAAAGCTACGTGAAAATTTATATTTCATTTACATATTATGCATGTGTGATGCGTAATGACGTCCTATGCTCAAGTTCTTTTTTTTATAATTCGCACTTTCGCCATTATTTTCTGTCATTTTAACAGACCTTATTCCTATTGTGACTCCACAATTAAACCAAAAGAGTTTTGTTGATAATATTAACAAGAATTCTATGTAAAAGACTTTAAATCGCGCTTATATCTAAATATAAAATAAGTGATAAAGATATAAGAATATTATATCAAAATATTCAGATTAAAATACTTTAAAATAAATAATGACTTTTGAAAAAAAATTGAAAATTTGGTTGTTTATTCTTTTAGAAACTTAACGTAAGTAAGGAGACCTGTCCATTTTCCTTGTACCGTCGTATTTGGTGAATCTTTTGCCTATATCTGATCAGTATCCGGATGAAATTTTCTCTTGAAATGATAAGTGTAGTAGTTAAAAACAATCGTAAATGTTTGGCATCACCTTATGTGGCCTTCTTTTAGAGCTTATTAATCAGAAACACAGTCTAATGTGCTCTACACAACAAAAATGAGTTTTTTTTAAACAACGTTAAAAAAAACTTAACATAATTATAAGTTATTAAAGATTAAGGAGCTTTATTTGAATATATCGAAAGAGTTAAAGATATTTTTTTTCTTTAGATAACAGACTAAAATTGTTTTACTAAGTAAATAGAAGAGAGTAGAGGCTTCAGAGCGAATTCTGACAATATCACCTGTATTTGCTCCTTCTCTGAGTAAACCTTGCAAAACAAACAAAACGCCTCTGATTCCTCTCCTTCTCCCACGACATCTATAGATCAATACATTGGTGGCTCTAGACTGCTTTTACTTTTCATTAATACACAATGTGGTTTTAATCAATTACTTATCAGATAAAGAGCTTTTAATAAAACACCTTATTTAATAAGTAATATTAAGTATAATTACAAGTGAAATAGTAACAGTAAATGGTAAAACATGAATGAAGAAAACATTACTCTTTAAAATCTTTTAAACTATTAATGACTAAACTTTTCCATTGTAACCCACGTATAGGAAAATATACATAAAGTATATATTAATATTAAAATTATATTGATATAGCTTCTCGACCACTGATATTTCAAATTCACACAAGGGGTTCTTGAGGATTTTGGTCATAAAACATACAACTCCTGATGATAAGTCGACGTTTCGCCAAAAGTTGTTTGGCATTTTCAAGGCTTGACTTAGAAGAAACACCATTTACCGGTCCATGCTTATGTCTGGCTGCATCATAACAGATGTCTGTTATGTTATGCCTGTTATGATGCAGCCAGACATAAGCATGGACCGGTAAATGGTGTTTCTACTAAGTCAAGCCTTGGAAATGCCAAACAACTTTTGGCGAAACGTCGGCTTATAATCAGAAGTTGTATGTTTTATGAACAAAATCCTCAAGAACCCCTTGTGTGAATTAATATTATATTTATATTATATTATAATTTATATTACATATTAATATAAATCAACTACGTTTACTCATTGAATTTAGTTTATGGAATAAGTAGTACAATAATTGTAAAATAGTAACAATACCCTAAGAAGTAATATATATACTTGAATATTCATGAGCTATACAAGCAGTTGCTAGAGAGGATTTTTTTAATTTTTATGGGTGTAGAGATTTAGTGTTTCTTTTCCTCCCTAATCAAACTTAAATATTGGTTTTAATTGCTACTATTTAATTTATTCAATCAACTTAGTTAAATAACGGACTTCGCAGTATTACATGCATATTACTGAACCGGGTGGCATAACATACTTTACTCTTCAGCATTTTGAATTACCGAAGAGTATTAATAAAATAATAGTATTTTCCATACCTAGTTTTTTTGTTCATTATTAATTGTTTTTAACTGATTTATGATAATAAACATAAAAGGCTACAATTAACACAAAAAGGGTTAAAAAATGCCCTAGGGCTAAATTCAAAATTTCAATAGCTAAAAGAGATTGAAAAGGACTAAATAGGAAACACTGTCTAAAAATATGCTTTTGAAAGCTTCCTGTTTTAAAAAATACTTATTTAAATTTTAAGTCACTCTTTATTGAAGTATTATTTTAAGTATTTCTTTCATGAAATAAATAACAAGAATTTCAAAATAGGGGAACACTTCAATCATTTATTTTAAGAGTTCTGCATAAACATCTGAGAATAAATATGTAGAATAAATAATATTAGTTCTGAATAAACATGATTTGTGTTATATTAAAGGATAATAAAGATCACACTATAAGTAAGATTATAATATTGTTATGCGGATATACCATCAGCCTCGGACGTTCGTAAAAAAATAGAACTATTTCTTTTTTTTTTATCAGTCAAAATAATAGAAAATATATTGTTAAAAGAACTCATATATTTGTTATTATAAGTAGATATGCAGGTTAATGTTGTTAAGTAAAGTAATTTCTAAATGTTGTAGTTTACTGATATATAAAACTAAGTTTTCTAATTCTCAACTATCTCGAATATTTGAATGCAGGAATTTAAAGTAATCTGATTTGTTAGAAAGTTAAAACTTATTAACCTTCAAGTCCATTTTCAATTATTCAAAGTTTTCAAATAGATGTAGCATTTTTATCATGACTTAGTCATGAGTCTTCTATTTTTAATCTTCTACCAGTTAATAGAATTAATAAAAACAGTTAAATCTCTATATATAAAGTTCGAGAGTTTGTTTGTTTGTTTATTAACCCATTTTCCGTGGAGATAGACACCTGAAATTAAATATATAGTATTTATTACCTGAATAATGTTAAATAAAATAAAATTATCACTATATAGCCAAAATTGGAGCCACGGTAGCAAGTGTCTTGCGTGTTCGCCGATGACAGTAGCGCAAATGTATTATATATAAATGTAAAAAAAAAAAAATTTTTTAATTTAACCTTCGCGTAATACAAACAAAACAGTGGTAATAAACTAAAGGGTAGCCCACTGGCTTGCGTGTTCGCTGATAACAGTAGCAAAAATATATTAAAAATAAGAGTAACATTTGAATTTAAAATTTGAATAATATAAACAATGGTAATAAAGTAAAGGCACGGATCCAGGGTAGCCAATCGCTTACGTGCTCGCCAATGACAGTAGTGAAAATGTATTATATATAAATGTAACCAAAAAATATTTAATTCAAAATGTGAGAAATATAAACACTGCTAATAAAATAAAGGCAAGGAGCCAGAGTGGCCTAGAGCCTTGTGTGCTCGCTAATAACAGTAGTGGAAATGTATTATAAATAAAGGTAACAAATATATTATTATATATAATAATAATACTATAACATTAAGGTTAAAAATGAATAATTTTGTGATATTTTAATTTAATCAATCATACGCTAGGTCTAATCATGAATATATTAATTTTTATATTAATTAATTTATTATGACTGTAATTAATTACAAAATTACTGAATGATTTGAAAGGTATATTATTTATTCTTAAAATCTTTAAACAACCACACTCAATATCAAATTAGCAACATTTATAAACGCTCTAAAAGGTTTTCGCTGTAAAAAGGGAATAAAGTGTAATAAATGCAATTATGAACTTGGTTTCCTTCCCGACTTATGATCAATGAAAGCAATTTCAGCTTCAGGCTGCTTTGTCTAAATTGAAAGCTTTTAAATTTTCATTTTTAATTTTCTTTATCTTATATTATACTAGCTGATGTTTCTGTTGTTTCCAGCAAAAAAACTCTATTTTACATTCGAAAATAATTCACTTATGAAAATAACAATGTAATTTTCTTAAAGCAGTTGACACTAATAAATAAAGGGGAAAATATACGGAAAATACTAATAGCACTGCAAAATATTATAATACAATAAAGAAAGAAATCATGATCTTATATGTTATGGAACAGCCAACGACAAACGTAAAATAAATTATTGTCATTAGCAACCAGGTATTTAAAGAAACCAATGGTAAATGGTATCAGTAATTAAAATTATAACAATCTAATACACATGTAATTAACAAACAGAAATATAAAAATATATATCACGGCATTAGCTGGTAAACATGTACAAATCTAGTATCGTTTATCTTTACCAATCAACAAGGTCAGAATAATATCACAAGTTAGTAGCCAGTGGACATGAAAGAATCTAGTATCACGTGTGTTTACCAAGAAGCAATCATATATATATATATATATAAATGAAAGGTTTTGTCTGTACATTGCTTAGAACATACTCATTTTAAGTTAACTTTATATTAGAGAAACCGAATTCACCCTTAGAAAAATTTTTGTTTAGGAAACTGAAATTTTTAAAGTAGGTTTTGCATCTCTAACTTCAAATCTAAGCATTAAATGGATTGAAAATTTAAAGAGGTAAATGTATAGACTTTTAAGCGGTTCTTGGCCAACTTTGTAGACATGTTCATTTTGAAAATATACAGGTATAGCAAGTAGGTATTGTTAATTGATTTCAATTTCATTTCCTTTTAAGCTTCCAGTAAGAGATAATTGACAAGGTCCCGAAGTTCAAAATTGCTCATCTATTCAGAATAACTGCCTTTGTGAGCGATCAGTTCTGACCTCTACAAATGAGCAGGCAGGAAAAATCAATAAACAAGTTCCTGCACTATATCAAGCTGGGTAAAGAACTTACAAGTCAGTAAACAGTGATTAGTGATGAGGAAGCAGTTCATTATCCAACTGAATTTCTTGACTACATGACTGTTTCTGGACTGCCTGCTCATGACTTAAAACTTAAAGTAGGGGTAACACCAATCATGCTGTTACGAAACTTGAGTGCAACTCAAAAATGTGCAACCGGATACGACTCCGAATTCGTGCTCTGCACAGATATGTCATAGAGGCTGATGTCATGACTGGTTCTGGTTTATACCACTTATACCATTGATACCTAGCAACTGTTCCTTTCAATTTAAACGGTTGCAATTTCCCGTCAGTGCCTGTTTCGAAATGACGGTAAATAAGTCGCCAGGCCAAACTCTGTCTACGGCAGCAATTGACCAAATGTTTTCCACATTGTCAACTGTATGTTGCTTGCTCAAATGTCAGAGGTTCCAACTCTCTGTTTTCCCATGTACCTGAAGGACAAACAGGAAATGTGGTGATACAGAGGCACTTGCTTAACACTGTGCTAATGAATATATTTTTTCCTATTCTATAATTTTTCTAATAATATTTTGAAATACCACATATCATCTTTGAATGTTTGTAAAATATCTTTTAAAGACGAGCACGTCTGCTAGTTAAAGAATAATATCACAAATTATTTGCCAGAGGATATGTAAGAATGCAATAGCGCATGTAATTACCAAGTGAAAATTTCAACATTTAACAGCGTAGTATATAGATAGGTAGCAATAATTTTACATGTAATGTCATGAAAGTTTGGTACTACATCTACTCGACAAAGTTACATTTAACAATCTACAACATATCTAATTAGCTACCTACTTAGGATGTAGGTTTCTAACGTGTGATCATCAAGTAGGTGTTCAAGAATTTAACATTACAATTTAACAGCAAGAGATATTTATGTATTTAATAGCACATATCATCAGCAAGCAGACAAATATAAATTTAAGATCCTATCTTACTGGTAATTTAATAATTTAAAATATTGTAAATAGTTTATAAATCTAAATTATATACAATGAATGAGGTATGAATTCTAGATACACACAGAGGTGGCACTGATTCAGAGCCTAATACAAGCTAAAACAACTTATTAATATTTATTAATGTATAATAACCTATCAATATACAATTATAATAGTTGTTGTATATATAATACAACATAATATATTGTTACGATCTTAAATTCGAAACAGGTATTAAGATAGGTTTAGCAAAAAACAAAGAGATCTTAATTGGAATCAATTAAAAACGTTTCCAATATTATGATTTTTAGCACAAACTGTACCAGTTTTATTATTGTCTAGGAATGTTAATATATTGAATTTGATTTTTATTATTCATACAACGTAGACGATAAATGTTAACGAAAAATAATTACCCACATAGACATGAAAACACAACAGATACGGATGCACTCTCTCTCTCTCTCTCTCTAACACACACACACACACACACACACACACACACACACAATATATATATATATATATATATATAATACGGTACTTTTTTCTTGACCACAAAATATTAACAAACACTTTTTCTTTTTCTCGGAGTTTGGTCAGGGTAAATATATGGAATCACCTTTTTGCCAACGTTTTGTCTTTATTTCAAACATCCTCAGGGCTATAAATTCTGTTCTGAACAGAACCCAGCCTTCATTTATAGCCCTGAGGATGCCATCAAATAAAGACGAAACGTTGGCAAAAAGGTGATTCCATATATTTACCCTGACCAAACTCCGAGAAAAAGAAAAAGTGTTTATATATTATATATATATATTCATAAAAGTATCAACCGTGGAATAGAAACAAAACTAAAGTTTATCGGCACTCGGTCAGTTATTCAGGTTCAAATTAAACTTCATTGCCAATGTTTCGGTTTTTATTTAAAACCGTTTACATAGGTAGAAGTATAAATTTTGAAACAAAAAAACTAAGTATTACATTACAAATTATTTTACAAAGAAAAATTGTCTGTGGATTTCTTTGTAAAATAATTTGTAATGTAATACTTAGTTTTTCTGTTTCAAAATTTATACTTCTGCCTATGAAAAATGTTTTAAATAAATACAAAACGTTGGTAATGAGAGTTTAATTTGAACCTGAAGAACTGACCGAGTCACGATAAACTTTAGTTTTGTACATATATATATTTCAATGTAGAAAAAGAAACATAGAGAAATTAAAAGCACACACTTACAGTCTCTAATTTTCAGTTTAAACTGTCTTCAGAAGAGATAAGAGAGGGAAACCAAGCGCTTCTTATCTCTCCTGAAGACGGTTCAAACAGAAATTAGAGACTGTAAGTGTGTGCTTTTAATTTCTCTATGTTTCTTTTTCTACATTGAACTATACTTGTCCGTTTCAGATCGTATTTCCAACGAAAATATATATACCATATATATATATATATATATATATATATATATATATATATATATATACACTTACAAACTCAAACTTTCGGATGATCCGTCTTCAGGAGAAAAGAGAATGGGCAGCAACCAAGCACGCCGGAAACACAACGGCAGGAAACCGTCCCAGCAACAGACTGTGCTGCCACGCGCGCCCGGTTCAGGAAGTAATGAAGTAGAGACGAACAGAAGAAAATTAAAATTAAAATTTTAATTGCTTTAAGTGCTTGGTCGCCCATTCTCTTTTCTCCTGAAGACGGATCATCCAAAAATTTGAGTTTGTAAGTGTGTCTCATTCTCTTTGTGTTGCTTTTCTTCATCTTTTAACTGATTTGCGTCCAGTTTGGATCGTTTTTTCGAATTTTGAGTGGATATATATATATATATATATATATATATATATATACCAAACACAAAGAGATAACACTTAGAAAATACTATAAAAACTCACTTTGATATTTCAACGAAATCGACATCAGAAAAGATGTGACTCCCTTGAGGAGCGAAACCACATTCACACACACACACACTTATGTGTATATATTATATAGGTATATATATATATATATATTTGTAAACTTTGGTAGTAGTCCTTCCTTTAAGTCATATTATTAAAAATCTAACCATAACTCTCGGAAACTTGCTTCTTGATAGATTTCTTTGTCTTCCTGAATAAAGACTTCGTTATTGAATCTAAAGCAGATAGCATATTCCTACAGTCAATATGTTCCAACTCATAAGGGGATTAAGGTTTAATTAAAAAAACATAGTTACAACTATTTAAAATTTGAAGCCGGAAGTCTATCAAGAGTACTTCAAATTAAAGAAACATGTTGGTACTACTGCTATTGTTGGTAATGGACAACAAATGAAATAATTTTGGTAAATGTAAATTAGAAGGGTTCCTTTTGATTAATGGAATGACATTAGTGTCATTTGGAGAGGAAGGCTTGGGCAGCTAACGGGAGTCTTATGGAGTTCGTCATATTGGATTACCAGCCGACGGCATACCCTCGACGCGATGCCTCAATCCAATCACCGTGGACCACCCGTCACTCGCACTCCTCTCCCATTCCATTCCCCTTCATTCAACCACCCGCAGATTCAAACGGCACGTCACCCACCAACATTGCAAATTAAAACACCTCTCTCTTACTAGAAATATTTAAAACCTTTACACTTAAGCTTCTCGGGGCATTAAACTTCATGCAAAGATAACTAGTCGAGTCAGTCAATTCCAGAAAGGAATTTTAAATAGTCCTTGACTTACAGTAATCTAGTATCTTCCAATTAAAATTACCTCCAGAACATAAACTTTAATATCACACGTATTAATTTACTGAGGAATTTGTTCAAACCTAGTTATGTTTTATAGTAAACAAGTATTTTCTTGCGTTCATTTACTCCTGTCAAGATTGACCGCAATTTTATACGTGATTATGTTTTTTAGTGTTATAATATTTTATCCATTACAATTAACCTTACAAAATAAAAGTTTAGTATTACTCTATTTACCCTAAATACAATTTTTTTTTCAATGATGTTTAATTTCTAGTCAACAGGCATTTATTTCCACTTTCTGGCTTCAAGTTAGACATGAATAAGTGTTGAATGAATTCGACAAAGAGAGCAATATCGGACTGTCACTCTGTCTTCAAGATCATGTAGTGACACAAGAGAGTTTTGCATGTAGTCCTTCCTTGCAAAAATAAGAAGAATTTGATATTGCGATATTTGAAAACTTATTTGCTAAGAACGATTTCAGAAATGGATTGGTACTGATGGATCTTCATGGAACTTTAACAGTACGAGTATTAATAGGTGATATACTCAACAAAATAACCAAAAACTCTGTACGACATATTTAAATAATAAAAAAACATATACATATAAAAGTTTATCCAAATATATTTCAAAAACATAAATATAATATATACGATGCGTATGTATATTGTAAATGACTAAATAATGTATAAAAAAATAAAACAAAAACTCTTTCTTAAAAAGTTTATTATCTCGAAAAAATTTAAAGAAAAGAAAAATGGAATCAGTACTTTCATTAAGGCGTCGAGGTTTGATCCTGGAGTAAAAGATAACCATAAAACAAAAAATAAATCGACAAAAAGAACTTTATTGCCTCCTTCTTCCCTTTATTCAAGTCTGTCTCCGCTAAATTGTCGTATCTGTGAATGCTCCGGACGGCATGTCTCGGGCATTACTTTTAACGAGATCATCCACGTCATGCCGTCACTCGAGGCCTTGCAATGGAAATATTACTTTTATGATATAAAATTTCAAAATAGATGTTCAACGTCAACATATTTCTTGATGTTGGAGTTTTTCTTGAATGTATGTTTTAAACAAAAAAGAAAAATCTATGATGGTCTTTACTCAACTTTACAATAAGTATAAATAATATCAAACTTGCTGGCAATCAATTTAGTTTTGATTTGGTTGTTCAAAAGAAAAAAATCTTTGGTATATTATTATCTAACTCATAAATAATGAATTGAATGATTTCATTTGTATTAATGTGTCCATATCCATTTTATTAGTTAAAGAAACTTTTAATCGTTAATCTACAATAATCTAACATATTATTATTACTAACTAAGTACCTGAGTTTCATTGGACTCGTGTGCACCGTAATTATAACTGTACGTTTGTACTTTCCTTTGTAGTTTCTAAATTCTACTTTATATTTTAAGTTTTTAAATGAAAATATTAAAACGTCATAGACAAATACTTTCCCTTTCATCGGTTTTACATAAGTTTTTCATTTAAATAGACCCCATCGTTATTGTATATTTCTGAGAGTGTAGTTTAGTATTATTATTGAAGAGAACTTTAAAACTTACTTTCTTTCTTCTAAAAAGGTATAAAAAAAAGTGTTAACTTGATTTATATCCAGTCATTTCTTTTTTATCTTCATATATTTGTAGATCAAGCCGTATATTCTTAAAGGCAGTACCATCATCCGTTCCTCTTCTTATAATAATAGGTCATCTGCAAAACCTTACATAACGTAAACTTATTTATGTAGATTATCCAGAAAACTATCCACATCTAAACACCATAAGAGAAATACTTCGTTTATATCTTAGTCCAGAGCGATTTCTTTAAGCCTTCATAATTTTTCTACTAAGTTAACAAATATTATTTTTTTAAATTTTTTCTTATGAAAATGCTTGTTCACAAAAAAGATCTTATTTTACTAGAAATAGAACTTAATAGTTGTAACTATTAATGTAATATTACTTTTCTAATATCAGTAGATCACAAAATATTCGTAGTAAGGCAATATCTTAGAGACAATTTTAAATTTATTAAATCACTTAATAAATGGTTTAACATTGGTAGTGGCTTATCATTAAAATTGTTTTATCCTACCTTTCAATAGTACCCCAAACAATCTGGTTCTTAAACAGACCAAAACCTATTTATTAAGAATTGTTAAATGGTAGATGGGTAAATTACCACCTTTAGTGTTTATTATTATTACTATAATTAATATTATTATTATTATTATTATTGTTATTGCCTACCTGTGCAAGATAGGGAAGCACCAAACATCCGAGTGTCTGTATTGTCCAGCGTTAGATGATGTGGAACACACATTCTTTTCTTGTCCCAAATGGAACAGCCAGAGGAGAGACTTGATACAAAGGATAGGCATATTCTCCCCAGAAACGATCATTGAAAAAATGATCCGGAGTTCTGGGGCATGGAATATGGTAGATGGCCTAGTCAGAACGATATTGACGACGAAAAAGCGATACTTGGAAGATCTAGAAGGATAATAAAGCCTCACCTAAGGTAAGCTACGACCAAGCCTGAAGTAATGTGGAAAACAGTTCCAGGCTAGGTCCTAGGTGAAAAAGGGGGGTTTTAGTTGGTAGTCTGGTTCATACTGGGAGCCCAGCACTATGTGCATAAATGCATTTCACCTCCTTACCCAAAAAAAAAAAAAATATTATTATTATTATTACATGTAGGAAGATTACACTTTGCTAAGACAATATCTATCACACGCTGAAAAACATCATAAAATTATTGTTGGTTTGCGTTCGCTGATATAGTTCTAAGAATTAAATCTTCTAACATATCATATTAACTCTTTAAACTATCTTCAAATTTCTTTCTAACTTATAAATAGTTGTATTTTTTGACTTGATTCCGATAAAAGAATGTTTAAGTTAATGTTAACACATAAAACGAGTAAATCAGTTATCTATTATTTCAGGTTGAGTTTTTAGCTTTTAGAGCTTTATTATCTTTCATAGTAAATAGAATTTCTTGAAATTTTTTTACTAGTCTACCTACTAATTTTAGGTCAATTTTATTCACAAAATTTTATTTTTCTACAATAATTAGAAAAAAACTTTTCTATAATAATAAAATGTACCAAAATGTTTACTTCCATCAATCTATTTGAATAAATATGTTGTCCGTTCATCCTCTCAAAAGCTGTTACTTTGCTCTATAATTTAATTTTGATTCAGAAAATGGTATGACCTGTATCGTGTCCAAAAGCTATTAGAATAAACATAAATCAGAAGTTTGATTTTTAAGCAAAGTGACAATTTCGGTTATTGATAAATTTTGAACTTCTTTTCTTATAATGCTACTGTCAGTTACATATAACCACCAATGATTCAAAACTCAATATGTAGTAAAAAATATTGCTTAAAATCTCATTTTGGCAAAAAAGTAATTTTTTTCATTAAATAATATTGTCCAAAAACAATAGGATACATCCACACAATAGATCTAAATTTTTGCGTAAAATATGGATTTGATTCATCACAAGGATGGATCCTATGTATACCTGTAAAGTTTTGGATACACACTCACCCACAGTCACTCGCAGTCTCGCACCCACACACTCTCTCTCTCTCTCTCTCTCTCTCTCTCCACACACACACACACACACACACACACACACATATATATATATATATATATATATATATATATATATATATATATAAAAGAGAGAGAGAGAAATCATCGAAAAACGTCAAAAAGAAACTCGGAGATTTTAAAACTTGTAAATTTGACTGCATTTCAAGATCAAATCTTTACTTTAGTCATATTAAAGTGACAGTTTATTAATCAGCAATTACTAATAATTAAGATAAAAATCACTCATTGAATAACTTAATTAAAACATGAAACAAAATCATTAGTAATTAGTGATGTAAGCCTTCTACTAATTGCGTCATCCGATTGCGTCATTAATGGTTACAGTAAACTCACCTGGTTAATTATATTGTTCATTTGCTTTAGTTTCCAAAGCAAACTTCGGAGAGTTTATAAAAACATAAGCCAAAATATCGTTAGTTATAAATAATATGTTTTCTAAAATTCAGTTAGAGTAGAATATTACACTGAAATTATTAACTATGTAATTTAAAATCAAGCATATTTACTTTAATATGATAATAAATGATCAATGTTTACATTTAATGTTTTCTAATACAAATTATATTAACCTTATTTCCATTTTGAAAAGATTTTTTTATTATATTAGAGTAATTATTTGACAGACTAGTGATTGTAATTAAATCAAAGTAGACAAATCAGACATCTGGCCACAAGAGGAACTTAATCATAGTCTTATTATTATATATTCCCTCTGATTTTAAACCTAACATTTTCTCATTAAATACCCATATTAAGATGATGCTGAATACAAGAATTCACATTTTTAAAAATATCAGAGGAGTGAAAAAATTTACTTCTAAATTTTCTGTAAGTCTAGAGATCCTGATGAAATGTTATCTCCATATTTTGACAAATTTACCTGTTATTATGTCATCAAAGTGCTTTTTATAGGTTTATGATGCTGTCTTTGTGTGTGTGTGTTGTGTGTGTGTGTGTGTGTGTGTGTGTGTGTGTGTGTGTGTGTATGTGGGTGGGTGGGCACACTTAGGCTATATCATTTGATGGATCGAATTCATTTGCGGGAAAATGGATCCTAAAGTGTAGATGCGCTCTATTGTTTGTGAGCAATATATTATAGAAAAGTCATAAAAGTGTTTTTGGATAACTTTTTCTTTCTCCTAGACTACTAATTCTAAAGTGTTGTAACTTTGGGATTATTGTGAAACTTACAATTAAAAGAAAAAATACTTCAGAATGTTTAAATAACTCAAAAAGGACAGTTTTGCAACAAAATGTACATTTTTTGGACTTGTTATTGTTTCTGAAACTTTGTGAGTTAGATAGTTAGATACACCGTTTGACGGACCAGAATAAAATTATACCCAAAAATAGCATGTTTTAAGATCAGCTGAATATATTTTTGTTGAAATTTCATGGACAAAAAGTGGCATTATACTACATTTTATGATTTGGGAAAAAGTTTTTTGTGCTCAAAAGCCAATTGAAAAGCTAAGGATAAAATTTTGTGAAAAATTATATCTTAAATTAGTACTTCATAAAAAAATTGCAATTAATTCAAGGGCAATAAAGATATAAAAACTTAAAACCCAACTTGGAATATTGGATTACCACCTGCTGTACTTGTCAGATTTGTTTAAATTAATTTCAAAATGTTTTAACGAAATTCAATCAAATAATTCATTTGTCAAGGTTTAATGAAAGACATGTGATGATATTTTAAACAGTAAATATGATATGTGCTGGCATAAAGTTCATAAAACACTAAAAAGAAACCCCAGACAACCTTATAAAATATTATGATTGCCAGAGCGAAGATGGCTGACTAGCGACTGTGTTGCAATAAATCTACGTGCAATACGTCATTCCCTTTATGATATCGGACATAAAGATCTTAGCGTATTTATCAACTTCATTGTTTTGGGCAATATTAGAGCATGGGAAAGGAACTTTCCCGTTGTTCTCGATAATACAGCTTCTATTTTTATGCCACATGTCGAGGGACTGAACAAATATAAAATAACTTATGAAATGTTATCTTACTAAAAATATTTCATAGCTTTGCATCGAAGTGAACACAAATGATCATTTTAATTGAATTCTTTGCCATTTTAATAATGGGGCTCCAGTCCGGTATTATCATTGGTCAAAAAATTAATAATTAAACCATTTTAAATAAGTTTACTCCTATGTGAGTACCCAGAAACAAGGGAATACTGGTCAATGAGTTAGTGAACTGTTTTGAAAAGGTTGAAAGCATTCAAACATCCTCCGGTTTTGAACATTTTTCCCAACATACCACAGCTTTTCCTAGGATGCAACTGACAAATAGATCAAGAAGAAATCAGATAAAAGTTGGCTAGAACAGCCGGATCCAATTTAATTTAAAAAGCTTATTCAAACTGAGATTACATGTGTAAGGAAAATACTGTATTTTCAAAGGAAAGATTTAATAATACATGCAGAATATGCATATGGAAGGATGCAGACTCCTTGAGGAAGCATAAAACTTGGAACTATCTTAACTGTTAATGTATTTAAAACACTAATAGATGTTTCGTTATATTCTGTATTGTAAATTGATTTATCTTATCTTTTTACAATCACTATTAGTAATTTTTGTACTTATAACTTTTTTTCTCCTTTCAAATTATAAAGGCCACTATCGTATAAAAAAAATTTCTGAATGAATGGAACAACTTTTAATGCCAATTTGAAATTCATAAATTAATTATATTATTATTTCTTATTAAAATATTATCCAATAACTCAAATTATTTAATTTTAAACAAGACAATTATGTAACATTTGAAAGTATATTGCATTGTAAAGAAAAACAGATTTCAACAATCAGTAATCAACCGTAAGACTTTAAATAAAACGCTAAAAGTCCTTTTATTTCACTACCTTTTCATGATGAATTGTTAGCTGCATTATTTGCCAATCCCAATTTTCTTTTTCATTCTTATAATATTCATGAAACAATAAACGACTCTATTCTTTCTGTTTAAAAAAAAAAATCAGATTCTTTCTATCTATTTTTAAAACCAGGTTCCCTCTTTCTGGTTAAATGAACAAAATGTTTACAATTAATCTTTAATCTGAAGAAGATTGTTTTTTTTTTTTAAAAAAAAAAAGTGATTTTAAATTCCTTTTCATTACAAGTTAATGCTTTGTTAAAAGAATCTGAGGATGGCTCTTTGTTCTTTTAATTCTCAAAGATATTGAATAATACTGCCTAATACAGCCAAAGTTGTGATCCTCACTACAAATTTACAAAGTCTTAAAAGAACGAAAGCCATTTCATGAAGGAAAAAAAATTAAATTTTAATCATTTAAAAATGCAACAACAGTTAACAGTTAACAGTTAACAACATTTAATGTTATTATTTAAAAGTAATAATTAAAAATAGTCAAAGGTAAAATAATCTCTAACCATTTAGAACAGCCCTATCTTTTTTTAACATATATATATATGCGTTTAAAAAATGAATGTCCGATTTCGCACTATTTAATTTGTTAGAAAATGTTTCTAATTTTCTAAAACTCTTTTTTACCTCTGGGTTTCTTATCTCGTGAATTAACTCTCCATATTTCTTTTCATTGAATTTATTCTTCGACATGTATCCAAGAAGGACTGCTTCCAGCTTTTACGAACGTTAGAAATATATATATATATATATCAATGATCAAACCACAATAAGAAACTCAGTTGAGTTTTTGACTCTGACGAAGACCGCTTGTTACGGTTGAAAGATCTTAGTCTTGCTTTCCCATTTTCTTATTGTGGTTTGATCATTGATTGTTATTTCACGTGTTTATGTGAAGACTTTATATATAAATATATATATATATATAATATATATATATATGAATAATAATCAAAATAACACTTGATTTAATAGATGGATGAATTTACCACAATGAAACAAATTTGGAAAATGCTCTAAGGCCTTTCGTCAATACATCGTCAGAGAGCAAGTGAACTAAAAAATAATATATACTTGTTAACCTGGCTGATTGAAGTTTCTAGAATTGTTGGTAACCCTGAATGTGTTTAATGATGAAGAAGTCTTCATCTGTTTAACTGTTCCGCTAATCAAAATTGCATTCAATTTATAGAGTCCCAGGCTACAGTTCATTAATTTCTCATAAAAGTTCTTTATGAGTGCACTTTCCACAATATTTCTTCTTCTTTCCAAAGACACATATATTAATTCATTTGCTTCATTCCAGTTAATCACATGATTACTGTTTCTTATGTGCATGAACAAGGCACTCTTTTCGTCTTCTCTTCTGATGGAATATTTGTGTTGTTTAATTATTGTTTTTTAATTGCATTAAGTCCAATTGGACCACGCTTTTTACTGTAAGACCACAATTTACCAAAAATACACATATATGTATTAACACATTTTCTAATACTTGATGGAGTTTACATTCTTCACAAGAAAGAAAAGAAAAAAAAAAGAATATTCAAAGTTTAAATGAAACATCATAACCATTGGCTATTTCTCGATGAATGCATTAGAATATTTTCTATAATATTCTAAATTATAGAAAATATCTTGCAATGAAACAACAAAAAACAAAAGAAAATGATCACCATCGAAAGTTTATTTTGGATATGTTATGACAATAGCAATAGCAATAAAAACTTGTTTTTCAGTAATAATAAAGGACTAAAACTATTTAATTCAATAAAATATTGTAGCCTATTTAATAAAGAATATTTTACAATGAAATAAATTTGTAAAATGATCAAATATTTAATAATATCCCCAACTGGGTACAGGGTTTACTCTTTTAAAGCGCCAAGTTAGAGTTCTGACTAATTGACCTGGTCATTAGGCAGTGAAGTTATGTCCCTGCTACTTCAACTCTCTCGACGCTGCTTTCCCAAAACTCCATTTTTAAATTTTTTTTGTTATTTCCTCTACTACTTGAGATCTAACAATGGATTCAAACGATCATTAATGGAAGAAGTGTTTTTTTTTATTTGTTTTCCTCATCTAAAAGTTATATACAAAATTATTTATCAGCGAACAATGTAAACTCAGGATAAATTCTTATTTGATAACAAGCATGCCGACATGCCAGCAGTTCGATTATTACAGTACTTATCATGCCACTCGTAATAAATTTGTATACATTAATTTTGCTATACTTTAAAAAGTGCAGATAATTCATTATCCTTGTTAAATTTAAGTTGTTCAAACTGCAGCTATCTTTCTTATTTGGTCAACTGTAGTGTTGTACAGGGCTTGGTGTAGTTTGGTTTAGTTCACCAAAGTCCAGTCTGTTATTAGACACTTCTGTCATTTGGCGCCTTGCCAACCAGGATTTCTCTTCGACAGGGTCCTCTAGGGAGGGGAAATTCCGACTTAGGGTAGGACATAAAGCAGGCAAACATCAGTCGTCAGTGTTATCAGATGGCAAAACAATATCAACGATATAACATATCAAGACAACTTTAATGTTATCCGACTATAAACAGTATAGATAAATTGACATTGATAAAACAATGTCAATTTATCAGAAGAGAAAAAATAATGCTATCCGATAATAAAATAATATATCAACAGGCAGCTGTCTGGCAAAAAGAAGTAAATGGATACCATGATTTCTATAAGTGTATATAGAACTGTTTGTATTAGTATTCCTTAAAAACTAGAACAGCTTGTATGAACCTGTCCTGACTCTATCGAGGGTTCAAGAGCCCCTACCCTAGAAGGGTTCTCCTTCTGTGGAGTGGTAGAATCCCTGATTCCCATGTACCTATCCAGCGTCCTCTCCGCGAGTGCGGGTAACAGATTGCGTAGCCAGGGCTAACAGGTTGAAAGTTTTGTAACCACTGACTTTACCTGCAGCTAATGCAAGGTCAGTAGGACCTAGATACGGATGTCTTAAAATATTGTCTGTACCACAGGGGAGGAGAAGCCCTTGTGGTTCCACATCCTCCGATGTTGGAGTTGGGCTCATGTTGACAGTAATTTCTCACCCAAGAAGGGTAAATTCTCTAGGGAATCGCTCTCTGATAAGCAGTATCTTCTCTTAGAGGTTACCTGTAGAGCAACAAGAGGGAGCTTGACCCTTAACCCTTACCATTGGTAAGATCATTGGTAAGGTCATTGGTAAGGTTTATTGATAAATCGAAGACCAGTAAGTGTCAGCAAATCTATATGAACCTGTCTTGGAGAAATGGGAACTACAGGCCACCAGAGGACACGCTTCAAAGGAAATATTGTAATGTGTACTGTTTATGAAAGTCTTAAAAAATCATCTAAGATTTAAACAGATGTTGTTATGAATAATTTACGGATACTGTGCACTACTTTTTTCACCTCTAACACGAAGGGCTTCAAGAATATCTAGATTAAACTAAGGAATTCTGGTGCAAGGTGCAATTATGGTTATCACTAATTACTGATAGCGTTAGGAACATAAATTTTACCAATAACTCTTAGACGTGCTTTATGGACTTCTGAGACACTCACTTCTAATCAAGCAGGTTGATCTTAGACAGTTAAAGTAAACATAATTAAAATTAAATTTCCCCAGTAGGAGAAATATGATCAATTATTTCCTCTAGGAAGCAATATATATTTAAATAATTAAACTGGAATATATGTGAATTATAATAATGTATTTCATTTCTAATAAAATAAAATTATTTATTATTAATGTTTAGAAACAACGAAAAAAGTTCTATTATTAGGTTAGGTTGCAGTGGTAGTTCCACAAGGGAACACACGTAGGCCGAGCATTGGTCCTTTGTGATACCACACAATGAAGGGAGTTCATGTGTGGTTCATCCCACTACAGTGGGAGTCCCAAATTTTGCCTAACTCAAGTGTATTTAGAGTAGGGATCTTTAACGAGTACCTGACACCGTACAGACTCGGGACCGACGGTTTAGCGTCCTTCTCCGAGTGACGATGTGCTCAGATTTTTTCACCTCCCGCATGAATAAATCGAGGGCCAGGTGGGGATCGAACCCGGTCCTATCAGTTCAGAGGTGATTACGTTAACCATTGAGCTAACCTGGCTCCTTCTATTATTAAGAATAGTCATACACGGAGGGTATCACCACGAAATGTACAGAAGTTTTGAACTCATTTTATGAATGGATGCAAATTAAATTCAGATTAGTTGAATTGAATCATAGGATGGTTGGTGATAAATATTACTTATTCATATACATTATTGAGCCCGTGTCTTTTATTTTACTGTATAAATTTTCGGTTTTGATCAAAATGTACTGCTTTAGAAATGGGAACAATAATTTTAATAAGAGGAACATGGTGAAATAAAATTAATAGCCGAAGACAAAATATATCGATATCTTCTTTAATTTTGTAAATGAATTTCTCATGGGGGCTATATAATTTGAATCTAACGTTGGAAAGGCAGAAAATTGTAATCAAAAGAAAAGATGTGTAAGGAAATTTAATCAATTGGAGTGATTGATTACGTGGAAAAACGTAAAAAGACATACTGAAACATTTACACACACACTCACAAACATAAACAACACACACACACACTTTTCTGTTGAAATTTATATATAACTTGATTAAAACACCTGTTGTTAGAAATGATATATTGTAAAAGAAAAGACATATAAAATTACTCTGAAGCATGCTAAAATATGGATTTGTTTAATAACACGCACACACATACACATATTCGCCTTAAACACAGATAGACCTATGTATACATTAAAGCTCTCTCCCGTACTCTCTCTCTCTCTCTCTCTCTCTCTCTCTCTTCTCTCTCTCTCTCTCTCTCTCTCTCTCTCTCTCTCTCTCTCTCTCTCTCTCCCTGAGTTACTCACTTACACATTCACAGCATTGCAGGTATATAGGTATATATTGCAGGTATATCACAAAGATCAGCCTATAGATGGTAGTTTCTATGGTTTACTCGGTATTACCCTAAATTAGCAACTTCTGAAGAATATAACGAATACCATGCTAAGAAATGACCAAGAAATGCTGTCTTTCATGGAAAGCGGTAAATATTTTTTTTATTTGTTTTCTTGGTTTTTTTACTGTAAAAAACTTACAAGAAACTTGTTACAAAACCAGTGTTCCCATGAAATTATGATAATTATAGCAGAGAGTGTCAAGTTGATTTAACTGGGAACGACGACTCTTTGTTCTTCTCCCAATGACTTTCCTGTAAATGTTTTCGTTCTAGTTGAGTTAATAACTTGAAAGCAAACTTTGGACCCCTCAAAAACTCTTCTTCTAAGTTCACCCGAAACATAGTTATACTATACTGTTCTTTGTTCGACTTGGAGTAGTGTCATCCTGTTTAGTCAGAATTCAGTCGAAAAGTTAGTTTTAAGTTTCATCTTATAATTTCAGTTATAAGTAATTGAGTGAACACACTTGTCTCTTCAAGAATTGCTAATCGAAAGATCTCTATAGTGATGTGAACAGCAGTGACATCGGCTTTGATAGACATGAGCGAAGCTCAGGTAGACTGGGTTGGCCCCGAGTCACAAAACCAAACCTAACATTTCATCAGTCGTTTCCAAAACACCCTGTCAAAAATATCTAAAACAACACTGCGTTTTTGATACGCTTTCTTTTCATTTATTAAAACATTGCTCACGTGAAAACTTAATCTAAATTTTTTTGTTCCAATTAAAGTGAGAATTTGTTGATATTTTACTTTGTTTTTTTTTCCTCTGTAATACATACATATATATAGCATACAAACTCACACAAATTTATAACAGTGTTGACTGATATTTATATAAATATTTTCTAGTACAGACTAATAAAGTAACTTTGCTTGATAAAATGTTGTCTTAAGAAATTTGTTACTATTTAAATTTGTTTCAAGACTTTCATTCTATTGTATTGTCAATTGAAGATGCTCGTCTGTGTTCCTTTATCTTAAGTCGAGTGTTTCTATTTCCTATTGTCTGGTTGATGAAGGATTCTTGTCTAACCACAGCGTTGTGACTTTCAAATTAAGAAATAGCTGGAATACTTTGATCGCTTTGAAGCTGTATCTCACAGGTTTCTTTAATTGGTTAGATATGGTTTTCAACTAACCAAAACTACATTCAATAAGAAGAAAAACAATTTTCTTAATCTATGATTTCCATATAAAATATTAAATTAATAATATTTGCTGCTATTAATATAGTTAAAGAAAACATTGCAACTCATTAAATATGCCTGATATATTGAATTTGATATTTAGTTTAAATTTCAGTATGTTTATAAAAATATAAGAAATTTATATCTCGTTTGTTGAGCTAATTTGATGATATATAGTTTCATCAACTTCGCTTGACTCTAATCCATGACCCCTATGATATACTTCTTGTTTGAATAACTCTAAGGGAATACTAACGTAACAGTATGGTCTGCTCTACTTGAATCACGAACTCTTCAAATGTATACTCTTATTACATTCTTCATATTAGTTGGTTTCCTAGTCACAGAAAAATAATTGGGATCAAATTTAGGACATTTATAGTTGATTAAAAATTACATCATCCAGAAATCCTCAAATAGTGTCATAGCATTATTGCTAGTTTCCCACAGATATAACAGAACTGATAATTTGTTCTTAGTTAATTTTATGAACATCTCAATATACAAAGTTCCTGAGTTTGTTTGTTCACCCATTTCCCGTGAAGCTAGAGAACTGAAATTAAATATAATTATTTATTACCTGAATAATGTTAAATAAAAGAAAATTATCACTATATTCCCAAAATTGGAGCCAGGGTAGCAAGTGTCTTGCGCGCTCGCCGATGACAGTAGTGCAAATGTACTATATATAAATGTAACAAAAAAAAAATTTTTTTTTAATTTTATGTTTGCTTAATATAAACACTGGTAATAAACTAAAGGCATAGAGCCAGGGTAGCCCACTGGCTTGCGTGCTCGCCGACGATAGTAGCACAATATATTAAAAATAAATGTAACAAAAAAATTTTTGAATTTAAAATTTGAATAATACAAACAATGGTAATAAATGTAACCATGTAATAACTAGTTGTAGTTGTAACTATTAAACATTTCATTTATTAGGTAGAGCCAAAGTGAAATGGTCAAGTATTCTGTGCCACGTAGTTTTAGTATTACTGTAACTTTAACTGTTCTTCTAGAGGTGAAAAGTTGATTACATTTTAATCATGGGATAGCCACAATATCAGTTCAATCCTATATCCTGATTTTTAAAATTTACCTTGCTCATATTTTTTCAATTTTTTACAATTTCAATTTTTTTTTATTTAGAGTTTTGAACGAGTACTGCACCATACAGTCTGGGGGGTGTCAGCATTGCATCCCCTTTGCAGGAATCATTTCAAGTATTATTTCAAGAACTACAGATTGAAGTCTGTTATAATATCGTCTTGAAAACTAAAGCTTTATCAGTCTCCTCATTATAAATTCTTCAAATTTGTTTGTTAATATACTTAATGAACGCCTGTATCCTGGAGACCACTAGTGTCCTAGAGGAACAGTAACTGCCAGCAGCACTGAAGATTTCACGTTGAAATGCCGGTCATGACAATAAATTTTTCATAAACAAAATTAAGGAATGGGGATATTGAATGAAGGCGACTTTTCGTCTCACCCATCACTGAAAGGGTGCCGAATAACAAAATAATCGACTCCATGACTAGCACTAAAAGTAAAATCCTGTAGCTATTGAAGTTGGGAACAAACAAACATTTAGATCAACCCTTTTCGATTTTGATTTACGCTTCAGTTAGTTTTAGATCGAGCCTTCTGAACCGTTTTCGATTACAACCAAATTAGTTACAGTTAACAAACAAAAGATATTTGCAGCATAACACGCTTCATCGATTCGAAAACAGTTTCCCTAAATAATCTTATATTTAATTTATTACTTTATAAATTCTGAAATATCACCTTTGTTAATTGTTTTTATAATCCTTAATTTATTTATACATTATATTTTTTATATGTAAATAAAAAATAATTAAGTAAGAAATTTCAAATAAGAAAAACTTTAAAATATTTCTATTCCATTTACTTGGTTTCTTATATCAAATGAATACGTAAACGACGTTTACAAAATTATATCTAAAAATCGCACAAATATGCTTTCTTTTTTAAACTACTGTATTAGATTATGCTTAGATTTAATGTTTTATTGGAATATTGTTGCAACATTTGCACAATTAAAAATTGTAAAATTTTAGTGGTACAAATATTCAGGTCACTCATAACAAAAAGTATGGGATTAAATTCAACTACTTGAATTTACTTGTTCTCCTACTGGTGTAATATCAGAGGTCTTGTAGCATTAATCACCTATTTTTTGTGATAAGTTACTTGAATGTAAGTTACTTAAAACATGTATCCTAGTATCCTAGGACAAACTTGTCAAATAAACAGTAGAAAAGAAGACGGAGAAACCATAACAAAGCTCTCTTCAATATGTTGATCTTGTCATAAGGGAAAAAAGAAGAAGAGTTTTTCAGTTCTTTCAGTCAGAAATCTTCTTCTTCTTTTGCTGATGACAAAATCAAAATATTGAAGTTAGTATTGTTTTTGTTTCTTTGTGTTATTCCCTCTTAATCGTTTTATATGTATAATGCAAAATTAGTAATATCCTCCAGGGCATATGTAAAATAACAGAGAAAAGCACTTAGTAATATCTTGTACGGCTCACTTATAACGGAGTTTAAATTTTAAAAAAATATGTTGAGTCTGTTTATAAACAAGTTTGAGGATTCTGTTGGGCAAAGCAATAATCTGAGCGGTGCACTCATGTTTGTATTGATGTGAACACGCCTGTGAGCAAGTGCCCAAAAAGAGCGCCCTTTCTGGCGCTAAGAAGACCTTTGTCTTCTTAGACTCAGATCTGCTCCTAGCCCTAATCGTTTACAATTTTTTTCATTTATTATTTATGTAATTTAATCAATTTTATCATTGCTTTTTTTTCTTCATTTCATTTTGACTTATTTTTTCTATTCTTTTCCCTTTTTCCCCACTTTTCGTGGCAACAGTTCTGCAAACATATTTCTTACGGAGTCTCCTCTCAAATCGCTATTGAAGCAAAACTGTTTGACTTTCTTCAGTAGCTTACTGGTTAAAAAAAGAGCAAAAGTAGAACTAAGTTGAAACTCCTTATTAATGCTTTAATAATGAAACATCGAATATTTCAAAAAACCAAACATTACTGACATAATGTTAAGCGTTAACGAATGAAACAAGGTTTGCAGAGGTAACTGCGAATGAAACAGAAACGCAACTGAAGTATCTCTACTGAAGAAGTATAAATTTCATGGGTATCACACTTGGGGCAAACAGACATAAATAAAATATGTTCCTACACAACGACCATACAGAAATACAGAAAATCAGTTCTTTCTGAAATTGTGGCAATTACACGATAAAAACACTTAAAATGGTGAAGATGAAAAACACAGAAGGAATGCTCAGTTTGGATAGTAGAGAAGAAATTGATTTCAAGAAAAGAAGCCAAGATTAATTTTCAATTAGGATATTCGGATAAGACTCTAAGCTGATTCTATCAATCCAACAAAGCTTATCTGACGAGAGAAGGAAAACAGGGTAATCCTCCTTCCGACCTACAACACCTGCGCGTATGCGTTCCCTAGAAATACTATCAGTTACTATGATTACCCAATGGCGTGTACCATGCTCCCACCAACCCAATGCACTAGCACAATCAAACATTGCATATTCAACATAAACTATACCAGATCAGGGTCAGAGGGTTGTACCATAATTATACAACATTCAGAATATAACTGGTGGCGCCATGTAAAAAGAAAGCATTTCTTGAATTAAATTCAAAAATTAGAACAAATGCAGGAAGAAGTAAATTCAAGTTAATTTTTTTTTCATTTGAAATATCATTAACTAACTAATTCATAACATAGAGTATTCACAAACCTTTTGAAACCCATTAAACAATAATAAAAAAAATTGTTATGATTTAAATTAGCTTAATTGTTATTGCATGTATATATGAAGGTATTTAAAAATATATATATTTTTTAGAATTTCAAATTATGGAAGAATAGTGAAAACGAGCATACATCAAGCTCTGTCAGCATTGCAGCACTGCCGGCCCCAGGAAAAGAGAGATGGTAAACAGAAACTCATACATCTAAACATTTAAAAAAACACTCCAAAAACGGATAAACAACAGTTCATAAATAAACTCCAGAAAATATAAATAAAAGACATACATTTATAGTCTCTGTTTTTTTTGTTTTTTTTTTTTGTTAAAACCATTATTATGATATAGAAATGAAGGAGACAATTATATATACGAGTAGCGAAAACAAACCACTGCCGTTCACTTAATTTAAGCTCAAGAAATATGACAAATTTTACGAAAAACTGTTGTGGCATTTATAAATTAAAGAAACAACAACAATAAATACTAGTAACTGCTTAATATAATGTATTTAATATAATTTTCAATAAAAACTACACGTTTTTAATTCTTAATAAATTAATTGTTATGGTGATCTTATGAATGGGAGAGGGTTTTGTGAAATATTTTTGGGAAGCAACAGTTACGTTAATGAACATGTGTAAACATAATAATTAAGCCTATTATTTTTTAATTTTTGTTTTGTGAAATTTTAGCTAAAGGACAAATAGGCTAGTAAATAGAAGAATTTTTTTTAGAAGGGCGGTCGGTGAATTGTAGAGGGGTTGATTTATAACAAGTCTACACAAGGGATTTGAACGGTGACTTAATAAAGGCCGGGAGTTTTATATAGGGGATCGCCCGAGCGAAACACGTATACACCTTCCACTTTCAATTTAGAGCCGCTATTCTTTCACCTGGGGTTTTCATCAAATTGAAAGCCGTCAGCCAATTGAAAGCGAGCTGCACATCTCTACTCCAAAGCCCTCCACTCCCAGCTTCATGTTGTCCATTTCAGTTTTCATTAATCATTGAATTTAATTTGGATTTCATTTAGCTAGATCTACGTCAGGCAATGTAGACCCATTATCACCCCTTCACCTTTATTGCATGTAAATGAAGACTTTATGGCAGGCCTTATTATTTTAAGGGAAAAATAAACTCCCAAAGTGGAATTTAAAAGCAATTTAATTGGAAAAAAAAACTGTCATTCTAGTTTTCAGAGTGGGTAGCTGCTTGCTGCTGGTAGCTGAGACAAAGCTTCCAATTGGGAAAAAAAATCTTGTAAACTTTTACCATAGGGAGTTAGAAAGGTGTAAAAGACTGGTATGTATTCATTAAAGATGCTTAGTTTATATATTTTAATTGATTATGACAAATTCAGGATATCCGATGTATAGCCAAATAAGTTGTTTAGCATGAGCAGACCTGTCAATAAAGATAGATAGTGACCCATTTCCCCAAATGCAACTTTATATTACAAATTCAACTAGCTGACCCAGCAAACTTCGTCCAATAACCACACTAGGATGAATGATGTAATAATAATTAGCATCGTAATGGACTGCACCGATATTCAAATCAGCGTGAGTGGTTTGCCTAGACAGAGCAGTGCTCACTGGAATAGAATAAAAATGTCGGAATTTTATTTATATAAAAAAGCACTTTGCAACAATATTTAAAAATACCAAAGTATTAAAGAAATCTGTATAAATAAAAGAAAAGTTTTGTTTGTACATTGCATAGAACTGACTCATTTCAGGTTATCTTTACGTTTCAAACCATAGAAAAACCGAATCCACCTTTAGAAAAATTGCTGTCTGTCGGTTTGTCAGTATGTCCACAAAATGTTGTCACAAGTTAACTCAGTCACCATAAGACATGGAAACTTTAAAAGTAGGTTTGTGTAGGTCAAAACAAAATCTAAGCTTTGGATGGATTGGAAATTCAATGGATTGAAAAATTATGGACTTTTAAGCTGTATTTGGCTAACTTCACAGACATTTTCGTTTTGAAATTTCTACTTCATTTCAATTTCATTTGTATTCAAATTCAATTCATTTGCTTGTCAAGCTCCAAGCAAGAGTTAATGACAAGGTGTTTTCCAAAGTTCAAGATCTGCCATCTATTCAGAATAACCGGCTTAGTAAACGAGCAATTTCACCCCTAGAAATGAGCAGGCAGGAAAAATCAGTAAATAAGTTCTTGCACTATATCAAGCTGAGGGATCAACTTACAAGTTAGTAAACAGAGCGATTAGTGATGAGGAAGCAGTTCATTATCCAATTGAATTTCTTGACTCAGTGACTGCTCCTGGACTGCCTGCTCATGAGTAAAAACTTAAAGTAGGAACACCAATCATGCTGCAATTTAGTAGCAGTAACAAATTTCAAGTTACGATACTTGAGTTCCCCAAAAATGTGCAACAGGATACAACTCCGAGTTCGTGCTCAGCACAGATACGCCATAGAGGCGGACATCATTACTGGGTGTGGTGCTGGGTAGTTTATGTGAATACGACGTATACCATGATCTCGAGCCACTATCCGTCTCTATTCAAACGATTGCAATGCCCCTTCAGCGTCTGTTTCGCAATGACGATAACTAAGTCGCAAGGGAAAACTCTATCTACACCAGGAATTGAATTAAGTGAAACCAAGTTTTTCTCACATGGTCAACTGTAGTTTGCTTGCTCAAGAGTCACAGGTTCCAACTCTTTGTTCTTCCATGAACCTGACAGACAGACAGCAAATGTGGTGTATACAGTATGTACTTAATACACAATGTATTAATACATAATACATGTATTAGTACTTAATACATAATGTATCTGTATACATAATGTATACAGAGGCATGTACTTAACACTGTACTAATAATGATATTTTCTATTATTCTATTATTTCTAATGATATTTTGTAATATCATGTATCATCTCTGAATTTTTGAAAAAGTGCCGTCAAAGACGGGTAGGGTACGTTTGCTAGGACTAAATATTATAATGAAGTAAACGACTTACTGATAACTATTGAATTTTTTTCCAAATATACTTGTATTATACAGTAAAATATTCAATTGTGGACAATACGAGTATATCAATATATTGATAATACGAGTATAGATATGCCCAATTATCAATTTGACTCAGCGTTTCTAGTTGGATAGCAATTAAGACGGATGGACAAATGGACAGATATTGTACAAGTCATTCTCTTTTATATAATAGTATAGATTTGGTTACTACTATTCAAATAAATTCTGATGTAGTGCAACAGTTATTATGTGGTATTTATTCATTGTAGGGTAAATATCTAATGAAATGGTCTCCACATATAAAAATTTTAATGATATAAACAACGCGTTTCAAACACGTAGTGTTCTTCCTCAGGCATTAACTAAAAAATACAATGACACCAGAGAGTTATCTATAGTACAAAGTAAATAAGTACAAAAATTAATATAAAATAAAATAAGGCAGAAAGTACAAACCTAAGGATGAGTGCCTCTGAATAAGACTGACTGGTAATGGAATGGACATGGGTGGGGGTATAGGGTACATCTGTTTCTTATTAGAAAACAGGTACATTTTTCTTTTTTCTCTTAAAAGTTAGGCTGAGCCTTTACATTTTCTTTTAGACTAAGTGTAGTAAACATATTGAAAAAATAACACATAGAGCTATAACGAAATATAAACCAAATATATGTATAAGGAGAAAGTAGAACTTTTTTTTTTTATTTTTATATAAATAAATTAAGAAAAGTTGTACATTTGGGAATTTGCTCAGTGAGGCAAGTAGAAGAATTATCGCGCACTAGTTTGTTGATTTCATAGCCTTCTAAAATAGTTATTTCCCGGAATTTATTGTTTCTGAGTAGTATTTGTATATTTTGGTCTGGGACAAATTTTTACCCTACAATATTCAAATAAAGCCTACATACCATGTTATGGTGGTAGACAAAGTCAGAGACGTCTTACATAATTTCACTAGCATACAACTCTATTGTTTTTAAGTAATATAGAAATATGGGATGGTACTGTATCATACTTTTTTTTCAAAACGATTAATAATGTTAACCCGATCTCCTGGTCATTACAATAACTTTAAAAGTAGTATTAAGTATTGTCTTAAAAGAATATTGCGTAATAAAACTGCTATGATTTTTACTTTATTACAGTAAATATTTAAATTCTTATAAATAGAGACTGTAGTAATCTTTGTCTAAAAAGTTCATTCATATTTTTCTTTATAAATTATAATTCTTCATTAATATCAATATTGCAACTAATAAGGTGGATTTAAAACTTAGTTGGTACCAGTTTCTCCGTGTACGAAGCGCAATGGAATACATTTTAAGTTCTGCTTAAGTTGCAAGATGGCTTTCTTAATTACTTCCTCTTCTCAAACATTCTCCCAACTTCTCTTTCATTTCATCCTTCATTTAAATAATACTTCACAAAACCAAACTGATTCCTCCTTGCATTTGTTATTCAGATGATAACACTAATAATTTTAGTAATAATCTCTAAAAACACTGATTTAATCCTTGAAATATATTCAAAGAGTTGATAAACACAAATAAATAACTAAAGTGATCATTGCAATTAACTTCAAAGTTATAAATATTATTGTGAAAATCTGTTTATTTTGTAGTTTATATATAATATTATGATTATAATTACAATAATTATGATTATAATTTGAACAATATATAAAAGGACTTTTTCTAACTGGGACTTCTAAGTTCTAACCGTTACAATTATTTAAACACTCTTAGAAAAAAAAAAATCAAAATATCATGAGCAGTGACCTTCAACATTTTAAGTATTCGTTATAATGCACATCACAATTTTAGAAGCAATCATTGTGACACTTATAATCAATACTGAATATTGCGATATTACATTGTTTAAATATTATTGCTTTAGTATAAGTAGGCTTTGCGATCACGATTTTGAAAATGTTACATGTTATGAGGATCAAGAAGTTTTTTTTTTAACATCAAAAACCGATGTTTGTGGGTTTCTGGATGGGTATGTCCCATTGAGTAATATACAAATTTCAGAGCAGGCTACAAGATGTTCCATTTGATGTATCAAATTCATTTTTACCAAAAAAAATGCTTTACAGCGTACATTGTTTCTGGGTATTATTGAATAGTGAAAAAAAAAACTTTTTTTACCAAAATGTGATTTGAGACAATCTTTAATACGGTTAATGCCCATATTTGACTCTGCCATCCGATTGTTCAAAAGATAAATGATAGGCATTTAAATCAGATGCAAGCTGACTAACTTTTGATTTTTCAAAATTACTGGAGGGGTGCCAGCTGTCACATACTGCTTTGTACGACATCATTCATTATGAACCAGTGATTATAAGAGCTCCACACCATTCACTTGACGTATTTTTTTTTATTTTTCAATTTTTCTTAAGCTTTACTCCAAACAGGTGAAGAATACGATGTAATTGATAACATAGCTCCCTTATTGATTATTCTTGGTGATTTAGAACCTATTTCTCCATTTCATTTCGCCAATCCAGCTAATATATTAATAAAACTATACATTTGTTTTTAAAGTATTCAATTTAGGTCTGTCTTTAAAAACACTGTAAACAACATTCAGATCGACAATCTGTCTTTATGAAGTTCAGGTTCACCATAGTGCGGATAGTATGCTAACTAAATATCAAAGATGGCTTTAAGAAGAAACAAAGTTGACTTGCCAGCTTTATTGACTTTAAATATCCTTTTGATAAAGTTTTGAGAAGATGACATGCTTGAAAACTAGTGGAAATCTGCTAAACTTGATTAAAACTTTTCATTCCAGCGTTTCTTTAATGTAAATTATAGAGAAGCTGTTTCCAATTAAGACAAATTAAGCAAGGTTTATCCAGGAGCTCTCTGTGGGTCTAGCATCATTTAATATAACGTTTAATGAGATGCCAAGGAAAGTGATGGCTGAAATCCCCTACTCCGAGGCGCCGTCATATGCAGATTAGGACCACAGTATGTGGACAAAGATTCATTTAGCTACATAACTAGTTACTATACACCAAAACGAACATCAATGATCAGAAATCAACTTTTTATTTTACCAATTAGTAACTGTAAACATCATTTTTCAAAATCTAGTCGGCCCTAAAACTAATGAAGTAAAATATCTGGAATACTTTTAGAACATTAGATTAAAATAATATAATCACATTGAACAGAAATGGGGTAAGGTTTGTACTAAACACTGAAGTCAGAAAACAAACTTTGCTTTTGTTTGTCTTAAGCTATTGCAAAAACTGCAGGTGAAGCAAAATCAACTCCAAACGCTGGTATCCAGTTGGAATAATGTAAAACCTTTGGTCTTGCGAAAGACGAAAAATGCTTTAAAATTATATGAAGAGGAGACAGGTTGGATAAATTACTTTGTACGCCATTAAAGTGATAATAAGGGGCCCAGGTTAGCCCAGCGGCTACATGCTCATCTCTGAACCGGCAGATCTGGAGTTTAAACATTAAACAATTTTGTTAATCTCTGCTCTAACCAAAAACTACAAACGAATTTAGAATATGCTGTCAAGATGTCAAAAAGTCCTGAACAACTGAAGAAGTATATCAATGACACGTGGGGCAACAGCGACTTGCGAGGTAATCTGAGACGAAATGCCTCATTCGTATACAGATAGCTCGATCACTAGAAACGAAGGATTATGAATTTATTAACTTAATTTTTCACTGGCTAGTACCATTAATGCGCAAGTAATCTTGATGAAGAGTTTCCAGACATACAGGTAGCCCTCAAGAAGATAAAAGAATTCGAATTCAGCTAAATGTTATATTTTCTTACTCAAAAGGAACTGTAATTACTACAAAAAATGAATAAAAGTCTAGGAAGTAGACCAATAACACCATGTATAAACACATTAGGTGCACTCATAAAGAGTAGAGATGTAGTTGTGCTCAGATGTCAGCTCATTGGGATGGGAAAGAACATTGGTCAACACAATTCTGACATGCTTGCCTGTCTATCATATAGTGATAACCGTTATTAACGATGCCTGTAAACAAAAATACACAGATATGAAGAAGAGAAACTTAAGGGCAAAAAAATTAGTCCTTCGTGATTACCATGGAAGATTGCCTCCAAACTCAGCCAAAGCGATTGCAGTAGCATACTTCGCACTACATACGAGAAATGATACCCTACAATAAGTAGCCGTTACCCCTCTGTCCACTACCATATACGATATATACAAAAAGATTTCACATAAAAACGTGAAGTGGCAATCAATGATCAAACTACAATATGAAATGGGAAAACAAGACTAAGATCTTTCAACCATGGGTTTTTGACTCTAACGAAGACTGCTTTTGCGGTTGAAAGATCTTAGTCTTGTTTTCCCATTTCATATTGTGGTTTGATCAAGGATATATATATGCAGAAAAATCACATTTAAACACGTGATGCAATAAACGAAGTCTAAACCACAAGGAAAAAAGGAAAAAAAAAGAAATTAATGCTCTGAGGCCTTTCACTTTATGTCTTCAGAGAGCAAAGTAAGAAAGAAGAAGGCAGTATATATAAATATATTCCACGTCTACTTCGGCGTTTAGTCTACAAGGACCAACAAGAACAGATAACTATGATTTCGTAGCTAAATTAGATGAAACTGCTATCGTAAAGTAGCAAAAAATCCTAGTATGGCGAAACAAATACTTACGAAAATAGTTCTATAGTCCTAACTTATTAAATTTGGTGAATTGTTGAGATCTTGTGTTCTGAATGGATTGTATGACTTGATATATGAGAGTGAGATGGGAGAAGAAGAATGGCTAAAATCCTCTAAATGATTTTGGATTAATAGATTTTTCTTCTGAGAATTGTAACACGTTGATGCTACCAAGCATTGAATACCGTAAATCTAAATAGACATGATAAACGTTGTATAAACTAGTAGTTTGATAGTATCTGTTTATGTTGACAAAAGATAGCGATAAATCGGATAAGTTTTCTGTAATTAATTTCTTGAAACTGTTATTGAAGTATAAGTTATCGTGTCTGACGGCGTGTGTCTGTTAGGTATAAGGAAAGTTTGACACATTTATCAGTTCTGTTGAGGACTGTGTGATGCCTGCAAAGGAGATGTGCACAATAGCAACTGACACCGCTATTATTGAGTTTGACGCAGGCTTACCACCGGTAACTAAGTCCTTATGACAAGCTGTTTCACACAACCTCTAAATCAGGGGATGAACAACTCATCAAAGTAGCAGCAGTAGTAGATAATTATGAAGATCAAAAGCAGGATATAATTACTAAAAAAGAAACAACGTTAGAATGGAAATAGTAAATGAACAAAGGGCAATTTTACAGAAAATTAGAACAATTATTTATTTTTTTCATATATGTGTACTTCAGTTCTCTTAACTCTTAATGGAATTACTAGAACAGGGTATTCACCCTTTGACTACACCAAAGTGAATCAATGTAGCACAGTACATAACTAAAAGTGCAACGATTTATGTAAATAATAAATTTGATATTCCATTAATGCTCCTAACCTGTATTGTTAACAATAAATAACCTTCATACCTTACCATTTTTGCTCTCATTAAATTATATGGAATAAGATATGGGCACCAAGCGTACTTGCGAAGCGACAGTTGGAGATAAATATTTATATATACTCGTAGAAGTTGGGAGCAGTCCTTCTTGGATATAAACATTTAGAAAAGATACATCAGCTTTTACGTTATTTAGTTTTATAGAATATTTTTCTAGTCTTCTGAAACACCTCTTGTATTCAAGGTTTCATGGTTTAAAAATATGTCCACCGTAGTTATCATTTAATAAGTAACTCACACCAACACATGTTGAGAATATCTTATAAATCAGATATATATTTTCTAAATAAACATATGTTTAAAAGATTTCACATGAACACGTGAAATAACAATCAATCATCAACTGGGTTTTTGCATTCTTGTTTTCCCATTTCTTATTGTGGTTTTATCATTAAACGTATATATAAATGATCAAACCACAATATAAAATGGGAAAACAAGAATAAGATCTTTCAACCGTAACAAGCGGTCATCGTCAGAGTCAAGAAACCAACATTTCTTTTGTGGTTTGATCATTGATTGTTATTTCACGTGTTCATGTGAAATCTTTTTATATATATGTTTTTGTATATATATATATATATGTGTGTGTGTGTGTGTGTGTGTTTGTGTGTGTATTATACACACATCTTGTGTTATATTTCATTTAAAGCTAACATAAAAAACAAATAAAATCATAAATATTTTTAGTAACACTTTAATTATCTTAAAAATTCTGAAGATTTGAAGTATTTTATTTTCAAAACTCTTGATTACCTAAATAACTTATATGTTTGTATTTCGGCTGCATTGATATGAAATAAGTTATCTTGGCTATTTTAGCAGAGATATTTTACGATTGAGGAAAGTTGGTAAAATTAATCTAAAACTTTCCCTGGAGCGTTGCTTGCAGCCAGGGGAGATGAATGCTGAAAAACGAATACAATGGCAAGTGTTTGGCATTTTAGAACATAAACAAATAAATGGGAAAATTGTTTCCAATCGTAATGAAACTTAGTCATAGTTTGCTCTGGATCAATACAAGGTAATAAAAAATCTCATGCTTTTTGTTACCATGAGTTTTGTAAAATACATACATAGATACAGTTGAGTCTTATTAACGTGGATACAGATATCTTGCATAAATGGAAAAAAATATTTCAAGCGAGTTTTAAATATCGGGAAAAGAAGAAGGATGCAAAGCATTTCCGCAGAAAGGAATTCAAAAAAAAAAAAAAAAAAGAAGAACACTGGACCCGAAATGGGCTGGAATTAATTTTTAAAACTTAATCGATCCTTTGGCATGCCAGGAGCAGCTCTAAATAAATAGGTGCTTTTATCTCTCTTTCCCCAGTATTAGAGTTGTGTTGGTGACAACCAGGCACTGCTTCTTTACCAAAGTAAGTTATAATAAAAAAGCTAGCATGAAATAATCACATGATCTCCATTTCTCTTAGTAGAATATTAAGTTACATCAAAAAAAAGTTCTTTGATATTGAATAAATAAAAATAATACAGTTATATTTTAACAATGGAATAATAAATAAAAGACAACTATATTTACTTCAAATAACAAAAATGAAAAGTCAAAAGAAAAATTGGAATATTTAAGCATAAGTTGTTTCCAATCTCTATATCAATACTCGAACGCTATCATAAGAATCCAATGCAGTCTTCACCCAGAAAATTGTAGTCCTCTTCTATGAATTTTATGTACAAGGTACATGTCGGCTGCCTCACAGCTCACCTAGACTGGTCCATTTCAATGTACCTCCTCAGTTTCATTTATGTTCAACCTACAGTTTAATCATGTTTTGTGAACTTGTTGTCCTTCTTGTATCATACTTGTTCCTCTAAGTTTCGATTTTAGGAGAAACATAATACAGACTTCTCCATAGCTTTTTAAGTTGTCCTGAACTGTTTGGCTGGAATTTTATTTAATGACCATGTTTGACATTCGTATAGCGGAACATAAGCTAGCAGAACATTTTTGTCCTATTAGCTGTTTTTGTAGAATTTTGTTCAATCTTAGCTATTCTTATCTATCTACTATTCTTATTGATATGAAGAATCGAGTTATAAAAAAACCTAGAAGAATTAGGCTTTATTCGACTAAAGAATTCGTTTACAACACACAGAAACAAGCCATAGTACACAATAGTAACAAGTAGAGAAAACACGTGGGGTTACAGACATTTACTTACTGACCCCACCACCACAGCTGGACAATAATTCAGCAGTAGTAGGTCCGTGACCTGGAACTGCTAATACAACGTGCACAACAGTGCGCGGAAAGAATCGTTGGTCGTTGGTCGTTGGTTGGGACCGACTAATTCCAGCCTGTGGGCAGGTTACTCAGGGTTGCTCTTTTCAGACAGCCAAGAATAATTATCACACTTATTTAGTAAGATATGTCATTAGTTTGCCTGCCACCGACAAAAACAACTGCCTCTAGCAAATATTATTTAAAAAATATAGAAAACAATGTGTTAAAAATAGATTTCTAACACTACAATCTTAGTTTGTTAACCAACTTAATAACATTCAATTATTTTAGATGAACTAATTTTTTAAACTATATAAATAGATAATTGTATTTATAGAAAGTTGTTTGGACAGATAATCTTGATATTTATGAACAACATACTAATCAACCTACATCCCAGGTCTGTCCATTCCTTTTTGATCTTCTAGAGGCATTATAAGTTCCTGCCATGTCTGGTCTTGATTCCACCAATTACCAGGAATTTTCTCACATTGGAACGTTGATTTAAACAGGTAAGACGTTGAATAAAAAGGAACATAAATGTAGTCGGTACTGACGAATTTATCTCTATGTCTTGAAGAATTATCCAATTCTGAATAAACTGTTGGATGTCATAGAATCTTTCAGCAATATCAAGTGGATCAGAAATATTAAAATTTTCAATTCCACTTTTTGTGTAGTATTGCATACTCAGTTTTCAAAAACTAATGTGTATATGCTAGTAGTAATTAAATTCCAATATGAGGAAGAAGCGTTGTTTGTGAAACGATATTACGTTAGTACTAGAATGAGAATTACATTTAAACCCTTTATGTATTATATACACTCCACAAGTACGTTTTTATATGAAGTAAAAGTCATTCAAAAACTTGCACAGGAACACAGTTCAAACTAGTGAATATTATTTTAGGTTCAAACGTAGTGATTTGAATTGCAACTTGAGTAAGCATTACGTCAAGCATTCATGAAGGGTGCATATTCAAAACCAAATGTCAGAGTTCCCGGACGATGAGTAATAATAAATTTATTTGATTCTCATTACCTGTATTAACTGCACTACCTCTCTTTACACCCTTTGATGTATTAGCAGTTATAACACCATTTTTCAAAACCATGACCTACATTAGCCATTACCATATCTAATTCAACCCGTCTGCTTGGTCTTCATCTTGATGTCACTCAACATAAAGTGTTAAGCATCACATCTTTTGAGTCACATATAGTAAGTTGTTTGAAGGACCTGCTTCGTCCTCACGCTCTGATGGGAAAATGTCTTCCCTTTCCTGCTATAGTCATTACACTCTTCTCTTTTCTACAAGTAATTTTAGTACAATTAAACGACCGGGAATCGTTTCACTCAAACTGTTTATTGGTAATCCAAACTGCAGAGTGCTAATTTTCCCTTTCCACAAAATCACTTCTCATTTCACATAGTGCTCTGCTTACTGGTGAAGAAACATCATTTACTGTAGTTTTACTTAAATTGCTATTCCCTCATCAGAGTCCATTGCTTCAGTACTGAAATTCAAGTCCCTGCCCAAAATGATTACACGCTGGACACAATCTGAACTAAGTTATCTTTCTTTTTGCTTTACCAAAAAAATTTTTGAAATGTCACGAATCATCCTCAGAAAAATTCATAGGTTCTTAAAAATTAATTCATATTTAATTTCAAAGAATTTTTTAAGTTTTTATATAGTTTAAAAAATGTTAAACTTCTAATTTTTGAAAATTAATAATTTAACGATAAAAATATAATAATTTTTGCGATTTGATAGCCTTGAAAATTAATGTGTTTCTATAACTACAGTTCCTAAAATGCTTAAAATGGCTTATATTTCCAACTTTTTTGGGCTTACTTGCCAACCGAACGAAGAGTTAAAGGATCGATGAACTGAACATAATAACTCAGTGCATATAACAACTATTCATAATGTTTCGCTTATGTATCCAAGATAAATGTCATGAAGTTCATTTTGGAATTTATCAAAAGTGAAGCAATTTTACTTGGTGTGAAGTCACTTGTCCTTGTCTTAACCCACATGACCAAGAAAGGAGTTAAACACGCGACAACATGGAAGCCGGGTCATGTGGCCCTCCACCCATCGGTCAGATAGCTTCAGTAAAAAAAAATGGAAATTTACACTAAATCTAACATCAATTTTTCTCAAAAATGTTCTCAATTTTAATATTAATTAACCTTCAATCGATGCACTTATTCAATCCTTTTATATTTTAGATAATATTTTAAAACCTTTTTGATGGGCAGTAGAAACAAATTTAATGAATCTAGAAACAAATAAACACTGTAATAATAGCAAGAATTCAACGTATAAGATGATACAAGGAACAATATTAATTTCAAAATTTAATATCAGAAAAATGAAAAAAATGATATAATCATATATACCGATGAACATATTTCCTGTAATTGTTTGTAACGGAAGACTGCAGTGGGGCCAGGTTAGCCCGGTGGCTACGTGCTCGGACTGATAGACCCGGGGTGCGACACCCACTCCTGCTGGCCCTCGATTTATTCACGCGTGAGGTGAAAGCTCTGAGCACGTTGTCCCTCAAAGAGTCAGCCCCAAGCCGATACGATGGCAGGTACTCGTTAAAAACCCCTACTCCAAATACACTTGTGTTGGGCAAAATATAAAACTCTTAATGTTCTTTGAGTGATATCTCAAAAATCAGTCTTCGGCCTATGTGAGTTCTCTCGTAGGATTGTCACTGTAACCTAACCCAACTTAATATTACTGTGTTTTTAAATGTGTGTTTATTTATTAAACGTTATTATTGTTATAATTTATTATTGTTATAATAATAATTATTTTTTTTATTTTTTTATTTCTGACAATTTTCATTTGTTCAACAATGTTATACGTATGTCTTTAATTATTGCATAAACGACTAGTGTAATAAAGTAACAAAAGATAAGAATAAATTTCTCTTACGACCTCCTACCCAATTTAATTACTGACGTGGATGCCTGTTACAAGCCTTAAAGTGCCATGTACTACATATCTGCAGTGTGTCACATTTAAAAATTCACTGACTAATGGAGAATTTATCTTTGCTAGTTATATTGTTTCCTTTTAATGAATACACATAAAAACCATTAATTTCTTCTTAGTTTGGAAATAACTGGAGAAACTGCACCTGAGTGGAGAAAAAATGGAAGCTAAATGAATTCCTAAATGAATCTGTTGTCTCTAAACAATACAGATTTGAAAAAAACTACAAAGAGGCATCTAAAGCTGGAATAACCCAAATCCCTACTTTAATTATAAGTTAATCTAACCAAACAAATCATAACAGTGGGAATTATTTATTGTTCAAAAGTCAAACTTATTCTTGCTTTCAAATCTTACATCACAAATAACAAGCTTTTAACACATAGTAATAATTATGTCATTAACAGCAATTAATTAAAAATAAAAAACTGTTACATAATGTATCAACTTTATAAAAATTAATTTAGTATAATGAAGTTGCAGGATCTGACTTTATGACTGTTTGTACACGTTTCTTAGTTTGTTATCAAGGTTGGTTTAGGTAGCAGTAGTCGTCTTAAAGAGGACTCACATAGGTCATAATCAACCCCATTGTGATATCACAAAGAAAAAAGAATAGGGCTAATCGCAGACCTCTATATTCTCAAGTACACTTGAACCACCCCAAGATAACAATAAACTTGATTAATCTCTGATAGCAATGGGTGCTAAGTTTTCATGATTGTCAAAGAAGTTCTCTCCTTATACGAGAGAGTAGTTTCCCAAAAACCATAAATGATTCTAAATCAAGGAAATCACCACTAAATTAGTTGAGCCTATATATTTACTGAAACTACATAAACCAGCTTACTTATAAATGCATGTTTAATTAAATCAGTATGAATTTTCATTGTACAATTTGTTATACTAATTCTTATTTTAGTTTACTATATGTAAAGTATAGTGATCGTGAAAAAATTCGATCTCGAGATTTTGACGAAATTGTATGTTTTGGATGTCTCTTTAGTAAAAAATAAATTTATAAATAAAAAATAAAAATAAATGAATAAATAAATAAAATGAACATAATAATATTAATAATAATAAATAAAATATATTTTATAAATGATTATTAAGGTATTAGTATTGTAATAAAAATAATAAGTAAATATAAACTAGATTTGGGGAGGAAGTGAGCATGAGTAATGAAAAAGTATGTTTTGATAACTTATAAAATATATACAATGTTTTGATATGAGAGTTTAATTCCGAAATTAAAACTCTCCCACCATACCACCTACTAGAGTTGGGAATTAGTCGATTGAAATTACAGTAATATTATTTGCTTTATTTATTATTATTATTATTATTATGGTTTCCATAGACTTTAAAATATAGATATAATTATTGATATTTCAGTTTCTTTCTTCTTTACAATTTCCCCTCATTTTCCTATTACTATGTGTTTTAAAATGAGTCTTCTGTGGTAGCCATTGCACACATACACACACACAATTAGATGTGTATATTTGTATATATTCCTTAGAAAGGGGGTCTATGAAAAAAAACAAAATTCCTACAGGGAGTCTATGGAAGAAAAAGTTTGAGAACCCCTAGTGTAGATGATCCCTATTGTTTGGGAGGAATTATGCATGACGGGAAAGTCACTTTTTTTGCCAATAACCATATTTTAGAAAATATTTTTTCTCCTTAAGTACTAACTCTAGAGTTTTGAAATTTTGGCATTGTCTTTCAGGTTACAAATGCAATAAACGAAAAATATATTCAGAATTATAAAATAACGGGAAATATTTTTTTTCATAAAATGTAAAAATTTTGACATATAATTCAATCTGAAAGCTTGTGAGAGCGATACAAGCCATACCAAACTATACCTAAATATATAACATTAGAATGAGAATGATTTCAGATAATGTTTTTTAAAATTACATTGACCAAAGAGGCGTTAAAGTACGATTTCTGTTTTCAGAAAAATTTTTTTTGACGCTAAATGGCTGATTAAAAAATAATGAAAATTTGACAAAAAAATCGAACAAAAAATTAGCAATTTATAAAAAAAAATCATGAAATTAATTGGGGCGAACAGCAATAAAGTTATAAAAACTATTTGTTTATCCTAGACTAAGGGATCACATGCTATACTTGTCGAATTCTTGATACTCCTATTATTTTACATTGTTTACATTGACTTAAAAATTCACTGAGATAAAATTGATGTTTATAATGGAAATATTTAAATAATTTATTGACTTATATGAGATATATGAGGAATAATATTTGGACATGTAAAAAAAACGCTGGCAATAAACATAAATAAATTTCCTTTGTATTCCATGGTATGATGATTTATCTTAATGATGATTTAACTAAATATTTAATTATTAGTTAAATAATTAAATATTTAACCACTCGTGTAACCAAACATTCTTAGATAACTTTTTAGATAAATATTAATTATAATCGTTTTTATTTGACAATTAAATGCTAGAATTTTACATTTCACCTGAAATTGAGTAACGATACTGAAAAATGTAACAAAGCACATGTACCAGTGCTTTATAAAAAGCCTGTCAAATCTATTATTACTATTTTCAGTCTACCTGTATCTAGTCAAAGTGGACTAGAAGGGATACATAAAGTGATCCACGCAACTCTAAACTTATACTACTTAAACTTAAAAACAAAGGGAATTCCCAAAATTATAATGGTAGAAAAGAAACAAAACGTCAGTGAAATATCAATAAAAGAGTAAAGAAAATAAAAGGTATTAATGTGAATATGAAATGAAAACTGGGTCATTCATTATGGATTACGTGTGCCTATCTACATCGGAAAGTAAAAACAATATAAGTAATGACCATGTTAATAAATAAAAAGGAAGTAGAGGGACGAAATAGAACAGCCCCATTAAAGCCATGGGCAAGATATGTCCACTAATGAAATAGGGAAACATTGCTTTTGACCTCCACTCCTGTAATCATACATGTCCTGCTTTCAAAGCACGCAATCCAATGACAAGTAATTTGCAAATTTTTGGAAACTTAACCCCACTTTATTATTTTTTCATTTAACTTTAATTTGTTTGTTTGTAACATGTATGTGGTTAATAGAGAACGTTTGACCTTCTCATTCCATTTTATAGTCAGATAGATTTTGTTTTTGATTATAATAATACTAGAAAAACCTACAAATATGAAAAATACAACCTGCACAGGGTTAAATTAGCAACAAAATAAAATGACAAATATAGACTAAGTTACTACAAAGTATTGGTTTTTTTATTTAAATAATACAAAGACGAGTAAATTAGATCTTATTAATTCACTTATAATTAAGTGGTTTTTTTTGGATATCAATGTATAGTGTTACTTTGAAAATCGTATTATAATAATAGTATTAACGTCTACCATAAGTGTCGGCAGACAAAATAATGTAATGTATTTACTATGATGTGCCTGTACATGATGTGTATGATTGGATTTCCAATATACTAGTGGCACTTGTGGGATTTACTTAACGCTTTTGCTCAGCTCACATGTTACAAATCGTTTCTCTCACCTTCATCTTTCACGCACTCTCTCATATTTCTTATTCTATCCCACTTTCACTCATGTTTAGTGTGTAAACTAAAATCGACTTCACCATGTCATTTCATGAAAGGCGACAGGCTTAATGTTTAAATTGTGCGATGAAATTGGAATGAATTGAGGTGCGACTCACCAGTCAAGGATGACTGCAGGTGGCTTGTTGTTTGCGGAGGATGGTTGGCAAAGCAATAGTCAAAGCCTAAAGGCTAACTGATTGCGAGGAAGTTGGGTGTTGATTGATTAATTACTACTGGGCGAGATCAAGCCTTGGTTAAATTGGACAGTGGGGTAGCAGGCTAGATAAGGCCGTGCTAACAAGCCGTGTTTGTTACTTAGTGCTCAACCGAGGCTGCTAATCAATGTCTTTGCCTCCAGCTTAAATTGAGTTCAGTTTTGCATCAAAGACTCGCAAGCAGGCAATAAAAAACAACCACCGCCCACTTTAACTTGGCTGATGCGATGCAGAGTTGTAGCTTCATTAACAAGCTTCATACTCCAATTAGCTCACTTTCTCTGGTATATTTATCACCATATATTAAAACAAGACACATCAAAGAGACAAACCTAATAAAATGGTCCATTTTAGAAGTCATGATGACTAATTTGAATAATTTTCTTCAGATTTAACGGATGGCCAAATTGCAAACTATTTAAACTAGATTCCTACTTTAAATATTGTGGTTGAACAAACCTTGAAATTAAGTTTTCAACGGAAATACCCCCATAGAATTCAGAATTCCCAAATATTATGGGAATGTATGTGTGAGCAGCATATAAAAAACAAAAGAGTTAAATTTCACAGTTAGGATATAGTCAACACAGAAGCGATACATCAATCCCGGCACCAATATTGAAGTGTCTTAGAGAGTATATTATCTCCTCAGAATTGGCTTTTTTAAATTTTTTTTTTGGTAAATTTTTATTAAAATACCATAGGTTAGCTTTTTTAGTTTACTTTTTTATATCTGCGGGTGCGATCCGTGTGTCTTTGAAGGTTACAACTTTAGAAAAATATTATTAAAATAAACTCACTTTTAAAGGGAACAGATATGTTATTTTTAAACAAATAACACTGAAGTAAGTATAGGTTATAAATATTTAGTTTACTTAATGGTATTCTTAACACAGCTTCTGTATATTTAAGACCATTCAATGAATAAGATTCACTCTGGGACTCAATTTATTCATTCGGCAGGTGAATTTATCTGAGCACATCGTCCCTCGGGGAGGACGTTAAGCCCTTGTTCCCGAGCCTGTATGATGTTAGGTTCTCGTTGAAGACCTCTACTATAAATACATTTGAGTTAGAAAAAATTTAGGACTTTTAATGTAGAATCAACAGGTAATGTTGATTATGGTTAATGTTGAAAATGGCTCGTCCATTTATAAAACAAGTGACAAATAACCAATCAGTCACAATTTTTGTCCTTAGACCAACACTAAAACGTGAAAGCGTATAAGTGGAGTATTGGAAAACAACAAACTACCTGAAGTAAAACTTTGATATTCATGTTAAAATGTTACCACAAGCGATGCACCCTTCACTCGGAGGTCGTGACTTAAACCAAACTGGATGTTACTGCAATATAGTAACGATATAGTAGAACTATAGTAATGACATAGTAGAGCTATAGTAACGATATAGTAGAGTTATAGTAGTGATATAGTAGAGCTATAGTAACGATATAGTAGAACTATAGTAATGATAGAGCAGAGTTATAGTAATGATATAGTAGAGCTATAGTAATGATATAGTAGAGTTATAGTAACGATATAGTAGAACTATAGTAATGATAGAGCAGAGTTATAGTAATGATATAGTAGAGCTATAGTAATGATATAGTAGAGTTATAGTAATGATATAGTAGATCTATAGTAACGATATAGTAGAGTTATAGTAATGATATAGTAGATCTATAGTAACGATATAGTAGAACTATAGTAATGATAGAGCAGAGTTATAGTAATGATATAGTAGAGCTATAGTAATGATATAGTAGAGTTATAGTAATGATATAGTAGATCTATAGTAACGATATAGTAGAGTTATAGTAATGATATAGTAGAGCCATAGTAATGAATTAGGATTGGTAGGGTTCAAACCCTATATCCCACCCATTTTGGTAGGAGACTGCTTTTTGTTACTTGTAATGTCAGACGTGTGTAATAAATGTGATAATGTAAAATAAAAATAAAAACCATTTACATTGAGACAGGTAAACTGACTATAAGCTGTCAATGTATCTCATTAAAAAAAACTTTGTTTTACAGAACACAAAGTCTACAGAGATCTCACAATAGAAGTAATAGACTGCACTTTTCAAATCTTTTGTTTTCACCTATATCTTTGAGACAGTAGCATCCGATATTAGTCGTAAACTTGTTAATTAATGCCTCGTTATCAAGGAGAGGCTCTCGAGGCGTAAAGGCCCGATATTCCGTGAAGGCTGAATGTTATCTGCTCACTGAATCATGCCCTTCCCTTTCTACATATCACCCTTCCTTCTACTCCTATCAACTTCCAAACTCCTCCTCAACCTTTACCATTTCCTTCTACCCTTCATCGTGTTGTTTAGATCAAAAATAAGTCTTGTTGCTAAAATAAAATAAAATACAGTTCGCTAATGCTATATCTAGGGGTGGTCACTTGGCCTAACAATCACTTGGCTTCCATCAAGATCAGTAGCGGTAGCGGCCAGCCACTGCATTCAGATTACATTTTATAAACAAATCAACACTAATTTAACAAACGAAACAGTTGGTGGAGCTTCACGTTAATCCGTCTGGCAGTATAAAAAATGACTGCAACTTTTGAGCTGAATTTTCAAATGCTGTAAGTTACAGGAGAGCATCATCTTGTAAAAGTAGATTAGTTTCTTTTATATTATAGCATAATAGAAAACTTCAATATCATAAACATTAATGCAAAGAAGAACAATATCAGGAGACTTCGATAGATCGGGTAAGTCGGACTACACAGAGAGGTGGGTTCAAAAATCTTAAATCTTGATTCTTCAGGTGACATTAATAATCATATTGACTGATATGTTGTAAAAAAATATCAACAAATGGCATTAACTAGTCACTACAGAATTTTTAGGTAAAGTTATTGATTATCTGTCTGCTTTTTTTTTAAATAGAACAAAGCTTGTATTAAATAAATAACAAATATTTATATTTAATAGAAACACGGAACCGTTTTTATTAAGATATAAATTTGAATATAGGCACACTTGTTAAGAATAATATCGTAAAGCTGATCATTAGAAATTAGATTATATCAAATTTTATCACCTGGTATTACAGATGCTTTGATAAAGTTTGGTAGCATCCGATGGAAACTAAATCGAATTAGATTCAATCAAATTAAGATAAAACAATGTTTCAAGGGATGAAATAGGAGGTTTAATGGAGTTAAACTCTGCTGAAAGCAAACTCAAAATATATATTTAAAATAATACAACCTTCCAGTAGCTAATTCTATCACCGAGCCACTTAACCGTCAGCGAATACAACCTTCGTTATAGAAATAAAAAAGCCGAGTGGCATACATACTTCACTCTGAGTAAATATTTAAAAAAAACTCACTGATAATTAAATATATTAAATATTTAGTATTTACATTAATATGTCTATGTAGACCTAATATTACTGAGAAAACACTCACTCCCTCATAAACCCCACTCATAGAACACACACACTCACACATTAATCATGCTTATAAATAGTAAATTTAATAAATTCATTTATTTTAATGTTGTTATATCCATTTTATCAGTCATAAAAAAATTGAAATCTTTGTTGTAGAACAATCTGATATGTTACTACAGATGTTCTTTAACGGATGAATTTTTTTTATAATACATTCTCTTGCAATATTTTATGTTCAAAAAATCTTGAACATGGCACTCATAGTATATTACCATATATGATATGAATGAAGGACACAGTCAAGAAAATTTGAAATGATATGAAAAAGAAGTACAAATAATATCTGAAATATATATTATTATATGTTTAAAAGCATTTCTGCTACTAATACTATATATATAGTATATATGTAATATATATTTTATATATACATAAAGTATGACAAAAGGAACACAAAGATAGACACAGACATAACTCACTTCTATATTTCGACAACTGTCTTCATCAGTAGGTTATGGATTCCATATGCAGGCAGGGTGGTGACCGTCACCAGGATGATGGTCGTCACCTCCTGATGACCACAATTGTTGAAATATAGAAGGGAATTATGTATGTTTCTATCTCTGTGTTACTTTCGTTATAATTATTTAAACTAAAACCGCAACAGGTTTTACTCAATTTCACATCAGAAGTTAAATCTCTTCTGATTTACTTAATCTCAGTGATGACTTCCTAGTTATTCCCTAAAACCACTTAGCTAACTACATTTGGAAAAACGACTTAATCCTATCATCCCATTTTAATACTCGTACCATTTAGATTAATGATATGAATGAAAAATTAAAACTGAACAATATTCAAGTCCTGATGGTGACTGGTGAATAATTGAAACGTGTCAACAATCGAAAACATATATATGTATTAGAAATTATCACGAAAGTAATACACAAATAGACACAGACAGGTGATACAACGGCCTATTCGGGATTCTTCACCTCCTGATGACGACAATTGTCGAAACATTGAAGTGAGTTATGTCTGTGTCTATCTTTTTATGTAAAACCCTATAGAACATTTCCTTTGATTTATATATATATATATATATTATTGTTAAAAATCTGACCATATCTTGCTGAACCTTGCTTCTTATTAAGTTTTTCAAGTTTTCTAAATAGAGTTCTTGTCACTATATCTACAGTATACAATATTCTTCCGATAGTCGACATGTTACATGAGTCCATGTTTCTGCTGTCCTCAGCCATTATCAAGACATAAATGTCTTGACAAGTGTCTTGATAAATGTCTTCGACATGTCGACTATCGGAAGAATATTGTATACTGTAGATATAGTGACAAGAACTCTATTTAGAAAACTTGAAAAACTTAATAAGAAGCAAGTTTCAGCAAGATATGATCAGATTTTTAACAATGTATTTTTACAGGAGGGACTGCTACCAAAATTTACAAATATATATATATATATACAGTCAATGATCAAACCACAATAAGAAATGGGAAAACAAGACTAAGATCTTTCAACTGTAACAAGCGGTCTTCGTCAGAGTCAAAAACCCAACTGAACACTAGATGCAGAAAACATCTGGTGAGGAGTTGAGAAGAGTGGGAGGGAAGAGTGGTATTTTATTCTGCATCTAGTGTTCAGTTGGGTTTTTGACTCTGACGAAGACTGCTTGTTACGGTTGAAAGATCTTAGTCTTGCTTTCCCATTTCTTATTGTGGTTTGATCATTGATTGTTATTTCACGTGTTTATGTGAAATCTTTTTATATATATACAGTATATATATACCAGCGAGATGGAGAGAAAGTATTTCGGAAATGGGAAAAAAGAGATTGAGTGCTTATCTATTGAGTCATTTTAGTTTAATTTCGATCTTTTGATGTGCGATTTCTTTCGATTTTTCGAAGAGGTGTAATACACAGGGTATTTTACAATAAATTTCACTCTCCCTCTCGACATTTATATGAAAAATTATGAAGTTTTCTACTAGAGTCTTTTTTTTTTCAAGTACATTATTTAAAAATGTTTCAGGCGTTTTTTTTCAATAAAAAGTTATTTTATTTCCCGATTAAATGGAAGAGTTAGATACATCTATTGCTAATGGCCCAGAAAAAATTAAATGGGTTGGTTGAATTGGGACTATAACATTCACAGAATTCAGAGCCCCTGACCCATTCATTTCCTTCTTGGAGAGCAAAGTGTGTACTTTGTCATTCTTCTGGGTCATTAACCATGAGGGAATCTGTCATTAAATCTGAAAATAAAAGCAATATGCATTGAGAAATTACTTAAAAATCTCACATACTCTTGAAGAAAGACTATATCAGGCAACTTCAAAATTTTCTATACAACCTGTGGGGTCTAATTTCGAAATAACTGTATATAATTATCCTAATGTATGTCTATCTATCTCCCTCTTATTTAGATAGTGACATAATACTTAGTGAAATATTCCACAGTAATTTTATCATACACCAGAGGGACCCGTGACCCCTTGTGTTACTCAATGTTAAAAAATTATAGTGACAAATAATAAAGTACATTCACTGAGTGTGATTGAAAGGAATAACTGTTATTGCTATTTCTTATTATTAAGTCATGAAAACAAAGATTCTTATATGGTCCTAAGCTTTTGATATAGCATTCTTAACATGATTCAAGATATGTACACAGTAAGTATATTTAGTAAAACAATATATCATTTAAAAGAAAAAAATATCATTTATTTTATTACATAAATAAATAAAACAACAATTCAACTTATATATTTAAACCTATAAATTAAAATATTCCATTTATCTTACCCAACATAAAATAGCATTAATGAAAGGAATGTGTCTTTATATTACTTTAGAACAATCGTATTTAAACTGACATTTGTGTTCATGTTTATGAAAACATCACGTTTTATGATGTGAAATTATTCATTTCAAACATCTAATTGTGGTTTGATCATTAATTGTTGTTTCACATGTTTATGTGAAATCATTTTATAAACATATATGTATTAAAAGTCTATTTGAATGTTTTTAAAATCCCCTAACGAGACAGTTATAAAAAGTGAATATTTTTTAATGTTGGATACATATCATTACTCTGCGTTATTCATAAGGATTGCATTATTCAACGAGTTTTTATTAAGTACGAAAGCAGAATTCATAATCAGCCAGGAATGCTGAAAAAATCGACATTACAAGGGATCATACAACATATGACGTGATCTAATTACGCCAACAAAACTTTGATTATAACAGAATGCTTGTCAAAATATTTTATAATTGCTACTACTACACAAGATGGATCACGTCCATCTTCCAGAGTAAAGCATAGGTTTTAAATGCTTTATCCTTTATTCATAACTCCGTATCATTTTTTCTTCTTCAAGATCCTATCAATTAATCATTACATGGTCATGATTACATATTTGAATTCTTTGGTCTTTCGCTGTTTGTAAAATACATTTATTTCTTTTAATATTTAAAAGAGGGTCTTTGTGATATTACTTAGATATTACCAAAAGTTCTAAATTTTTAAAATTATTAAGAGAGATTAATAAAAGTTCTTTAATTATAATCAGAATGCAAAAACCAGCTTTTTTTTTTTATCATCTTTATTTACAAATATACAACTACGCATATTATGCGTAACAAGCATATTTAGTAATAGATTACACAATGACATCGATGCACATGAGCAAAGAATGAAACCCACTGGTTCAACTTCTCACATTGGGTTTTTTTTTTTTTTAAAGTATATTATTGTAATAGCAGATCCCTGGACCATTTTCTCTTGAGTCGTCTTGGGGGGTTCTGGGAAGGTGAGGAGGAAGCAAGGATTCGTACAAATGGATTTGGGTGAAAGGAAAGGTTCTTGTGAAATGACTTATAACGATCAGAGGCAAGGTTTTGGATGAATGGAATTTTTAGGTCTTTATGAAGGGTGTAGTTTTTGACGTAATACGGAGCATTTGTGATAGTGCGGAGGATTTTAGATTGCAATGATTGTATTCTGTGAATATTGGATGATTTTGCACAACCCCATAGTTCAAGTCCGTAAGTCCAGATCGGTCGCAGTAATGTTAATAACCAGCTTAAAGCAATAAAAAAAAAAACAGCTCCCTAATAGCCAATTTAATGAAATAATAATAGAAATGTAATTACGGTCAAGTTATAAAAATTTAGAAATAGTAATAACCAAAATAAGTAGCTTCAGAGGTCAGCGATATATGGATAAACTTACATTACAAAGCTACAAAGAAAGACAATAGTTTAAGGAGACATGCTAACTACTGCAATGAAACTAAATAACTCAATGCAACACAACATTATTTATTTACAAGATAACAAAGTCAATGAAATAAGAATTTAGAAGATGAACTTCAAGGGTTGCGGACAGTAATATCTTAGACACAAAAGACATACAAGAGAGATATAAAGAGCCCATTCATTCAATTATGTAATGATACATGAACATGGAACGGAAAATATAGACCACTTGACACATAAACTACATGGAGAAGTTACAACCGATGGACGTAACTTCTCGATAAGCTACGTTAAGGACGTACAAAACTAAGACTGACAACAACCAAAGACCAAGAAATATTTTAACATAAAACAGTTCAGACTGTTAATAAACAAACTAGTTACCCGATTGACTTATTTAAAACACTGACCTACTCACAGACGTTAACAGACATTCAACTGTTAATTAAAATTAAAATCCACGAAGGTTGTTTTCACTACTCCACCACTGATGGGAGAATAATGTCTGAAGAGAAGAGACAGGGCAGTGTATATTCAAAAAAAATTGGATCCGATTTTATTTATCCAGTTATTCATTTTTCAAGAACTTCAGTATTTCCTAATTATAAATTTTCCTTTGATTACGAAAATTATACAGATATATATATATATATGAATAATAATCAAAATAACACTTGATATAATAGATGGATTAATTTACCACAATGAAAACAATTTTTGAAACAATGCTCTAAGGCCTTTCGTTAACACATCTTCGGAGAGCATGCTCTCTGAAGATGTGTTAACGAAAGGCCTTAGAGCATTGTTTCAAAAATTGTTTTCATTGTGGTAAATTAATCCATATATATATATATATATATATATATAGGATTTTTATAAAAATATATAAAAATCCTATATAATTGTATAATATGTATAATGAAAGAGGACTAACACTCACGAATCTCGATCATTTCCGCGTCTTGCCGTCTTCAGGAGAGAAGAAGAAAATAAAAAGGAGAAGAAATGAAGGAACGGAGACGTAAATGCGTCCACTGACCGATACAAACAACGATATATATATATATATATATATATATATATATATCGTTCAAAATAGACAAAGAAACCTAGAGAAATCAAAAGAACACACTTACAGTCTCTAATTTTCGGTTTGAACCGTCTTCAGGAGAGATAAGAGAGGGAAACCAAGAGCACTGTATGTTTCTTCTCTATGTTTCTTTGTCTATATTGAACAATATTTGGCCGTTTTGGATCGTATTTCCAACTAAAAAGTGTATATATATATATATATATATAAATATTTCACATCAACACGTGAAACAACAATCAATGATCAAACCACAATAAGAAATGGGAAAACAAGACTAAGATCTTTCAACTTTACAAGCGGTCTTCGTTTAAGTCAAAACCCCAACTGAAACAATAGATGCAGAAACATCTTGGTGAGGGGTTAAGAGGAGTGAGAGGGAAGAGTGGTTTTTTAAAAGGATGTAAAAAGTGCAGGAAATGACAAATGTCCAGAGAGGAATGTTTGGGAAAACAAAGGAGTACAGTAAGAAAGAGTAAAAAAAAACTATACGCTAACTGTCAACCCTCTTAGAAGAGGCTATTGCCTTCGTCAAGAAAGTATCAAGCTTGAAGAGCCCGTTACTAATGTTTATAATATTTGATCTATTAAATTTAAACAGAGATGATGCAATAATGTTTCTTATCAAACATATTGAAATATTAGAGAATGTTTCTTTTAGCACCCTTCAAAACTAAATCGATAAAAGAGGAAGGGTGTTTTAATGATCGGGCAATCGACCTACGGTTGTTAATCTAATTATTAAGGAATTCATGAGCGCACACTCTTAACGCCCTCAAAAACATATTTCTAAAAACAGAAATTTTAAAATTTTTTGGATAGAAAAAATAAAAGTTAACATATGCAAATACATTCGTAGGTTTTCTATATACACTCAAATTTAATATAGTGTAAGCCCAAATTTTTGTTTATAAAAGTTATTTTGAAATTGAAAATGACAATCTACTAGACATAACTTAATGAGCTCTATTACAGTGGTGGAAGGCAGAGGAAGAGAATAATTAACTAATTCCTCCTGGAGTAAATTCAAAACAATTTATCCCCTCTTTTTTATCAGTGATCTATACAGCTCTCCTCGATTTGCTATGTATTTTGCCTTACACCCTTTTGGGGAACCCCTCAGATTAATAGTAATCTCTAATTGGGTCTATAAATCCAAACAAGCATGGCTTGTGATAGTTCCATAACGTGATGGCCAGACTCTCAGGTATCACACAAGGTAAGTGGGTTTTAAGTAGTTATCGCTCACTTAAAACAATTACAGTTAATGAACAAAAAAGAAATAATAGAAAAAACAAATGTCCTCATCTATTCAATGCTGATATGACATATTTAACATATTTAATGTTGGTGCTTCATATTTAACATACCAATAGTCGTAATATTATACTAACCCCATAATATAAAAACCGAATTTAATATATAAATACAGACAACCTTCAAAGTGGAGATTTATAAATAAAATAAAAAGACGAAATTATACTTGCATGCTGAACCATGAGACTTAACCGTGTTTAATTTACTGCAATATATAATTAAACCAGATTATCCGAAGCATTTAACAAATTTAAATCACAAAGGACATTGAAAAGCATTATTAAAAAGAATGTCTCTTTTAATCTAATTATAAAAAAAAATAAAAGAGAATCTTTATTCACACGGCACTTGTCAGATCATTATAAAGAATTATTTATGAAACGTAGATTAGAGATGAGTCCTCAAAAGGTCTTTGGTTTTTGTCTCTGAGTGTTATTTTAAATCTTTTAATCATTTTACGCTTTAATGCTGCCACAAATTATATTATATTCCTTTTAAGTACTTTCAAAAAATGCTCTTTGAGGGCTAGCTAATCGATTAGATTTGTTTCTTGGGATTTTGAAACCGGACTTATTATAAATAATGAACAGCAAACAACTAGAATGTACAATTAATTTCATATGGGCCGATAGAGATCAACGTAGTAGCCTTGGGTATTAAAAATGTATACAAACAAATATAAATTGAGCAATATTGATAACAAAACGGTACAAAATCAAACTACAATTTATACTTCATTAATATTAAACACATAATATACCGTCTTTCAGTTCTTGTTGAAGATGGGTGACACCCGAAACCGGTCCGAGAGCTACGGCAGCAATGTACGAGGTAAGACGGTATATTATGTGTTCAATATTAATAATACTAACCTCTGTGGTAATGACGATATGCATGAATTTAATATACTTCACTTCATTTTCAGTTTTTTTTTTTTTTTTTAGAAAAAAAATCATATCAGTTCTCTATTTGCAAGAACAGGACAAACGTATTGTATATTTAGTTTGTTTTTACATTTATTGCTGATAATTAATAATTAATCAAATTTTCAATTAACGGCGTAAAGATCATTATATATGCATAACAAAGTTGAAACTGAAGTAAAAAACTGACGTTGACCCGGGGGGGGGGGGGGGGGGACACACAAACACAAAAATATAATATAATAATGGGGAATCTCAAAAATTATCTCTCTATACAAAAAAAAAACGAGTGTAATATAAAAACTAACAATGCGTTTCGAAAACTTAGAGTTTTTCTTCAGGTTTACATCTGTACTGTTCAAATGTGAATTCAACTGAAGAAGAACACTAAGTGTTCGAAACGTCTTGTTAGTTTTGATATTAAACTCTTTTTTTTATGTGGACACGCAATTTTTGAAATTCCCAATTATAAGTAAACACCACGCTATAACAGATTGTATAAGTAATAAAAATAGTGTAAGTTCATTTAGAAGAGAGGTTATTTGAGGAATATTGTAAAATAACAATAATTTAAAAGAAATAATAACATTATCTGGTTAAATTAAGACTGGGAGTAGAACAAGAACCTAGTCAATCAAGGGCTTCCTCAGAAGCTATTAAAGTGTTAAGGGAACGTCACTAGGAGTCAATCTCAAAATCTGAATATTAAAAAGGTATTAAAAGAAAGACGATAGTGGTTAGGATGAATGAAAATAACTTTGAGAAATTTTCGTTTCCTTTGCTACTTACACTGAAATAATTGTGAAAAAGGTATAAAATATAAATCAAAAGATTGGAACAACAGAAATGTGAAAACTGAAACAAAATATGTTCAAGAGAATATCTCCTGTCTATTTATACAAATACATGCAAATGCAACAAGATGTTTCAGCCAAATGAAATATAAATGAACGCTTGAACAACAGTCAAAGTAAACTGACTCTGTATGTGTGCTTATGTGTGTATATATGAGTGTATATGTACTTCTGTATGTGTGCATGTGAGTGCATTTATGATTGATGAAAAACAGAGAAAACACGCACACACAGAAAAACATTGACAAACAATCACATCTATATTTAATTAGATTTTATCAGAAAAAGAATTGTCTTGTTATATGGCCAGGCAGTAACATACGTGGCCATATGTCATCGGTTACCACCAAGCAAAGGAGGAAAAAGAAAGAAATGAAAATCTTAAAGCAAATAAGAAAAAATGTAAAAACATAAAGTAACAAAATAAGACATAAATAAATCAATAGCAATGGAAGGCAACATCAATGACAGAGTCCAGCAATGTAAATATGTTCTCCCTCTGATCTTTAAACTTTCCACTGTTGATTGCTACACCATAGAAACTGGCACAATGGACGATGATGTTTTAGGGGAAAAGTTTTTTTCACTTTCCTGTCAATAATTAGAAAGATTGTAAATAAAAAAATATGAAAGTATAAAATTCCTGACAGTTCTCCCACCCATGTCCCACCCTTGCACTCATTGTTATTACGTCAGTGCGAATTGAAGAAAATATTCCTTTTTTTTTTGTTAATATTATTTCTTTCTAAACAGTTTTTTTCAGACTAATCATTTTAAACCATCTTCAGATAGAATCGCTCTAAAAGTGTAATATTTAAGGTCCCTCAATTTATTTATTTGATTTTCATTTCAATTTTATACCAAACTGATTATAACATTATATTCCTTTTTATTTAATTATTTGTTGATTAATCTTATTTTATTAACATTGATTTAATTATTTATTATTTATTTTATTATAATAAAGTTTAATAATGTCTGATAAGAAATGACTACCTGTAATCTGTGTAAGGTAACAGATAATAAACTCCCTGATTTGGGGGTTAACGAAAGGAGGAAAAACATACATTTATTTCAATGAGTCAATAACTTATCTTTATAAATATCGTTTTAATTTATAGGTTTATAACATTATACATAAATTACGTCTGATTTTTATATAATATATAATCAACATCAAAACACCAATAAAAAAAAACTCAGAAATGGGACTAATTTCTTTTGACTAAACGACAGTTTCTCGTCATTTGAATGAATGGTTTCATTGAACTTGAGACAACAATGTGAACTCTTTCTTGGTTTAAAAATCTTAGTACCATTTCTGAATATTTTTCTATGTTTTATACGTTTATAAGAGATATGAATCTTTGCCTATCTGCCCAGTGCACTCCGCGCCCCGAGCAACCAGATGTGTGCCTCCTCAGAGGCTCTAAGGGTCACGGTATTATCATCAGGAGGGATCTGACGCAGAATCTGCACACTGAAGCAGTCATTAAAAGGCAGACCGTGGAGTTGGCGCGGATGGCGACAGGTAAATTGGAATTATTGTTTACGTATGCTATGACGTCAGGGAGGCTGAGCTTGTTAGAGGACAGTCACGTAGAACGATTTGTGTTTACAAATTGGATTGTACTCGTTGTGATGCGTTCTACGTAGGGCCGTCCTCTAACAAGCTCAGCCTCCGCATGGACGGTCATAGAGCATCCGTAAACAATAATTCCAATTTACCTGTCGCCATCCACGCCAACTCCCACGGCCTGCCTTTTAATGACTGCTTCAGTGTGCAGATTCTGCGTCAGATCCCCCCTGATGATAATACCGTGACCCTTAGAGCCTCTGAGGAGGTACACATCTGGTTCCTCGAGGCGCGGAGTGCACCTGGACTTAACCTTAAAGATATTTTATTTTTATTTATTTTTTTTTATTGATTTTCCAATACTCTTTATTCTCTAGTATTTATTTCTTTTTCCTCTTTAGTATAATTTGTTTATATTTATTTTGTCTTCTTCACTTACTATTAGTTTCTTTTATCTTACTTTATTTTTTTAGATTCTTATTCTTAACTACGTAGTTTCCTATATTTACCTTTTTATTTAGTCAAATTTAGTCAAACAAAAATTGTTTGTATTCTATTTAATCATTTTTCTTTTCTCTATCATTATTTTTTATTAATATAGTTTGTTTTTATTTTCTATTGCTTATAATTTTTTATCTAATTATTATATATTTACCCAACTAGTACTGCTTATCTGAATTTCTGTTTATTTCGTCTCTTAATTCTATACTTTCTACACTATAATTATAATCTTTCTTTCTATAATTCCATACCGCGTACGGGGAGCAGCACTCGCGGTTGCCAGGTTGGTTACTTGCTGTTGCGTTTACAATGTACTTGGTCTCCCTTTCTCTTTTCTCTTGAAGACAGATTACTCAAAAATTTGAGTCTGTGAGTGTGTTTCCTTACTCTGTGTGTTACTCTTCTTGAATTTTGAACTCGTATTGTGTCCAGTTTGGATCGTGTTTCGTTTTATTAAGCGAGATACCTGTTAGTTTTTATTTGAGAGACGTGTGGAGTGGGAAGCTGTCCTTTCTCTACAACGATTGCTCTCCGACTGCTCGCCGGCTACCTGCTAAGGGCCGAGCGGCACCCTCGACCTTCCCCACTCCACACCTCTCTCAAATAAAAACTAACAATACCAATGGTATATATATATAAATCTACGTCTAACCTCTATATCTGAGACAAAGATCTCTCGACCACTCGCTCAAACTAACTAGTCCTCGGTAGAATCGCATTTGAACTAATTAGATCAGTTTTTTGTTAAAAATCTTAAGTTTTATTGTTGAATTTTTTGTCATGTTTTATTGTAAAATCTGAGTATATATAAACCACAATAAACATATAGGACTCTACAATAAACGAAATCACTCTTAAATTTCTGATAATTTCTTTGATATTATTCTTGATCAATGATCAGTTTGCATAAAATAGGAAAATACTCCTAAATATTCAAGTTATTTGTTGAACAAGTTATCTAGAGAGAATACAGAGGGTGACTAATAAGGTTAGTGAAGTGCTTGCCAACCCTCACTTCGTAGGGTCGCTTGCACTCTCTTTTCTCTCCAGATGGCAGTTCAATCAGAAATGTTGTAAGTATGTTTCATCAAAAAATTTTATTATAAACTATCACAGCAATATTGCTAGTCGATATTAAAAGATCTTCTGTAGTTTAGCAGTTCTTTGACAAACCAGTACTTCTGATAACAACCGCTAACAAATCAAAAGATTTACAACCGTGTTGTAGTCCATGTTTTCTACAGAGACATTGTTATATACATATATCCTTTTTCAAGGATACATAATACTTCTTGATCATAAAGAATTCATCGTTTGTTTATATATATATATATATATATATATATTTCGAAAAAAATAAAAAGTCGTGTGAACAATAAAAACTTTAACAAATAGGAAAGAACACAGAATGTCACTACAGAACTCACTTCGATATTTCGACATCCGTCGTCATCAGGAAGAAGTGCGAAGTACTCTCGTTAAGAAGCAAACTGCTACTCAATGAGTGTATATATATATATATATATATATATATATATTATACTATATCAATGATCAAACCACAACATGAAATGAGAAAACAAGACTAAGATCTTTCAACCGTAACAAGCGGTCTTCTTCAGAGTCTAAAACCCAACTGAGTTGAACTCTAAAACCTAATCAGTTGGGTTTTTGACTCTGATGAAGACCGCTTGTTACGGTTGAAAGATCTTAGTCTTGTTTTCTCATTTCATATTGTGGTTTGATCATTGTTAATTCACGTGATTATGTGTAATATTTTTATATATACTATATATATATTGTGATATATAATATAAACATAATATATATATGTATATATATATATATATTATTAAGCTGTATATAATATATATATTATTATATGTATAATATATATATATATATATATATAAAAACTTTTTTTATATGATTATGTCAGTAAAATAGCAGTAATACTTTGCAAGTTTGCGTATATTCAAGTACTATACTAGTATAAATAAGTTATATATGTATAATTTAAATAGTAAAGTTATTTGACAGTTTTTAATAATGCTTATTGTTAAATTAAATTCTAATTAAAAGGTAAATGTAACTAGAACCAAGCCTTCATCTTATAGCTGAGGATGTCTTGAATATAAAGACGAATACGTTGGCAAAAAGGGATTCATATATTTACCCTGACCAAACTATTCCGAGAAACACGAAAAGGTTCTTGCTGAATCATTTAATGTGGTCAGAAACTAGTACCGTATTGCTCATAGTATATATACTACTATATATATATATTACTGAAGCTGTATATATACATATTAGTAATATATATATGTCATCATTTCGAGTCCACTTAAGAAGGCTTCTTGTGCAGTCAGCCTCATGCTTGGCTCCAGGCTCCTACTCGTCGGAATTATATATATATATATATATATATATAAAGGGACAGTAATATAGTAATGCGGTAATACAATAGTACAGTAATACAGTACTAACTAACTAAATATATTCATATATGTATATTTCGTTAAATAGTAGAGCAGATTCTGCTATCACGTTCTTTTTCAATAATTGCTCTTATTGTTTAACTACTTTTCTATGATTCAAAGGTAGTAAAATAGAAAATTATCACAATATAGGCTGAATTATAAAAAAGTAGTTAGGAAAAAAAGAGCACATATTGAGGAACATCCTGAATGAAGAGTCTGCTCTGCTATTTAACAATATGTAGATCTACTTAGATGAAGATCTGCTGCCAGTTTATACAACTATGTATATAATTAAAATGAATAACCACTATGTTAGTAAGTTGTTTGTTCTGTTTTGGGTTCTATGTAGTTTTAATTTGTAAGCTTCAGTTATATAATAGAAATGATAATCAATTCAGGGTGAATCAAGCTTAATAAAACGGAAACAGGATAAAAAATGTCATTAGGTCTTTTTGGACATCACAATTAAATAAACACTAATTTCAATTTATAGTAGTTTGCGATAGAAACATTTTTATTTATTATAAATTTTGTTGATTAAAGTAAATTCATATAAAAAAAATACTAAATTCACAACTGATTATCTTAAAGAAGAAAAAAAAATTCGAGCATTCCATTAGATATGAATTATTGCTATTATTAAGATTTCCCAGCGATAGGAAAGAAAAGATGTGAGTAAAAAAAGAAAAAACCTTCAGGAAAGGAAAGATGTGAGTAAAAAAAGAAAAAACCTTCAGGAAAGGAAAGATGTGAGTAAAAAGAAAAAACCTTCAGGAAAGGAAAGATGTGAGTAAAAAAAGAAAAAACCTTCAGGAAAGGAAAGATGTGAGTAAAAAAAGAAAAAACCTTCAGGAAAGGAAAGATGTGAGTAAAAAAAGAAAAAAACCTTCAGGAAAGGAAAGATGTGAGTAAAAAAAGAAAAAACCTTCAGGAAAGGAAAGATGTGAGTAAAAAAAGAAAAAACCTTCAGGAAAGGAAAGATGTGAGTAAAAAAAGAAAAAACCTTCAGGAAAGGAAAGATGTGAGTAAAAAAGAAAAAACCTTCAGGAAAGGAAAGATGTGAGTAAAAAAAGAAAAAACCTTCAGGAAAGGAAAGATGTGAGTAAAAAAGAAAAAAAACCTTCAGGAAAGGAAAGATGTGAGTAAAAAAAGAAAAAACCTTCAGGAAAGGAAAGATGTGAGTAAAAAAAGAAAAAAACCTTCAGGAAAGGAAAGATGTGAGTAAAAAAAGAAAAAACCTTCAGGAAAGGAAAGATGTGAGTAAAAAAAGAAAAAACCTTCAGGAAAGGAAAGATGTGAGTAAAAAAAGAAAAAACCTTCAGGAAAGGAAAGATGTGAGTAAAAAAAGAAAAAAACCTTCAGGAAAGGAAAGATGTGAGTAAAAAAAGAAAAAACCTTCAGGAAAGGAAAGATGTGAGTAAAAAAAGAAAAAACCTTCAGGAAAGGAAAGATGTGAGTAAAAAAAGAAAAAAACCTTCAGGAAAGGAAAGATGTGAGTAAAAAAAGAAAAAACCTTCAGGAAAGGAAAGAAGGTGTGAACAAACAATATTAAAAAAATCTTCAGAGAGAGTAAAAGAAGTAAATAATAAGTTGGTTTGAAAATTAATTTACTCTTTATGCATTAGGTTATATACTTAGGAATTTAAAATATCAAATATTATCTTATTTTAATATTGAAATATTTAAAAAAATTGATTATTTTGCACACACATATGAAATAGTATTCATTTTTTAAATTTTAAAAACTCTAGAGTTCACTTTTTTAAATATTATGTGTGTAGAAATAAGGCGGTAAATTTTGGTTGATTCAACACTCACTTAAAGAAGCGAAGAGAATAAATAGTTGTATAATGTTTTCTTAGAATATTGCACAATAATATTTAAATGTGATTAAAAATTGCGTGCATAAGTTGCGCAAATTAAATAAATTGTATGCAATTGTAAAAAAAAAACTGCTATGGTTTTACAAAAAAAAATACAATTAGTCACAAAATATATATAAATAAGTAATAAACTGTTGAACTGACCTTGAAGTATGGTTCTCAAAAAAAAAAAGGTAAAAAATTGGAAGTAGTAGTTACAATGATGTAGTGGCGTGTAGGGAAGTCTGACTAGTGCTCTACTTAGTGACAGCGGGGCTTCACGGGTAACAGCATTAGCCTATGGATATGGGTGGCAGCCCTGCGCGACGCTCGCCTCCAATCAACTCCCCGAACTAACTACCCTCTTACACTTTCAAACAATTCCTCTTTTCAACTTCTCCAATCAATTAAAACTATCTTAACTATAGTGTATATAGTATATCAGACAAAATCAAAATCAGACGAACACACTATTTTTTGTATATTTAAATTAAATTAGCTACTGAATTTCTATTTGAAATATTATACTCGTATAAATACTAGTGTTGGCTCCACTTGTTCAAATGGATTGGTTTATTAATTTGAAATGACAAATCAAACTCTCAGTACACGCAGAATTTGTTAGAATGTTCAGCTTTACACTAGAAATTGAAGTCTACTAGTTGATCTGTAGTTTTTATCTTTTATCCGGACAGCTGTACTTTAAAGACTTACTGAAGCTCTCTTCCTTGATATCTGAAAACTTTTAATTCCTGCTCTTATTTCTCTATTCTCAGAGTTTCATTTCAACTTTTTTTTTTTTTAATATTTAAGAGTTTCTCAACAGGTTTTCTTTTTTGACGTTTATCGTTTAAACATCATCGCATTAACTTCTAAAAATTTGGAAGCCAAATAAAACCAAGAAAATATATATTATTCAAATGATATTTTTTTTCAAAATTATTTTACTAAAATTTCCATTGATTGTTAGATAAGTACCAAAAACTGAACAAAGAGCAAATAAAGTAAAAAAAAGGTTATTAGCTTAACAGTGACGTTAACCTTTTGATCTACAATCGATTCGACCTATTATTTCTATCAATTTTACTAAAATATCCGGAGCTGGGTTAACGTTATCGTTTTCTGTGGCTTAGTTTTTGGAGCATCTTCCAGTCCTCATGAAAGAGAAGTTGTCGTCATACAAATATATTTTGAGGGATCCCAGTATTTGTTGACAATATTGTTAAATCAACTAGTCTTTTATCAGTTCTACTTTTATAATCCTCAATTATGTTGATTTTTTCGCTTATGTTATTGCATTAAATGTTTTTTTCATCAGTTTTGTGCCCTTCTGAATAATCAGGTCCCTATCGTAAATGTAAAGGTTTTTCTGTTTCTGTATTCTAATCTTTTCTGCTCTATTTCTCTTCTTACCTCTAGATAATAATTCAAACTTCATTACATTAACGGCTTGAATATTCATTATTTATTAACGCTTGTATAGTAGATTCAATATTGAGTTAAATAATTGCTACCATTGTCTATTATATATTCAGCAGATCAGTGCCTGTGACATCCTTGTACATATCTAAGCACTTACTCCTGGTATCAGTCTGTACAACCATTTTTTTTATAACAATTATCACATAGAGGAAATTCAGTTTACTTTCTTTTCCTATTCTCTCTGTAAATTTTAACCCATATATTCCCTCAAAATTCATTAAGTACATTAATTCCTGAATATTTTACACTTCTAGGAGCAGACGTTAATATACCTGCAGTAGAGAAATTGTCAGTTTCAATTGTGAATTGTTTAATATTAATGCACAACTTTAAAAAGTAAGCAAAAGCACACCCAGTGATGAGGCCAAATCCATATCAGTTTGTCTATAAACAATTCTATCAATATGGGACATGTTCTTTGTTGTGTGTGCATACAACAGATATTTTCATAATTTCGCGTCTAAAACAAAGTAATGAACTGAAATCATTCCATCAATGGTATACACTTTCGTATCTACAAATAGTGGATTCAAATAGATTGGTGAACAATGACTCAAGATCCAAGGATGGTAATAGTGCCTTTTGGTACTATCTATCTTTTGGTTTATATCTATGAACTAACTGGTACAATTTAGCATGCACTTTACTGATACACATGGAACTACTATTCTGTAGAGTTCTTTTGCTGTTTATAAACCATCTCGTTGTCACTTCAGAGATTATTGGTCTGAAAGAGTATTCTGACTGCAGCATTTATGTAACATTGTGAAAATTCACCAAAAATAGATTGAATATTTTGGACTCAGATATCTGATGATAAAGAGAGTAATGTATTGTCTTTTAGGTAATTCAACAGAGGTCAGTTGACCTTTGTGAGTCACCTTGAAAATATCATACTTTCTCTTCTCTTTGCCTTCTAGTTTTCTCCTGACATCAAACGACTGTTCTAAATATCGACTATAGTAAAAATCTCTTCTTGTTATATGTTCTGTGTTAACGTCTAGTTTTTAAATGTGACCGTTTTGAAAAACTTCTGTAATCTAATATATATACTTATTAAAACTTAACTGTCCTAAAGTACTAAATAAATAAAGCACTAAGAGAAAAACTCAAAAAAAAAATCACTAGAAAAACCCATTTCGATATTTTGACATTGTTATCTCAGACGACGTGATGTGATCTGCCTAGGCTTTTTGAATGAAGAATATCTTCATTATAGTTACAATGAAAGTGATACCAACATACTCAGGAAGCGGAGAAGATAAAAAATAAATTTACTAAAATGAAAATTAATAGATATAAATGGGGAGGAAACAGTAAAATAAAAAAAAAATTAAAAAAAAAGGCAAATAATAAAAGAGAGAAAAAAAATTAAATAATTAAGAAACAATAGTAGACATAAATATACAGACTGATACGAACCCCTTCAAATGCCCTCAAGGTGACCATGGAGCAAAAACTGTTAAAGAACTTTTATACTGGAAAAATCATTGAAACTAGACGAACTAAATAAACCCACTTGGTTCAAACAGATCCCCAATTCTAACACCATGGTCACCTTGAGGGATTCTGAAGAGCCTCGTACCAGGCTCCTGGGAGCTATATTAACTCCTGGACTGAATCACAATCGGCCAATTGTAACAATCTGAATCAATTTTTTTCTTTATGTTATATATATAATTTACATTACATTATAATATATATATATATATATATCAATGATCAAACCACAATAAGAAAAGGGAAAACAAGACTAAGATCTTTCAACCGTAACAAGCGGTCTTCGTCAGAGTCAAAAACCAACTGAACACATTTGGGTTTTCGACTCTATCAGTTGGGTTTTTGACTCTGACGAAGACGCTTGTTACGGTTGAAAGATCTTAGTCTTGTTTTCCCTTTTCTTATTGTGGTTTGATCATTGATTGTTGTTTCACGTGTTTATGTGAAATCTTTATATATATATATATATATATATTATATATATATCATGTTTATGTTTTATATATATATATATAACAAGATTTCATATTAACACGTGAAATAACAGTCAATGGTCAAACCACAAAATGAAAAGGGAAAAAAGACTATGACCGCTTTGTTATGGAATGAAAGATTTTAGTTTTTTTTTACCTTTTCATTTTGTGGTTTGAATATATATATACGAGGGTCGTCCAGAAAATAAGTTCCGTTTTGGTCTGTAGGGCAGTAGGAGTGGTTTTTGCCAAATCCGGCAACACCGCTCGAAAGAGGAGAGGTGGGGGAATAGAATGAGAGGTGGGGGACCTCAGTCGGTCAATTACCAACGTCAGGGCAGGTAGTTGAAATGGAGCCCTCCATGTCACGTCCCGCCACCTCGATCCCCGTTCCCTCTCGAGTTGTTTTGCGCGGAGTGATTCAATTTCTTTATGCACAGGGTTTCAAATCAGTTCAAATTCACGAACAGCTCATTTCTGTTTATGAAGAAGGTGTAATGAGTGAATCAATGGTGAGGAGATGGGTACGTGAATTTAAGGCGGGAAGACATTCACTTGAGGATGAAAGTGGGAGAGGCAGACCCTCAGTTGTGACGGACGAAATTGTCGCAGAAATCGACAATGCAATTCGCAAAGTCGTCGTTTAACCCTGGATGAACTCCACCTGAGTTTCCCAGACATCTCACGATCCCTCATCCATGAGATCGTCTCGGAAAAACTTGACTTTCGGAAAGTTTCCGCCCGGTGGGTCCCTAGAGAGCTGAATGTCTTCCCGCCTTAAATTCACATACCCATCTCCTCACCATTGATTCACTCATTACACCTTCTCCATAAACAGAAATGAGCTGTTCGTGAATTTGAACTGATTTGAAACCCTGTGCATAAAGAAATTGAATCACTCCGCGCAAAACAACTCGAGAGGAACGGGGATCGAGGTGGCGGGACGTGACATGGAGGGCTCCATTTCAACTACCTGCCCTGACGTTGGTAATTGACCGACTGAGGTCCCCCACCTCTCATTCTATTCCCCCACCTCTCCTCTTTCGAGCGGTGTTGCCGGATTTGGCAAAAACCACTCCTACCGCCCTACAGACCAAAACGGAACTTATTTTCTGGACGACCCTCGTACATATATTTATATATATATATATTACTTAAAATTCGAAAAAAACCGAAACAAACTGGACGTAAATCAGCTCAAAAACGAAGAAAAGCAACACACAGAGAAAGAGACACACTCACAAACTCACATTTCCAGATGATCCGTCTTCAGGAGAAAAGAGAATGGGCGACCAAGCACGTCGGAAACACAAGGAAAATTTGAGTTTGTAAGTGTGTCTCTTTCTCTGTGTGTTGCTTTTCTTCGTTTTTGAGCTGACACACATATATATATATATATATAATAAGTGAAAAATTATCAGACTGAATACTCTTTTCTCATTTCAACTTTTATTCTGATCTTCTTCTGACGATGAACTGCAGTTCAAAATATCAACTTCTGTGTTCAATTTTTAAACTTTTTGATTTATATTTGTTAAAAGGTTCACTCCAATAATTTTAATTTTATCGATATGTTCCAAATTTTATGTGGAACATATAACATGAGACCAATCATACTTACGGAATTCATGCCTAAAAAACTAGCAGAACCGTCCTATTATTGCACTACCTGTTTTTATGATAAGGACACGAACTTTTTAATGAATCAATTTGTGACTTATGAGGGTCAATTAATCTTTTAATTCAACCTAACTGGTTGGAGGCAGACCTGGGCACGTTAGTGAACTTGTAATTGTTTATTAAATGTGTTGATTTGTCTAATAAGTTAAACTAGTGGACTCGTTATGATTGAATAATGCTAGTTAATGACAGGAAGCCGGCAGAATTCGCCATGGGGCTTTGTTCAGGTCCCTAACAAAGCCATGTGTGTATTCCCCCAGTGCTCGTTTATTTTCTCCCTTACGGTGGTAGTCACACGAAAACCGTCCCTCAAGCTCCGATCGATTTTATACTATTTTCAATTTGCATGTCCGCTATCGGATAATACTATCAAACTACCTTTTACCATTCATTATGACTATTATTGTTACAATGTTTATGGTAGGTATTTTTCTTTTTATCGACCACTATCAATATAGTGCCTCGTAAATCTTCTTTAGAAAGTTGTATATTTTCACCGCATTAATGAAAACAGTAATTTATTTCGCCATTATGTTTCTAAAGTACTGATAGTTTATTTAGGCCAAAGTAGGATATGGATCGAGATGTATATAAATAATACATGCATACTGTAAATACCACAGAGCTTAGAAAATATAATATTATTATAAACTTCGGTTATACTACTTCATAAGTTGGTGGAGTCAACTTCTTAATTTCACATGGGCTATTACAATATTAAATGTTTTTTGTAATTAAAAAAAAACATGTTTTAACTCAGCTAAAAAACAGGGCAAAAAGGAAAAATATTCAATATCATAGAAGAAGTGGAATTATATGTTATAAACATAAAAACACAGATAACCTTATAAACGAACAAATTAACCATCAAACAAATTTAATATTCAAGTCAATAATAAGCGTGTACAGATGACAAGAAGAACATGATAACGACAACTTAGTTACAAAATAATATTTAAATTAAAAAAATATAATAATAAATACAGAATAAAAAATAATATGCAAATATTAGTGGTAAAAAATTTAGGTACATCTTTACGAAGATTTTTATAATTTATATCCATGGATTCCGTTAGTATTGTTAGTCCCATTTGATGATGCAGCCTATGCGAACCGGTCGGACGAATCCATCAACAATGTACGAGTTATGTCAGAAAATTAAAATAATATTGAATTTAAAGTAACTTCATCATGTTAAATCTTACGAAGAAAGAAGAATATACCAGTTTATGTAGTAAATATTTCTTCACTAGAGCTACTTCACATCTTATTCATTGGAATGAAACTGAGAGTAGTGAGAGAGTTATGCTGTTCTTATAGCTTCGATTTAATTCCAGTATTGCCAATCATTTAATGACATTTAGGCATAAACCGGATAATATGGAGAACTCGATTGACTTATACATAACGTGCATAAAGTTCTGAGACTGAAATGAGGCAGGTGTTTAGAATATTGAGGTATAAAGCAGTTCAGAAGACCATTATAATGAACAAACCAATCACCCGACAAATGACAAACTATTAATCGACTCACGGATGTTAGGAAAAAGACCCCGAGTTAGACAAGAAGAATGATAAAGAGAGAATATCAATAGTTTAAATTCAAATAAATATATTTTATAAAGTGAACAAATTAAAATAAATATATTTTAGAGCGAGAAAGTAAAGTAATCAAATAGAAAAGGATGATTTAATTTGGAACAATAAGGAGGATAATCACTGAAAGGTCTGTTTTACACAGGAAGACGGACAAGATCGAAGCATGTCGAGGAAGGAAGGAAATTTATGAGGTACGGTGGTACATTCTTCTTTGATTGCACCAACAACATCTGTGGTAGTGACTAATAATAACACATATTAAATATGTAAACAAAAATATTTTTGCATATTTCCGTAATAAATAGTTCTTTTTATATCAGTTATATGCACTAATCATTAAACTTACAAAATTTAGTATTTCATTAGATAACTCTTTTTCTATAACATTAGCCCAAACTTTAAGTTAACCATGAGATTACTCAACTCTCTTACTGGCCAGGCTTGAACAATGACATAGTTAAATTTGTTAAAACATACATTCAAACCTTGCCACCGGTTCAGGAAGCATCGATACACTGTTAATCCCCTCGGTGCAATTAAGTCTTTTCAAGTCTCCCGGTTAATAATTTGATAGGATAATATACTATAGTCGACTATAGTAAACAGATGGGGTAGTAATAGAGTAGTTATGTGCCTCTAATACACTCTATCACAACTTGCTATAAGCAAGGACGAAAGAGGAGGAGAAGGTGACCAGTGGCTAGGCCTGACCACCTTCGTTTCACATCCTTCCAACTTCCCAAATCCTCTCCTCTTATAACAGCCCCAATCCAATGCGTTATGCGATCTGTGCCGACGGATGGATGATGCAGGGGTTACTGTATTATGAACAGAGCATCAAGGGTACCAGGCGACCCCCTTGAGTAAATAGCCTTACTCCGGTATGCAGTGCTTTGCCGAAGTGGACAAAATGCTACCGACAGAGCTTCAGAGATTTTCCCCTGTATAATACTAAGAAGAAATAAGTCCGGGTAGCATAATCTGGAAGCGCAGAGGGTCCAAAAGCGCTAACTAGTGGGTGATAACTTCCCACAAGTGCACGTAGGAACCTGAAGAAGACTGTCCCGAAGAAGGAGAAAGGAAGTCACTTTCTTCCAAAGCATAGGCAGCCTGAATGGGCATTATCAATGATGGTTTGTGCAGATTCTGCAAAGAAGAGGAAGAAACATCGTTGCACCTGCTGACTGACTGTCAGGCAACTTTACTGCACGGAGGTAGGTGCTTCAGAACACTCAACAAAACCGTAGAAAAACTTTTACTGCTGGACCAAGCAAAAGTGCTGAGCTTTTTGGAGGCGTTGAAGCTAACTGCTGGGGTATTTTAGTACAGACGGGGGAAAATACAATAGTTTTTAAGACGCAGTCCTACAGTCACCCTCAAATAATAATAATAATAATAATAGACATATGGACTAGATAGCTAGAGGTTTTTCCAGTACCTGATATTATGTCAGAAACTATTGCCCAGAAAATGTATTCACAATGATCACTCATTTTGCTGCTCCTATTTACATAACCACCGATCAAGTTAGACAATTCATAGCAGAAATGTTTAAATAACTCAATATATGCCGACATAAATAAATTATGCACTACTTCAAGCTTCAGGTAATGCATGATGGAAAGGCGAAGTCTTAACTTAAAACGCATATATCATCAACAAGATAGACTCAAGTGTTACCTAACTTATTCTTTGAATGAAGCTCTGTCTTCAAGGAAGACACATCTGCTAGTGTGGCAGAACTTGCCTATGGGCAAACCCTCCAGAATTCTTTGAGGACCCACAACATTTTCAGAAGCCAGTGTTCCCCTCCATCAACTCAAAGATCTGACCAGCTCAAGCCGGTAGAAGTAAGTAAAGCAAGGTGAAAAACTTTGCAATACATGAACACATATAGTCACGCTTTTTCACAGAAAATTCTATGAGAAAACCTAGTACTATCCTATACTGGTTCACATAATCTAATCCGCCACGGTTATAGGTTTTTCACTATTGATCTGGAAAATTGAAACTTGACGAAGTAACATTGGATCAGCAAACATCCGCATATCACTTATCGATAATATCATCATACAAGAAAGGATAATGATGGCTAAAAGAAATCCCACATGGACATCACTTACGACAACGAATAAAGAACGAATAATCTATCCCAGGTCACAAGACTCGAAGGCTCAACCAGGATCTTGGAAAGAATAGAGTGGCCTTTCGCAACTCCATTTCTAGCATAGATGAGTGATGTACGAGAAGTCGTACAAGAAAAGCTCGGTTGTCCGTTCACCGTGCCACTATCTTTTCCGTAAATTAAAAAGAACGCTTGTTTTACATTGTTGAAACAAGTATTCGGAATATTATACTAATATCTATAAATTCAATAAAGGTATTAATATCAGAACTGAGTAATAATGCTAAAATAAATCATTGCAGCTTGTTTGTTATAAAATTTAATAACAGTATAAGAAATAAAAATTATAATTCAAATGAATTACAGTATAATCCAACGCATTGAAAATATGCAGCATTGCTTCAAAAAAGCTTTAGCTGTAACAATTACCATAAATAAAGTTACAGTTCTAATATCACCAATTTAATAAAATGTAATGGAGTGAAACATATCTCACCTAAAGTTCATCTAAAAAAAAATAAAAAACATCTTAAATGTATTAACCTAATTTGCTTGAATCTTTTTCAACTCTAAAGTATATTAAATTATATGACGGTTTTCTGTCAGCCACACTTCTAACGCTTTTGTTCATGAATACATAAATTTAAAATAATTATCTTGGATATTTTAATAAGACGTCGAGTAAAACTAATCTAAACTTTTCCAAAGGAATACCAGCAGCTACTGAAAGACAATATCAAGACATAAACACAATAACAAGTTGTCTCATACCTTGGAAAATTATAAAGTATACGAGAAAATTATTTCCTGTCTCAAGGAAAATTAATTATACTCAACCAACTTAATAATAAGGAAGAGGAAATACATCCTCTTAATCCCATGTTTGACTATTTATTGTAGGAATATGTTCTTCTCTATATCCAAACTTTGTGTTGGTTCTAACGATTAATCTATTCCTTAGCAACACAGTAAAATAGAGAAGATAACGACGATGAGTTCTGTTTTTTGTTCAATTTCAATCTTGCTTGTGTTTCATAAAGCAAGATAATTGTTGTTGTAACATATTTATAAAACAAGATAGTTGTATTACAACTATCCATAATTACTCTGTATCGTTTACAAACTGAATTTGTAAACTGCAGATGATATAATAACCGGCCGTGTCAGTCATAAGTCATCCTACTAGTCGTGATCATGTTGTTATATTTTTATTATTAACTTGCAGACGTGCCATTCTTTAAAGGGTATTTTACAAAAATTCAAAGATGAATACCTTGTTTTCCAAAATATTATTAGAAATTATAGAATAGTAGAAAATATTGTTATTACAGAGTTAAGTAAGTGCCTTTGTGAACACCACATTAGCTGTATGTATGTCTTTCAGCCGTATGGAAGTACAGGGAGTTGGAACCTCTGACTCTTGAGCAAGCAACACACAATTGACCATGTGAGAAACACATCGTCTCACTTAATTCAGTTCCTGCTGTAGACAGGGTTTCCCCTTGCGACTTATTTACCGTCACTGCGAAACAGACGCTGAGTTACAACCGTTTGAATGGAAACGGATAGTTGTTAGGGATCAATGGTATGCGTGGTATACATACAAACTCCCCAGTATCACACCCAGTCATGATGTCCGCCTCTATGACGTATCTGTGCAGAGCATGAATTCGGAGTAGTGTCCCGTTGCACATTTTTGAGGCACTCAAGTTTATTTCCGCAAAGAAGTAATAATGTTGCTTTCTTGCGAAACACAGAAAACATCCAAATTGAATAAAACAGCCAAACTCTCTTATGATGTCCAGCCTTCACTCACTTCGTCTTTGTACCGTGCAGCAACAAAGCCTTTGTAATATATAATTATTAGTAAAGTAAGTCAGATATATGCTTGTGTAATGGTTTTTTATCCAAATTAAATTCTCAGCTTTTAGGAAATAAGCAAAAATTATCTTTCCTTACACTCTACAGTACTAACCCAACCTGTTTAAGAGAATTGGTGTTCTTGAAAAGAAATGTTGAAAAATTGAAAAGAAAGTTCTTGGAAAAATAAAATAAAATTTCTTTGTTTACGATACCAAATAAGTTTTTAAATAAACTCAAAAAGTCATTATGCTTAGTATTTTTGTGTAGTTTTAGTTCTTGTTCCTATTTATATCCAACAAGAACACTCATAGATTTTCAACTTCAGTGCTGATCTAGGTCTAGAAGTGTCGCTCATTTTCTTATTCAGTACCCATTTTATGTTGTACTATAGTCTTTTTTTAGTATCAATTGATTCAGTTGGCTAAGGTCTTCTAATTATGTTTTGACCAGGAAAGGAAAAGAGATCAAAGTTTCTTCCAAGTATGAAATTACTTAGGATGGAACTACAAGAAAGTTGGTGATAAAAAAGATCAAGCAGTAAGACATGTCCGATTACAAAAACTTCTTTAAAACTTTAAACTGAATGTACTTTTTAAATAAGTATTTGATTTCTTAATAGTTAAGTAATCTGCTTATCCATATTTCAATTTTTTTTTCTTAAATAAACAAAATTTCTAGTTACAAAATAAACTACAGTATGAATTAATATGTATGATAAATACATACATTAGTGTATTAATGTATGAATATTTGTTCACATTGTTTGAAGTAAATCAAACAATTTTACAATGTTTTTTGTTTTTAAAGAAAGATTGATTTAGGCAAATCATTGAGTCTAAGAAGAAAGTTTTTCACTTAAAATCGTCTTAACCAAAATGTTTATTTGTAAACTAGGAGATATTTTGAGCAAACCACATAGTAATATGGTTGAGCCTACATAGTAAGCCCTAAATTTTGGCTTATTCAAGAACCTTTAAGGAGTACTGCCTAAGGACCGACTACTTCACTTTCTCTCTGAGAGACATGATGTCATCAAAACAAGCACCCAGACCTACACCAAGTGAGAAAATATCGTAGACGCTATGCCATACTAATAGGTACCATTTACTTTATTTCTATTTTTCACTACATATTCACTACTAGGTACCCAGATCGCAAAGGGCCATTTAAAAAAACAACAAAATATTTAAAAAGAAAAAACCGAAATGACTAACATACGGCAAATCATCTCGACGCTCCTGATGGTTGCCTTAAAAAAAATGTAGTAAGCCTTAACTATATGAGAGGATAAAACGAGTCTCTCCGCAGGTCATCTAAGAAGGACAAATTACCACATAATATATCTTAGATGTCTTGATCCATAGGTTACCTAAAGAGTTACGCTTAGTGTATATAGAAAACCTACGAATGTACTTGAATATGTTCACTTTTATTCTTCCCATCCAAAAAATGTTAAAATTTCGTTTTTAGAAATATGTTTTTGAGGGCGTTAAGAGTGTGCTCTCCTGAATTCCTTATTGAAGAGATTAACATTAGGTCAATTGCCCTATCATTAAAATACCCCTCCTCTTATATCGATTTAGCTTTGAAGGGTGATAAAAAAACTTTCTCTAATACTTCAACAGAGCCCCCTTCATTGTCAAATTCTATAATTTTACCGTATCATGATTCATTGGACCCCCTTCCAAGACTAGCCAAACAACTTGATTTTAATATAGTGTTTTCTAATCGTAATAACGTGGGTAATATGTTAATAAAAAACTCTCCCAGGGAATTGGAGCCGGTGGTATTTATAAAATTCCGTGCAAAAATTGACATAAAATTTATATTGGTCAAACTGGTAAATCATTAAGGACACGTGTAAAACAACACCAATACAACATAAGTAGACAGGAAAAAAGTAGCGCCTTATTCTTGCATATAAACAATGAAAATCATCATATTGATTGGACAGGAGCTAAATTCACTACCTATGAAAAATCGATGGTGTTAAGAAATATTATTGAATCGTCTCTAATTAAATTTAATAAGTCAAATATCATAAACATTAGTAACGGTCTCTTCAAACTTGATACTTTTGTTACGAGGGCAATAGCCTCTTCTAACAGGGTTGACAGCCAGCGGATAGTTTTTTACTCTTTCTTACTGTACTCCTTTGTTTCCTCAAACATCCCTTTCTGGACATTAGTCCTTTCTTGCGCTTTCACCCTTTTAAAATACCACTCTTCCCTCCCACTCATTTTTAAAAAAAAATTCTTTTAAAAATAATAAATGAAATTTTCCTACATCTTAAATTAAAAATTATCTGAAAACATTATTTATTACATGTTTTTGACATTTCAGACAAAAACTTGGAAAAGTTTTTAAAATACTAAAAATATTTCCAAGTTCTAAATGGGAAAATTTTTCTTAAGTATTAAATGTAGGAGGTCAGATAATCTATGTAAGAGATCCACGGACTATTGGAGAAAAAGCCATGCTCTCTTGTAGGAAATTATTTCGTATAAGCAAATTTTCTCGTTGGATTTTCATAATGTTATTACTGCTGTAGTTATACTAATGACTGTATATCCATTAATTGTTTGACATACAAAAAAGGCTTATCTATTCATAAGTGGATCAATCACTATCTGTACTACTTCAGGAATGAAAGAGTAATAAACATCTCCCATTTAGACGATTATATTATGCTTAAATGAGACATTATATATTATATACCCAAGAAGTTTTATATTATGTTTACTTATAGTAAAGTTGAGTGTAGGCCACTCCAGATTTTTGAAAAACAAAATATATCCGAATGTTTTAAAAATATGAATATATTTTTCATTTATTGGAGTTGTAACCTCAAAAATAATGGCAGATTTTCAAAACTATTGAATCAGCAATTTAGGAGGAAAAAATAGTCTAAAACAGGTTTTTGGCAAAAAAAAAGTGACTTTTCCATCATGCATAATTGATCCCAAACAATAAAGATCAGCTACACTATTAGGCCCATTTTTTTTGTAAAATATCAAGTTGATCTATCAAAGATTCTGGACTGTAGCGTGTCCACAAACTTTGGATACTCGTATATACACACCCACCTATCCACACACACAAACATAAACAAAAAAAAACTTCATAAAACGACATCTAGGACCACAAACATTTAATTCTGTCAAAATCTCGAGATCAAATTTTTTCACTATCACTGTACTCTACTAAAACCGAACATATTCACGTTGGCAACAATTGGATCTGTACCATCAGAAAAGAACTAATAATTTAACGAAAAAACTCACAGAGTAATTTACACCAATACCCATCAAAAATGGCAAAACGGAAGGTGGACACTGAGAACTAGTGGTTTCAAACAAGGTGGGAGTCGGACTACATGTTCACGGAGCTAGCTGGAAAACCTCTGTTTTCTTCTGTGTGAAGAAAGTGTAGCGGTAATAAAAGAGGATAATCTGAGACGGCATCATGAAACGAAACACGCAGACAAAGTAAAAAATATGGAAATGGCATTGAGGTGGTAGCATTGAACGTCTGTTCAGAGTTGTTGGCGCATTATCCACTTTCCCTTTGTCCTTGCACCTTCAACAGCCAAATATCTCTGTCAAAAAGGAGGAAAGTGGATTCAGATAGTAGGATTATAATTTCAACAATTGTCGGATTTCAACAATTGACTTATTCTTTTCTGTATTAATTATTGGTATTAGTACAAAATGACTTATTGCTAGTTCTATGTAATTTTCCAATTATCTTACTGGCCCGGCCCGCTGGAGGTCAGATTAAGCTCTATTTGGCCCGCAGACCAAAATGAGTTTGACATACCTGCTCTAGACCATACCTTGTTGAGAGAACCCGCACAGCTCTAGTCCAGTTAACTTCATACAGAACACCATTCTGAGATTGAGTTCATTTATCAGTCAATTTAAAATTTGCTTATGCCATCATGATTAACAAGAAGAGAAAATCTCCACGTGACGTAAATGGCTATAGATCTAACATATCAGCTTAATTTCCTTTCCTGTTAGAATATTTCAGACACATATACTACCAGAACTAGTGGCCTACTTAAGCCCTTCTACTGAATAAATAAGTTGGCTTCTTATCAGAGCATTCCATCCACAGAGTCATTGATAATCCCTTGAGAGCCTATGAAAATAAAATTTTACCTTAGACTATACAGAGATGTGACACAATGGACTTAGACATTAAATGATCATATATTATAATTTCTAGAATATATATACACTTTCAATATAATCACCATTAATTATGCTGAAAGTAGCCATGATAGAATGGTATATCATTACCAAGTATATGTAATAAAATCATCTCATTCATAAAGAGATTTAGTACACAAGAGACAGCAAACCTGAAATAAAAACAAATATTTATTATACCATATCTTTTGAACATGTTATTTAAATATAACATATATTTATTTGTGAGAGAACACATTAAACGATGATATATTATTCTTTGTAGAATATTTATACAACTTTAATATAATCACCATTTACTATGGTGAAAGTAGGCATCATATACTGGTATAAAAAGATTTCACATAAACACGTGAAACAACAATCAATGATCAAACCACAATAAGAAATGGGAAAACAAGACTAAGATCTTTCAACCGTAACAAGCGGTCTTCGTCAGAGTCAAAAACCCAACTGTTGGGTTTTTGACTCTGACGAAGACCGCTTGTTACGGTTGAAAGATCTTAGTCTTGTTTTCCCATTTCTTATTGTGGTTTGATCATTGATATACTGGTATATGTGTACTGAAGTATATGTAATAAAATTATCTCATTTTTAAAAGATTTAGTACACAAGAGACAGCAAACCTGAAATAAAAATAAATATTTATTATACCATATCATTGCAACATGTTTTATACATATGACATATGTATATTTTACACAGTACACATTAAATGATTATATATTATAATATGTAGAATATATATACACTTTTAATATAATCACCATTTATTATATTGAAAGTAGCCATAATAGAAAGGTATCTATTTACGAAGTATGTGTAATAAAATCATCTCATTAATAAAGAGATTTAGTACACAAGAGACAGCAAACCTGAAATAAAATAAATATTTATTATGCCATATCTTCTCAACATGTTTTTTACCTATAACATATAACTATTTTAGACAGAAATCATTAAATGATCATATATTATACTTTGTAGAATATATATACACTTTCAATATAATCACCATTTATTATGGTGAAAGTAGCCATGATAAAATGGTATAAATTTCTGAAGTATGTTTTATAAAATCATATCATTCATAAAGACATTTAGTACACAAGAGACAGCAGACCTGAAATAAAAATAAATATTTATTTTACCATATATTTTCAACATATTTTTTATCTATAACGTATGTCTATTTTACACAGTACACATTAAATGATCATATATTATACTTAGTAGAATATATATACACTTTTAATATAATCACCATTTACAATGGTGAAAGTAGCCATCCTAGAATGGTATATTTATGAAGTATGCTTTATAAAATCATGTCATTCATAAAGACATTTTGTACACAAGAGACAGCAAACCTGAAATAAAAATAAATATTTATTAAATCCATGTCTTTGCGACACGTTTTTTACCCATAACATATGTCTATTTAGGTTAGAACACATTAAAATATGACATATTATAATTTGTAGAATATGTATGCACTTTTACTATAATCACCATTTATTATGGTGAAAGTAGGCATGATATCCTGGTATATGTGTACTGAGGTATATGTTATAAAATTATCTCATTTTTAAAAGATTTAGTACACATGAGACAGCAAAACTGAAATAAAAATAAATATTTATTATACCATATCTATGAAACATGTTTTTTACCATAACATATGTCTTTTTTGACAGAACACATTAAATTATGATATAAATACTTGGTAGAATATGTATACACTTTTATTATGTTCAACATTTATAATGGTAAAGTAGCCATGCTAAAATTCTATATATTTATAAGTATGTGTAATAAAATCATCTCATTCATAAAGAGATTTAGTACACAAGAGTCAGCAAACCTGAAATAAAAATAAATATTTATTTTACCATATATTTTCAACATATTTTTTATCTATAACGTATGTCTATTTTACACAGTACACATTAAATGATCATATATTATACTTTGTAGAATATATATACACTTTCACTATAATAACCATTTGTTATGGTGAAAGTAGCCATACTAAAATGATATATATTTATAAGTATGTGTAATAAAATCATTTCATTCATAAAGACATTTAGTACACAAGAGACAGCAAACCTGAAATAAAAATAATATTTATTATACCATATCTGTTCAATATGTTATTTACCTATAACATATATCTATTTAGGCCAGAACACATTAAATTATGACATATTATACCTTGTAGAATATATATACACTTTCAATATAATCACTATTTATTATGGTGAAAGTAGCCATGATAGAATGGTATATATTTTTGAGGTATGTTTTATAAAATCATGTATGTATGAGATCATTCATAAAGAGATTTAGTACACAAGAGTCAGCAAACCTGAAATAAAAATAAATATTTATTTTACCATATATTTTCAACATATTTTTTATCTATAACGTATGTCTATTTTACACAGTACACATTAAATGATCATATATTATACTTTGTAGAATATATATACACTTTCAATATAATAACCATTTGTTATGGTGAAAGTAGCCATACTAAAATGATATATATTTATAAGTATGTGTAATAAAATCATTTCATTCATAAAGACATTTAGTACACAAGAGACAGCAGACCTGAAATAAAAATAAATATTTATTATACCATATCTCTTCAATATGTTATTTACCTATAACATATGTCTATTTAGGCCAGAACACATTAAATTATGACATATTATAATTTGTAGAATATATATACACTTTTAATATAATCACTATTTATTATGGTGAAAGTAGCCATGATAGAATGGTATATATTTTTGAGGTATGTTTTATAAAATCATGTATGTATGAGATCATACATAAAGAGATTTAGTACACAAGAGACAGCAAACCAGAAATAAAACTAAATATTTATTATATCATAACCTTTCCTCATTTTTTTACGTATAACATAAGTCTACTTTTGACAGTACACATTAAATGTTCATATATTATACTTTGTAGTATATATACACTTTCAATATAATCACCATTTATTATGGTGGAAATAGCCATGATATAGTGGTATATGTGTACTGAAGTATATGTTATAAAATTATCTCTTTCTTATATATTTAGTACACATGAGACAGCAAAACTGAAATACAATTAATAATTATTATACTATATGTTTACAACATGTTTTTTCCCTATTATATATGTCTATTTTGACATTACACTTTAAATGATCATATACTGTCTTTGCAATATATATATACGCTTTCTATATAATCACTATTTATTATGGTGAATGTAGGCATGATATACTGTTATATATTTACTGAAATATGTGTTATTAAATCATCTCATTCCCAAATCATGTACAATACATACAACAGGAAACCTGAATTAAAAATAAATATTTATTATACCTTATCTTTACCACATGATAGATACTTATAATATATGTTATTTTTGACACGTCAAACGAACATATATTGTAGTTCGTAGAATGTATATACTCTTCTTATATAATCACCATATATTATAGTGAAAGTAGGGATGAAATACTGGTTATATATTTACTGAAATGTGTGTTATAAAATCATCTCATTCCCAAAACATTTACACACATAAGATAACTTGAAATTCATAGCCTGAAATAAAAATAAATATTTGTTATATCATATCTTTTCAATATGTTTTTTAGACTTAATATATGTCTATTTTTGACAGTACACGTTAAATGAACTTGTATTCTACTTTGTAGAATATATATACTCTTTCAATATGATCACCATTTATTATGGTGAAAGTAGGCATGATATACTGGTATATGTTTACTGAATCATATGTTATAACATTATCTTAGTCCTAATACATTTACTACTCATAAGAAAGCAAAACAGAAATAAAAATAAATATTTATTATACCATATCTTTTCAACATGTTTTTTACCTATAATTTATGTCTATATTTGACAGTACACGTTAAATGATCATATATTGTACTTAGTAGAAGGTTTCTACACTTTCTATATAATCTCCATTTAGTATGATGAATGGAGGCAGGATGTACTGGTATATAGTCGCTGAAGTAGTTTTTATAAAATCATTTTATTCCTATTACAATTACTACTCATAAGGCAGTTATCTTGAAATGGAAATAAAAATTCATTATTCCATATATTTCCAAAAATATCCATATAATATATGTGTATTTTTGACTGTATATGTTAAATGAGTATATATTGTACTTTGTGGAATGTATATACCCTTTCTATATAATCACGATTTATTATAGTGAATGTACCCAATATGTACTGGTATCAATGATCAAACTACAATAAGAAATGGGAAAACAAGACTAAGATCTTTCAACCGTAACAAGCGGTCTTCGTCAGAGTCAAAAACCCAACTGATTTGAGTTGGGTTTTTGACTCTGACGAAGACCGCTTGTTACGGTTGAAAGATCTTAGTCTTGTTTTCCCATTTCTTATTGTGGTTTGATCATTGATTGTTGTTTCACGTGTTTATGTGAAATCTTTTTATGTACTGGTATATATTCACTTAAGTATGTGTTATAAGATCATTTCATTCCTAATACATTTACTACACATAAGGCAGTAAACCTGAATTAAAAATAAATATTTATTATACCATATCTTTGCTATATTTTTTTTTACCTATTATATATGTCTATTTTTGACTGTACACGTTTAATAAGCCTATATTGTAGTTTGTAAAATGTATTATACCTTTTTTGTATAATCAAATGTTATTGAGACTGTAGACTTAAAATTGTGATATACTTTACTGTAATACATGTTATAAACACTTTTCACAACCAAAGGAATATCGTACATAAGACAGGTAACCTGTACAAGAAATATAAGATATTATGGTAATCTTTTAAATATTTATTATACTTGGAATCCTTTATGATGTATGTGATAGATACAATATATATATATGAATAAATTGTCCTTTTTCTAATGTTATACTCACTCAATTTTCTCGATCCTTTATTATCACATAATAGACTTGATAATTCATTGATTATTCTAAATAAATATTATGCATATAACGTCTATGATACCTGAAATAAAAATATTAATTGATTATAAGAGATTATTTAAAAAATTTGTATACCTTTAGTTATTATGATATCTGAAACAGTACACTTTGAATTGCGGTAAATTGTATTATCTGGGATGTTATACATACTTTTCATAACTCTACTACTTATTATTGAGGCAGATGCCTTGAGATATACAGTGGAACCTCTACATACGAGATTAATTCGTACCCGGATCGTGCGCGTATCTAGAATTTCTCGTATCTAGAGCGAATTTTTCCCATAAGAAATAACTGAAAACCAATTAATTTGTTCCCGGCCTCCCAAAATCATTCAAGTTAACCCTAAATAACTATGAACACATCTTCCTGATTACTAAAAACACATTCAAATAGTGACTGAACATAAAAATACAGTAATAAGATAAATAAGATGATATTAACGAAATAAAATGCGAGTTTATTATGAGCATTTATTATTAGCACTTCCACTTGAAATTAAAGTTAACTTTATGAAAAACTAAATTTTTTTACGGCACTAATTTATTTATGCACTTTTTTCTGCTTTTTAACATTACTGTATCAGTTTTTACTTTTCTTCGCTTTCTTTTGCCCTTTTAGCTGGAATCGCAACACTTTCACTTTCTATAGGTCTTTTGAAGGAAAAATTTATTCAAGGAGGTTTGTCTCTGCCTCCCTTTCAAAATGTTACGGAAATTTGTAAGGCAAGTGTCATTAAAAAGTGTCATTAAAACTTGGCCACCTAGCGGACCATGTGGGAATTCTCGTAACTTGGATTTTCTCTCGTATGTAGAGCAAGATTTTTGCTCGAAAGACCTCTCGTATCTCGAGTTTCTCGTAAGTAGAGTAGCTCGTATGTAGAGGTTCCACTGTATATCAATACACCTTAATATTGATATATATCAATGATGAGATGTATTATCAATGTCATATTCATTGACTGAATTAGATTTTTTTAACATGTTCTTATCTAAAATATCTATGATATATACGACACTAAACCTGAAATAGAAATGTAATTATTATTTATCTGTTAAACATTTTTTATAGCTCTACCATTTATGAAATGGGATTGCCATGTAATGTGATGGTACACTTAAAGTGACAATACAATATACTATGTAGAATATTATACACTTTTTAAACCACTACCATTTATTATCAGATAATAAATTTGAAATACTACTGTTTATTTACTAGATTACATCTCCTAAGAACGTTTCTTACCTAAAACATTTATGATACAGAAGACAGAAAACATAAGAAATAATTATATTTATTATATGACATCTTTAAAAAAGGTTTTATACATATACAATTTATGATTTTTGTTATAGTGAACTGTATATGATGACATATTGTATCAGGTGGAATGTTACATACACGTTTCATACCTCCACCACTTATTATTGAGGTATATGTCTTGAATGGTGATATACATTCACTTTATTACATCTTATAAACACTTTTCATACCTAAAGTATCTATGATTCAAAAGACAGTAAACTTGAATTAAAAATTATAATTGTTATATGACACCATTTAAAACGTTTCATACATCCTCCATTTGTAATATTTGAGATAACATATTCACTTGAAAGGTGATATATTGTAATATGCGGATTCTTTTTCGCAAGCTTTATATCTCTGGCATTAATTTTTGAGACTACAGTCATAATATGGCAAAATATACTTACTATATTAAATTTTTTAACTGAAACATCTATGATGCATGAGATATTTGAGCAAAACAATATAATAATGTATTATTATCACAAGATCATTTAAACGTTTTATGATATTTGAGAAAGTACACTTAGTATTATATACAGCAATAAGTCCAATATTGTATAAACGCTTTATACGTTCACCATTTATATTAGAGGTTGTAGTTGAAATGGTTTATATATTACATAACCATTTAGTTGGTACATTACATCTTATAAACTCATTTCATAGGTTGGCTATTACAGGTTTTATAACCTCACCAGTTTGACACAGTACACTGTAATTGATGAAATAGTTCAATATGTAGATTGTTTTACACAAGTTTATCCCTCTTCCAATAATACTTGAGATGGTAACTATAGAATTTGACAATGAAGGGGGCTCTCTTGAAGTATTAGAGAAAGTTTTTTTAGCAAAAGTTTTAGTTCGATTTAGCTTTGAAGGGTGATAAAAAAACTTTCTCTAATATTTCAACAGAGCCCCCTTCATTGTCAAATTCTATAATTTTACCGTATCATTATTTATTGGACCCTCTTCCAAGACTAGACAAACAACTTGATTTTAATATAGTGTTTTCTAATCGTAATAACGTGGGTAATATGTTAATAAAAAACTCTCCCAGGGAATTGGAGCCGGTGGTATTTATAAAATTCCGTGCAAAATTGACATAAAATTTATATTGGTCAAACTGGTAAATCATTAAGGACACGTGTAAAACAACACCAATACAACATAAGTAGACAGGAAAAAAGTAGCGTCTTATTCTTGCATATAAACAATGAAAATCATCATATTGATTGGACAGGAGCTAAATTCACTACCTATGAAAAATCGATGGTGTTAAGAAATATTATTGAATCGTCTCTAATTAAATTTAATAAATCAATTATTATAAACATTAGTAACGGTCTCTTCAAACTTGATACTTTTGTTACGAGGGCAATAGCCTCTTCTAACAGGGTTGACAGCTAGCGGATAGTTTTTTACTCTTTCTTACTGTACTCCTTTGTTTCCTCAAACATCCCTTTCTGGACATTAGTCCTTTCTTGCGCTTCACCCTTTTAAAATACCACTCTTTCCTCCCACTCATTTTAAAAAAAAATTCTTTTAAAAAAAATAAATGAAATTTTCCTACATCTTAAATTAAAAATTATCTGAAAACATTATTTATTACATGTTTTTGACATTTCAGACAAAAACTTGGAAAAGTTTTTAAAGTACTAAAAATATTTCCAAGTTCTAAATGGGAAAATTTGTCTTAAGTATTAAATGTAGAAGGAGGTTGTTAGGGTTGAAAGATCTTAGTCTTGTTTTCCCATTTTCATACTGTGGTTTGATCATTGAATCATAAAGTATAATAAGTACAAGTATAGCACATATAGTATATAAAAAATAGTGATGGAAAACAATACCAAAGAACATTATTTATGAAAAAATAGTTAAACCTTAGTATGATGAGCGTAATTTTGGGTTCCTAGTTTAGATTATATTTATTTACTTATTTATTTTTACATCATTGCGTTAAAAATATCAACCTCATAGGTTATATCTCCAAAAGATTTTAAATTCCTTTCAAAATTAAGCGGCTAGAAAAAAGTCCTATCAATATTACACTCATGGTTTCAGAAATGATTTAAACACATACATGAAGTATGGGATTTTATAATACATCGTTAAATATAAATACTTCTTTGTACTAAAAATGTGTTTATTATTTATTCTTGAGATATAAAAATCAATACTATCTTTCATTTGTTGCCTGTGTTTACAGCTAGCAAATTAATACTTTAAATTTTAATATTTTTAAATCCAAGTTTGACTTATAGTTCTAAAAACAGTTTAAAATAATCTGCCGTGTTGAAAAATCACATTCCAAACAACAGATACATAGTTTTTTAAGTCAAATTCATACATTATGCAATTTTTTGGAATGATTTCTATCTGAATACAGTATAATTTGCTTAGAAAAACACGGAATGCAAATTAAAAGTGCAGGTAAAATATTTTATTACAAAAAGGTGTATTTATTTGCAACTGATAACCAATTAATTAAAACTGATTTAATGTAAAGGATATTATTTACATAAATGACAATCTATAATTGTAGATTCAAAGCATGATATAAGATATAATTAGATATATGTCTGTGTAATTATAAAACATGTATGTACATACATATAACTGTTTTATAAACAAATTATATCACTCACCTCAGTCATCGAGAAGTTCAAGATTATGTTTCTCAACCTAATCACCAATAAACATAAGATCTATTAAGTTAAAGCAAAATGAAATAATAATAAACTTGTTTTATTATTATTATTAAAATAATAATAATAAAACCGCTTGTTACGGTTGAAAGATCTTAGTCTTGTTTTCCCATTTCTTATTGTGGTTTGATCATTGATTGTTTTAATAATGTTAAAACCATCAATTCTGAATCAACCATATTAGCTCCCATCAATGGCAACCTCAATAACAACAAATAATACATACAACAAGAAGTTTAATATGTTGATCAAAAAGGAGGGATGGAACACCAACTGCAGTGATGTATAAATATAAAAACAAATATCTTCAGTGTGTCCTTCGGAACTATAATAACCAAATAACATCTAATTTGAAGTGGAGGTAACTAATTTTTTTTTGCAAATGTACCTATATATGTTTTGTAAAAAAATATTTAAAAATTAGTTCATATATATTTTAAAAAATATTACGCAGAAAACATCTGCATTTTTCTTACTTCTGATGACGAACGTCATAACGGCCATACTATCACTATACAGGCTACCATTAAACAATACAACCAAAAATTAATTACTTTGAAGGGTATTATCTCTTTGTGCATGACGTTTTAGGGATAAAAAAAAGGTATGAAATTGATATCAAAATCATCAGGTTATATTATTTCGATATCATAATGTTTCATTTGTTATACTCGTACATACTTCATTGCTTAGCTGAAATTTTCAACCCTAAGTTAATTAAGAGTAACTGTTATATTTTTTTCTAAATTAATAAATATAACCAGAATTATCTCCTGATCTTTAGGGATAGGTTTTCCTGAGGGTAAGTCCAGGTCACCCGGGGTTGTTTAAAAGGTCCCATATGGTGACCCACTTGCCTTATTTTATGGCTTCATTTAATCACGCCAGTCTTACCATTGCAAATTTATAAAGGAAACACCACAAAAGGATTTAACACGCCTCTCATTGTATGTAGATATCAACAAATGAATACTTTAAAACACGGTTTTTGGAGCGTATTTTTTTACAACATTCAACATTCGCACACACTTTAAGGAACCAATTATATGCAAAAGTCGATAGTTTAATGTATTGTAAAAGGATAATTAGTGTAAGGATCTAATACATTAGTGTGGTAATATTAGATCTACCACAGTTGTGAACAAAAAAAAATCTCAGAGAGGCGTGGTATTCTTGTGATTAGTTGTCGATTACCTACTGAATCTATATAAATAAAATAATGATTTTGTCTGTACATTGCTTAGAACTGACTCATTTCAAGTTTTCATTACGTTTCATACATTCGAGAAACCGAATCCATCCTTAGAAAATTTCTGTCGGTTTGTCCGCAAAATTTTGTCACAAGTAAACTCAGCCACCATGAGACATATCAAGCTGAAACTTTTACAGTAGATTTGTGTATGTCTAACTTAAAATATAGGCTCTGAATTGATTGGAAATTCAACGTAGAAGTGAAGTTATGGACGTTTAAAGCAAAAACGTTTGTCACAAGCAAAATCAGCCACCATAAGACATGGCGATCTGAAACTTTGACACTGGATTTGTGTATGCCTAACTTAAAATACGGGCTCTAAATAGATTCATAATTCAGTACAGAAACGAAGTTATAGGGCTTTAAGCGTATTTTCCTAACTTCACAGACAAGTTTGTTTTGAAAATACACAGGTGTGGCAAGTAGATATTTTTTGTTGATTTTAATTTCATTGGAGCATATGAATATATTGCGTATCTGACATCATTGAAAAGGTGTTTTCCAGAGTTGAGGATGTACTATCTATTAAGAATAAATAGTTTTGTGAACGAGCAATTCTCAACCATTAATATGAACAGGCAGGAAAAATCAACAAACACGTTCTTACGCTATATCATACCGAGGAAAGAACTTACAAGTCAGTAAAGAGAGTGATTAGTGATGAGGAAGCAGTTCATTATTTAACTAAATTTGAAGACTAAATTTATATCACCTGGACTGCCTACTAATGAGTAAAAATTTAAAGTAGAAGCACCAATCTTGCTGCAATTTAGAAGCATTCTCAAATTTCATGTTACGAAACGTGAGTGCCCCAAAACTGCGCAACGGGATACGACTCTGAGTTCGTGCTCTACACAGATATGCCATAGAGGCGGACTTAATGACTGGGTGTAGTACTGGGGAGTCTGTGTGTATACCACGCATACCATTGATTCCGAGCCACTATCGGTTTCCGTTGAAACGATTGGAAAGTCCTGTCAGAGTCAATTTCACAATGACGTTAACTAAGTCGCAAGGGGAAACTGTAGTTTACTTGCTCAAAAGTCATAGGTTCCAACTGTTTGTTCTTCCATGAACCTTAAGGACAGTCAGCTAATGTGGTGTATACAGAGGCATTTGCTTAACACTGTACTAATAATGATATTTTCTACTATTCTATAATTTCTAATTATAGTATTAGTAAAATACTATAATTGGTATGGTATTCCATGGTATTTTGTAGTACCCAGTATAATAGAATTTTTGATTCCGTCAAAGACGGGTACGTTTGCTGGTACTTTATATAATAATGGTTATGATACGCAAGGATATGAAGAAGACCTTATAATAGAAGGAATAATGCATAACACAGCTATTTTTCAGATAATGCAGAATGCTATCCACATTTTGTTGAAAGATGGGTAAATGAGAAAAGTCTGGGTCCAGAACTACCGAAAACAGTCCTTACATCTTTCTGAATGAGAAGAAAGTTTAACTAAAAACCATCAAAGTTAAGGACATACCCTTGGAGGTTTTCCAAATTGGAAAAGCTAAGTTAAAGTGGAAAAAAACCACAATGTTCTGCTATAAGAGATGATGTCAAAGAATGAATTCTTTAATGTGGTTTAAAAAAGCATTAATAATGTGGTAAAACTAATGATACCACAGCATCGGCTGTGTGATACACAAAACTAAGTGTGTAGGGATAACTGCATCAATTACTATCTGTACTACCTTCAGGATTGAAAGACTTGGTGTGTTTGTTTATGTTTCTGTCAAAAATGGTCAATTTTCTGTTTATATTTCAAAATGGAAAAACTCTATGGGAGATAAAATATTAAACAAATTAAAATAGAATGAAGTATTAATAGTATGATGTATATGTTAGATACAATGGCCTTCATAAATTATTTTACAAGGGGCCTCCAGGAGAGCCGAAACGGTTACCTGGATGGAACGCTTTGAGATACCAATAAAAGGACTCTAGTCTGAGTGATAAATTAACAATGAAGACAGTGTAAATAATTTGAATTTCTTGTCAGACCTTGGAACACGTGGGAATGAGTTAGTAAACAATTTGAAAATGTTTGGAACTATATAAGTATCCTGCATTGGCAAGCATTTTTTGCACTGCACACCTAGTCTTTCAGAGGAGTGGAACTGACAAATAAATCAAGAAGAAAGCAGTTAAAAGTTGTCAAGAAGAGCTGAACCCAAGTTAGTTTAAAAGGCTCATTACAATTCTATTTACATTTTTAAAGAACATTTATATCTTCAAAGAGAAATTTAAAAAATTGTATATAGAGCATCTATCAGAAGCTTGTCTGCTTAACTAGTATGCATGAAAGCCGTATTTAAAATTATAAAAAGAATGCAGACTCTTTGTCCAGAAGAGATAGAAACTTTCGATTAGATTACATCTGTATATGAGCCAATCACCTTGAAATGTATAAAGATTTTGATCAAATCATACCTAAAACTGTAGAAGTGAGGAATACTCCTGTAAGTACAATTATGAAAGTTATTAAAGAACTGAAACCTGAAGTTGAATTTAATTATGACAGTGGGTTGTAAAGTAGGACAAGTTTAGAAGTGGAGTGTCAAGTCCTATTAGATTTAGGCTCTGAGTTAAATAATTTTAATAACATGTCAAATAGATGAATGACTTCTTTTCTTTTACTGACAACATTATTATAGTCACATGTAAACATATTATACACAACTGATTAATATGCATGTATAGTCAGTCACATTAAAACAAAATAAATTGTATGTTAGATTGGCGTTAATTGTTTTTTTACATTTAAAAATTCTATTCTTATTTAATCTCATATTAATTTTTACATTTACACACATAATATCTGGTGTGGAAATCTTAATGCAGTGATATCAAGAATGTATTCAAACTTTAATCAGAGTAGGAATAAATTAAAGGAATTTTCAAATTTCTAAAACAACAAAAAAGTTGGGTTTTTTTCAATAAAAGGGAAAAACTTTGAATTAGGATTGAATGTGAAAGTTTACTTATAGTAAAGTAGAGTGTAGACCACTGCAGATTTTTTGTTTATAATCACAGGTCATCCATCCACTGTTGTTCACTTGTTATTAATGTTTACTTTCTTGTTAATGAGGCTGAATCATTAAAATAAGGCAACTAAAATAGATAATAATAATAATGTAATAAATACTTTATTAATAGTGGATTTCAATGACATTTTTCAACAGTTGACTGTGAAATATTTAACAGCCATATGTACTTTATTTAAACAGCAATAAACTAAAGCTGTTTACTTCTTTAGAGAGTTGGGCAACCTTCAGTACTTTACTTTATAAAATTGCAATCCACATTCTTTAGCGATTCAGTTCTAATATAATTCAATTATAATATCAACTTGTATTTACTTGTTAAGTGCTTTTGTTTTCTATTGTCTATTTCATGCAAATAAATTTCTATTTCACACTTGTCCTAGAGCAAGAATGCAAAAGTAGAAGTTGAAACAAAAGAAACGAACTGGCGGCTGAATTTTAACTAAATAAATCAATAATCAAATATGTATACTTAAAAGTTAGGGAGTTTCTTTATAAGGTAACTTCTTAAGAATTCCAAAGAGTTCTTTACTTTTGAAAACTTCTAATATGTATTTATTTAATTGAGTAACCTTAGTTTAAATATTATTAGTTCTCCTTAATTTTTAATTCAATGGCTTAATGGTGATTACTAGTGCAATAAATGATATTTAGAATGACACAGTTAAATAAATTCATCATGCTTAAGTTTGAGAACCGTTTACTTATAGTGAAGTTCAATGTAAAATCAGTTTTTTTTTTATACAAAGGATCCTTTTTTTTAACATTTTTGAACAAAACACTCTTGATCAAGTGGTTTAAAAAAAACTAATTTAAATTTAACTAAACACTTAACAAGTTTTAGTAAGTTTCAAAATAAAATACTCTTTGGAATTCTTAAGTTACTACATAAAGGAACTCTCTTACTTTTATTTATTAACACTTATCAATTGTATCCATTTGGTTCAAATTAAGTGACCATTAGTTGACTTAATCAAGAGTGTTCAGTTCAAAAATGTTTTAAAAAAAAGAGCGTTCTTTAGTAAAGAAAAAAAAATTACTTTTACATTGATCTTCACTATAACTACACATATTTTTAAACTTAATTTACTAAGTCATATTAATAATCATTTATTAAACTTGTATTTCTCATTAATACATGAAATTAAAATTAGAATATCTTTTTAAATTTAAAAGGTTAACTTAGCTAGAATTATTTCATCAATTTCAACCAATTTAAGATGTAAATCTATTGAATAGCTTGTCTCTTAAAATAATATCTAGAATTGACGATTAGGACACCCTCTGCTCTTTTTCATTGAATGGGTTTTACAATTTCTTAAAAATATGGACCATCGTTCATGTGAAACTGGTGTGGAAATCTTTTTTACCATACCATTCCCGTTGATTATTCTTCCTAGAAAGTGTTTATCTTTCCTCTTAGATAAATAAATAAAAGCTTGTTTGGCTATAATATTTATTTATTTGAATTCCCTTCCATAAAATCAATGACCAATTTTCGGTCATTGAAATCATTAAATTCCTCTGTAATAATACTCACAACACTTAATAAAATGTACATAAATTGAAATAAAAACAATTATAAAACTATTCAATCATAAATTTTCAGACATTAATAAAAATTTGGAATGGCCTACAACCAAAGGATTTTTTTATTTTGTTTTAATGTGACTGACTAAACATACAAATTAAACAATATGTATATTTTGTTTACATATGGCTATAATTTTGTCATTATATTTCTAAAACTACAATTTTCTTTCAGTCAATTCACTGAAAAAAATTCTAAGTCAATGTAAATAAATGTACGCAAATCCAACAAGTATTGCAAGTGATCCGTTAGACGAGAATAAATTATAATTTTTATAATTAAACTAGCTGATCTACCCGGCTTTACCTGGGAAACAATTTAATTCCAACTCTAATAATAGATTACATATAACGAAAACAATTTAAATTTTTTATAGTTCCGTTACACTTAACTTTTTTGACATAAACGAAATTAATACAGAATTAAAATTATAGATTAAGCAAAAAAGATATAATCTAACTGATTATAAATTACACACATTGTCTAATACAATTGGTAGTTGATAGTTTAGATTAAACAAATAATAAAAAGAATATTTTTTGCCGAACAATACATCAAGAAATGTTGAAAGCCCATTAAATGTGATATGTCTATTATATGTGATATTAAATGTTAAATTGTACCTACATTTTTCATTATATTATGTTAAGAATTGTGTTTATACACACAAATACATACAGTGATTAAGTTTTATACACGTACATTTTGATTTGAATATTTCTTGATTAATATTTTACGCTGTATATATTACCTTACAAGCTTTACTGATGCAGACATAGATCTGATCATGAACATCTTCTAGCTAGATATCATCGATATATAATAACTTATCTTTTTGCTTATATGGAGTAGGGCCGGATACTAATTACTAATAATTTAGTAACAATTACATATTTTAAACAAACGAATTAATCAATCAGAAATAAATAAGCAAGCCTTAAATCCATTAAACTTTAACAATGCATTAGCCAAAAGATTTGAATTATAGTTCAAATACTATCTCTAATATTCGTAATACTATCATGCATACTTAAAGTTAATAAGTTATTATTTAACGCATAACTTTCTTTGATGCTTAAAGTAAGTTAAACCAATTAGATATGAAAAGTTAATGGTAAACAATTGATAATAACTGAAGCTTTGTTAAAGTTGATAAGAAACCCATATAAAATTACAATAATTGTCTTTAATATCAATCTGAAAACAATAATAACATTTCTGGTACCTGGTTATTTCCAATTGAACAAAAATGTGGAAATATTATAAGTTGCTTATTCATAAAGAATAACCAACCTGCGGCTGCCATTACCAATTAAAGGCAAAATGTAAACAAACAGGTTATACAGCAAACCTTATCTATTATAATATTTTTGAGATATTACCTGAACCACAACTCTGATTTTTAAAAAACTTTCCATAAACCTTCCGGGGGATATACCTAATAATTTCCTAAATTTTCACTGCGATTGGATGTATGGTTTTTGAATCTATCGAGTACAAACAGACATATATTCATTTTTATATAAATAGATTGAATAAATATTTATTCGGTTTTTATGCCTTTATTCTCTTTTGGAGAATGGAAATTTCACAGACCTTTTCCATAAATTGCTAATTTTCTCTTCAATATTTTGGCAAAATTTCATTGATCTGTAATGAGCCGTTTAGCTCGTGAAAGAAACATTTTTTAAAACAGAAATTTTACTATATTACTATACTATACCATAAATAATATACTATACTATATTACTATACCGCCCCTTGCTTCAAGTAAATTTGAAATAAAATGCCTCAACTCATTCCCTACATAATGCTATATTTTTTTTTTATTGAAAGTCAATCGATTTGGCTTGTATCGCTCTCACAAAAATTTTCAGATTGAATTATAAGTCAAAGTTTTTACATTTTATTAAAAAAAAATTTCTTGTTGATTTAAAAATTTGAGGATTTTTTCAGTTATTACTTTGTAGCTTCAAATATACAGCTAAAATTTCAAGACCATAGAGTTCGTAGTTTAGGAAAAAAAAATTGTGTCTAAAAACCAAATTTTGGCCAAAAAGAGACTTTCCCATCATGCATAATTGCTGCCAAACAAAGGGTTCATCTACAATATGCGCCCCATGTTTGTGTAAAATATCAATCTTATCCATGCAAGATTCTCGAGTACACAAGATTCTTGTGTACAGAAGTTTTTAGATATGCACCCACCCACCCATAAACATACAGACATCATTGAAACATATGAATTTATCCCACATCTTAAATTAAAAATTATCTTAAAACAACATTTTTCAGACAAAATAGGAATATTTTCAAGTATTAAATGGGAAACTTTTTCTTTGTCACCGCCTATAAACATAAATTTCTGTTGCTTTTCATGGTATGATGGATTTACCTTCTTCCATCGAAGAGGAATGTCTAATGTAGAAGGAGGTCAGGTAAACTATGTAAGAGATCCTCTGGCTGTTGGAACAAAAATCATATTCTCCTGTAAGAGATTATTTCATATCTCGAAAACTACACTTTCGCTTTTTAAAAATATGGCTAAAATGTTATTGCTGCTGTAGTTATACTAATGATATAATATGCATCAATTATATCATTATATCATATATCATTATTTTGGTGTGATATACAAAAATAAGCAAAATAAATACAAACATAAATAATTAGACATTTATATTACACCTAATTGGGACATTACATATTATTCACCCAAGAAGTGTGATATTATGTTTGCTTTTAGTAAAGTTCAAAGAAGGCCACCACTCCAGATATTTTTACTAAGTAAAGTACATTAAGACCTATCTACTGGGAAGTTTACTATTGAACATCAAGAGGCTATAAGAACAATGAAAAGAGCTTGGGAAAACAATGACATTGAGATTATGATTGGAAATCAATATTAGTGTTAAATTACAATTACAATGAGTCTCCAACTGATTACCCTGTATTTTGATGTTTTCTACATAAAATAAATATATATATTTATTCAAATGTACGTAACTTACAAACATTTCTAAACTGATGAATAATGATAATACAATAATAATAATGATGAGCGGATAAATAATAAAAACAAGTATTCACATGAAATTACAGTTTTAACTCTATGAAACAGAGGACCCTGAGTTTAAAAATTAGAACATTTATTACTAACCTGCTATTATTAAAGATGGACCGGATGTTTAATTATATTTAACAGGATGGACATTCTACATTGTATCGAGCAGGATAATATGTCAAACTCAGGTAAACGTTCTAAATTTTGTTTCTTACAGAACATAAGCTTTTTTATTAAAAACATTTAGTTTATTGCATGAACTCTGAACGCTTAGTATGTAATCATATCAAATATTTTTATTTTATTAAAACAGTTTTTATAACTTATGCTCTATTACAGTTTAGCATTTGTGTTTTTATTACCCAATACTAAAATATAAATAGCTTAATTGTTTGTGAGCACATTGGAAAATAACAAGTTGAAAGTTCATCTTATTACCGACGTTAGTTGTTAACAATGTCCTGATATCGTTTATAAACTATATTCCCGCTTACCTTTACTTTCTTTACACACGCGAGTCACAAGATATTCAACCAAACGTCCAAGTAGTATTGTACAAAATAAAATCCTGATTATGAACTGTCTACTAAGTTTTTCACACTATCCATTAATTCTGAGTAAGACTGCAGAAGAGTTCTGTTCATTTCATGACGCTGTTGCTCTAAAATTTTAAATTCTTCTCTCTCTTTCGCTACTAGATCCTTCAAGTCATATAATTTATTTAATGTTCCTGATATTGGTGGCTTTTGCATCAGTCTCTCCATATCTTCAACCTGTCGCTGAAAATTGCAAACTGAATCCTTTTTTCTGTTAATCAAAGATTTAAGAGTTTGCACGGTGTCTTCCAATGACATATTCAACTACACAGATTACAGAATAACAGCAGAAAACTAACTATTTATCCTTACAATGAGAAAGGTTATAAAGAACGAAGATATTAATGAGAGAACTGGCATTCTACTATCAAACAAGTTTTGGTGGGAAACTACTACTTATCACTAGCCAACAGCGCTCTCTGTGAAATCATAATAGAGATATCATAATTCAATTAAATTAGGGTTATCATTGATCAGTATATTACTATCAATTAATTATTGAATACTTTGCCTTTAAGTATCTTTAAATTTAAATGTCTCTTAAATAAACGGATAATATAAATTTATTATGTGTTTCTTTCAAAATTAATTGTATCATCATTAAATAATCTACCATTGGAAAAATTGCAATAATTCATTATACGCAATAGAAATTAGCTCCTAAAATAAAATCTAAAATTTTTTCTGGAGGATTTCCTCCAAGTTGGGGGTTCCCAAAATCTTTCGACACATTATAATATTCGGCAACAATCAGAGTGGTCCAAATTTATTGAAGTCCGGAGTTTATCCATGTATTCCCCACCTCCATTTGTGACATTTCCATCAAACAATTTTTTGAAAACTGTAGAGCCTTGATTTTAATATTCAGACGAATAAATGTCTGGAGATCTCCATTAAAACGAACACAAACAATGGTTACAAGGTTAGCTAATCTGTAATAAAACAAGCTAAGTTGTAATAAATAAAATAAAGTTGCTCCGTAATAAAACAATACTACCAGTTGCAATGGAATTTAAAAACTCCCCCCAGCGGTCAACTTAACTACTAAAATTCATATCAACCGTACTTTGACAGTTGGCTTCCGAGCTGGTCTGGTTTCGCACGGCAGCTATTTTCGAGTATAACATTTCTAACTATACATATTTGCGAATGAGAAGAGTTCCAGAACTAGAATACCTAAAGATTCATCCTACATCAAAACTACCAATTTTCCCCTTCAAAGTAATCAACCTGAAGTCTAATGCGTTTTCCCTTCCTTTTCTGCCAATGTTCCTTAGCTATCTTTCAATTTCGATATCATTGATTTCTTCAAAAATAGCGCCCTTTTCAACCGCTTTGAACATGTGAAAGAGGTAAAATGTGGTTATGACTCTGTCCAGTGCACTCGAACCAAGATTCAAGTATTATTTAATTAGAGCTCATTGCATAACAATTTAAAAGAAAGTGCATAAAGAAGCATATAAGAAAAAGTTGGATGGCTGCAGAGACCTAAGATGTCAGCATATTACAGGGTGATAACCTTGAAGGGGAAATTAGCTTGACTCCAGCCATAGAACTTGTCTCATTGTCTTCTTTATCTCCTAGCGTCTGGTACCATATCACACTAAATTATTATACTTATTTACGCTATTGTTCATTATTAATTATTAGTAATATAAAAATTTCTCGTTGAACCCTATCATGGCAAGTTTTTTAGTCTTTAAATAATAAATTATTACCCTAATAGCAATAAAATTGCTTTAATAATATATTTAGTCTCTCATATGGGAATAAAATAAATAAAAATAAAAAATAAAGTAAAAGGTAACTATCTAAAAAGATACAGGATGAAAATATGCCTTGAATTGTGTTCATTTTAAATTTCAAATTATGATTTAATTCAAAAATTTTAATGTATTTCAATCAAGTTTTAAGAACTTGTATATAGAGTTTTATACATATTAAAAATATTACATATTTATGGTAAAATTTTCCAGAATATAAAAACTTTTCAGTTATGACACTATTTGAGGGTAGTTGCTACTAAAATATTAAATTAGTAATGAACAAAATAATTAAAATACTTTAAAAGATATGTCATAATGTTTAATTAATCGAGAATAAAATATTCTGCTTAAACATTTTTTAATGGAGGTGGGGTAAGGTGGGCTTTTCTAGGTTTCAGAAAACTAAATAACAACTATTGCAGTATACAATACTAATGCATAAATATATACCACCTGTATATGTATATATATATATATATATAATAAATTCAAAACGAAGGAAACACACAGACATAACTCACATCGATATTTCGATGTGAGTTATGTCTATGTCTTTCTGTGTGTTTCCTTCGTTTTGAATTTATTTTATTTAAAAATAGTCCGCTGGACCGTTTCTTTTAATTGTGGTATATATATATATATATATATATATATATATATATATATATATATATATATATTTAAAAAGCTTTCACATAAACACGTGAAATAACAATCAATGATCAAACCACAATAAGAAATGGGAAAACAAGACTAAGATCTTTCAACCGTTACAAGTGGTCTTGTTACCCAACTCGGGTTTTTGACTCTGACGAAGACCGCTTGTTACGGTTGAAAGATCTTAGTCTTGTTTTCCCATTTCTTATTGTGGTTTGATCATTGATTGTTATTTCACTTGTTTACGTGAAATCTTTATATATATATATATATATATATTGTAATCAGGAAAACGATCCAAAAGGACAATAAACGTTTCACAGTGAATCACAAACACTGAACTAAGGAACAGACACACATACTGTTACAGACAAGTTACTTTAAAAGCTTCTGAGGAACCCCACATTTGGCTCCTAGGAGCACACTCGAAACCCGGCTTGAATTTAAACCGCTAGTTTTTTTTATTTGTTATTTCTTTATTTTATTTTTTTTAAATAATTTTGTATATATTCCTTTATTTTTTGTTTTCTTCACCTTGATTTTTCTTTTTAAAAACAATTATTTTTTTCCCTTGATCTCGACTCCCTTGTTCCATTTATATTTTTCTCCTTTGCGGTAGCACTGCTTTAGCCCTCCTCACCCAGTGAGTTCTTTAGTTGACTGTCGTCCCTCCGTCAATTAACTCCTTCTCCTGAGGACGACCGCCATTACAGTCGAAATATTGAAAAGTGAGTCTTTATTATGTTTTTGTCTATGTGTCACAGTTTAAGTATATATATGAGTCGTTATCAGCCTTTGGAGCGATTCACATCTATCTTCCTGATGACGAGGCCATCGAAATATAGTAGTGAGTTTCAGTGATTTCATTTCTGTGTGTTCTTTTGAAAATTCTAGTTTATACATATATATTTATGATTTTTAGCACTCACTAAGTGTAATGCTCCATAATTACTTTTTTAATTATCTATTACCCTAAAGCTGTTTATTACACACAAACAAACACACAAACATTACACACAATAAAGCTATCTATTATACACAAACTGTTTATTACGAAATATCTTGACGATATTGGGGAAATTTGCTGAAGACCCGAAAAATAACAAGTCAAGAAGGTTAATCGACAGTCAAAGGGTTATATCAAATTTTAATTTTATTAACATAGAATTTACATTTAAACAAATATCTAGCTGAATAAATAACTCAGTAACTTTGGTATGTGTACTGTAACAGTACAATATTCTAATTACAAATGACAAATATAAATTAAAAAATCACAGAATCTGTACAAAATATTTCTATAAAGGCTGATTGCATCAGAATCCTAGGGGAAGTTACAGTATGTACATTAGATCATACAAGTTTTTTTATATACATCATTTACACATATATGACGGAAAAAGACATACAAAACAATTGTCCTAATTATGAAGTAACGCTTATTGTACTCCAATAATTATAAAGAAAAGAAAAAGAAAAACAAAGATTAATCCTTCTACAAATATAAAAATATAATAATATTTCTTTCATAAATAAAACTTTAGGTTATAGAAAATATGACTACACATAATGCAACAAAGAATAACTAACAAGAAATAGGCTTTATGAAGGCGTTAAGTAAAGTTATTGACTGACTTAGTGATCGAATGTTAACAACCATATAAACAGAAATATTAAATAAATCTATTGTCAAAGAAAAGGAAAACAGATTTTTATTGGGTAGAAATTAAGACCATGGAAATGATAGTAAAACACTACCAATGAGATCTTACAACCACTAATTTTACAAAAATTACAATTGTTTTCAATGATTTCGAATAAATATATCCAACAACAGATAAACAATTTCTGAAATTCTAAGTGGAAGCTAAAACCATTTGTAGATCTAGAGATCTCAATTAAGTTCCAAAGTAAACTTACATTATGAAACTTTGATGAAAGATTGTTATGGGTAGACACAGTTTCAGTGTAGAATTACTAAGTTTAAAATTTAATTTATTTTACATGTTTATTCATACAAATTTTATATATATTGTTGAATAGAACGCCATATTTAATTTCTATCATTTTCATAATTTTTTACATCTATTACGAGATATGAAAATGAAAATCATATGTAGAAAATATAAATATGTTAAAATGAAAATAACAAAACATAAAATACGGCATTCTATTCAATAAAATATGTCTAATGGAAGGGCTGCTCCCAATATACAATTATATATATATATATACTTTCATAGGAAACACAAAAATAAATAACAGTAAGAAATCTTAAAATGAGCCAAGGCCTTTATACAAAAACTACCTACCGGTCTTCGAAGGGAACACATGCTGAATATTATTGACATCACAGTTAGCAGCTAATTTCAAACTCAGACGTGTACAGATAGTTGTGAAGATCTTAGTATCATATCAGAATTGATATTGTGAAAGATGTGAAATAAAAATCGCCCAAACCACAGTAAGAAATCAGAAAAATCACTAAGATCTTTCAATCAAAACAAATCTTCTTTCGTCAGTATCAGTTGTACTTTAGTGAATAATAAACTCAATTATTCTCCTAATTTTCAAATTTTTCAAATCAGTAAACAACTATAAAAGTTCATAAAGTTCTTTATACGTTGATTATAATTTTACATTTTTGTTACTTTATCTTTAATATATACATATATATAAACTTTAACACATAGGAAAGAAAACAGAAAGTCACTACAGAACTCACTTCGATATTTCGACATCCGTCGTCATCGGGAAGAAGTTACTCTGAGAAGATAATCAGAGCGTTGAGTAGCAGTTTACTTCTCAACGTGAGTACTTCGCACTTCTACCCGATGACGACGGATGTCAAAATATCGAAGTGAGTTCTGGAGTGACTTTCTGTGTTCTTGTGATGGAAACTAATGAAAGTAAAAGCCACATTTGAAAAAATAAAAAAAACAGAAAATATGCTCCGAGGGCTTATTTTATATCAGACAGCAAACACTTATCAGTTGCTCTCTGATGACATACATTTGAAGGGTTTAAGAGCATATTTTCTGTGTTTTTTATTTTTCCTCGAGGCTTTTATTTTCATATATATATATAAGTGAAGGTTGGTAGCAATCCTTCTTGCAAACATGTTTCTAAAAATTGTATGCCAATTTCATGCTTGGTTACCTTTTTAGAGAATTTCTCTAATGTTCTACAGCCTCTTCTCAGTTGCTCAGGGAATAAAAAAATCAACAGGCCCAAACTTTTCCTTTCATAAATACACATTCTGACACTATTTAATAACTAACTAAATATTATTTTCAATAAAACAACAATATGTTTTGGTCTCATAGACCATCATCAGGCTAAGCTTACGATAAAGTATATAGTATATTACAATGTAATGTCACATCGTGTGAGAGTCAATGCACAAAACTGAACTATTCCTAGTTGGGGTTGAGACATCTGTTGGGTGGTTGATGAGAGGGGGTGGGGTTCGTAATCTTCTTTCATCGTTTTCTCTTGCTATTATTTTTGTAGCAAAAAAAATCGTTTTTCATCAGAAAACGATGAAAGAATATTACGAACAATAGAAGCACTGTATATCCTAGAGAAAGCCCCAGATATAAATAATCAAAGTTTGAATTTTAGCAGAGTTCTTAGGTTATTCGCCAACGCCAATACTTAGTGCGAGGTACTGTAGGGCATGACCCACTACATACCTGAAACCACCCCCTCTCATCAACCACCCAACAGATGTCTCAACCCCAACTAGGAATAGTTCAGTTTTGTGCATTGACTCTCACACGATGCGACATTACATTGTAATATACATACTATATACTTTATCGTAAGCTTAGCCTGATGTTGGTCTACGAGACCAAAACATATTATTGATTTATTGAAAATAATATTTAGTTAGTTATTAAATAGTGTCAGAATGTGTATTTATGAAAGGAAAAGTTTGGGCCTGTTGATTTTTTTATTCCCCGAGTAACTGAGAAGAGCCTGTAGGACATTAGAGAAATTCTCTAAAAAGGTAACCAAGCATGAAATTGGCATACAATTTTTAGAAATATATATATATATATATATAATTTTCTCTGAGTTGTCCGGGGAGAGGATATATGATTCGTTGTGATGGTGAACAATAGGAGAGTAGAGTTTGTAGGTCCATGAGTGCAGTTGTTAGAAAGACCCAGTTACCCGCTGTCCAGCGAAGCCTCCGTTATTCCGCACAATGGGTATAGAGGTTGCACAGTCCCCTATGTGATATAAGAATATAGCCAGAAAACTGCAAAGTGAGGCTCATGTTTTCTGCCAATATTCTTATATCACAGAGGGACTGTGCAACCTCTATACCCATTGGTGGAATAACGGAGGCTTCGCTAGACAGCGGGTAGCTGAGTCTTTCTAAGAACTGCACTCATGGACCTACAAAATCTACTCTCCTATTGTTCACCATCACAACGAATCATATATATATATATATATATATATATTATTTACATTATATATACATACGAACGTAAAATTAAAATCAATGTATAAAGAACTCTATGAACTTCTAAAGTAGCTTTCTGATTTGAGGAACCTGTAAATCAGAGTGATCATGGAGTTTATTACTCACCCTAAATTTAGGGCTATGACCTTTCGACCACTAAGTGTTTCCTTAAAGTCACTCTTTCTCTTTTACATACAATGACTGTTTTTCTTCCTTTTTTATTACAAGGTTCAAACATGAGTCATTCAGTTTATGACAGTAACAGTTATGTTTGTGAACACCTGTTGTACTTCTTTAGAATTCCATACTATGGTTTATACATTGTTGTCTACAAAAAATGCCACAGCAAAGAAATAAAAACAAACTGGTTTTTCAACTTTCCATTGATTTCGTGATCATTTCTTACTGCACTGACACATATAGCAAAAATACACAAAGGTATAATATGTTTTTATATTATAGTATATATGTCTTTGAATATAATTGTAATTCTTTGACCTCAAAAACATAAAAAATAGTATGCCCTGTAATCACAGTTTTTCTTTTTTTAACAATATATTTTACATTCAAAGAGATATATTTAGCAAAATCACCGCCATTATATATACAAACTTCATTCTACAAAAAATTATCAACTACTATTTAATCACAACACGTAAAAATGATTGTAAACTAAACATAATACACAACCATTAGTCCATTAAAAGCAAAGTTTCACAAAAAATCAAATTCTTTTTGCTTTTGTCTTAAAGGAATAACAATTTCAAAATCAGTCTCTAATGAGAGTGAGTAGTATATTAGTGCATTCTGGGACAGAGCAAGCAGGAAATATGGTAAATATACTTTTGATGAAAATATGCAGTATCCTCACTTCTTTTTCAAACAACTAAACAGAAATCAAGCAGGAGAAATAAGATAGCTTTTGTGAAAACTTGTTTTCGGCAGATTTTTTTTTTTGCATAGTCCCAGAAACAACACTAATGTACCGCAAATATAGTTGTTTACAAAAATTCCAATTAGAAAAATAAACTAATGTTAAATTATTCATATTCAAATATATGTAAATATGAATACTTGCGATTGTTTGAACCAGTATAAATATATCTCAGGTAGCACAAGTCTAAAATTTTAATTTTGGGTACAAGAAATATTAACTACAAAGAATGTTTTAAAAAAAAAAACAAGAGATATAAGTTAAGTACCGAGAAAGAAAGCCAGTTCTCTTTCTCCTTTGGGAAATGGAAATACACTTTTATTTAAGTTACATTTGTATTCAAAGAAACTAAATTTAATTTATGTCAAAACATGACAATATTAAATGATAGGATTTAACTGGTTTGAAATATTCTTGACCAAGAGGATAGTAATAGAACGATTTATTTGTAAATTAATTCAAATTCATAACTCACAATTAATGCACCTCAGCAATTAATAACGATTTTGAAAGTTCGTAAGTAAGCATTTCTCATGTTTATACAGTTGTTACTTTTTATACAGTATGTTTGAATGTTTTTCAACCTGTGAAACGGAAAAGAGTAAGGAAAAATTCATTCTTTGTAACAACTTGTCTTTGCCAGATATTTTATGTGGTATACATGAATATATCAATATATGAACTACCGTATCAAATTTTAAAACTAGGACTAAGATCTTTCGACCAGAAGTAGTCAAGTCACAAGTAAGAATCGTTGCAATCGCTTTAACTCGTAAAAAGTTCCAGTCCAATTTTATTGCTTTATAACGTATTTTATACGGAAATTTTAAGCACGTCACATCCATCAAATTTTATTATATATATATATATATACTCTAAATAATCATAATAAACACGTGATGAAAACTAATGAAAGTATAAGCCACAAGGAAAAAGTAAAAAACACAGAAAATATGCTCTAAGGCCTTTCAAATATATGTCATCAGAGAGCAACTAAATATCGATCTCTTAATATTATGATGATCATGATCTGAGCAATATTTAGTTGCTCTCTGATGACATATATTTGAAAGGCCTTAGAGCATATTTTCTGTGTTTTTTACTTTTTCCTTGTGCCTTATACTTTCATATATATATATATATATATACTATAGGCAAACAGTAAATAGATGCACATACTTAGAGGCTCTAATTTTTGGTTTAACCATCACCAGGAGAGGAGATTGGAAAACAAGCGTACTATATAAGCAACGGTTGGAGTCTCCAAGCGCTTATTGTCCCAATCTCATTCTTATGATGATGATGTTTTTTACAGCTATTGAGAATTTTTCCAATGACCCGTTTACTTTTCTGAGTTCCTTTGATAATAAAAAAAAGTCAACTCTCCGAGATTTTTCTTGGTTAATTTATACTATTTTGTAAATACATTTTTATTAAAGACATAACTAATCATTAGACCCAAAAGGTTTCGGTCTGAATGAACATCTTCAGAAGACGACTTCCTGCTATGAATAAGTTATTGGTTCTAGCAATAAATAATATCCTGACGATGGTTATTAATACTATAACGACGATACGTTGTTAATACAAGTATATTTAGAAAGTTTAACAAGATATTAGTGAATATGACGAGACAATTATTTTTATTACCAGAGTACCTCAGAAAAGCAGGCGAAAAACTGGAATCTCTTTTTTGAATAAATGATTTATGTTTTTGAAGACTTCTCCCAGCATTTACTAATAAATATTATGTACTAAATTTTGCAGTAGCTTCTAGATTGACTAACCTTTTGCTGTTAACCTCCAATTTTGGTCCTAACTTCCACTGGGTTAACTCTAATGTCCAAATTAAATTGACCAGAGACATTCACAATACACTACACTAACATTTCACAATAATCTAAAGGTGAAACGTTTAGTGTAGTGCCTTGTGAATGTCTCTGGCCAATTTAATACAGAAAAATGTTATTCAATGCAGATGCTGCTACAAAATTTAATACAATTTGTTTAAAAGAAAATTTGCTGCCTACTTACACTCACTTATATATATATATATATATATATATAATATATATATAAATTTGGGAGCAGTCCTTCAATCAAAAATATTTCATTGAACAATTTACAATATTTTGCTGTCATTTTTTTCACCAGTTTTTCGAAGTTTCTGAATAATTTCTTCTTTCCTTCATCCAAACGTCTTCAGAAGAAAATAGAGAGGTACACCATGTACGCAGGAGATTCAACGGCAGGTAAACGACCCGGTTGCCGACGTGCTTCTACGCGCGCCAGGGCTTGACATAATAAAGTAGAGATGGATTTAAAAAAAAATTCAGATAAATGGTAAATTTATACCATTTTTACAATTTGGGTAAATTTATAAATGAATCAACATTTACGAAAATTGTACTGTATATCTGAAATTCCTTTCTAAATCCTCTCTACTTCATTACTTCAGGCATATGTGGCTGTACCATCGGCTACAGCATCGCTTACTTACCATTACGCTCAGGCGAGTTTGGTCTTTCCCCCCCCCTCCCCTCTTTTCTTTGAAGACGGATTTACCAAGAATTTGGGTTAGTAAGTGTGTCGCTTTATTCTGTGCGTTACTCTTGTTCAATTTTAAACTTATATAAATAGAATAAATCACTAACTGCGATCAATATTTCGAACAGTAGATCTCCGTCAGGGTATCAAATATAAATGAAACAAAGGAGAGGTTCTCAAATAATCGAATCAAAACCATGTACTAGATTCTTCTCACTAACTCCTAATGACGAACTGGTGTATCACAGTAAATGTTGATTTCTCTTCTGTCTCCTGCGATTTTCATTTGTTTGCCCTCATGGACTGTTGATCTACCTTTTAAAAAGTGTACCATCAGGCAGTTTCCGCTTCACATGTTATAATCACTGTTCTGGCTTGGACTGTTTAATGAGTTATGCACATATATTAATGAACAAGAGGTGAATTAAGATTACTGTGGTGCTCATTTTCTTCAAGAGGATTCAATTCTTCTTCAAGATGGCTGAAACAAATAAATAAAGCTCTACTTTCTTTCATAATTTTGATGAAAATTTAAATAAAACTGTCTCCGGATTTCAAATAAACAGCACATATTATAAAATAAATCCTAGCTGATAAATATTAAAGAAACCATGTTATTTTTCAATTTTAAATTACCAACGATCTTTTTTTTTATACAACTATGTTCATAGACTGGATATAATTATAATAATAAAAAACTGTTAAGTAACATATATTACAAGTTTGACTCATGAAACTGAGATATTTTTAGTAAATGGATTAATAATTTACATAATATAAAAACATGTACATATAAAAGAAATAGTTACATGTAAGAATAAACAATGATCCTGTTACAAGAAATAATTTTTCCATTTGTCACTTCACAAGACAAATATAATAATAATCATTTATTTTTCCCATTTATAGATTTTTTACACTTCCTTATAATTTTACGGCAACCACAAAAACCACGCACAAGTACTTAAAGAAATATTAATTTTGTAATTTACATTAAATAAAAAAAAAAACTAAAAATAAGGTTGTTTTCATTACTAGTTTTTCCTCAAAAGTAAGAATTTAGTCTGTTTTTTTTCGGAACTTTGATTTTTGAGAATTTATATTATCTTTGGATTAACTACATCAGAGTTCCTTGGATGGTTCCCTTTATACATGCACAATAAATAATATACCAACAACAAGGTGAGCAATAATTTATTTTATTTTGGATTCTTATCTTACTTATTATTGAGGAGGACGTTTAAGTGCAATATTCCAATGTTTATGTATTGTTACTTAAGAAAGAGTATAAAATGAATTATTTAATGCTCGATGTAATGATGACCATGTCTATAAAAGCATTTCTCCAAGAGGCAGTCAGTTTTATGTATGCCTTTCGATTAGTGAGATGTACTTATGAAGTTATTCACTTTAGATAAAATGTTATGAAATGTGGCATTTCAAGAGGATTGTGGCTTGAATGAGACTGGATAGAGACTACAGAGATGTGTGGACCAAGGGTACGATGTGGTAGACAGGTGTTGCCCAGAAGGGCATGGCCGGAGGAGAGGTCGGGAGATGCGAGAGAAGACTGGGGTTGAGGAGACAACTGCAGCAGGCACTGTCTGGGCGACCAGAGCGCTTCTAACTCTTGTTGTGGTGATGATGATGATGGTGATGGTGATGATGATGATGCGCCGAAGTCTTCTGGGCTTTCTTCTTCCTCGCTGCCAGCATGTCGTAGAAAGGATTATGACTAATGCTTTGCCTGCGAATCATAACCTTCACTAAGCATATGAATGGACAAAACTTTATTGAGGTTTTATATCACTCAAATATTCGTTCAAAATAAATTATAAAATATGGGGTAAATGGATAATACAAAGTCTCCACACAAAAGAAGTTTTTTTATTCAAACTACGCGTTTCAAATACTTCATGTTCATCGTCGAGTAAACTTCTACAATACAAATTACAAATCAAAAGTTACAAAAATAAACCAGAATTATATATTATAAAATGAAATAATGAAAAATGAATGACATACCTAATCGAAGGAGTGGAGGACTGAGAACCGTCGAACGTTGACTGAAAAAATTTAAGACATGTGAAATAGAGTGGGGAGGGGTAGTTCAGAGATAAGGTGACAAAGGAGTTGGGTATCCTCACAAACAGTGAAGTGCTCTTTCCTCTACATTTGTGTTGTCTGTCTAACTTCGTAGCACTTCACTGTTGTAGCACTTCACTGTTTGTAAGCAGGCCTAACTCCTTAGTCACCTCATCTATTAGCTACCCCTCCCCATTCATTTTTCATTATTTCATTTTATTGTACAAAATTCTGGTTTATTTGTGTAACTTTTAATTTGCAATTTTTATTATAGAAGTTTACCTGACGATGGACACAAAGTGTTGGAAACGCATGGTTTGAATAAAAAAACTCCTTCTGTGTGGAGATTTCCTATTATCCATTTGCCCTCGTATGGGTAAATATCACATAATTACGGATTGCTCAACTAATGAGTTAAATTATAAATATTTAATTTAATGGATCTTCAATTAACCATCTGGAAATAACAGAAATGAAACTAAAATAACTTTTGCATTATTAGCGAAGCATTTACAGACGAATGTCGCCTATTTCATTCACTTTACAGTTTTAATCCTAAAAAAATCAGTTAATACGGCTTCCTCGTATCAATTAGCAAAGTATGAGAGATTCTAGCACAATATGATTCATTGTTTAATTTTTTATGCTGATAAATACCTTCTTCTGCTCACATGAGCACGAATACTTTTCAAACTAAACGGTACTCCTGGATCGCTAAGACAGTCCTTACTGCCTTGATGATGACTTTCAAAAGAAACGTGTCTTTTAATTTTCGACATCTAATTAAATAACAGATACATACATCCAATTTCTTTAATAATTTTAAATTATTTTATTGATTTTATTTGATTTTATTGATAATTTTAAGCAATTATCTTTTCTATGCGTATAAAAAATAATATCAATCTTATAAAAATATTTACTTGAACACTACCAGTGTGGTAAAACCTTCATTAAAATATCTGACAATTTACTTCCCAAGATGAACCCAAGATGACGTTGTGAAGAACTCGAGCAAACATTAATCTTAATAATTGCGGTTCACGATTCATTAAACAAAACTCAAAATAAATAAAGCTTTAGTTAGAAGTCATTAAACTAAACACCAAATTAACAGATGCTATTGACTTAAGCTTCTTGCTAGTTAAATAATTCATTTAACATCCAAAGGGAATAAACAAATTAGATGGGTAGTTTAATTGATCTTTTAAAATGAATTCAATTTGTCTGAACATTCATCTAAACCGTATAAATTACAACCTGTCATAGTAATGAAGATATCTAATACCATTAGCACTAAGTACTTGCTGGTGGCGTATGTAACAAAGAAAACAAAAAGCAGGCAATGGGAAAAACTAGATGAAAATGGTATCAATAAATGTGAAGATGAGATGATATCAATGACCAAAGAGGAAGATGACTGTAATGACACGATTTGGAAGTGATATGCATAAATTCATGAAATGCTATTTAAGTTGTACTTAAATTTGAGGAATTTTGCACTGTAAAGCTAAAGTAACAGACTTTCAACAATTTAAAGTTTATATAAATTTAATGCATTTACTCTTTGAACCAACAGAATTAGAATATATTTCAGCCATCCATGTGGATCATCTTTAGACTACACACATTTTTAAGTGGAGCCAAAGTACGTCACCCAGAAGGATAGAATAAACTGTGAAAGTCTTGGAGAGACTGAAATTTTACTCTTTAACGATGCAGTAGGGGAACAGGTTACGTGCTCTCCTCTGGACTGATAGAACCAGAGTACAATACCCACTCTGGCTCTCGATTTATTCACACAGGAGGTGAATAAATTTAAGAATGTAGTCCCTCGAAGAGAACGTTAAGCCGTTGGTCCAGAGCCTGTAGGATTATCAGGTACTCTATAAAGATCTCTGCTTTAAATAAACTTAGGTTCAGCAAAATTTAGGACACCCAATGTAGAATATTCATTGTATGGTATCACAAAGGGCTAATGTTTGGCCTATATGTGTTCTCTTGTGGGACTACCACTGAAACCTAACCTAACTATTCAATAATGTAATAACTCTCAGCCTATTTGCAAATAAAGACAAATTTATAACTATAACTAGAAGTGAAATAAATATAAATTGATTTTGCTAAATGTGTAATTTCAAACACTTTTCATCCTCTTTTTATCTAGTAAAATATTAATGCAAAATAAATTGATCATTGGAATAATTTAAAATAAGAATAATGGATTCTTTTTTTTTAAAAAAAAATCAATGATAATTGAAAATCGCTTCAAATGTAATTTATAATTGTCTCAGAAAACCCTTAAGTTATTATTAACTTATCTCCTCTTCTGTTATTAATTCTTCTGTTATTAAAAGCCCTTCTGTTATTATTAAATCAATGAATTTAAGAAAATTACTTTTACTTTTATAAGAATAAGAGTAATTGAAAGCATAATAACCCAATTAAAAATCTTTCTATTCATCATAGCTGATGTGCCTTAGAGATGTCATTTAATTGGTGTGCACATTTTCTTGTACTGAGCCATTTATATAAAAGTAGAACAATATATTAAGCAATCTGCATTACTTTTCTGCATTATGGAGTTATACCAATAAAACAAAGAGAAAATATCAATAAGTAGTCATATCGTATTTTACACAGTGGGTCTCAACTGGTTCACTACTGTACACTACTGATGTGTGATAGAAACATTTCTGGATAATCAGATAATCTGGTTTCAGAATAGATCAAAACAAAATAATTCCTGATATAATTTTTTATGGTATAGCCTCGGTTTAAGGTCATATAAAAGTTATTCTATGAAGGCAAAAAATGCTGTACAACTTTAATAACGTTCAACAAAAAAACGAACATCAATAAAAATAATATAATTTCATCATTGGAAAATAGGAAGGAGAAAAATGCTATACAATTTTAATTTTTTAAAGATTTTAATGAACTGATTTGTAGTAACTATACAGGTAACCACGTAACCGTAACCACGGTTGAGACCCACTGATCTTGAGGTAATAAGTAAAGGTCAATTACCTAACACATTTGATCCATTCATCTTTTTCCTCACTAGTTGCAGCTGACATTCTGTACACTGTGTGCTTTCCTAAGAGACGATTTATAAATTAACATAAAACAAATATTAAAATTTATATATTTTAAAGAAAAAAACATAAATAACGATACTCCTGTAACCATAAATTATTATATTGCTGGTAATGATAAATATATAAAAAAAAAAATACAATACATTAATTGAAAGGGTCCGTGATAAAAGGGCTTGTGATTGATTAAAAATCTTTTTCTCGTCCATGGAATCGAAGTATTTACCGCCGTCTTTAGTAGTTACTGACCACGAGCTTATTTTTCAGTTCAATCTTGGCCTATGCTATTTTCAGTTTGTTTTTGTTACCGTAATCCTTGTATGAACTTAATCTCCCCCTATAAAATCTACGAAACCCAACATATGTTCTTTTTCCACATACTGATTATTCTATTGGATTTTATTTTTTCAACAATTCTATTAAATTTTTAAAAATTTCAAAGTATTACGAAGACTATTTGAGTCCCAGAGTGGGCTGTACTTATGTATTAACGACAAGAATTAATATTTCAAGTAAGCTACTAAATTTAAAGAAAAAAACAACTAAGTTCAATATTTTGAATAAAATTTATTTTAAGCATAAAGTGCCTAATTTCAATATTACAATAACGGTTTTGATGATAAGTCAGAATGAGTACAAGACATATTTAGCACAATTAATCCGTAAGTATTACTCATTTACGACATTAACAACGTCAGGTGTCTAGTTGTTTAGACTGATTGCTAAACAATGACTGAAGATTTCAAACCGTAAGAAGTAATATGTTACTCCTTTGGTTAAGTTTCATTAAAGAACAAGTTTGCTCAAAAATGACATCCTCTTGACTCGTTTAGGATACTAACACCCCGAATAGAGGTTTACTTGCAAACAACCTCTTTGAATGTAGTGAAATAATAAACGAAATATACATACAATTTTATAAAGGAAACACCTAATATCTTCGCCATTCAACATACTTCAAAACAGTTAATGAATAAATCATCATTCTATTTTTGTATATCCTGAATTTATTCAAACAGAATGCAATCTATTAATCAGAATACAAAAATTTCCCACACTAAACAAATTACAGTTCTTTAAAAATAAGTACTACAGATGTAAAATCAACCGGCAAGGTAATGTTTACATACATTTTAAACTAAAATTTCCAAATAATAAATGAGGTACACTTGTGCAAAGATCATAATGGAAGCAGAAAGCTATAAACAATTTTGATTTAAATCTAAGCCTATTTTTTAATTCCATTGAGAATTTACACATCATAATGTAATATATTCTATCGGAATCAACCGAAATATAAAATTTAAAAATGAGATCATTTTCCATCTCAGATTCTGATTTACAAGTGGTTTGAACAGATAACTGCAGGCCCTTTAATAGGTAATTTAACACTAATTTTAGAAGCATGATAAGCTTTTTATTAACTGCAAGACTACCTTCGACAACTTTTCCTTCGGAATCAGTCTTGCAAGCTTTTATGACCTCAGAGCCTGCTGCATACAACTCGAAGCAGTGGTTCTTACTCCGGTCTTGAACCTCTCTCACTTCAATGTTCTCCAAAGGTATTATTCCTCTTGGTTCTTTATCTGTAGTATATTCAAAGTAGTATAAACAGTTATCGTTCAAAATGAACCAGCGTCGTTTCCAACTTTTGTATCGACCACCTAAGAAACAAAAATATCATTTTAAATAATTTAATGAACATGATTAATTATTAAATATTTTATACAAACGAAAAAAATCGGTGATGAATAAGATATGAAACAAAATTTTTCATCATAATTTTTTTTTATATTTGCGTAAAAATCAGGTAAACAATGTTTAATAAAGCTCCAGTGAATGAACGAACACCTACCCTGCTTCCAAAGCCAGCCTTCCTTATCTGGGTTGAAAAAGGTGTGCATTAGGTCGTTACCATCATCTTCGGGTATTTTGAACGGTTCAGTCTTGATACTTTCGTACAAACTCTGCAATGAATATCATACATTAATAAATAGCCCTTTCTATTTTCAACATATTTCAAATCAGGATTATACAGTATTGAGTAAATACGGTAAATTATACAGTATTGAGCGATAAACTTAATAATACAGAGATAGTAGAGTGAAGCATACTTTTCAGAAACGACAAATTATATAATGGTTTAAAAGAATATATTTGAGTTTATTAAGAACTGATACTCAGAACGTTAATTCTTTCAGTTTCGATCCACAAGTTTAAAAAAAAATAAAAAATCTAAGAAAATAAAGAGAATTACGAAAATAAGAAATCTAACAGCCATAAAAAGACCCTATGCAACGTTGAGCAAGTTATACATCTATGTTGATTTAAGAAAGCACTCCTTCTTTTATCTCATTTTAGAATTTTTTTCACTATTAAATCAATAACCCGACATAGACCCTTCTAAATGCACTCTTTGAATTCAGATTTTGTTACATTAAACTGAATTGTAAAAATAGGGATGCCAAATAATCAATCACCTATAATATTTTTAAAGAACAACAGATTTATTATTATAATTCTAAAATTAACGTTTATCATATTTATCTTTGATTTGGGGTCAGAACTTATGACAAACTTTAATAATTTAACAACTTTTACTGCAATTTAGTTAATAATTTAAGTAATTTCATAATTAAAAAATAATTTATATATATATATATCGATAAAAAGATTTCACATAAACACGTGAAATAACAATCAATGATCAAACCACAATAAGAAATGGGAAAACATTTCTAAAATTGTTTAGAGTTGTTTTTTTTCTAAAACAGAGATGTTTTGGATATCTGGTGTTCCGGGAATAAAAAAACTAATTCTCCTACATTTTTTCTTTTATACTCACTCATTTTAACAAAGTGGTACTTAACTATTTCAACTATTATTTGAATGCCAGTTAGTTAAAAATAGTGTTAAAATTAGTGAATATGATGGAAAAAATGTAGACGATTGATTTTTATTCTTGGAAATCATGCAGAACACTAGACGAATTCTCAAAAAAGCTAATAAAACATGAGATTGGCATCAAGTTTTGGAACACGGGTTTAAAATATAATACAAATATTAACATTAATAACAGAGTAAAAAAAATTATCCTTTCCAGATAGTAAATTTTGAAGCTATATACATGAAGAAAATCAACTGAAAGTTTACTCTGAAGTTTAACTAAGCAAACTAGTAGAACTTGAACTTCGTGCAAGTTTCAACTTTATTTTGCAACTGAGGATACTAATTAATAATAAGAAAATCAATAGAACCAATTCAGTATCATGGTTACATATTTAAATAAAATTATATAATTTTTTTTTACGGTCAACGATTATTTTCTTTCTATTTAAAAAAATTGTTTAATTTGAGTGTTTTTGCATTTTTAAAATTTAGTATCATTTAGAGCAAAACCCCACTTCCATTCATTCTATAGCATGCGACGAAAAAAATGAAATATTACCAAGGAGAACATGGTTTTTGCAAAGTATTTGTAAATTTTTGTTCAATAAAAGGGTCATTATTTGTCAAAATGTAACTATCTCCACCCTGATCAAATTATACTAGGGTAATTGGATAAAAAAAGTCTTTAAAAAAAATAAGAGATCTTTTTATTCTCTGAGCTTTGCACACTTCGTGTTCATCGTCAGGTAAACTTCTACAATACAAATTGCAAACTAAAAGTCATAAAAATAAGCCGGAATTCTATACAATAAAATGAAAAAAGAATGACATAGACAATGTAAGGAGTGGAGGACCGAACAGTCTTATGTTCACTGAAGTAATTAGGTCATGTGAGATAGAATGGGGAGAGTTAAAACTGTTTATCCATTTACCCTAGTATGAGTAAATACCATACAATTACAGATTGCAAAATTAATGAGTTTATCAAATTAGTCCTGTATAGAACTAACTAGACTACCCGTGACCCTTTGTGACACTCAGAAATTATAACAATAGTTACTGAAATTAATTCACTGAACATGATTGGCAAGGATAATTTTAACTGTTGTTTCTTGTTTATTAAGGTACGAAAACAGATCCTCCTATGACCCAAGCTTTTGATATAGTATTCTTAACATGATTCAAGATATATACATAGTAAGTATATTTAGCAAAATAAAAAGAATTTATTTTATCATATAAATAAATAAAACATCAATTCAGGTTATATAAACAATGAAATATATTTAAAACAATACTTGTAAATTGAAATATTCAATTTATTTACCCAACATAAAATAAAATTAATGAAAGGAATGTGTCTTTATAATATTATCTTAGAACATTCGTATTTTATCTGACAGTTGTGTTCAAGTTTGTTTCTAAAATTATTCATTTTTAACCTCTAATGTAATAGTTTATTACATATTTGTTACATTTGTTTATAATACATTTGCACTACTGTCATCAGCGAGCACGCAAGCCTCTGAGTTACTCTGGCTCCATACCTTAATTTTATTACCAGTGTTTATACTTCGCAAATTTTGAATTAAATTTTTGTTGGTTACATTTATATGTAATACATTCTCACTATTGTCATCGGCGAGCACGCAAGTGACTGGTTACCCTGGAGCAATGCCTTTACTTTATTATCATTGTTTATATTACGGGAATATTAATGTAAAAAAAAAACAATTGTGACATTTATATAGAATACATTTGCACTTTCAGGTCTCTATCTCCTCGGAAAATGGATGAACAAATAAAACAAATAGCTTCACAAACTTTATATGTAGAGATGAAATTTTAAACCATGAAATCACATAATAATGAACTTAGAAAATTGAGCCCAAGTAAAATTTAATTTTAATTTTAAAAAAGTTACGCATTTTTCTGGAATTTTCTTAGATTATAATAATTTTTAATGATAAAATTAAAAGAGATCACCACATTTTGTACCACGATTGCTTGATAACGATTGATATAGTGCATTGCACTGATCAGTAATAACTAGCCATATGGGGCCAGTCATGTAAGTGCATACAAACAAAAAGGTTAAATGTCAGCGTATAGTTATCTCGTCACTGATTGCTGCATGGGATGAACAGTCGAATGAATTCTGATTTTTTTTATACTTAGGTCGCTGTGCAAAGGTGAAAGTGGATTTTAATGCAGGAATGCTACTAAGCTAGTCATTAAGTTGCCTCTTACTCTTTACTTTTAATTTTTTCTTTTTTAATTAACAAAGGGTATAAAATGGGTGGGGGGACTGGATCGGGAAAGAAGAAAAAAACATATAATTTCATATGAAATTGGCAGATTTTTTTTTCAAGATGAAATATTACACACATCATCATATTTGTCAGAATCATCAATATATTTCTAAATAAATATAGTGGGTAGATCATTGAGACTTAGATGACGTCACAGAGGAAAATGTTTTGAATAAAAGTTGTTCTGAATCAAACTTCTAATTGATCATGTGTCACAAAATTTTCATTAAAACTGTCAGTTCGTAAAATATGTTGGCATAATATTAAGATATGCATTGCTTATAACGTTTACATAATTAAGCAGAGCAAAACTTTACTGGAAAAATATACGAGAATATGAGGCCTACTTCTTTGGGACATTTTCATTGTAGAACGGCTACATTGATAATCACCTGAGAGGCTACACGAATATCTGATACAGTATAGACTCAGTATTCTATCCGAGAACTATCTTTCCACTTTGGGATCTCCAATGCCAACAACAAGAATACTAATGACCAGATCACCCTGAACCCATATAATCTACATTGAAATGTTTGTATAGCATGTCCATCAAGTCTATGAGAGAAGACAATGAAATGTATCAGAGATCAAAGTGCTTAAGTCATTGGCAAACCGCAAAGGGGAATCAAAGCTGACTCAACCCTGCGCGGACACCTACGTCTCGCTGCTCATCATGTACATTTCACTGGATACACTCCACTAGTCTTCTCATCTCACAAAAACTAACTACAAGTAAACCCGCATAGAAACTGCATAAGTTCTGAGTTCCTAAACAATGATTTGGAAAAGCAAGATTAAGTAAATGTAAATTATATGTACTGACAGTTAGAATGTCAATATATTAATAAAATCAATTTCCATTATGTGGTATCATAAAGGGCCAATGTGTTCCCTTGTGGGACTGCCACGTAACATAACCTACCCTGACTGGGTTAGTCAACAAACCTAGTGAGAATCTATATTAACCTATTAACGATGACTACAATTAAACTCCTCGCGTTATTTCATCATTTATTTAATTACAAGAATAAAAATGGGCTCTGGTGAAAGTGACCTCAAATTGATGAGAAAGATAGCTGTTTTGAATTTAAAAATATAATTCAGAAATGGTATTATGGAATTGGAGGGTAGTATAATAACAACTAATAGAAAATAAACACAACAGCTAAAACTGGATAATAGTTCATAAAAGTAAACACAGAAACATGAGTTGTAGTACACATTTGACCAGTAACAGTCGAAATAAAATAATTATTAAGTAGAATTTTAATGAAAAGAGTAACCCCAGATACCAACACCTCACGAAAAAATCGAAAGAAGAATTATTTTCTAAATACAAAATACAATTGTCACAACATCTTTTAAGTCATCAAACAAACAAATCACTGTTTTTGAGATTGAGGTTATTATGTCACCAGAAAGAAAAAGGTTTGTACATAACTTCAGTTGAAAGATGTTTCAATGTAAGAACGAACGGTTAATGTGAAGGAAATTAAAGTCACTACTTAAGGAGGTAATTTATGAAAATTGGCGTTTGGAAGACAATGGTGTGAATAAGAAATGAGGAAAGAGTTTAGTGGCAGACATAGGGTGATTATTAAACACTTACGACGAGGAGCTCGCGAGGCAGGTCACCGCCGTTGTTGATGCCTCGGTTCATATTGATAAACTGCTCGACTGAGGGCTTGTCCTTGACACTGGGATTGTGCAAGCTTGTGTTCAGCATTATTATGGCAAAGGAAAGCACGTAGCAAGTATCTGAAACATATAAATATCAATAAAAGAAAAAAAAAGTGAAAGTATCACAAAAGCATTTCAAATTAGTCAAAAATTCAAGTATGCTATAATTTAACCTGAAACCATTTTATTTAATCATTACAAAGACTCAATATTGTGCCAACTCCGATACTGCCACTCGGGAAGTTACCCTGCGCACCACTAGACTTACGCAGGTATCTGTTTTTATTTCCAACCATTAATGGAGTTTATTAAACTTTGTGCATACACTTTGTTCTTTTTATGCATGTACAAATTCAGAATAGAAGAAGATTAGCACACTAAGTAAAAAAACGACATAACTCACTTCTATATATAGACACTCGACTAGTCAGTGCAAAGTCACTCAGCCAGCCACTACTTTTCTGATGACGTCCAGATGACGAAACAGAAGTTAGTTACGCTTGTTCTTTCTATATATAGACACTCGACTAGTCAGTGCAAAGTCACTCAGCCAGCCACTACGTTTCTGATGACGTCCAGATGACGAAACAGAAGTTAGTTACGCTTGTTCTTTCTCTTTATTGACACTGGACTAGTCAGTGCAAAGTCACTCAGCCAGCCACTACTTTTCTGATGACGTCCAGATGACGAAACAGAAGTTAGTTACGCTTGTTCTTTCTATATATTGACACTCGACTAGTCAGTGCAAAGTCACTCAGCCAGCCACTACTTTTCTGATGACGTCCAGATGACGAAACAGAAGTTAGTTACGCTTGTTCTTTCTCTATATTGACACTGGACTAGTCAGTGCAAAGTCACTCAGCCAGCCACTACTTTTCTGATGACGTCCAGATGACGAAACAGAAGTTAGTTACGCTTGTTCTTTCTATATATTGACACTGGACTAGTCAGTGCAAAGTCACTCAGCCAGCCACTACTTTTCTGATGACGGCCAGATGACGAAACAGAAGTTAGTTACGCTTGTTCTTTCTATATATAGACACTCGACTAGTCAGTGCAAAGTCACTCAGCCAGCCACTACTTTTCTGATGACGTCCAGATGACGAAACAGAAGTTAGTTACGCTTGTTCTTTCTATATATTGACACTGGACTAGTCAGTGCAAAGTCACTCAGCCAGCCACTACTTTTCTGATGACGTCCAGATGACGAAACAGAAGTTAGTTAACGCTTGTTCTTTCTATATATGACACTGGACTAGTCAGTGCAAAGTCACTCAGCCAGCCACTACTTTTCTGATGACGTCCAGATGACGAAACAGAAGTTAGTTACGCTTGTTCTTTCTATATATTGACACTCGACTAGTCAGTGCAAAGTCACTCAGCCAGCCACTACTTTTCTGATGACGCCAGATGACGAAACAGAAGTTAGTTAGCTTGTTCTTTCTATATATTGACACTCGACTAGTCAGTGCAAAGTCACTCAGCCAGCCACTACTTTTCTGATGACGTCCAGATGACGAAACAGAAGTTAGTTACGCTTGTTCTTTCTATATATTGACACTCGACTAGTCAGTGCAAAGTCACTCAGCCAGCCACTACTTTTCTGATGACGTCCAGATGACGAAACAGAAGTTAGTTACGCTTGTTCTTTCTATATATTGACACTCGACTAGTCAGTGCAAAGTCACTCAGCCAGCCACTACTTTTCTGATGACGTCCAGATGACGAAACAGAAGTTAGTTACGCTTGTTCTTTCTATATATTGACACTGGACTAGTCAGTGCAAAGTCACTCAGCCAGCCACTACTTTTCTGATGACGGCCAGATGACGAAACAGAAGTTAGTTACGCTTGTTCTTTCTATATATTGACAATCGACTAGTCAGTGCAAAGTCACTCAGCCAGCCACTACTTTTCTGATGACGCCAGATGACGAAACAGAAGTTAGTTAAGCTTGTTCTTTCTATATATTGACATCGACTAGTCAGTGCAAAGTCACTCAGCCAGCCACTACTTTTCTGATGACGTCCAGATGACGAAACAGAAGTTAGTTACGCTTGTTCTTTCTATATATTGACACTGACTAGTCAGTGCAAAGTCACTCAGCCAGCCACTACTTTTCTGATGACGTCCAGATGACGAAACAGAAGTTAGTTACGCTTGTTCTTTCTATATATTGACACTGGACTAGTCAGTGCAAAGTCACACAGCCAGCCACTACTTTTCTGATGACGGCCAGATGACGAAACAGAAGTAAGTTAAGCTTGTTCTTTCTATATATTGACAATCGACTAGTCAGTGCAAAGTCACTCAGCCAGCCACTACTTTTCTGATGACGTCCAGATGACGAAACAGAAGTTAGTTACGCTTGTTCTTTCTCTTTATTGACACTGGACTAGTCAGTGCAAAGTCACTCAGCCAGCCACTACTTTTCTGATGACGTCCAGATGACGAAACAGAAGTTAGTTACGCTTGTTCTTTCTATATATAGACACTCGACTAGTCAGTGCAAAGTCACTCAGCCAGCCACTACTTTTCTGATGACGTCCAGATGACGAAACAGAAGTTAGTTACGCTTGTTCTTTCTATATATTGACAATCGACTAGTCAGTGCAAAGTCACTCAGCCAGCCACTACTTTTCTGATGACGGCCAGATGACGAAACAGAAGTAAGTTAAGCTTGTTCTGTCTATATATTGACAATCGACTAGTCAGTGCAAAGTCACTCAGCCAGCCACTACTTTTCTGATGACGGCCAGATGACGAAACAGAAGTTAGTTACGCTTGTTCTTTCTATATATTGACAATCGACTAGTCAGTGCAAAGTCACTCAGGCAGCCACTACGTTTCTGATGACGTCCAGATGACGAAACAGAAGTTAGTTACGCTTGTTCTTTCTCTTTATTGACACTGGACTAGTCAGTGCAAAGTCACTCAGCCAGCCACTACTTTTCTGATGACGTCCAGATGACGAAACAGAAGTTAGTTAAGCTTGTTCTTTCTATATATTGACACTGGACTAGTCAGTGCAAAGTCACTCAGCCAGCCACTACTTTTCTGATGACGGCCAGATGACGAAACAGAAGTTAGTTACGCTTGTTCTTTCTATATATTTACAATCGACTAGTCAGTGCAAAGTCACTCAGGCAGCCACTACGTTTCTGATGACGTCCAGATGACGAAACAGAAGTTAGTTATGCTTGTTCTTTCTATATATTGACACTGGACTAGTCAGTGCAAAGTCACTCAGCCAGCCACTACTTTTCTGATGACGTCCAGATGACGAAACAGACGTTAGTTAAGCTTGTTCTTTCTATATATTGACACTGGACTAGTCAGTGCAAAGTCACTCAGCCAGCCACTACTTTTCTGATGACGTCCAGATGACGAAACAGAAGTTAGTTAAGCTTGTTCTTTCTATATATTGACACTGGACTAGTCAGTGCAAAGTCACTCAGCCAGCCACTACTTTTCTGATGACGGCCAGATGACGAAACAGAAGTTAGTTACGCTTGTTCTTTCTATATATTTACAATCGACTAGTCAGTGCAAAGTCACTCAGGCAGCCACTACGTTTCTGATGACGTCCAGATGACGAAACAGAAGTTAGTTACGCTTGTTCTTTCTCTTTATTGACACTGGACTAGTCAGTGCAAAGTCACTCAGCCAGCCACTACTTTTCTGATGACGTCCAGATGACGAAACAGACGTTAGTTAAGCTTGTTCTTTCTATATATTGACACTGGACTAGTCAGTGCAAAGTCACTCAGCCAGCCACTACTTTTCTGATGACGTCCAGATGACGAAACAGAAGTTAGTTAAGCTTGTTCTTTCTATATATTGACACTGGACTAGTCAGTGCAAAGTCACTCAGCCAGCGAAAGATACGAACAGTCTTTAATTTCCTGTCCAACTGACATTCGGAAGTTCGGGAGGAAGATGCAGTCAAAGTACAATGATAGGTGACGGATGAAAACCATCAACTATTATTTATTTATTTAAGAAGTCATTTTTATAAATTGAGAATTTCATTCAAACCTCCATAAAGTACGTATTTGGGAATTTTATTTGGTCCTAGATGACGACAAAGCCTTGAGTACTTTCAGTACGCCGACGCAACGCCAAATCTCCGGCGTTCTTGTGCTCCTCCTATCTCTATTCTCCTAATCATGGATGTTCCGAAAATTTTAGTTAGTAAATGGGTTTCTTTAATCTGTGAGTTACTCTTCTTCAATTTTAAACTTTTATATGTCCTGTTTGGATCATCTTTTCTTTTTTATAATATATATATATATATATAAAGATTTCACATAAACACGTGAAATAACAATCAATGATCAAACCACAAAAAGAAATGGGAAAACAAGACTAAGATCTTTCAACCGTAACAAGCGGTCTTCGTCAGAGTCAAAAACTGAGTTGGGTTTTTGACAAGACAAGATCTTAGTCTTGTTTTCCTATTTCTTATTGTGGTTTGATCATTGATATATATATATATATATATAATATATACAAATATAAAAGGATGAAAGTATCTACCGTGGAATAGGAACAAAACTAAAATTTATATATATATATATATAAAACCACGGCTGCTAGCCGGAGTGACTACTTCTACCTGAAGACGACGCTAGTCGAAATATAGTAGTGAGTCTTGTATGCCTTTATTTATGCTTTTCTCTTTTTGTTATTGAGCTATATATAAATAAATATTGATAAAATTATCGACCGTGAAAAAGACAAAATTAAAATTTTAAACTTTATGCATATACTCTGTTTTTTATATGTATATACAAATTCAGAATAGAAGAAGATTAGTAAAGAAACGACTTAACTCAGTTCTATATACAGAATACTGAATATATTGAGTTTTCACTATTGAAAACTCAACATTATGACGTGTCTTCCAACTTGTGAGTGCATCTCTCAAGCCATGTACACTCTTCCTAATGATGGTGAATCTCGAAATATTGAAGTGAGTTCTTTTCAGTATTTTTCTTTTGCTAGGCAAATAAATTTACAAATGAATTGTTCCTAGAGAATATGAAGTCTAATCACAGAAGAAATAAAGGCATATATTTGAGTTTTCAGTCATAAATTGCAGTTTACTTCCAGATTATAAACTATTCCGAAGATATTAATACACAAATCCTCAGGAGTCATATATACAGCCTTTAGGGCAAGCCCGACAGACGTAGGATTTTACATTTAAAGAAAATAAATAAACACATTTCAACAATTGGGACTAGCAAAAATTACACATTTTCAATATCATCACTGGTAATTTTGTATTTTTCCTCAACACTACAAATAAAACTATTTTATTTTTTTCTGGTGCATTTTTTGCTATCAATATAAAACCAGTGTTTGTTTAATATTTCATAACTTCAAATAAATAACTATGGTAATCAATACAAAAAAAAATATTTTTAATCATAACGAATAAAGGATGTCAATCATGTTATACTAATGAGATTATTTGCATCAGCTGTGTGATGTACAAAAATAAGATTACATATTGATAAGTTTATCACTCACTATCTGTACTACCTCAGGAATGAAAGACTAATAAACATCTCCCATTTAGATGTTTACGTTATGCTTAAATGAGACGTTATATATTATATACCCAAGAAGTTTGATATTAAGTTTACTTATAGTAAAGTTAGGTGTAGGCCACTCCAGATTTTTTTTCGTATAATGTTATGAAAAATCATGTAAAATATTTTATAAAATTTTAATGTATTAATAATTTTAAATGAAATTATTTAATTTTTATCTGTTAACAAATTGTGGAGTAGTGTTCAGTAAAATGAATTTAAAACTTTTAAGTGAAGAATAACCACAGTCAACGAATTGTATGAATAACGAATTGTAAGCTCAGAACTAAGTTTACTTATATCCAGGAAAATGAAAAATTACGAGGACTAAATATTCCAATCGCAATAAAGTTTCTCAACAAATACCGTATACATATGTTTGGTCAGTACATATATTGGTTCTCGACAATTCGGTCTAAAATAGTAATAAATATTTTCCAATCGCAATAAAGTTTCTCAACATATACCGTATACATATGTTTGGTTAGTACATATATTGGTTATCGACAATTCGGTCTAAAATAGTAATAAATAATTTTCCAATCGCAATAAAGTTTCTCAACATATACCGTATACATATGTTTGGTTAGTACATATATTGGTTCTCGACAATTCGGTCTAAAATAGTAATAAATAATTATCAGTAGAAGTTTCGCTGAAAATTATTCACCATTATCGAGGCTAAAAACAATTTATTGAGAATTATTAACACTATAAATAACTCTCTTAAAAAAGGAGAGTTATTTATAAACCTTCTTAAAATTGAATAATAAATTACTCAAGGGAATTAATATGGTAAGCTAGCTCTCTCATGCAATAAAGGAAACATCTTTTGATAAACCAGGTCAATTGGATTGTTGAGCACTCCAATGGTCGAATTAGACACACTAGGATTTCAGCAGGATAGAATCAGGTGAACATGTCTAGTGTATCTAAATATTTAATATTGGAAAGGCGTTAACATTACGTAAGAAACACCTTACGAGGAAAACAAAACTAAATCAACCGGCACTAATTGAGTTAGTTCTGCTATGATACCGATGAACAGTAATATATTATCATTTGAGTATACAATGCAATTGAAGTTATGCAAGTAATCACCGTTAACATTGGGGCAAATATATTAAGACAAGAGAATTACCATCCATTCTTTCTTAGGAAAACTTTGGAAGTAATAAAGCGTTATAATAAGGGGGTCAGGTTAGCTTAGTGGTAAACATACTCACCTCTGAATTAATATGACCGGGGTTCGATCCCCACCTGGCCTTCGATTTATTTACGCGAGAAGTGAATAAATCTGAGCACATCGTCCCTCGAAGAAGGACGTTAAACCGTCGGTCCTGAGCCTGTACGATGTCAGGTATTCCTTAAAGATTCCTACTCTAAATACACTTGAGTTAGGCAAAATTTGGGACTCCCACTGTAGAATCAATCTTCATTGTGTGGTATCACAAAGGGCCAATGCTCGGCCTACGTGTGTTCCCTTGTGGGGCTGCCACTACAACCTAACCTAAGCGTTGTAATATTAACAGAGTTGACCCCTTAGGATATTTTCACCCAAACTATGTACCAAATCAAACAATTCATTAATAATTCACTTATAAAAATATAACCAGTATTCTGTAAGATTTTTCATTAAATTGTTTATTCCAATTCTGTTCAGTTCGAACCAGATATTTCTTCTACCATACTCCCTGTAATGTATACGGAGGCTTATTGGAGTGCACTCAGCTTTTTTACTAGAAAAAGGTGTTTTCCTTCTTCAAAACGAAGATTTCTCTTATCAAAAAGTATAATGAAACACTGTACCATATAATTATAAGGATTATATAATTAGTAGATATCCTCTTTTCCAATCTTTTCAAGCACTACCAATGCAAGGTTCAGGATTATTTTATATGCAAGCTTGGGACCGTTGCTAACAATAGTGGTTGAAAGACTGAAAACGTCTGACCTTTACATTTATAGAATCTGCATGTTTTTTCTTAATTTCACATACTTATGTAATACGTATATCTTAACACTGTATATCTCTTTCATCCACATACATTTTTGTTTGTTTTACTCTTTATTTGATTTAAAAGTTATTCATCCCAAACATGTTTTTTGGACATGTTTTCTTTTGACTGTCCCCCGATCATAGTAAGTTGTTTGAAAGCTAGAAAACGTCAGTCATAGTAATGACTAATACAAAGATATATTTCTAGTGTAATTTAAAAGGATGTTGATTTTCTTTTATTTTACAACTCAAAAAATTTGTTTTTATACTGAGTACAAATGTCAGTTCAAACACAATTTCATGAATGGTTTTTTCCAAAATTAAAAATAATTAAAAATTATTTTCATTCCACAATGACTTAAAAGAGCGAAGCTTTAGTTAAGTTTCCCCATAGACAAACATTTAAGACATGATTTAAATTTAGTCATATTTAATGTGAATTCAAGTGATACACCAGCCGAAGGTCTCAGCAATTTTCGCGTGGCGTCTCTGGTTTAGCCAGTTATTTGGTAACCTTCTGCTTTAAACGGAGGCATTCCTTTGTACATCCGTCTCTTCTCTGCAGGCCAGCAGCACTGCTAGAAAGTTGCAGATGGTATTTCGGTATCAATCCTCTCTTACTTATGTTCAGAAATCTTAATATCCACTCCATGATTTCGTTTTAATTTGAGGATTGGTCTAGATAACAAAAGCTCTAGGACAGCACAAACACTTTTTTTTGTTAAATGTTTTTTTATGTATTTTTAATATTAAAAAAACCGACATTAATGTAGACATTAAATAGTGTACTAAAGAAATATGAGTAATTCATTGTTGAAATATTGTTTGTTTGTTTTCCTTCGTCCACAATTATACGGCATTCACGGAAATTGTAGTTCATTTATTATATGCCACCTATTTTAGTAATGGCTGAGCCACATTACCAGTTGATTCTACATTAGGAGTCCTAAATTTTGCCTAAATCAAGCGTATTTAGGGTATGGATCTTTAATGAGTACCTGACATCGTACAGGCTCGGGACCGACGGTTTAACGTCCTCTCCGAGTGACGACGTGCTCAGATTTATTCACCTCCTGGACCCCCGGATCGAACTCCAGACCTACCAATTCACATGTGAGTACGTTAACTACTGAGCTATCCTGGCTTCCTCATTGTTGAAAGAGGTATTATTTTAAAAAATACTTTAAATGATGGACTACGACTTATTCGTGACTATATTGGAAACAATGTCTTGAAGTTAGCATATACTATTTCTGGAGTCTAACCTTTTACTCGCCGCAGAAAAGACATATATCAATAGGATGAGAGTGACATGAATTACCTGTGTTGGTAAATATATTGGGGTTAAGTTGGCAGTATCTCTGAGCAAAACACTCCATCATTCTGTCAATCTTCTGGGCTTCTCCAGGTAAACGGAAACTCCAGAGGAACTGTCTGCAAACCAAACAAAACGTGACAGCCACAAACTTAAAACTTACACTCATACATCAAATGTAATATTTCAAGTAATCAGATTATTTATATAATTGGTAAATTTTTGAGTTTGCAATATGTTAAGTAATTGATCAAGAAACGAATTAATACAAAAAGAAAAATTCTTAGAAAAATATTCAACTTGTTCATTGGTTTCTTTTAATAGATTTCAATAACATATTACGCCTGCTCTAAACTGGTTAGTCTGTTATAATTAGTATGAGCACAAATTGCAAAGAAAATTTCGAAAGACATTAATTATTGTATCATGAAATAAAACTTTATACTTCCTACAACCTTTATTTATATCTCAAAAAATTTGGTTATCTCTACCATATATATTCTATACTATTTATATCTCAAAAAATTTTGTTATCTCTACCACATATATTCTACACTATTTTTCTGTATTGATGTTTGGTAACAGTGAAAATGTTTAAAAATATAGACGAAACGGTTGTCTTAAAGGTGTTTTTTTGAAAATATTTCGACGCTCGATCAAACCTCCATACAAAAAAATAGTATATATATTATCATAAAGAAAACGATCCACAAAGGACAAAAATGTTTCAAAGTAAACTACAGGTACACACTAAATAGAAAAAGAGACTTACAGTCTCTAATTTTCGGTTTAACTGCCATCAGGAGAAAAGAGATAGGGACACCAAGTGAACTTGCGAAGCGACAGTTGGAGACCGTCTCCAACCGTTGCTTCGCAAGTGCGCATATACAAACTAGTTCAACATCGAAGAACAGTAACACACAGAGTAAAGAAACACACTTACAAACTAAAATTTTCGGACAATCCATCTTCAGGAGAAAAGAGAAAGGGAGACCAAACACGTTGTATACTCAACGGCAAGAATTTGCAGGTTACTTGCCGTGCGTCTATGTGTTTGGTCTCCCTCTCGGGGTTCCCCGAAAATTTGAGTCTGTGTATTGCTCTTCTTCGATTTTGAACTCATGTACGCATGTGAAATATAAATCAACATAAAAATAACAGAACAAATTCGAAAATGGAACTAAGGTCTAACAATCAGTAACTTTTATTGCCTGATTCAGCAAACAGGATGAGATTTTTAGTACTATAATAAACTTGTTCTATTAGTTTACGTCGATGAGAACTGTTACAGGTTGAAAGGTCTTATTAGCATTTTATGTTGTGAACTACATTTATTTACATGTTGATAAACTGTTGGGGTGGTATTATTTATTTTTTAACCAAATAAATGTGTCAATAGAAAAAAAAAATAATGAGGTGATTATTTACAGGATTCTGTGTACATATAAGGAAAGTTGGAAGATTGGGTATTGTAACCAATCAGGATAAGTGCTTACTGTTTTGAGCGAGGCTAAGACGACATGACGTACCTGAGAGCCTGGACTAGTATGAGGTCGGTGAAGTCGTGGCAGTCGACGAAGGCCTTGAGCACAGCTTCGTTGAACTGATTCCTCTCACCCAGGTAGTCGCCAATGGCTGTCTTGTTCAGACCTTCTCCCTTGTACAGGAATCCTGCCACGTCTTCCTCAGTGCCTTCGAGCAGTCCATGTTCAATCAAATATTCGATGCCTTTTTTCGGGTCCATGTTGAATTTCTTTCGTCCAATCGACATTTGCTTTGAACGAGTGGTGTTCTTGCTGTGGAAACAATTACAAAACTGACTTTATCAACTGAAAATAAAGAAAGCTTAGATCTATTTGACTTGCTCTTTACATGTAGTGAATCCACTTTATTAGCTCACTCTCACTATACATTGCATCTGGAATAATAAACTTAAAGTTAGAAAACGGAAGAGAACCAATCATCATTATTCCGAATTACTAAAGTCACAAGCTAGTTTGTTGCTTTTCGACCGAATATTTCTTTCCTTATACTCACAGCTCAGTCAGGCGATTACTTTTCTCCTGATGTTCATTTATACTTTAGTTATATAAACTAAACTTCATTATACTTAAACTTAATTAGGCTACCTCTCTGCCAAATATTAACATTATATTTCACTTTATAAAGACAAGTGATACAATCTATATTAAAGTATAAGTGATAGAGACTGTGAATTAATATATACAAATGAAACCTACATCTTAGAGATTTTTCCACGTAGATTACAATCCAAAGCCGCAGTTAAGGGTAAGGTTACAACTCAGAATTGCCAAAAAACAAAATCCATCTTTTTGGTTTTTGACTGAGATATCTGTTGGCTTGGTTTCAAATCACATCAATTTTGAGGAGCAAATCAATTGTTTGTACTGTTATATAAGAGTTCTTCTTGAACATTAATAAGGTCGAAACAAATCCAGTTTACTCCATGCAAACTCTACATGTAGTGTACTCTGTACTCTACAACTTAAGACTGATCTGTAAATTCGTAACCCATTTTTAAACCAGCTCAATTTTAAAACAACTGAAACAAAGTTAACTATTCAAATTTTTTTTATCTTTATATGAATTGCCAACCTAAACTTCAACGGGGGTAGCAATTTTGCAGTTAATATCCGAGGTAGTGGTGTAACGCAGAAGTTGTTCAAACTATTTATATCTGCAGAGCTGGGGTCAAGTGAGGATATAGTATAATACATAGCCCTAAAGACCTTCTTAAATCAAATTTTTTAAACAAGGAACGTAATGCCTTTCCAATATTTTTTCTTCAATAAACCGATGCATCAAGAGAAAAAAATCATCTCCTTCAAACAAAAGCTAACTTTGCAAGTTTATTTTACAGTTATCTTTATAAATAAAATAATGATTTTGTCTGTACATTGCTTAGAACTGACTCATTTCAAGTTTTCTTTACGTTTCATACATTGGAGAAACCGAATCCACCCTTAGAAAAATTTCTGTCGGTTTGTCGGTTTGTCGGTTTGTCCGCAAAACTTTGTCACAGGTAAACTCAGCTACCATAAGACATATAAAGCTGAAACTTTTACAGTAGATTTGTGTAGGTCTAACTTAAAATATAGGCTATGAATTGATTGGAAATTCAACGTAGAAGTGAAGTTATGGACGTTTAACGCAAAAATGTTTGTCACAAGTAAACTCAGCCACCATAAGACATAGCGAGCTGAAACATTGACACTGGATTTGTGTGTGCCTAACTTAAAATATGGGCTCTAAATAGATTATTAATTCAGTACAGAAGCGAAGTTATGGGGCTTTTAGCTGTATTTTCCTAACTTCACAGACAAGTTTGTTTTGAAAATACACAGGTAAAGCAAGTAGGTATTGTTAGTTGATTTTAATTTCAATTGAGCATATGAATATATTGCGTATTTGACATCATTGAAATGGTGTTTCACAGAGTTAAGGATGTACTATCTATTGAGAATAAATGTTTTGTAAACGAGCAATTCTCAACTCTTAATATGAACAGGGAGGAAAAATCAACAAACAAGTTCTTACGCTATATGAAGCCGAGGAAAGAACTTACAAGTCAGTAAAGAGATTGGATTAGTGACGAAGAAGCAGTTCATTATCTAATTGAATTTCTTGACTCTGAATTTATTTCTCCTGGACTGCCTGCTCATGAGTAAAAACTTAAAGTAGAGCACCAATCATGCTACAATTTAGTAGCAGTAACAAATTTCATGTTACGAAACATGAGTGCCCCAAAACTGTGCAACGGGACACGACTCTGAGTTCGTGCTCTAGACAGATATGCCATAGAGGCGGACATAATGACTGGATGTGGTATTGGGGAGTCTGTGTGTATACTTCACATACCATTGATTCCGAGCCACTGTCTGTTTACGTTGAAATGATTGCAAAGTCGGGTCAGAGTCTATTTCGCAATGACGTTAACTAAGTCGCAAAGGGAGACTTCATCTAACGCAGGAATACAAGGTAGCAAAACCAAGTTTTTCTCACATGGTCAAATGTAGTTTACATGCTCAACGGTCAGAGGTTTCAACTCTTTCTTCTACCATGAACCTGAAGGACAGACAGCTAATGTAGTGTATAAGCTGGAGGCATTTGTTTAATACTGTAGTAATAATGGTATTTTCTACTATTCTATAATTTCTAATGACATTTTGAAATACCAAAAATGACGGAACTTCTGATTCCTCCGTGGTATAGCCGAAAGGCAATAGGCACACGGCAATAAACCAAAACAGGAACTTCTGATTCCGTCAAAGACGGGTACGTTTGCTATATATTATATATAACTGTCAACTTTTTTTTAATTTAATGTTTGCTTAATAAATACACTGGTAATAATGTAAGGTATGGGACCAGAGTAGCCCAGTGGCTTGCGTGATCGCCGATGACAGTAGTGCAAATGTATTATAAATAAATGTAACAAACAAATATTTTTTTGAATTTAAAATGTGGATAATATAAAAGATGGTAATAAAGTAAAGGGATCTAGCCAGGGTTGCCAGTAGCTTGCTTGCTCGCCGATGACAGTAGTGCAAATGTATTATAAATAAACACAACAAAAATATTTTTTTTTAATTTAATATTTGCGTAATATAAACACTGGTAATAAAGTAAGGTATGGAACCAGAGTAGCCCAGTGGCTTGCGTGCTAGCTTTTGACTGGGAGCACGTTAATTAGAACTAACTCATTTCAAGTTTTCTTTACGTTTCATACTTCAGAGTAGCCACATGTACCCTTAGAATAATTTCTTTCTGTCGGTTTGTCCACAAAATATTGCTACCATAAGACATATAAAGCTGAAACATTGATTGTAGATTTGTGTATGTCTAACTTAAAATCTAATCTTTGTATACAGAGGCTTTTTTTTAGCACTGTACTAATAATGGTATTTTCTACTATTCTATAACTTCTAATTGTAGTATTAGTATAATACTATAATTGATATTTTGGAATACCAAGTATAATAGAATTTTTGATTCCGTCAAAGACGGGTACGTTTGCTAGTTTTAAATAAATAACTCCCAAATTTGTTTTACACAATATTGAGTTATTTACAAATGTTAGAGAGCAATAGTCGCTAATAGGCTGTATTGTAGTTCTTCTAATTTAATTCCCCAGGACAAACATTCAATACAATAAGACTATCTACTTTTTGAGATGGTTTTCACAGTGTTTTTATGCTCCTTCAACGAAGTCACTCATAATTCTCTTTCAGTTGACCATGAGTAACATGTTTTGTTGACATTCAAACAAAATTATGTTTCAAATTTAACCTTTTCTTAACAGTGATAGTTTATTGAGAGTTCATTTGTCTTGGTTTGGTATTACTAACTAGGGAGAATATTGTATTAATGTTTGCCACAAATAACAAGAATGTACAGATATTGAATTGGCAATAAAAGATTGAGAGAAACAAAGCACTGCACCACGGAACTGCCAACACAGAGGCAACTGGGAGTGAGACCTCAATATTCTTGCCAGTTCGAACCGGTGGCATGTATATCCTTGTTCAATACTCCTTGAAAACACCTGCAAAATAGAGTGAACACATCCGACTAACATGCTTAGAGTATATTTCATGAAAAAGACCTGGACTTTTGAATTTCTCAAAATTAAACCCGACAACCCCTCTATAATAAAGTTATTAAATCATCTCCTATCGCTGTACATTACCATCATTCAGACTTAAAAAGCTTGCGGTCAAATTACACCACAAGTGACTGCTACAGCGCAAAACTTTAGAGCGCTTTCTTTCTTCAAACCTGCTCTCTTTCTTTTTCAATTACTTGAATGACACTGATAATTTTGAAGGTTCCTTTCCGACTGCTGATGATTTCGTCGACGCGATAAACGTCGAGGCATAGCCAAACCCTAGCCCCTCGACATCCTCATAAAGAATAATAAAATATTAAATTTTTAATTTTAACCACTGATTTAAATGATAGTTACGATTATTTAGTCATAAGAAGGTGAAAGTAGTTAAATAACAATGAAAATTTGTGGTTGGGACACCAATAGAAATTATATCTAAGATCTTCAGTTCAGTTAAGTTGTTTTTAATTACAGGAGCATCAATTGGACGGGAAAACATAGGCTTGGTGATACATGTATTTCAAATGTATAAACAATTAGAACAAGAAATGAAATGAAAGAGATATCCTCTTCCACTGAGTCAAATCCAATCAAACGTAGGTCTTAATACAACAGCCTGAAAACGCCTCCCCTCATTTCAATTTCTCTTCAAAATATTTGCTGTAGTAAGTATTTTGTGCTCCTCTGTAATAGACATCCGACTGGACCATCGTTAACATTTTGAATTATATAGGTATATATATATATATATATATATATATATATATATATATATATATAACAGATTCAATAATATATCGACCGTTTGATAGAATAGGTGTGTTCTCTAATCGGGGTTCGGTCAATTTTCCAGGATAAAAAATCAAACTCTCGTTGCCAACGTTTCGGTTTTATTTAAAACCTTTTTCATAGGCAGAAGTAAGAATTTTTTAACTAAGAAAATGAAATTTACATTATTTAAAGGAACAACAATGTTAGCCGGACAAAACCTTCGACTAGACTGTCTAGGTCGAAGTCTAGTCGAAGGTTTTGTCCGGCTAACATTGTTGTTCCTTTAAATAATGTAAATTTCATTTTCTTAGTTAAAAAATTCTTACTTCTGCCTATGAAAAAGGTTTTAAAAAAAACCGAAACGTTGGCAACGAGAGTTTGATTTTTTATCCTGGAAAATTGACCGAACCCCGATTAGAGAACACACCAGTCTAGTCGAAGGTTTTGTCCGGCTAACATTGTTGTTCCTTTAAATAATGTAAATTTCATTTTCTTAGTTAAAAAATTCTTACTTCTGCCTATGAAAAAGGTTTTAAATAAAACCGAAACGTTGGCAACGAGAGTTTGATTTTTTATCCTGGAAAATTGACCGAACCCCGATTAGAGAACACACCAGTCTAGTCGAAGGTTTTGTCCGGCTAACATTGTTGTTCCTTTAAATAATGTAAATTTCATTTTCTTAGTTAAAAAATTCTTACTTCTGCCTATGAAAAAGGTTTTAAATAAAACCGAAACGTTGGCAACGAGAGTTTGATTTTTTATCCTGGAAAATTGACCGAACCCCGATTAGAGAACACACCTACTATATATATATATATATATATATATATATATATATATATATATATATATATATATATATATATATGAAAACAAACCACAAGGAAAAAAAAAGAAAACAGATGGAAAAAAATGCTCTGAGGCCTTTCAATTTATGTCATCAGAGAGCAAACAAGGTAAGAACTAGAAAGTAACATAAAAGGTATGTACAAGGAAGGTAACTAAACAGCTGGGAAAACAAGAGTCGAAAAGGCATAATAAGAGAAAAACAAAAAATACCCAATACAATTAAACAATGCAAAATGAACAATAAGAAAATTAATTAAAATAAAAATATAAAAATATAAATAGAATAAGAAACAAGTGTTATATATAATTCCTAACTATAAACAATATATAATAAATATAAACAAATAGATACAAATTAAATTAATGCAATATCAAAAAATAAACAATATTAAATTATTAACAAAACAAGAATACATGAGAAAGTAATAAGTCAAATAAAAATTATGTTCTATTATTAGAATCCACAATCTGGTCAGAGTTCATGTTCAACGTTGCAAGTACATTTTGAAGGTCACCCACAGGACCAATTTGCCTAACTATACCTTCAATTAAAATTTCATCCAATCTAAAAAGCCCATGACTTATATTTATTAGTTTATCAAAATTATACTTAATTAGGGCACTTTCTACTAAGTTCCTTTCCACATATATATATATATATATATATATATATATATATATATCTTTTGTCATCTGTATCATCTTTTGTTGATTACTTCCTCCAACCCCTAGTCCGCAGTCAGCCTTCCTACTGTAAAGACAGTTTCCACTTCCTCAATCTCCTCAATAACTTCTCGATCCCACCCCACCTCACCCATCCCCTCCTCATGGTTACTATGGACGTCACCTCTCTGTATACTAATATTGAACACAGTGAGGGACTGAATTCCCTTCGTTACTTTCTTGAACTCAGAACTCCCCCCCTCACTCCTTCTACCAATTTTCTAGTTTCCTTAGCCGAATTTGTCCTGAAGCATAATGCCTTCCAGTTTGATGGTGCCTTTTACCTTCAAACCAAGGGTACTGCGATGGGCACTATTATGGCTCCTTCTTTTGCTAATTTGTTCTTGGCCAAATTAGAGCAATCTTTTCTGTCTGATCGTCAATTCCTTCCCCTTCTTTATACTCGCTACATTGACGATATCTTCTTCATTTGGCCACATGGTACCCATGAGTTAAACCTCTTCCTACTTTCCTTCCAAAACTTTTCGTCCTCCATCTCCTTCACCCACCAAGTGTCCAGCAATAAAATTACTTTCCTTGATGTTGATGTCACCCTCAACAATAGCAGTTTCTCCACCTCTGTACATATAAAACCTACTAATGCACAGCAGTACCTCCACTACAGTAGTTGCCATCCCACCCACATCAAAAAAGCAATCCCCAGATCCCTTTCCATCCGCATCCACAGGATTTGTAATAATTTGAAAAACCGTAGTTCCCACATTAACTGTTTGAAAGAAAAATTAATTGATCGTGGCTACCCTTCCAATGTCATTGATAGTCGTGTCGTGCCGGCTGAAATAGTTCACCGGCACGTACCCAGAAAAGACCACACTGATAGTGTTTTCCTGATATCCACTTTTTTCCCTGGCGCTCATAGGATTGGCTCGGTTATTAAGGAGTTTTTCCCATTGCTCTCCTCTTCTCCTTCTACCTCATCTATTTTTCCTGAAGCCCCCTCCTTATCATATCGCAAACCACCGAACCTCAGAGGCATTTTCTCCCATCACTCTCCCTTGAACCCTGCACTTGGGAGGGGAATGGTGGAGTGCGGACGGAGCAGATGCCAAACCTGTCTTATCATAAACCCTAATCCCTTTTTTACTTCCCCCCATAGCAATATTAACTACCCTTGTCCTCCCCACACCTCATGCACCTCGGTTAATTGCGTTTACCGTTTGGACTGCACCCAGTGTGATGCATTCTACGTTGGTATGGCCTCTACGCAGCTCAACTTACGTATGAATGGTCACAGGGCTTCCGTTGGTCAACGCAAAAACCTTCCTATTGCTATCCACTCTAATTCCCATGGACTGGATTTTAATCACTGCTTCCGGGTCCAAGTCCTTAATCATATCCCTGTTCAGTCTTCTCGGGTTACTTTAAGAGCTTCAGAGGAGGCAATTATCTGTCTTCTCAAAGCTCGCTCTCCTCCTGGCCTTAACTTGTACCGTTAATTTAAGTATTTATTTATTTATTTTTTTTTTTTTTTTTTTTTTTTTAAGAATTTATTTATTTATTATTTTTTAATTTTAATTTTTATTTTTTTATTTATTTTTATTTTTTAATTTTTTAATTGTTTATTGCTTCATTTACTAGTCTTCTCCTTCTGTTATTTTTATTTGCTTTTATTTGTTCTTTTTAGTTATTATTCTCTCTGTAGTTAGTAGCTTACCTAGGGCGGCAGGCAGAGTGCGCGCGTGTTCGTTGCATTTGGCCTACCACTCAGTTAGCTTCAGCTACTCAAAGGGACTACTTCTACCCGATGACGACGACTGTCGAAATATCGTTGTGAGTCTTTTGTGTGTGTCTTTTATTTGTGTTTTCTCTTTCCTGTGTGAACTATATATATATATATATATATAACACTTTTTCTTCTTCTCGGAATTTGGTCAGGGTTAATATACGGAATCACCTTTTTGGCAAAAAGATGACGTTTTTGGTCAGTAACCCTGACCAAATTCCGAGAAGAAGAAAAAGTGTTTATTATTAATTTGTGGTCAAGAAAACAATACCTTATTATATATATATATATATATATATATATACCGCCCTGTCTTCCTGCGGGACTCTTCGCTCTTCGCACCTCCTGATGACGACGATTGTCGAAATATCGATGTGAGTTATGTCTGTGTCTTTCTGTGTGTTTCCTTCGTTTTTTATTTTATTGTATATATATATATATTTAAATAACGCCCCATATTTGGCTTGTATCTGTTTCTTACTCAATTTCTCCAGTTTCCGGAATTCCTTCCTCGTCTCTTCATTAAAACTATAAAGCGTATTACCAATATTGTTCGTCGACATGTTTCGAATGTACCACATTCATCACCAGGACAATAATGAGAAAAATAGTAGGATTGTCAATTTATATATATAGAGGTATATTACTATTGGAATGTTCACAGGACATCGCCCTGGATCACGGGGCATTATGGGGGATTAAGGTAGGGTAGTTGGACTCACCTACTACCTGGCTAATCTCGGTTGGCCTGTTGGAAAATAGTTTTAAAATTCGACAAGAATTATTAAGTTGGATATTTATGGCTGGCTGCTTTTCTTGAATTATTATTGCTTCTAATAGTTGTAATTTAAAATAGTTCCTTTCTCTAGCGATAATTTTGGTGGAACTGACCATCATTTCTCTTGTGAGTTTTGTCTTATGGACTGCTGTTGTATGGCATTTTGGCGCTCCGGCAGAAAGGTGCATAGTAATTCTTCTTGACAATGAAGTCGTGGTCATTCCTATATATGAGCTTTTACTGTCATTTCACATTGTGGTTTGATCATTGATTGTTATTTCACGTGTTTATGTAAAATCTTTTTAATTATTTACATACAATTATAATGCCTGATATAAATACTGAAGTGACTTATCACAGAAGTAGGGGGATTACGCTCTGAGGTCTTTCGTTTTACACGTCGTCGAAGAGCAAGTCATATCAAGTAGTAAATCAAGAAAAACAGGTTACGTAATTTGGTTTAAATTAATATGGAAATTGGTAGTATGACTGTGTTTACCCCTATCAAATTACAACTAATCTTAATCTCTTTGACGATTCCTTCAATTACAATTTCATCCAATTTAAAAAGACCTGGGCTATTATTGACTAAACTCTTATAACAGTTCTTTTAGAGGGCGCTTTCAACAATGTTCCTTTTTCTTTCAGAAGAAGTAAATGTTAATTCTTCGCATCTTTCAGTTAATTGAATGATTTTTGTTTCGAATTTGTATAACAATATGAAAAAGGTTTTAAATAAAAACCGAAACGTTGACCTTGAGAGTTTAATTTGAACCAGAAGGACTGACCTAGTCCCGATAAACTTTAGTTTTGTTTCTATTCCATGGTCGATACTTTTATCAATATTTATATATATAAATGGTTACTAGCCGTTGCATCTACAACCTGCTTGGTCCCCCTTTCTCTTTTGTCCTGAAGACGGATTGCCCGAAAATTTGATTTTGTAAGTGTTTCTTTACTTTGTGTGCTACCTATCTTCAATTTTGAACTGTTATTTATATATACATAAAATAAAAACTATTTATTTATTATTTATTTTGTTTCTACTTTAAGGTCCATACTTATGAAGAAAAATGTTATATTATATTAGAGTTCACTTTTTTTATGAGGTATGACAATTATTGGTTACTAATAGATAAATAACATCATTATTAATATCACTAATTTTAAAATCATCAAATGATCTCAGGAAGTCGAATGTTTGCATACTAATTTTACAAATAAACCTTCAAATTTTAGGGCTTCACAACATACGAATAAGTATGTTAAGTTAAAACAATTGACGATAGTGGCATACGCCTATATTGCTTGCAGCCAGCCATTTACGAAAACAAATAATGAATAGAATAAAGAATTTGATTTATAAATCTATAGTAATGAGGTGGAGAAGTGTAAAAGTGAAGATATTTTGTGCAGAGGCAGCAGAATAATGGCAAGTAAGGAGGAGCAGAGGAGCTAGGGGGAAGACGATCGTTACTGTTTCATCATCAAGTTTATATATCAGAGGGCACGAAGAAAAAAGTGGCAAAGGTAAAAACTAACAAGTGAAAAATAGGACAAATGGCATGGCTAAAACAGCATTACACCTTCCACTCTTCTTGCAAGATATGTACACGAACCTTGTAATATATAACGTGTTACAGCGAAGACAACAACAAATCAACACCAATGTGAAAGGTGGAATAAGGAAAGCTACTACCTAGAAACCTAGAATCTTAAAAAAAAATTAGAAAGATGATGCAAGGGTCATGACAGCCAGGGACTGGGGAAAGATGACAAAGGAAACATCAGCATCAATGATTAACAAATGTATGTAATGAATGATAATACTTTCTGAAGGAAAAACCTCCATCATGCGTTACGCCGATTTGCTCACAAAATTCTACTTTTAAAGATTGATTAAGTTTCATTTTAATTTTACAAATTTCTATAGTTCTACCTTTATATAGTACATTCACAATACATCATATTAAGTAGACTATGCTTATTTGTCAAGGAGGGTCATTTTAACTTATGTTAAAATTCATCTGCAAGACTCCCTTTCATGGGCATTTTTTCCTATTTTTCTTCTTCTCTCATGTACGCATTTGGCATTTGCAGACACACAAACTGTGTCACAATTTCAAAAGAGATGGTAGTATTCAACTCGAATATCACTGGACGAGTTATACAACAGATTGTAATCATGTAATCCAAGCAACGGGGCCTTTCATTTTTCCTTATCCTAAATAGTTTGTGCTCCATTTAATTGAATTGGATATTCCAAGAAATAGTACGGAACTTCATATCTATTTCGTATAACTTAATCAAAATATTAGGACAAAGGTTAGGTGATGTACTAAAAACCCGAAAGCACTAAATGACACGAAATGATAAATTGCATTTACTAAAAAAAAAATGTTTTAAACACAATGGGCTATCAACAGCAACAAAATTTTCATTTATTTCAACTTCAGAAGAACTTGGAAATGCAAAGAACAAACCGAATTCATCAGCCTACTACCCTTTTTTGCACTATCTGTACATTTCTGGTGGAAGTAAACAGTTTTCCCACACAATAAAAAAAAAACTGAAAAACAGTGCTTCAAATTGTGCGAAGATACAGATTAAAACAGAATGCAAAGCATAAATTAGTGTAACATTAATTTTTATAATACAAATATAAAACATAAAAGTGTAGTGTTTTGTACTTGCTGACATCAGTGCTCCCTAATATCATGTAAATTGATTTTTCAGTGAGCAATTTGTACTGAACCAATGCTTTTTTAGCAATATCTTCTAAGAACTTCTGCTGTCATTTTTTTAATTTGCTATAGATGTCGTTCTTTTAATTTTTTTTTTAAAACCAAGGTATTGGACTTTAGGCTTTTTCAACAGTAGAAGGGTTTATTTTCGTATGATAAGGCAAATAATGAAAGTCACTAAGCACTCAATAATGAAAAAGGTGATAATACTTCCAATGGTATTATAAACCACAAAATGATAAAGAACTTAAAAGTTAAAAACAGGATGGGGAAATATAGTTCCACAGCCTGGGAAAGGGCTAAGATAAAAGAAACTTGATACAGCTTGGGCATCAGGTAGTTATTTGAGAACCACCTGGTATAGTTAGACGTTAAGGATGTTTTTCTCACCTGTCGTCAGCCGATTCCATATTCTCCATTTGACCCACAACTTCACAGAGCTCATCTTTGATTTTCTGAAACGAAACCAACTTTTGTTAGATAAATTTAATAAAAACTAACCATTAACAAAGATAAAACATATGGATAAGGATAATATGTAACCACTCTAAACCAACAACTTCATTAATGAAGAACCATGACCAAACAAAAATATCCACAACCAAAAACACAGATATATAAAAATAAAATAAGACTAATAATTAGCATGCCGTGTATTTTATATAAGTAGTTGGTATCTTTTCGTCCACAACTTTGTCCTTGAAGGCTTTCACACTCTGCGTTATTATGTGGCAACTGGTTACTTGGATATACGTTTTGTTTATTGAAAAAAAATTGAAGATCAATTACAACCACTTGGAACTGGTATGAAAGTTATACCGGATAGTTGATAGTTATTCTGTTATTGATTAAGATTTACAAAAACATTTTTTCAAACAACAAAATCAAAAGTTATATATTGGTTTGTTGACACTATAACTTCGTAAATTTTTTTCCAGTCAATTTACTTTTGTGAAAATGTATACTTGATAGGTTACGATAGCAGACATTGCTTTTGTCGCCTTAGTCAACTATATATTATATAACTTTTCCAGCTTAAGTTTCCAATAAAAAAAACCTAAGGTATCTGCATACCTTTGGAAGTACTACTTTAGTGTTTTGATGACAAGGTCTTTGACGCCTACTTTTTCTTCGTTGAGAAGGGTTCAAGACCCTTTACTGGATTTACATCCAGACCTTAAAATTTAGTTAAAGAGAGAAAGGACTTCATATTGGACTGGACTTCGAAGGAATAATTATTTAAATCCCAATTACTAATTTTCCTTCCAGTTTTTCTTTGGAACGAAATCACCTATAAACATCTCTTTCAAGAAGACAGTAATAAAGCACGAAAAATTTATGTTATGAAACAAAGGATTTATAAATAATTAATAAATACAGTTCAATGGCAAGGCTTGCGAAATACACCAACAAAATGCAAACTTCAGCAGTGCCATTCATTTTAGACCAGAGGTCAGATCACTTTAGGATCGGTCAGATATGCAGGGAGTCGATGATAGCTGTGGGGTCGAAAGGAGGTCGGCATGTGAAAGTTGAACTCAACCAGATATTATAGTCAGTGTCATAAAATGCAGCAAAATATGTAACATTTGTCACGTCAACCGTTACCTTCTTTGGTGGTGTGCCAGGTCTGTTCTCGTAATCTGTGTAAAACTATCAAGTTTAGGGAGGATTTCAACTAAACAGGAATGAAGGTCTGGAATGAATTGATGACAAATCACCATGCACACTACTTTTTGAATTTAAATAAAATGATGTTCGCAAATCATGGAGTTTTCTTCACTTTTTCAATCATAAACTACCTTATACAAATTCAAAGTTTAATAATATATACTTCAGTTTTATTCAAATAATTTTAAAAGCAAAAAAAAAATTTAATCTCAAACAGGATTTCTTGACTTTGTCTACCTGTGTATTTTAGTTCATATTTTAATTTCCGGCATCATTACACGGTGCACATTTATGATTTAGGACGGTAGGGTAGGGTATTAAAGAGATTTCAAAGAGGAGGAGGTTGGTGAGGAAATATAAACATGGAGGTCAATGGTCGAAAAGTTTGCCGACCTTTGCTCAAGCCCAACTGAATGAAGAGATCGACTAGTCGAAACATTTGTTTTCTGAATGGGGATACACATTTGATGGTTACTGAAAACAATCATCTCAGGTATTCCTGTCATATCAGTACAAAGTATAAAATACAGAGTAAATAACATACGAGATGTTGTGTTGAGATGTTGTCTCGTACGTGATGTTGTTATAAAAAATGGGTATTAATATGTTGGATCAGCACCAAATTATCTGGGGTTTTCACTTTTATTACAGGATATATTGTCATATACATTGTAATAATGGAAAAAAGAATGCTGTTAAATGTTCTTAAATACACAGGGTCTGAAACATCTTTCTATTCTTGAGATATTATTCAGGGAAGAAATAAAATGTATGCTATAAACAATAAAATAAACGGGGAATTGAATATTAACGAGGGCATTACCTGTGGAAAGAAGTGAGATGGAGTAAGAAAAGGAAGAAAGAAACAGAAGGCAGAGAACAAAACTATAAGGCAAGTAAAGCTACTGGGATGGTCTCTGGCTGAAACCCAGCGAGAGTTGGCACTGTGTCAACTACTGGGACTCAACACCGCATTAATTATACATCGTGCAGGCAACTCCAGCACCTGACACCACTCTGTCTCACATGAACCACACAAACACACGCGCGCGCGTCTTTACAAAGAGTTCAAAAGAAACGCATCAAAACTTAATTTAGCATTTTATAACAAACAAAAATTAATATAATGGTTTTCAAATTTAAGGAAATAATACTGAAAGTTTCACAAAATAATCATGTATAAAGTTCATGTTATTAAATGTAAAGATTGTGTCAAAAGTATTATAAAGAGAGAATAACATTTTTGAAGGAAAGACGAAGGAATTCAACTAGAACGAATAACAGAAAAACCACATCACTACCTTATCATGGATTGAATGAAGGGCACTCGTTTGATTTTGATAGGATTGTTGTTACAGCTGAACAATCAAAACAAGATGAACAAAGAAAAAAGAATACTTGAACATTAATTTATTAAAAAAGATCGAACCTTCATAAATTACAGAAGTGTTATAGCGATTTTAAATTGTGTTTATTCAAGTCTATTGAATAACAAAAGTTTAAGTTTACTTTTTCGTTGCCCCGAGTGTTCCGTGCATATTTGCTTTAAATGATCTGTTAATTTAAGTACCTCTCACAGTTCAATAGGTTGTAAAAATAAAAATTCTTATTATTTCTGCAATGCGATTGCATAGTTGTTTTTTTTTTCATTTTTATGTATTTCTACTTTCGTAAGGTTTGTCTCATTGTTTTCTATTTTTACTTATATGATTACACACGATCTATTTATTCTGTTTCCTTTGTATTCGAAGTTAGAGGTACACCGGTATTTGACTTCTTTCCCAAATAAATAACTGTGTATTCCAGACACGGATAAATCATTTATATTCATATCTCGCTTCCTAATAAACATTGCTTCGAGTCGATTGCTGCTCCTAAAACTTCCTAAAAAGTTGATGTAGAACAGAACTTATTTGGATCACAGATGCTCGGTTCAGTTTTTAGTTGAATGAAACAAGATGATTATTTATTAAAAGTTAAAATCGCCCCCTAGGTCTGTTCACATAAACACTTCATGCCCCCCAAACACAGCTATTTGTTTACCAACCATACAAACCCAAGTTTATTTTGGATCATCTCCAACTAAACCATCTGCTTTGTTTAATACACCTTACTCGCTTGTTTTTTGCTATAAAGTCTTAGTTTAAATAACATAGTCCCAAACACAAACTCATCACTATTATAACTAAGTCTTACTTTTCCATTAAAAATAATCCGATATTTCATTAATTTTTTAATTTTATTAAAACAGATCAAATGTTTTTCCTTTTAATACATTGTATTTCTAACTATTTGTATTTGCTGGAGAATATTTCAATTTATTGGTTAGGAATATATCCCTTTTTTGCCATTTGAAGCTTCTATTATTTTAAGATTTTATAATACCGAACATATCACAGGATGCATATGTGAAATATAATCTAAGGAAAAGAGGATTCAAATAAATTATATTTCAGAGCAGGGATTCTCAGCTTTCCTTGGCCCATTCACCTCTCTCGCTATTTCCCTTCATGCCATTCCCTCTTCTTTCCAAAGTAGTATATACAATTTTACAACTTTATATGGATTATGTTGTAACACAATTTTACAAATTAAACGCTAATTAGAATTATTTATGGATATATAAAATATTAATTCAATCAAATTTTTTTAAGACGTCAAAACCTATAATAGCTTTCCTCACTCCGTAAACTTAATGTAGGGTCACAACTCACCCCCTGAAAACTCAAAATTCACCTCTGGGGGTGAATTTCACACCCATTGAGAACCCCCTGTTTTAGAGTGTTCCGTTAAATATAATATTCAAGATTCACCTTTAAGAAGCTTTGTGGGAGCAGATGTATGTTTAGAAGACTAGCTAGTTGTTACTTAAGAGTGGCTTGAACAGTGTTCATCAGATTGCTTTATATCCTGTGACACCGCCAGTAAAGATCTTACCTGTCATCAAAGTTATTCGGTCAGAGAGCTTTTGTATGCGGAAAAAGGGCCTGCACCACCCTGACAGAGCCAATAGGCAAATGACTTCTTCAGAAACAATATTAGGTCACATTTCAAACAAAAATTCCCCATTAAAGTAGAAATCAAATTTCTTAAACATAATATTTATTTATATTAGAAATAGGTAAAACCGTTTACCTGGTAAGATGATCCTGGAGGTATGACGGTTTTACCTATTTCTAATATACATCATACTAACCTCAGTGTTATTAACAATATGCATGTATATAATATTTATTCCCAAACCTATCACTGATATCACTGATGAACCATCGTAAAAAATTCAGAAAAACATTGAAAAAACGACTAATTTTTTGTGGAAGGAGATTTTTCTTCACATTAGCAGCATGTATAACTCACCCCCATGCTTTACGCAGATATTTTACTCAAGGAATTTATTCTTATCCCTAAAGAATTAATGGTACAGGTATAATCAAATGTATTTTAGAATCTGGAATAGATTAATTGTATTTACATAAATTTCCAAGGAAAAATATGAGGGTTTCTTTTAGTCACACATAAAAGTCTCTTATAAAATAATATGTGCTTTTTATTTATATGTCATTGCACAATTTTATCGAGACAAGCCGTTTTTTAAATATTAGTGAACAAGTGCGAGAAGAAATATGAACATGACCACGGGTATAGCCAAATTATGATTTTTCAAATCAATTTTAATACAATTTAAATATTTTGTTTATTCTATCTAGAGTTCTATTTTTTTCTAGTTTTATTCTTTTCATTTTTTCTACCTCCAGTGCTTTCTAGCACCAATGAATCCTTTAAATCCACTCTATAATCAATGTTTCCCCTTATCTTTTTCTCTTATCTACTCAACAACCATTTTTTTATAAATACTGCTAAATTACATTAATTGCCATGTGAACTTTCAGGTCAATCGCGAAATTATTTGTTTAGTACTAGTAGTGTTATTACAAACACGTCAGTCAGTCATTCAAGTGCAGCGATAGTCTCGACTATCCAACTGCAGCCAACAAGAGAGAAAAATTATAAAGTCATTTGAACATTTAGCTTTGATCAATCAATGATTTTTATCTTTCATAGGTACAACAAAATTCAGAATGTTATTTTCATTTCAGAATGCTTATTTTCAGAATATGTATACGAATGATATGAATATGAATAGAATGAATATGAATGAATATGTATATGTATATTTTCAGAAAAAGGCATATGAATACATGAATTCTTGTGATATATTATATATATATATATATATATATATATATATATCAATGATTAAACCACAATAAGAATGGGAAAACAAGACTAAGATCTTTCAACCGTAACAAGCGGTCTTCGTCAGAGTCAAAAACCCAACTGAAGTTGGGAAAAACCCTGGTTTTTGACTCTGACGAAGACCGCTTGTTACGGTTGAAAGATCTTAGTCTTGTTTTCCCATTCTTATTGTGGTTTAATCATTGATTGTTGTTTCACGTGTTTATGTGAAATCTTTATATATATATATATATATATATATATATATGCATACTAATGATGGTAAATATTTCGTACTTTTGTGCAATAGGTATTAATATTTATAAATTTATAGTGGGTATTATATTTATACATATCTTTGCAATTTCAACTTTTTCTAGCATTCTGTATATTTATTGCAATATGAACATTTTTGAAACAAAAAGTCTCTCTTCCAATAAGTGTACATATGAAATAATTTCCATCACTAATAATACTAATATTAAATTATTTATTACTTATTTTGGTTAGTAGTATTAATGCAAGTTGTATATTCCAAATAGACTTGTTTGTAAAATTTTGCCTCAATGGTAGTTTGGAGAAGTGAAGGTTAAAGAATTATAGGAGAAAAAGGTGAGAGTTTGTTAAATGGTCAATAGAGAGGGCTGTTGTTTTGATCAGTTAATTGAGAAAGATGTGCAAACAGTTGTCTGCTGCTCATTGAGCCAATGACCGAGTGAGTCAGTTAGCAGCAAACCTACCTTCATCAGAGCAAAAAACTCCTGCTAACACCAACCACTCGTCAGAGACGATGGATCTCCTAGGCTAGCACACTGCACTCACACAGAGGCACCAGCTGGAGCAGTCCTAGTGGCACTGCCAGGGTCTGTCCAGGGAGTGGGGCAATGAGGCGTAAGTGGTAAGGGAAGCGCGTCTAAGCACCCAAGGGATGTCCCTTAAAATAATTATATCTATGCCCTAGCAGTCACTTATAGTCATATATAATTGTATTTTTTAAAAATACTGCGTATCACTTTTATTTTGTTTTCTGTATTTCTAACTAACACGAAGGACAGTTGTACGGGATATATACTTTTGATCAGTGGACCCTAACACCTTTCTATATCTCATGAATATAAAGAAAACTTCATTACTTAAATAAAATATGAGAGGGATTTACGTCAATTTGTAAATCACAGTTTTTAAAGAAACTTATTATTTATTAATAAAATCTAATAATTGAAAATTGAAAGAAAGATATGTTTCATAATTCATATATTTTAAATATTAAATAATAAAACTAATTCATATTATTGTTTAGATATGTCATAATTTGCTATCGTTGTTGCAGTTGCTACAGTTAGCCTAACCGGTTTCTCATGAAGTGAATTTTTAAGTAGGACTAGTTATTATGCTGCTTACTCTAGTCCTAATTGAAGATGCACTTTGTGTAAAACCGGCAGGACGACTCCAGCAACAATTCACTCCAGCAAGTATGATGGATTTATAATAATTTTATGTTTATTATTCACTGTGGAACTAATGCGCAAGTATCCCAACGGTAAGGTAAATGGTGAATGATAACTTTATAAAAGATCAAAATATATGACACAATTAAAAATGGAAACGGTTCTTTGAAAAATAATGCAATTATCTTCCGTATAGTCCAGAGATCGAAAATTAATAAAAACACTGTCAGAGACACCTATATTGTTCCAAAATGTTTGAATTCATTTCAAAGCAACATGAAATTGATTTATCGGTGTTTTCGACACGCGTGGCCTCGCAATTATTTTTACAACAATATTACAAAATGCTCCGCGGATACAAGATGTATATTAAGATATATATAAATATATATGATTTTGAAGTTTTATTCTATTTCTATTATTTTACAAACATCTTACATTAACAAAAAGGTCATTAAATTTTATGCCTAATGTTATTATTACAACTTTGTTATATCTATTATGCAGAATATGAATAGAAATATATTAAGCAGTTTGTTATTCCAATCTATTTATAAGCTTAAATAATGAATCTTCCGAACCGAAATTTTTAAATAGTGATAATAATCAATTACAATGAGTTTTAGAGAATAAGATGCAATGCTTTTGGACACCACTATATTAGATAAACACATTGGACTTTAAAACAGTGATAAAAAGTACACATTCCTGATTTAATTAGAGAAGAAATAATAAAAGAAATCAAACAATTAGAACAGAACAGATATGTTTTTCAATATAATGTAAACATTCTGACTTATGATTGAATGTGAAAGTTTTTGAGCCAACACAAATCATTATATTGTAAAGCAGTCAGATATTTTTTCACTTATAATAATATTAAGGGTAAACCACTCCAAATTTTTTGTTAAATGTTTCTGATATTTTTTAAACAAAACAGAAATAGAGGTCTCCAAACCGAAACTTTGGTTTAATTATTCAATGTAGAAGGTTGTCAGATAAACAACATTAAATGTAACAGATCCACTGGCCATGAATGAGATCCACTGGCTTTGGGAACAAAAGCCATGTTCTATAAGAGATTGTTTCGTAACACCTGTTTTTTTTCTTTGTCTTTACAAAAGTATAATTACTACTGTGGTAATACCAAGGGTATTATATGTTTCCGTGGTTCAATCACTACCTGCAATACCACCAGGAATGAAAGACTACTAAATATCTCCTAGTTAGGCATTTATATTATGTCTAAATAGGACATTATATAACCAAGAAGTTTGATATTATATTTACTTATATTAAATTTGAGTGTAGGCCACTCCAGATTTTTAATTATTCATCTTCTGAAACACTGAACAGGCAAAGCCAGAAATTTTGTATTAAACCAAACATTTTATGTTGTACAATCAGATGTCCAAAGTCTTTCTCCGAAGGGAATAAAATTCCTACTTGGTTTAATTAATCTTATGTTTTTTCATGTATACAAGTAATTTAAATAAGTGAGGAGTCGGAGTCGGCTGATTTCTCCCGACTCCGATTCCGACACATCAAGGTCCAAAATATGCCCGACTCCGATACATCGAGGTTCAAAGTATGCCCGACACCGACTCCGATACATCGAAGTCCAAAGTATGCCCGACTCCGACTCCACAGCCCTGCTTCAAGCAGTGGAATGAAGGTGACAGTATTCCCTTTACTATTGAGCAACGAGCCAGTATAGCCCAGTGGCTTACGTGCTCTCATTTGGTAGACCTGGGGCTCAATACCTACTCTGACCCTAGATTTATTCACATGAAGGTGAAACAAATATCTGAGCACGCCATCCCACGGAGAGAACTTTAAGCCCAAGTCCCTAGCCTGTACGATGTCACGTACTCGTTACAGGTACTTCAAATAAACTTCAGTTAGACAAAATTTAGAACTCCCAATGTGGCAACACAAAGGGCCAATGTGTGTTTCCTCGTGGGACGACCTGTGTAACCTAGCCTACTACAGAGCAGGTTTATTCCATGAACAGTCAAGTTTTCACTTTATTACTATATTTTTGTTATGCAATATGTAATTAAGAATGTTCTATCTATTCAAAATATAGAAAACCAAACAGGTATGTATTTCAAAATATCTATCTTTGTTTATTTTCTGTTAAAGAACTTTCATCAAAGTAAAGATAATTTATGAATTCTATACTTCTAAAACTGATTATTTAATTTCAAAAAATTATAAACATTTTCATTTTAACCAAACGGGTCGTAGCTATTTTGATTTAAAATATTAATACCCTATAAGAATAGAGGATTATATATTCGTTTTAATGACGACAAAACTTCATTGGCTGCCTTATTTAATTCACATTGTTGTTGAAAAGTTCGTGAAGTTCTCAAAAATAAATAAAGATTTTAATTGGATAAAAAAAATAATTTCAATAACATGTACTAACTATGGTAACTTAATCTAGTTCCTTTATATGAAGTTTGCCGAATGATTTTAATGATATCGAATATTTGAGAAAGAGCATCCAAAAAAGATTTGTAGTCGCAGAATAAATATTTCAATAATGAAAAGGCATAGATCAGTGGTGTCCGTGATCCAATTAAAGTGATTATAGAGGGTGTGGCTGGACGATAGTGTAGACAGAGGGGTGGCTTCGCAGGGAGGGTGTGCTTTATATTTTGACTAAGGGTTGCTTCCCTGCTGACGCCTGACCGGAGGGGTCACTGAACCTTTTGCTATAATCCCCTCCTAACACCCAATCTTAAAAAAATACTGTAAAAAATACTCTTACGTTAAAAAACAGTGTTCGTAGATTTATTGTATTACATTTTTGTGAAAATCATTTTATACCGATACAAAATAATTTTAATAGGTATAATTTTATATCTATATATGTATAGTTCAATATAGACAAAGAAACATAGAGAAATCAAAAGAACACACTTAGTCTCTAATTTTCGGTTTGAACCGTCTTCAGGAGAGATAAGAGAGACGGTTCTGAGACAACCGTCTCAGAACCATTGCGCTTGGTTTCCTTCTCTTATCTCTCCTGAAGGCGGTTCAAACCGAAAATTAGAGACTGTAAGTGTGTTCTTTTGATTTCTCTATGTTTCTTTGTCTATATTGAACTATATTTGTCCATTTTGGATCGTATTTCCAACGAAAAAGTTGTTGGGTTTTTGACTCTGGCGAAGACCGCTTGTTACGGTTGAAAGATCTTAGTCTTGTTTTCCCGTTTCTTATTGTGGTTTGATCATTGATATATATATATATAATATATATATATATATATATATATATCACAACTAAAAGTTACGAATACAGAATAAAATACTTGCTACGATTGATATTTGGAACACTTCGTCAACAGGAGATTAACGAAAGGATTATTCAGTCTAGTATATCGAAGGAACGCCTTCTTTTAAAAGAACAGTATCTATGTTTTGTGCTCTACACTTTTTTTAGTACTCAAAACTGTTGGACCATTATTTTTTGTTCTCTGTGTAATTTTATATGCACATGTCAAAATACGGAAATAGCGATCCATCCAACGGGAAATATAAATCTAAAAATTATAAAGATGACAGAATAGAACAGAACACTTACTACAATAAATATTTGAAATACAGTTCGTTGCGAAAAGAAGATCAGAAGGGTAGAGTGGTATTGGTGTACTCGTATTCGACATCGGCTGAATAGATCTCTCCCATTGGATTACCACATAACCAACACTAATTAGAAATACTTATACTATATATACAAATTCGTATATTTTGGGGACTAGATTTTTTACACATATTTAATTGAACAGTTTTCCCAATTTAATTTTTCTATACTTTTTTGCGACATTTACCAATTTTCTTCAAAAATTTGGAGAAGGCATCAAAAATTTATGAACAAATTAAAACAAGCAGACTGTTCTACCATTAATATACATTTGACTCCTTGGTTATTTTTCTTTATTTTCTTCTAAGTAGCAGCACTGTTTTAGCCCTCTAACCAGAGAGTTCTTCAGTTGACTGTCGTCCCTCCGTAAACTCACTTCTCTCCTGAGGACGACCATAATATTGAAATAACGGTTGAAATATTGAAATGCGAGTCCTTTGTTACGTGTCTTTCTATGTGCACAGTTTATTTTAAATGTAATCAGTTCTTCTAGATCACATTTCATTTATCACTTATATATATATATATAGCAGATTCAATAATATATCAACCGTTTGATAAAATAGGTGTGTTCTCTAATCGGAATTCGGTCAATTTTCTTGGATAAAAAATCAAACTCTCGTTGCCAACGTTTCGGTTTTATTTAAAACCTTTTTCATAGGTAGAAGTAAGAATTTTTTAACTAAGAAAATGAAATTTACATTATTTCATTTCATATTTCATAAATAATGTAAATTTCATTTTCTAGGTTAAAAAATTTTTACTTCTGCCTATGAAAGAGGTTTTAAATAAAACCGAAACGTTGGCAACGAGAGTTTGATTTTTTATCCTAGAAAATTGACCGAATCCCGATTAGAGAACACACCTATTTTATATATATATATATATATATATAAAGATGCATAATGAACAAGACCGCATTTATTTTATGTAGCAAATTAAAAATGCAGCATATTTGCATTATTTTGATGTAAATCAGTATAACACTTTAATCTCAGGAAAAGAAAAATAGTTAAGCATTCGAGATGTGTAAAGAAAGAGTTAAGTTTATTAGCAAGAAGTTTGAGTAGAGATGGTTTGTAAACTGGTCACATACATTGATCAGGAAAAGAAATCATCAATAAGGAAGACTTTGTTAGCAGCCTTCATTATTTGTTTAAGGAAAGGAAATAAGAGATCCACTTGATCACTTATAATGATCGGTTTCATACAGACATTGAATAAGAATTAGATAATATTTCTCTCTTTCAAATAATATTTAGAGGCATTCTCTAGTACAATTCCACTTGAACTACGTTTAATCTATATTTATTACTCTTTCATCCTCATATATATACTTAAAGTTGTGAAAACGATCGGGAACAGGCAGTAATAGTTGAAAGTTAGTAAAGTAACACAAATAAACGAAAAACTTAACATATAGTCACTAATTTTCAGTTTTTAACTATCATTAGAAGAAGAAATGACGTGACGGTTTCCGAATGCGTCATGCGTTTTGTTTGTTCCCATTGTTCTCCTGAAGACGATTAAAACCAAAAAAAAATTAGAAACTGTTATCGTGTTTTTATGATAATAGTTTTATGTGTCACAACTTCACAACTTTTATGTGTTTGGTTCACAACTTTGAACCAATATATATCAATGTATATGTTAATCAAAAATCGAATAGTACTATATTTCGACATCGACCGTGATCAGGAGAATAGGTTAGGTTAGGTTGCAATGGCAGTCCCACAAGGGAACACACGTAGACCAAGCATTGGCCCTTTGTGATACCACACAATGAAGATTGATTCTACAGTGGGAGTCCTAAATTTTGCCTAACTCAAGTGTATTTAGAGTAGGGATCTTTATCGAGTACCTGGCATCGTACAGGCTCGGGACCGACGGTTTAACGTCCTTCTCCGAGGGACGACGTGCTCAGATTTATTCACCTCCCGCGTGAATAAATCGAGGGCCAGGTGAGGATTGATCAGGAGAATAAGTGGACTGTTAAGTCGCTTATAAAACCATTCTACCATGATTTCTCTTTTTTTTCTCTGTAATTCGACTCTTCATTCTTGAAATGGATTTTATATGTTTTATTTTATTTATTCAAACCAGACATGAATAGGCTGTCTATTTTTGTAAACTTTTGCTGGACTGAGGAGGGTGTTTGTTCCGGGGGAAGGAGCAGCCAGCAATGTGTGTGTGTGTTAATGTTGGTGTGGCACTGGGATAGGTCACGTACAGGCAGTTGGCGTCACAACAGTCGTCAGCAATGGCTCTGATGGGCTGGCCAACGACTCGGCGGCCTTCCCAGACATCACCAGTCCTCCGTCAATGTCACTCCCGCATTTGATATTCATATGGACCAAGCCAAACAACCCTCACTTCATGCATCATTCACTCAACTTTGTTTTCCAGCTTCCAGTCAGAACATTACATCAACACATATTCTAATTGAAGCAGCAGCAAAACATCACTTGTCTAGGAGCAGAGAAGATCATTCTGATATCATCCGTCTTAACTAAACTCTGTACAATCGTCCTATGAAGTAATATCCTTCAAAAAAAAAAAGCTTTATTGAATTATCATGACATCAAAAGAATTTTCAGAAGAAAATGAAGAATCAGCAGAATCATCAGCAGCTTCATTCTTTCTTCAGGATAAACCATATCAACTCGACATATATATATGGATTAATTTACCACAATGAAACTAATTTGGAAACAATGCGCTAAGGCCTTTCGTCAACACATGGTCAGAGAGCAAGTGAACTAAAAAATAATAAATACTTGTTAACCTGGTTGATTGAAGTTTCTAGAATTGTTGGTAACCCTGAATGTTACCAACAATTCTAGAAACTTCAATCAACCAGGTTAACAAGTATTTATTATTTTTTAGTTCACTTGCTCTCTGACGATGTGTTGACGAACGGCATTAGAGCATTGTTTCCAAATTACATTCATTGTGGTCAATTAATCCATCTATTGCATCAAGTGTTATTTTGATTACTTTATATATATAAAACACATCTCGACATACATATATGTATAAATAATTCTATATTTTTTCGACCACAAAAAATTACAGCAAACAGCAGAGGTTATTGAGGGTTGGTCTTCACAAACAAACACTTCACTGACGCCAACGTTTCGCTATATTTTTATAGCATCATCAGGGCTTTACAAATAACAAGATATACGTCCGACAGATAGACACAACGAAAACAGTAGTAAATATTACAAAACTGATAAGTTTTGCAATATTATAAACTGATAAACTTTATTGCAATATTATAAACGCTTAGCTTTTCTGGACAACCTGTTATAACCTGTCGTATAACCTGTTTTATCAGTTTTGTAATATTTACTACTGTTTTCGTTGTGTCTATCTGTCGGACGTACATCTTGTTATTTGTAAAGCCCTGATGATGCTATAAAAATACAGCGAAACGTTCGCGTAAGTGAAGTGTTTGTTTGTGTAGACCAACACAATGACATCTGCTCTTTGCCATATAAGTATATATATATATAACTATAAATCCACTATAACAACTTATTTTAATATGGTGGTAAATCGTCCTCATCACGTATAAACATCCTCACTTTCCATATTTCGACCTTGGTATTGGTCGTCTTCAGGAAAGATGGCAGATAACAAAGTCAAAAAATTCTGGAACTAATTATGCTGGACAACCGAGGTACCACTGTGAAATCACAATAATTCATGATAATATATTCAGTCAAACACCGCAAGGACACGTGAGAAACACAAACGCTGAGATGTTTTTGTCATTTTATTTTATGGACTTTTACATAATACATATGTAATACAGAAGTACTAGATTACCCTTGACCCTTTGTGTCACTCAGAAATTATAACAATAGTTATTGAAATAAATTCACTGAACATGATTGACAGGGATAATGATTGATAGGGATTTTAATAGTTGTTTCTTGTTATTAAGGCACGGAAACAGATTCTTATATAAGGCTCAAGCTTTTGATATAGTATTCGTAACAAGATTCAAGATATATATACAGCAAGTATATTTAGCAAAATAAAAATCATTTAAAAGTAAAAAAAAAGTCATTTACTTTATGACATAAGTAAACAAAACATCAATTCAAGTTTTATACACAATCAAATATATTTACAACAAACAAAACTTGTAAATTGAGATATTCAATTTATTTACCCAACATAAAATAAAATTAATGAAAGGAATGTGTCTTTATAATATTACCTTAGAACATTCGTATTTTATCTGACAGTTGTGTTCAAGTTTGTTTCTAAAATTATTCATTTTTAACCTCTAATGTAATAGTTTATTATATATTTGTTACATTTATTTATAATACATTTGCACTACTGTAATCAGCGAGCACGCAAGTCTCTGGGCTACTCTGGCTCCATGCCTTTACTTTATTACCAGTGTTATATTCCACAAATTTTAAATTAAAATTTTTTTTTTGTTACTTTTATTTTTAATATATTTGTGCTACTCGTATTGTTATCGGCGAGCACGCAAGCCAGTGGGATACCCTGGCTCCATGCCTTTAGTTTATTACCAGTGTTTACATTACACAAATATTAAATTAAAAAAAAAAAAATTTTTACATTTACATATAATACATTTGCACTGCTTTCATCGGGGAGCACCGAGACACTTGCTACCCTGGCTCCATATTTGGGAATATAGTGATAATTTTCTTTTATTTAACATTAATCAGGTAATAAATAATATATATTATAATTTCAGGTTTATATCTCCACGGAAAATGAGTAAACAAACAAACAAACAAACAAACAAACTCACCAACTTTATATATAAAGAAGTATCCACGATATATACAGGATAGTTTCATTTTCAGAATATTTAGCATAAATTCAAATTATCATTTCAAATCAATCTGAATTCATCAACTGAAGTCCACAATTAACGATTTAAAATGATACAGAAAAAGTTAAAAAATCCAAACGGAACTATAGTCATCATTAATATTAGGTAAAATTAAAAAAAATAAGTTGCATATACTTATAATAAAGTATAAGTTGTTCAAAAAGATATACTCGTACACTAATTTCCAAACATAAAGTTATATTCAGCGTAGACACAGTATTGTTTCATAATATTTGGAATGAAACAATGAAATAAAAACTTGATGAAACTGTTCAATACTAAATATATGCGTAATGTTTTTTGTATAAGTCACCTTTTTTTTATTTGTTCTATACAATTAATTAAATGAAATCGTTCAATTGTTTCAATATTAGAAATGAGGATTAACTTTTTTGTACTAATGATACATTTGTCCTCCTGGTTCATTTTGTACCAAGGCAGTATTCTTTTGTTTCTTTGTGGTATTCCTCAAGGGCATACTGCTTCTACAATTAATTTACTCAATTTGTATCGATACTAAATTTTCAAATCGAAAATATGTGAAAAAGTAATAATTTTCTGTTCAAACCCAATGACAAAGTGTAATTTTAAAGTTAGAATCCTGAATTAGAGCGAAATCAGTAGTTTCTGGAAAGATAATATCTTTTTCATATATGTAATTTGTTTCGGCCCTCACACTCTTAAAAATGGAACGCTCCCAGCTGACGAAACGTGATCCACGCCTGCCCTCAATATATGTGTTCTCCTTATGGGAACGTCATCTTAACAAAACATACAGCCATTACTTTGAATTAATATAAATAATAAATATTAATAGATATTTTGTATGACGATTATTATTTCTTTGTCAGAGAGGCAATCTTTTTTTTTTAGATATAATACCGAAATACACACTAAAAAAAACCTAATTGGCACCTTAAATAAGAAAAACTGTAGGTACGTGAAATCTTGAAAGTACTAAATTACAAATCGACTTACGGAATCATTTAGATTACAAACACAAATAAATACCAGCCAACTAAAATTACTGTAAAAAAGAAGAAATAACTTAAATTAGGACAAAAAAATTAATGAATTTTCCGTTAGTTGTTTACTAATTAACTACTATTTAATTAGTAACTACCATTTTATTAATTGACTACCGTTAATTAGTAATTAGCTATCGTTTGTTGTTAATTAACAAAAAATAAATGTGGCAAATAATAGATGATTTGAAGGTCTGTTTTATCATCCTCTTCTGGGACTTTTTACATTTTCGTAGAAATTTGGAAATCTAAGTACTTTCCAGCTCTCTTTATTAAATAAATGAATTAAACGATTTGAATCAATTGTGTTCATGAGGAACTTAAGTAACAATACTAGTTGTATATACTCGTTCTACAAACATACATTTACAGCGACTTTTGAAGTTAATGGTAATATATGAACCAGATTCACAGAAAGAGCACACAAAAAGAGATCACTGAAACTCATTATTGTATTTCGAACGCGTCGTCACCAGGTAGAGAGATAAAGACAAGTAATGAGTCACTCCGAATGTAAGCAACGACTGATCATTCAAGAGATACTCAATCAGTGTAGACAACTTACAAAGGGAGGGAAGAGAAAGATAAGAAATACATTTTAACAAAAAATAATAAATAAATACAGATAATTAAAGAAGAATCTTATAAAATAAGAATTACTACAAAACAGAATTATAAGGAAAAATGAATAAGGAACAAAAAGTTTTATTAAAAGTACTAAATAATTAATGACTGACGATTGAGGTTAAAACCCAGGAGCAGATCCACCTCCCAGGAGACAAATAAGAACTTTTGAAGCTATCAAAGTGACATTAGGGCTTAGCATCATTAATCTGTCTTAGAAATATAGCAGTGAGTTTCAGTGATCTCTTTTATGTACGTTCTTTCTCTGAATCAGTTTATTTTGTGTATTTGTTTCGTGAAACCGTTTCACTTAATTAGTTATATATATATCACACGACAGATGAAAAAATATTCTACTGGAAAATTCACAGTGGAGCTAACCAAAATAAAAAGAAAAACTATTACTATATCTGATATACATAACATAATCTTATGTATGTATGTATATGATAACTTTATTTATGTAATAAAGAAAAAGAAGTATTAAATATTATTAATGAAGTAAAAGAAGAAATGACCTGTTTATGTGATTCAGTCGACTAAGTAGTTAATAACTTCAGTCAGATTAGAAGTTTGCTACTCTGGTTTTATCTGCGAAGTCTCCTTAGATGCGTGGGAGGACGGCGAAAGCCGACACCGATAAGCTAGCTGAGTCAAACAGGAATAGTTCGTTCAACTGAAGTCCCTATAACGAAAGTCCTTTGAACAACTATCATTTGTATAATTTCACAAACCACTTCTGCAAAATCATTTAGCTTCAAATAATTTCCATTATAACTTAGATAGTCTGCCTAGAAAATGTTCCATTTTTTAGAATAGGCCACTGGTATACTGGTTCGCTACTGGTATTATGAGATATTGAGGTTGTGGATTCAGATTTTTTCTTGGAGAATAATCACAGTCTACCACCTGGAAGGCGGTCAAGAATTCACCCATGTTGGATAGACCATCTGAAACCCAAGTGCCCTTGTGTACGTCCACAGTGAGCCATTGGATATGAGAGACAACATCCTAATCCAAGGAGTCTCTCCAGCTTGAAGTAAATACCTACATATGACCGACTTTCCCGTTCTCAGAATATAATCTATTACTCCCTACGGCTCCGGTGTTTCACTAGAATGTATATGAGACCGGTTCCACAGAGGCGGGAGGTACTTTATGCATTCATAGTTATCCAAATCAATTGGTGAAGGCGTTGTAGCGGCTGTGGTTTCAAACCCCAGGTAGAGCAGACGGAGTGTGCCCGAATTCAACCAGGTGTCAAATTCAGCTCATGATTAAATAAAAACAAGATACATCATCTCCCACGGTCGCTCTAGTAAAACTAGTGGTGTGCTACATCAATGCAACCACTATTGTGGGATCTGTTTTAGACAACTTGTATTCATATTCTCTGAGCCTTGAGTCAGTGGTAACGGATATTTTCAACGACTTGCAGCTAGGACCCACAGGGTAGTCCTAATGTCACAGCCTATAATGCATCAATCGCAGCAATTTCTAAAAGCAGATTCAAAGTAGCTTCGGTGTATGCCAGGGACTACTAAAGTTTTCTACTCAACATAATCTTGAGTTTACCAATTAGCAAAACTAAGAACCCCTGATAAAAACGCCTGTAAAAAACTTAGTTTGTTACTAAAAAAAAAATATTACACATATCTCTGTAAATAATCCCTAATGCGATTCAGATTATTCATTGCTATCTTATATTTATAAATAATAATATAGTGGGTCCTTCTATCGGATCTATAACAATGAGCAACAATGGCCTGTGAAAAGCATTTTTATCGACATGCAGGATCTTGGAAGAAATATTAGATCCATATTTTTAAAGATGGAATATCACAACAGTCTGTTAGGTTAGTATCTAAAATAACGAAAAAAGAGAGATATTCAGTTTAATTTTTAATGTAGATAAAACCAATGCTGATAAATTAGTCTAACCTTTAATTTTCTTTTTTTTTGTACAGAACACTTAATCGATCAGATATCCCGTTAATTTAAAAATCAATGCAACAGTATGTTTCGTATAAATTAAATTAGTTTGATTTATAATTCTTTGTGATTATATTTATTTTATACCTTTATAATTGTTTACTTATTAATTTGAATAATAAACATATGATTTAAGGCGTATTATACTTCCATAAAACATAAAGTAATAGGTAACAAGTATCCGATTTTTATGACATTCTGGCTAATATTGAACAGAGGTCACCCAAAATGATTTAAGAATGACTTGAGTAATATTTCCCCACAGACAACTCCAACTTCACATTGGTTTAATAACAAATTTTAATATATTCTAAAGTAAGACAGAACTATAAAATAGAAACGGAATTTAATTGATTTTAAAATAGCCTGTGTAGGAAAAATCCAGAAGTTTGTATTTAAGAATTTAATAAGAAGAATCTTGTGTTTTAGTAATGTTGTGTTAAATAAAGCTCCTTTAATATGGTACCGATATAATAATGAAATTCCTGCTTTGAAAAGCAAATCAAACAGCAACCCAACCAAACGATTAATCTTCATTGCACCTAATATTCGACAAACACGGGTCCTAAAGAAAATCACAAAAAAAAACTGAGTAAAAATCCCTGTTAGCAGCAATTCTAGCGGTATATGAAAATTTCATTTCATTCAGCATATCGATTCGCTTATATTTAACAGAAATTCATAAACTGTTTATTATAATGCTTTACTAAACAGCACATACTACAGGATGCAATACAATCTATATATCTTTACTCTTTACATTATGCCTCACAAATAAGAGTATTCCATCTTCCCCTGTTGATGACATCAAAGTATATTCAAATTTGAAACAACATACGCTGCACACCGTTTATATTACATGACTAGACTACCCGTGACCCTTTGTGTCACTCAGAAATTATAACAATAGGCATTGAAATTAATTCACTAAACATGATTGTCAAGGATAATTTTAATAGTTGTTTCTTGTTATTAAGGCACGGAAACATATTTTTATATGACCCAAGCTTTTGATATAGTATTCTTAACATGATTCAATATATACTTACAGTAAATATATTTAGCGAAATAAAAATCATTTAAAAGTAAAAAAAATAATTTACTTTATCATATAAATAAATAAAACATCAATTCAAGTTATATACACGATGAAATATATTTAAAACAAACAAACCTTGAAAATTGAATTATTATTTACCTAACATAAAATAACATTAATGAAAGGAATGTGTGTTTATAATATTACCTCAGAACATTCGTATTTTATGTGACAGTTGTGTTCAAGTTTGTTTCTGCAATTATTCACTTTTAACCTAAAATGTAGTAATTTATTACATATTTGTTGCATTTGTTTATAATACACTTTCACTACTGTCATCGGCGAGCACGCAAGCCTCTGGGTTACTCTGGCTACATGCCTTTATTTTATTACCAGTGTTTATATTTCGCAAATTTCAAATTAATTTTTTTTTTTATTTTTATATATAGTACATTTTCACTACTGTCATCGGCGAACACGCAAGCGTCTGACTACCCTGGATCCATACCTTTACTTCATTACCATTTTTTATATTATTCAAATTTTAAATTTAAAAATTTTTTTGTTACATTTATTTTTAATATATTTGTGCTACTGTCATCGGCGAGCACGCAAGCCAGTGGGCTACCCTGGCTCCATGCCTCTAGTTTATTACCAGTGTTTATATTACGCAAATATTAAATAAAAACAAATTGTCTTGTTACCTTTATATATAATACATTTGTACCACTGTCATCGGGGAGCACGCAAGACACTTGCTATCCTGGCTCAAATTTTGGGAATATAGTGATAATTTTCTTTTATTTAACATTATTCAGGTAATAAATAATATATATTTAATTTCAGGTCTCTATCTCCACTGGAAATGGTTGAACAAACAAACAAACAAATTCATCAACTTTATATATAGAGATGTGTGAGAATGAAATTCGTATCTCTTATTCCATAGTACATATTGCTCTTCTCAATATGCTGTTGGTGTTCGAGAATTTCTGAATCCTCACTTCTCTGACCATGGATGGGTCATGGTTTTGACATTACTTAGTTGAAATTTATTAATCTAGTAGGGTAGTAGATGGTAGGTAGGTTTGATGGTCTTTTCTAAAACTGCAATGAACAGGAACCCTAAGGAGAAATACTACATAATACTGCCAGAACCAACAATACCAAAATGACAACTCCAGTTGCTTAGCAACTGTTTGTCATATATCCTAGGCCAGTGGTTCTTAACCTGTGGGGAATAGCGGAGTTGCCAATTGGGGAATGACCGGTCAGACAGAAGAACCATTGCTTCAAATTTTAGTACATTACAACCCAACTGTTGATTTACTTTACAAATTACAACCATTTACAGACTGTTTTAATAACAAAACAAACAATATGTAAGGTATTGTAAGTCATGATTAGGTAAAAGTGACAAGACAGTTGGATTAGAAATAATAAATCAATGCACATTCGTAGACTGTGCAAAAATGATATTTTTGACTATTTTCTTCATACAATGCCACTTCAATTGCCAGTTTTGTTGTTTCTCTCTCATATTATTGTCACTTCTTTTAATTTTATATCTCTTCAGGCATCTTATCATTATATCATTTTTTCCTTATCCCATAGATACATACATACTCTAAAGATCAAGATTCCTTACAGATATAAAATCTCGTATTTCATTTATGTATATCCTTAAGACTGCATGCGTTAAAATTTGTCAAAGACGGATTTCTGTGGTGAGAAATAGAGAGTTGGTGGCGAATTGGAGAAAAAAAAGTTAGGAACTACTGTCCTAGACAAATAAGAAAATTGCTACACATGCACTGGTATGTATCATAGAGAAAAACAAAAAACAAAACTCACTTCTACATTTTTTTTCGAAATTTTTAACATTCCTTGTCATAAGAAACACAATCATTCTACTTATGTGGCACAAGTAGAGAAAACATTCTGGTAAAGACGATAGTCAAAATACACAAGTGAGTTTTTACTGAATACTTCGGTTTTCTTACAGGTGTTTCATGTTGTAAATATTTATACAGTCTCCTGAACACCATTTTCCTTTCTAAGCTACAACAATTAGAAGCTGAATTGCAATCAGATATAATTTGACGTAGCATAAAACCTATGAGACAGTGGCAGTCAAGGCGCCCAGTCCTGTCTACTCCCCACTATCTTATCCATTTCTTAGATAGCCTCAATATTTTTTTGCATTTAGCAAATAAAAAATATTTAACAGATAACATTTAAATTATAAAAGATTTTTTAATTAAAAATGATACTGTGCGACTCTTTATAATGAAGCACAAAATGGTTCATTTTCTCTTTTTAATATTTAAGTTAGTGAATTAATGTTATATATTTTTTGTATATGCTATTTTGTATTACATGAGCATTATATATATATATATATATATATCCACTTAAAATTCGAAAAAACGATCCAAACTGGACGCAAATCAGTTCACAAACGAAGAAAAGCAACACACAGAGAAAGAGACACACTTACAAACTCAAATTTTCGGATGATCCGTCTTCAGGAGAAAAGAGAGAAAGGGCGACCAAGCACGCCGGAAACACAACCGGCTTATTTTGGTTGTGTTTCCGGCGTGCTTGGTCGCCCTTTCTCTCTTTTCTCCTGAAGACGGATCATCCGAAAATTTGAGTTTGTAAGTGTGTCTCTTTCTCTGTGTGTTGCTTTTCTTCGTTTGTGAACTGATATATATATATATATATATATATATATACTTTTTTGATGAAAATACGATCCGAAACGATTGAATACAGTTCAATGTACATAAAGAAACGTAGAGAAATTAAAAAACACACACTTACAGTCTCTAATTTTCGGTTGAACCGTCATCAGGAGAGATAAGAAAGGGAAACCAAGCGCACTGGTACAGAGACGGTTGGCGAAAATTAGAGACTGTAAGTTTGTGTTTTTTAATTTCTCTACGTTTCTTTATGTACATTGCACTATATATATATATATATATATATATATATATATATATATATATATATATATATATATATAATGCACTATATTTAAATTAACTGTTGTACTTTATAACAATAAATAAATACTTATTTCATTTCAATAAGTATTTATTTATTTACAGAAAAAAAATGAAACTCATTACATCAGTTTAAGTTATATTATAAACATCAGTAACGGTCTCTTCAAACTTGATACTTTCGTTACGAGGGCAATAGCCTCTTCTAAGTTGGTTGACAGCTAGCGGATAGTTTTTTACTCTTTCTTACTGTACTCCTTTGTTTCCCCAAACATCCCTTTCTGAACATTAGTCCTTTCCTGACCTTTCACCCTTTTAAAATACCACTTTTCCCTCCCACTCTTCTCAACTCCTCACCAGATGTTTTCTGCATCTAGTCTTTCAGTTGGGTTTTTGACTCTGACAAAGACCGCCTGTTACGGTTGAAACATTTTAGTCTTGTTTTCCCATTTTCATATTGTGGTTTGATCATGAGTTTCTATGTATATAAAAAAATTAAAAACTTACTATATTTATTATCGTATTACATAATAAATATAAATAATTTCAAGGCAATTGATGCAAACACTAATACTGTACAGAACCTACTGATCAACTATATATGCGACTTTAATAACTGGAGCACCTCTGTTATCCACATGTTTTTACGAAATGTTTCGCATATTTACTCAGCTAAAGGTACAGGTTTATGCCAGAGGTGGCCAAGCTCCTTGACAGTCCAACCAATTTTTAAAAATTTGATATGTTTCACGAGCCACAATTAAATACGTATTTAAAAGTTATGCAAAAAAATATATATATATGGAAACATACGGAACGATAATAATTTTTTTAAAATATAATAAGCACAAAAATGAAAAGAGAACTCGGGTACATTTATTGAGAACCACAAATAATCAGGTTGCCCCCCCCCCCGCTTGGGGAACACAGGTAACAAAAGATGAACTGGTTCTCACACATCGACTCAAACCCTTCGTAGGTCAAGAGTCACTGACACCACAAGTTCAAAACGAATACTTTAAGTGTCACAGTTGAAAAGGATGTTACTGAAAACACTCACAGGATCCAAACATTCACTAGTGAACTACATATAAGTAGAGATCGGAACCGATGGAATTCGATGGAATTCGTATTTTATAAATTTATAAACAAAATGTAAGTACCTAAATATGAAAAAAAAAGTGACTGCAGGAAACAAGAGTACACAAATGACTAAAATCAATTTTATTATAAGACATATGATTATAATGGCTTTTATCTGTTTCGTGATGGAAGACAAAGAAATAGCATGTGGAAAATTAGAATGTTTATAATAAACCACTGGTGAAATTTAAAACATATTTGTTCTGAAAAAGTTTCCCAACTACAAAAGTTGTTTACAAAAAAAGAAATTTGCATGTTTAATTGAAATGCATTAATGAGAATTAGTTTTCTGTATTCCATGTCAAAAAGTAAAATAGCAGATCACTTGACACAACTGACATCTCCTGTCAGTGTTAGTGATCGGCACAAACAACTCCAAATCCATTTCAACAAACCTGTAAATGACTGCAGACAAATTGTCACTCTCACTGGTTTGTCATTTGATTGTGTAAATTAAATGTCTTGTACGAAAAGTTCTTACAGAAAAATGATGGGGCCAGGGTAGCTCAGTGGCTTGCGGCTCACCTCTGAACTGGTTGATCTGGTGTTCGATATCCATTCTGAACTTAGATTTCTTCTCGTGGGAAGTTGACAAAAACCTGAGCACGTCGTCCTCAGAAAGAACGATAAGCTGTCGGTCTCAAGCCTGTACCATATCAGGACTCTTAAAGAAAATGTTCATTGTGTTGTACCACAAATGGTCAATCTTTAACCTTTGAGTATTCTATCGTGGGATGACCACTGCAACCTAACCTAACCTATTGTAAATATAAATTACTGAATATTTTATTCCTAGATATATTATAACGATTACTATTTATTTCTCTTTTATTATCATTTTTCTTGATTATATATGATATACCTTCAAGTTAAAAATGTAATATTTTAAATATGAACTTTGACAAGTTGTTGATTACAAGTGTAAATATTACAAATACCTGAATGTAGCAATGAAAAGTTTATCTGCAAAAATTAAGTAAAAAAAATTCGGAACTACCAACCACCAGCTAATAGGTTTAGCATGTCTACTCAAGCCAAATCAACATGCCAATTATCAATGACTTCAAGATGTATGGTGTAAACTTTGAGTATCTGGGGTAAATATGTGAAATGTGCGGGGATGACGTGACTCGATTGAGTTCGCAGAGTAAGTGATTTACTCCATAGAGCTATTGAGGCCAAAGTAAATCACTAGAACAGTAGAACTCTTTGCCACGAGACAAATGTCTATCCGACACTTGAACACAAACCAATGCATTCACTCACAAACTGTCTCGCTACTAGTCACAACATTCTGATTAAATCTGTAAAATTTTACCTACCATACAACAACAAAGAAAAATAGGAAACATTATTTCTTCTTTGGAAAGAACTCCCGATCTAGGAACTACGTCAAACTACTGCAATTGAGTTCTTTGACTACGAAGAACCTTCATATGTAATATCTTTCTTTCTTGGAAACAGTGCTAAGTAATTTCACTGAAGAGCTAAGCATGTTTAATATATATATATATATATATATTATCAAACCACAATAAGAAATGGGAAAACAAGACTAAGATCTTTCAACCGTAACAAGCGGTCTTCGTCAGAGTCAAAAACCCAACTGAGTTTGGTTTTTGACTCTGACGAAGACCGCTTGTTACGGTTGAAAGATCTTAGTCTTGTTTTCCCATTTCTTATTGTGGTTTGATCATTGATTGTTGTTTCACGTGTTTATGTGAAATCTTTATATATATATATATATATATATATATATATACATATATAAACACACAAAACAAAAGTTTATCAGGACTCTGTCAGTTCTTCATTCTCAAATTGAACTCTAATTGCGAACGTTTCGGTTTTTATTTAAAACCTTTTTCACAGGCAAAAGTATACAATTTTTAAACAGGAAAACCAAGTATTACAACACAAATTATTTTACAATGAAAAAAGTGCGTAGATTTCTACAACAGACTAGACAGTTGTGTGTGGATTTCAACAACAAACTAGACAGTTGTCTTGAAGTCCACACTATTTTTCTTTGTAAAATAATTTGTAATGTAATACTTCGTTTTTCTGTTACAAAATTTCATACTTCTGCCTATGAAAAAAGTTTTAAATGAAAACCAAAACGTTGCCAATGAGAGTTCAATTTGAACCTGAAGAACTGACAGAGTCCTGATAAACATTTGTTTTGTTTTTATTCCACGGCCGATACTTTTATTATATATATATATATTCTATGTTTTGTTATTGAGGGCTAGGTCAAATAAAAGAAAATAAGCTCCTTCCTAGGCCGACGTTGCGATGTATTTGTACATCATCTTCAGGACTAAAATTAGAGTAAGAACTATAATACATTTACCAAAACAATCTACAACTCACATAGAGAACTAACACAAATTTTTGAGACCAACAGATACATAACAAAAGGTTATTTTATAATCAGAGTTGTTGAGTACACACACACACACACACACACACACACATACACACACAATATATATATATATATATATATATATATATATTATATATATTATCATGTAAACCACAATAAGAAATCAGAAAAAATACTAAAATCTTTCAACCGAAACAAGCTGTCTTCATCAGAGTCAAACTGATACTGAACATAATATCAGTCAAACTGAACCACAATAAGAAATTGAAAAAAAAAAAGACTAAATTGGGGTTTGAACGTTGATACATATATTTTTCCTCACATTATGTTTCCTGAATGTACATATTACATTAATGTTACAAAATATATTGTTTTAAACAAATTAAAATTTTTCACATAAATAATATCATAATACAAGATCTATTTTTTTTAAAGCTAAACGAAAATTGGTGGGCGTATAAAATGAAATGTAATAGTTGAAAAGATTGAGGAACATAAAGGTGGAAGGTGATTAGAGAGAGATGGGAAGGTGTGTCAGAATTAACTATTCACTTCTACCGAGAGTTTCAATAACGGCTCAAGCCGCATTACTGGCAAAGCCTTCATAACGGTCCAACTTTACAACTTACCAACTCTCTACACCCCGACACTCATTTGGTTAGAACTTGAACAGAACAGTTAAACCAGTTACACACTTCCTTCTTCCTTATTCTAAGTTACTTACTAACGAATTGGATTTCGTACAATATAATCTATTCAATGAGCAATTCAACATCTTATCTCAGGGAGTCTCGATTTAATATCTAAAAGGAGTTCGGGAAAATCTTGTTTTATCTATCAATAAAAGTCCATCGCTGAAGAGCAAATCGTATTTTTTTCAAATGTGCCCATGTTTTCCATCTGATCTACTATATATATATATATATATATATATATATATATATATCTGATCAAACCACAATATGAAATGAGAAAACAAGACTAAGAACTTTCAACTGTAACAGGCGGTCTTCGTCAGAGTAAAAAAAACCTAACAAATTTGACTGTTTGTTACGGTTGAAAGATCTTAGTCTTTTTCCCCATTTCTTATTGTGGTTTGAATATATATATATACATGCAATTAATGAAACGGTTCCATGAACTAAATAAACTATATTGACAAAAAGAACATATAGAAATGAAACAGAAACTCACTACTATATTTCGATGGCCTCGTCATCAGGTAGATAGAAGTGGATCGCTGCGAAGTCTGGCAACAACTCATTAAAGTTACAACTAGAAAACACAAAACAAGAGACTAACACTCACGATTCTCGATCATTTCGTCTGTCTTGCCGTCTTCAGAAGAGGAGAAACAGAAAAAGAAGAAGGATGACAGGAGTGGAGGGGTGATCGCGTCTATCAACGGACATATATATACAATTGTAAAACAATTTATTTATTATGAAATGATGAGATAATTGAAAATTTACAGATTATTGATACCAGTTCTGTTTTGGTAACGGAAATCAATGCACGACTGTTGATTTCCACTCATTTCAGTTACAACGAAACACATCACCGCGTTCAATTAAATCCGAAATAAACCATTATATCAAACTTCAAGAAACACAAATAAGAAGAACAGATGGAGTGCTTGATGTACAGTAAAACTTCTAATTATTCGATTTAAAGGAATAAAAAAAAACGAAACAACATACTGATGTTCAGATGCAATAAACATAAAGGAGCAATGCTTATGTAATCACTATATTATCTGTTGTAAACTATTTTCGTTATTTTTCAAGAAATAACATTTTTTTGTAAATTAACAAGTCCTCGATATTTTATTACCCGTATCATAACATGTCATAATTAATCCCGACAATTAGATATATGCTAAAGAAAATTGTTTACTAATAAAGAAATTCCTGTTACTTTAATTATGGGAAAATGTTATATGTAATATTAACAAAGTTTAAACTAATATAAAAAGTTCTTAGTTCGAATATTCTCTCTATTTCTATAAAGATATATATCTATATAGGTTGCAGCAAACTGGATAAAAGATTCTTTGAAAAGGCTTTCAAGATAAGGATATCATATTAAGAGGGTGTGGTCAGAAAGGCCCCGCCAGAAGGGCCAAGGGAGGTCCTTATTCAGTCCAGCCCAGAAGGCTAGATGAACAGGATATCCCAACCCAGTCAATGCCTCCACTTCTTATAACCCTATCCACAGCCCTCGACTCTCAGTTCTATCTAAAACAAAGTCAGTTCGACCTAATCTCCACCGTATGCATCACATTATACATATGCACTCTACTTTTCTTTATCGAGGTTTCATCCAGCAAAAAAATTTTCAAAAAAAATAACAGATTCGCCTTTATTTCTAGACATCTTCAGGGCTACATCAATATAAAATTAGTATTTTGTATTAGTAATAACAAGGGAAAATTATGTCATTAAATAGATTTCATATTTTAAAAAATTCATTTTTTTATTTCAAACTATTTATAAAATCTTACAAATGTTTATAATTTGTTACCATAAAAAACATCTGTAATTTTGTATCGATGTAGCCCTGAAAATGTCTAGCAATGTAGACAAAACATTGTCTGAAAGGTGTTTTTTTTTTCTAGAAGAAGTGGAAAACAACTAAAACAAACAAAACTACTTAGATAAAGAAAAGTAGTGTAGAATATATGTGGCCGAGATAAGAAAACTGGAGATATAAAATTGTCTCTAAGCCCGTCTTCTTGCAATGATTTTCTAAATGACTTCCTTGATGATAATATACAGTCAAGTCTGGTTGACCCCCAGAAGGGTTTAAGTAAGCCGCATTACAGGTTGTAGGTCTAAAGGTTAACGATAGTTAGTATTTGTTAACATTTTGGCACTCAGAAGCCAGTCAATAGAAATCTGTTGTCAAAAATTATTATGAAGCAACGTTATATGAACACGTAACTTCATTACCTTTCTTTATATTCCAAAATCTGTAAAAGTCTACTTAAATAAAAATGAAAAGTACTAAGCAGTTCGATAAGTCGAACAGCAAACTCAATACCCCTCAAAAAATTAGTCACATCAAAACCTGTTTTCTAGTTTTTAATATTTTTAAAACCTTTCTTTTATGAATGAATTCCCACTTCTGAAGTAAACTTTTCTCTTACAAAACCTTTTCAATCCTTTTAATATGAATTCTATCAAGTACAATTCATTTCTTAAATACCTAATCTCTCATTATAATAACATAAAATCTCTTTATTATTTTATAATAAAAAGATTTTATTTAAATTATAAAATCTCTTATAATTTGGCTTTTACAAAACAAATGATATAATTCATTCAAAGGTTATTTTATACCAAAAATACATTCAAAATAATGAAAAGGAAAACTTAATTTTAACAAGTGTAAAAAATTAATGAAACCAACTGAAAGAATTTTATTCAAAGTGGACAACAAATCAAATAAATGATATTACAATACCTCAATTATCTTAAAATGTTTTAAGACCTTGAATAACATATTAATTGTTGAAGCTTTTTAATAATATCAGACACTTATAATGCCTCCATTCACCGCAACATGAATCTAAAAATGACATTTTAAAGCCTTTTCCGTACATAATATTGGCATTCCGTGACAGCTGAACATCAAAATGTATGTGTTTTATACAGAGAGAAATATTAAGGTATTTCCAATAAATTCTCTCGGTCTATAAAAATGTCATTGAATATGACAAGCAGATCATTTGAGTGCGATTCCTCCGGAAACCTTTATCATGGACGTGATTGCATATATGCTCTTGTTCAGTGCTAATGCAGATTTATATTATCAAATGTTTAAATTAAATCCTTTTTTTTTTTATACGTATGCTTTACATTTTACACAGCATTTGTATAAAAACATGAAATTTAAAATATTTGTAAAATATGTTCATTAAATTAAATTTGAAGTCATTATTTCATGTTATATACTCTGTAATTATGGTGTGGTGCTTTATAGTAGATGGAAAACGGGAACCTACTATACTAGCCCAGAGACGAGTATGGTACGTTAGGCACTGAGCTAATCTGGCCCCCGAAATAATGTTTAATCAATACCGACATTTTGAGTGGTATTTCTGGTTCTTAACTGGTGTTTAGACTACAAGATATTATTTCAACAGAATAACTTCGTATGATACAATATAAGGATGGGAGTTCGTATGAAGAACGAGAAAGCTAGGATTACTGTTGTTACCGCTCTCCCAGATCTCTGTTCTTACAATTGGCGTCCATGCATATTACTATTCAATGCTCTTTAGTTGTGATTACGCCTTAGAATAAAGAAATTAATGTTGCAACGCCGTAGCAAGGGAATCGTAATCGATGCAAATTACAGACTAAATTCAACTGCGCCTCACAGTTTACAGCCACAAATTGCACCTTCTCATATTCATAAACGTTGCTAAATTGATTTCACCATTCATCAGGTAATTGCGCATCAATCAATTTTAAAACTCAAATTTCCAGATATCAACTTTCACTAAAAACAAAATTTCTAAAGTTTAACAGAATTAGTAGAAATATTTAACGATTGGTTACGCCTGCTTTTAACAAAAAGTTATCTTCCTAATGGTTCTCATGACAATCGATTCAGAAGAAAGACGACTTAATTTCTAAGTTTTTTTCACTCAGTTATAATTTAAGTTACTAACTGGATAATATTCAACCTTAATAGAGAACACAGTGAAACACGAGATCAAAGCTTCGACACGTCAAGGACCACGAGCTACGCGCTGCGTGACCCAAGACTACAATAATATAAAGTAGTTCAATTGATACCATTTGTACAACTCTGGTTGAGAATAGATAAAATATTTTCAATCATACCCTATAATGGGAAAAATATAGGAAGCATTAAATACATATTTTTTTCAATATATCTTCCTTTTTGAGGTTCATAGGACCTATTACTTATTTGTGTAGTGGTAATCATAATTTGTGTGATGTGTGTGTTCGTGTGCGCGCGCACATGTGTGTGTGCTTGTTCGGGATGTGCATATGATCATTTGTAAAAGCCGTACATGTTGCGGCACTCGATATCAGTATGAAATACCACATACAAAACGGTCTTGGTCGGAAGAACTGTTAATTTTGAGCAATATCAAAGCATTGGAAAGGTGATTCTTTATGTCAAAACAGACAGTTCTATAAAATCCAGTTCGGAACTTACAGTAAAATGTAATCAATTTCTGTTTAAAAAAAACAGCAGCATACCATAAAAATGACTTCTAACACTTCGAGAGTATTCGTGCATACAAAAGTAATTAATTTTTTACTGTTTTAATTGAAATCTAAATAACTTTCCCTTGATTACCGTTTGAAATAAGAGAGGATGAAGCAGTGAAATTGGGCCTGAAGATAAGGCGAAATGGGATTCTTTTAGATGTTGGATAAGAGCCAGAGATGAACTCTGTTAGCGTCGGAGCGGCTAAGAGAAACATCAACTGAATTTCAATTGTTTCTACCCCAATGTCAGTGTATTTAAGTCCCACTCTATGTACGGGAATAATTTTCTTACCACCACACCCTATGCCAGCTTCGCCTACTTTGATGTCCTCGTGACCTTTGCTAGTATCTAGCATTAAGACTTTATTCAATTATTGATTTCATAAACAGGTACTCCTCCTTTAACAACGGTAATTAGGATCCGACACCGTCGTTAAGCGAAATCGTTGTTAAACGAATATATATATATATTCGTAAATTTTGGTAGCAGTCCTTCCTTGATACACACATTATTGAAAATGACACCAAATTTAGCTGATACCTGTTTCTTAACAAGTTTCTCAATTTTTCTAAATAACACTCTCGTTATTTTGTCTACACAATAAAGTACATCTCCTATGGTCGACATGTTTCGAATGATCAACATTCATCATCAGGACGTGAATAAGATCTAATGTGAAAACCTGGTTTATTAGATCTTATTCACGTCCTGATGATGAATGTTGATCATTCGAAACATGTCGACCATAGGAGATGTACTTTATTGTGTAGACGAAATAACGAGAGTGTTATTTAGAAAAATTGAGAAACTTGTTAAGAAACAGGTATCAGCTAAATTTGGTGTCATTTTCAATAATATATATATATATATATATATCAAGAAGCACCCTCTACACTCTTTTTACTCTCTTTTCAAGCATTCAATCAATGTTTATCACTCCTTTTTATTGTTTTACTCATTAATTTTAAGATTTTAACAACCTAGGCTACATTCCGTAGTACTGGACTGAACATACTGAACAATACTTCGGTACTGAACAATTCATTAACTAGTAGCCAGCCTTTAAAAATACACAGCAGTATTCAACAATATATGACTTAATGTTGAAATAAAGTGTAAAACTAGGGTCTGAAAAGTTTATATTATCGTACTACATGCCGACGAATATCGTCTCCCTCACGTTGTGGTAACTCCAAGAAAATTATGAGAAACGAATACTGGGCCAGTCGGAAGGTCCGTCGTTATGATGAGGAACACCTGTATTACCCAATGCTAGCTGTTGGTGCCTATGCCATTTGTTGGCTCCTTAGCAGGTTTGGCTTTACAGCAGTTGAAGGCCACTACTTGACAATATCTTTTTTTTCTGTCAAGTGACAGGAGAACCAAAGACAAGAGGATAGGCAAGAGTGATCTCTTTGATCGGCTTACAAGGCTGTCTTCAGACCTAGCATTCCATCAAGAACGCGACTTAATGACCAAACTTATGAGTCTACGAAATACCCATCGCGGGATTTCGCGATATTAACTCGGACGTAGCCATTGCTACCAGTGGCAAACAATTTAGATCAATTTACACAATTTAAATTATACAATTTGACTTCCAGTATTGATAAACAAACTAACTTCAACTCGATTCAAATGTACAATTCCTGAATAAAGAATTCACAATAAATGATTTTATTCAACTAAGTAAACAATTCGAACACAAGAGATACAATAATTATTTTTAGCTCTAAAAAAGACAGAGTTCATATAAGAATAAATTTAATAAATTTAAATTATAAGATTTATAATCGTTTTAATTTTAACTATCATAGGAGTAAATCTAATATTACATTAAAAAAAAAGGATCACCAAATATACTTCACTAGTTACGCAATGATTTAATGTTTGAACTTCAAAAATATTTGAGAAGGTTGAACAAAGATACACCTTTTGGAAATCAAATTTACAAATAAAAAATTTTTAATAATGAAGAATTAAACAAGTAAAAGATTAATACACCAATCTTAAGGAAAAATTGATGTTTTATTATTATATCATAACTTGGAAAGTAGTGATTGCTTGCTGATACTTGCAATGAAAAGATAATGACAGAAGAAATAAAGTGTACTGGGAGTGCAGAGACAATAGATGATTTACGGGCCGTGTCCGGGTAGCCTGCAGGAGAAAGAAAGGTGAGAGTTACAATAGAACTGGGAAGGACCTGGCTCTGACGTCTCACACACTGACAGGCAATACGCCTGTGTTGGACCACAACGACCTTTACCTTCGAATTCAGGTAGCTTGTTGTCAAGCAACAGTTCTTTCACAATGAACTCCTTAGAAAGGCCTTAGAGCTTTTTCATTTCACTATTGAATTTACAGTGAAGTCTTTATATATATATATTGTTTTTTATGAGTTGTCCGGGGAAAGAAATATGATTCAATAGAAAAAACCAACACCCAACCACCACAAAAATCAGAAATAGAAAGGGAACAGGAGTTCACTGCTAAGTTCACGGCAGTGTTGTCTGTCAATAATCTTATATCACAGAGGGACTGTGCAACCTCTATACCCATTGGCGGAATAACGGAGGCTTCGCTGGGCAGCGGGTAACTGGGACCGCACGCATGGACCTACGAACTCCACTCTCCTATTGGTCACCAAATTAAGTAATTATATATATATATATATATATATCGTTAAATAACTTGCCTACTTCAAGCCTTCCTCAATACCTTCTCAAGTTTTCTGACATAATTCCTCCATCTTTCAGGTACCAACAACTCACCGAAAGATTTGTTTTTATTTTCCGTATTAACGAAAAAAGTTTTTAGTTATTTAACGATATATGTTTAAAAGAAGGTCTGCTCCCAAAGTATAGCATATATATATGTTATTTTCATGTAAAACGAACAAGACGGATGCAACGTTCATAATTAGACTATAATAGTCTAATAAATTATATTTAATAATATTATTATTATTATATAATTATTATTATATTATTTATTAACATTAATTATTATTAAATAATAATACTCTTATAGTTTCCAATTTTCGATTCACACCTCATTCTAAAGGTAGAAAAGGGGAAGCTCAAACGAACTAAAGAAAGTTTAAATTATTCGATATATACGAGTATATGTATATTATATCTTGACTCAATCACAAACGTTCATATTTTTTTTTTTTTTTTTGAAATCGATTTATAACTTTTTTAATAATTTATTATTTTAAATTAATATGTATTTTACTATTTTATGTTTTATATTAATTTTAATTCAATGAGCTTAATTTATTTACCTATTTATTCATAATTATATGTATTTGTTACTTTTCATTGATTTCTCATTTAGCAGTTGTTTTCCAAAGCTCCTGTGAATGGTATCATCCTTAAAATATATAACAATGATATACATAATATATATAAATGTATATACAAAAAATAAATAAAAGAAAAATAACAAATAAATAAAATCATTAGAATTATTGGTTAAATAAATATAAAATAACAAAGCATACATGCTGAGCTTGCATATGTATAATCACAGGTCATCAGTTGATAAAATCGCAGTGACCATCCCACGGCCGTTCATACAAATTCTCATGGACTCAGTTTAAATTACTGTTTCCATTTACAAATACCTAAAAAAAAATAATGACTGATTCTAACTGTAATGTCACTTTGAGGTCTCCAGGGAAGCTCATCTTGTGTCTGATATGTTCGTTTGATATATTTACAAATAAACCTAAATCTTGTTAAACACGACTGGATATTTTCTATGGTAAGTTTCTTTTCATGAACTTCAATCTTGCTAAAATGGTTGAATTCATCGCTGATTCTTGCCGACCATTAGTCCCAGAAAGATAAATCCATTTGTAGTAAGACTTAAGTTCATTAGAAGGAAGTTATCGATAAAAAATAGTCAGTCGTGTTTAACAAATCTTGTATATCAGAAGGACTGCTACCAGAATATACAAATATTTAGAGCAGAAAGATGAGGGACTAACAATGAAAAGTACTCCACGGAAAACTTATATTTATCTTTCGGACAAAAGTTTCAACAGAGCTTTTGAATAAATATGATACATAGACTAAAGACAGCAGTACGGTTAAAGATATCATATGTATATGTAAATGAAAATTTCGTTTCGAAAATGATAAGTAGTGATTTTTGAAAAAAATATTAAAACTGTACAACGTTGTCTATGCTATCTCTTGATGCATATGCAACTATATCTCACAAATGTAAAAATCTCTGCTTATAACAGGATGAGTTGAATATGCTGAAAGACGCTATATCTGAAAATCTAGTGATAGAGGATTAATTAGAATGAAAGAAGTGTTATATAATTAATAAAAGGAAGAAGACGGGCTTGCCCTGGACATGTGATCCCGCGACAGGTGCGCCACAACAGGTGTGGAGTGTGAGAATCTCGCCCGACCTTGGTGCGAGCTTGAGCCAAAGCCTTCTGCACCGCCAAGACTCCCGGCTGGACCGGTAGCGAATTATTAAAACTCTGACTCATCCAGTCCAATTACCATGTCTTCTTGGCAACTAAGAGAAAAACATATGGAGTGTCTCCACTCACCTGTGCTTCTATATTATCAAATGCACAATTAAACCTGGATAATCCTTCGAATGAAATGATTGATTATAATATAGCTAAAATTATTCCAATTGAGAGTCTGATAAAAATCAATTAAAGCGCTCTGGTCTTGAAATGACTAATTTGTATGACGAAAGTAACTACTCAGCAGAAGTTAAAATAGTAGGAATTTTGCAATACTGTAGCTGTCGTGAACATATGCGGAAAGCAGAATCAATAGCATACTCGTATATGCATTGTTCACGTGAGCCCTGCTTTTAGTAATGCCATTTTTGTGGTCATATTATATAAATAAAGTAGATAAAATATATATTATTATAATATTTATTATTTATTTTAGGTTAGGTTAAGTTGCAGTGGTAGTCCTACAAGGGAATATACATACGCCGACCATTGGACCTTTCTGATACCACACTATGAAGATTGATTCTACAGTGGGAGTCCTAAATTTTGCCTAACTCAAGTGTATTTAGAGTAGGGATCTCTAAAGAGTATCTGACAGGCTCGGGACCGACGGTTTAACGTCCTTCTCCGAGGGACGACTCGCTCAGATTTATTCACCTCCCGCATGAATAAATCGAGGGCCAGGTGGGGATCAAACACCAGTCCTATCAGTTTAGAGGCGAGTACGTTAACCACTGAGCTAATTTATTTATTTTAATGATACAATTATTTCATTACAAATAAAACGTAAACAAAAGTGCTGAGAATGACAGGTTATAACTTTTACACTTCGAAAATGGCTTATTTTCATAAATTACACATTCAAGCTCTAATTTCACCAAAAATATATACAGGTCTTCTTCAAATCAAGTAGTGTTTAGGTTTAAAATTTGATTATGACCTGTCAAAAACACTTACTTCGACAGACACACACACTGACACAACAGGAGGTGAGATTTAATACCGATAAGGAAGTATATGCTGTCTGTGCCCATATATGCATATAAAAACTAAATTCATAGAAAGAGCACTCATAAAAGAGATCACAGAAGCTCACTACTACATTTCGACCTTCGTCGTCTTCAGTTAGAGAGATAAAAAGTGAGTCGCTCCGAAGGCAGGCAACTGAATGACATCAATAGATACTCAATTAGTGTAGCCAACTTACGGAGGGAGGGGAGACAACGATAGAAAATAAATGTTCGAAAAAAAAATAAATACAGGCAATATGTAAAAAAAAAATGTATGATAAATAAAAATTAATAAAAAATTAACTATAAGGAAAAATGAATAAGGAATAAACAAAATTATTAAAAATACTAATAAATAACCATTTACGATTGAGGTTGAACCCAGGAACAGATCTACCTACCAGGAGACAAATTGAATTTATCCCAGAAACCTAATGGTGTAAACTGAAAAGAGAAAAATGAGATAAGAAAATTCTTTTTTATGTATGACAGATCTAAAACATGAATGAAAATAAACAGGATACGTAATTAGTAATAAAGAAACGAAGAAACATGGCTAACATGTCCTTGAGAGACTTCTCTGTGAATGCAAATAAACAGAAGCATTTAGCTTGGTAGTGGAGTTTAGAACAAGTTTAGCCCTTGAATATATTAAATATAGTAAGTACACAGCTGTATAACACAATCGTTATGGTTGACATATCAGAACAACCAAACAAAAAAAAAGGGTTGGTAAAAACCGCCGATTAAGGTGAAAGATTCGGTATGTACGAATTAAATACCCATCTTAAGAGAACATGAGTGCAGGGGAAAAATGACATTGCGGCTATCTATCATTCTTGATAATGACAATTTTTTTGACTAAAAGCTAAATGTTTTTAGCTCCTGGAGCCAAAGTTTCATCGTAACTAGGCGTTTCAACTTGAAACATAAGAATTTAAAAGTGTGAAGTGAATTACACGTCACATCAAGCATAGATCGAACTTTAAAGTCCAGAAATTGTGAAATGCATAACTGCGATAAGTTCCTGATAAACACATATCGGCGCATTTTATGTAACAATAGAAGGGCTTGATATAACTTGATGTATGCCATCAAGAACAAAAATTATAGTAACAAATGTGACAGTGTAGAGTTTGCAAAGAGGTTACTGGAATCTGTATTGTACTGACCTAAAAATAGTCAAACTGACTGTAAAATAGTGAAAATATATATATGATAAATTCAGTTGTAATATAACTTACCGTAGAAATCATCATTTATGCTATTGCAGCTATATTTCACAATATTTCAATCAAATATTACTCTTATTGAAACCTAATCAATCAAAAATAAATCAATATTATGAAACTTGAATTCATCATAATGTAATAAATCTCCTAACAAACCAGATTAGGTTTACATCTTAAAGAATAACTAACCGGGAAAAGCATTGTCAGTAAACTCATATTAAATTATTTTAGTAGATAAAAAAAAAATAATCAAACCGATAATTGAAGAATAAGAAAATTATTTTCAGTTTATTTTACCAATTTTGAATGAGACAATGTAAGATTCAAAAATTATTTAAACCAACTGAAGATGGTAGGAATCTAAATTAAATTATGGTAATTCGATGGCTGCTTCAGAAGCCTACTGCAAATTGGTTCAACTTGCTGAGATGATTTATCATGCAAAGGCCTCTTCACAAACCTAACTTCAGTATGAGAGAGGGAAAATATTCATCTCCTTTAAGAGAGAGTCAATACAAAAATAAAAACAAATCAATCCGAAGAAAGACAACTTAACTGTGGGTAGTCAGCCTTAACGGTGTATCAATGGAACGGTAACATTACCAGTGGTTCAAGATTAATAAAAAGCTTTTACCTATTTACAAAAAATATAATATTAAACAACCCGAGCCAAAAGGATAATGCATTAAGTTCAAAAAGCTCAAAAAAAAAACCATCAACAAAACTCACTTCAATAGTATTGCATGTTCAGAAGCTCTTACAGGTACTTCTCTCTTTTAGAAGGTACTTGTTTTAAGAAATCGTTCTGACCATTAATATGAAGTGGACAAGTAACGTTGACCTGTTCGTGGCTGCTAGGACCACGTCTATGTCTTCATCTAAATTCAATCATAAGTTTTTTATCTTCATATTTCTTATTTATTATTATTTATATTTTCCTGTTACTAATAATTTTTTTATTCTCTTCTCGTTTCCACAGGTTTTTTCTCGACAACATTGCGATGGTTTTATATATATGTATGACTGTAAAGGATGACCTTTATAGTCTATTGTTGTGGGAAGTATGACTCCCTGATAATAAATTATTTTTTGAGCAGCATTATATCCGTACAAATACCTTATTTATTTAATTTTCATATAGTTTCATTAAAATTCAAATTTACAGATATAAGATATACTTGGTAGGCTTTCGTCTCCTCGCCAGATGAAATATGAGAAAAGTAACACACATTGTAAAAAAAAAACTTACTACCAAAGTGTGGAGGGTTACCATCCGTTGCTTCTCCATCGTGCTTGGTTTCCCTCTTTTTCCTCCTGAAGACGGGTTTACCGAAAATTGAATATGTGTGTTACAATTCTTCATATCTGAACTTACATATGACGCGATTGTGTAATTTTATAGTTATAGTTTTCTAAACCTTCCAAGTTTTTTATGTAGATCCTCAGAAAGACTGAAAATTCATTTATATTTTTTTAGGCCATGTGATTTAGTTTACAATAAACTTATTGCAGTATAAAATTGACCTTTACCGCATGTTTCAGTAACACTTTCACTACCTTCAGGATAAAATTTAAGATAAAAAAACGTTAAAAGGATAAAAAATAGATAAAATTGTTTTACAGTAAGACAAATATTGAAGGTTCTGTGAAAAGGCTAAAAAAAAGCTTATATATACTCTGTGTAATTGATACGTTTAAAATTTCTGTAGAAAATATCCAGGCAGATATTTTCACTTGAAAAACATTTGAGCTTAACCTTAAGAAGTTAATCTGTACTTGTCAATAATAGGGATACATCGAGAAATGGAAGAATGAGTGCATGCAATGAAAAGTAATCCGACAAAGTGGAGTGTGTAATGTTTATTAATATATGTTGATATCAATTATCTGCGGCCCAATCAGTTTTAATAGAACATTAAAATTCTAATAGGTTTTGAGGGAAAGCCGAGGAGAGGGCATGAAGATGAATGCAGTGTGCCGTGACACGCAACCAAATACAGATTAGGATGGCGTGCGATGGAGGCAAAGGTAATTTCTTAAGAGTGAACTATGATAGGGAGTCCAAAGCTATGTGCGTAGGCATCATGCTAATTGCAATATTTAATTAATGCGAATTATTGTCCCACCCAGAATTAGCAGTAATTGACAAATGAAAACATTTTAATTTCGACAGATACTCCAAAAACTGTATTCTTTTTTAATAATCGTAAATAATTTTGTTTTTAACATATTTATTTAAAAATATACAACTATGCATATCTTGCCTAACAATCATTTGTAGTAGGAGTAACACAAATAGCTTTGATACATTTATCACAGTTAGTAAAGAATTTAACATATTGGTTCAACTTTTCATTTTCATTGTTTCATGGTTTCTTCATTGCAGTAGATTCTATCGAAGTAGATCCCTCGGCATCTTCTCTTGAGTCGTCTTGGGGGATTCTGGAAGGTGAGAAAGAAGCAAGGTTCCATACAAGTGGATTTGGGTAAGAGGACAGTTTGATATGAAACGCCTTATAACAATTACAGGGTAAACTTTGTATAAATGGAATTTCTAGGTCTCTATGAAGAGTGTGATTTGTAACATTAGTAATACTACGAAGGATTTTGGTTTGCAATGACTGTATTTTATGAATGTTTGATGGTTTCGTAAATAATTAACCACAAATAAGTGATAATCTGAAAAATCCTTAATAAAACCTATATTCCTGTTTCTGGACATGTTTTTCAATTTTCACATGGAATGAACATCAGTTCTGACAATAGTTCTCTGTATCTTTTCAAATTTACATTAATTGAAACTTCTTCAACAATTATAATTTTGAATTGTTTCTTTCATTCTTTAAGTTCTTAATCACCACCTTTTCCTTTATTCATTTTCCAGATTAAAATCAGGTAATAGAGAATGAAAAATTCTAATTTTTCACTAATTCTCTTTACAGAGATCAGTATCACATAAATTTCCAATAGCAAAACAGAATTATTAAGCAAAAATAATGTTGAAACAAAATCATTCCAGTCCTCAGATTTTAAATAATAATTCAGTCTTATGCAGGTCGTAGAAACAGCCTCCACGAGGTACTCCTTGCGTGCATCAGGGATAATTAGTTCTTAAAGTAATATTTCAATAGAGAAACTATTGATTTTTCATTCACCTCCTAATTTCTGAAATTTCTCTTTTAAGGTTCAACAATAATTACATTTCACGAAAAATTTCTAAGAATTTAAGCTTTGAAGAAGTAACAATTCTCTTAAGAACAAAAAAAAAACAGTAAAGTAGACCAACTGTGTCTCCTGTCATAATATTTGAGTTACCATTATCACCAAAATTATTCGCACCTTTGAACATTTCTGTAGTTCACCGACTTTAAATTACTTATATTGATCATAGGTGAATTTCATAAAAGTACACAAGCAATGAACTCCATATTTCTATTCATTTACACTCTTACGAAATAATTATTATGAAAAGATAGGAAAGTACTGAAGTTTGTTTAAAATGTTCTGATTTCATGTTTTGAGATCTGCTGACTGAAATAAAATAGTGTGTGCTTGTGTGTGTCTACGTTATGCACGTTGTGCGCAGGACATCCCAAAATAATAAATAATTATAACCATTTAATCTGTATAGGCTGTGATTTGGCAGAAATTGTCCTTCATTGACAAAAGCTTAGAAAAATCATCTGAAATGGCGATAAATTAACTCATATTAAATTTTAACAGAATTGATTAAACTGATATACAGAACTAAAAAACTTCCGCTTCGGTAAATAATACGCAAGGAAATGCTTGCGTATTATTTTACGTATTTATTATTACGTATCAACTGACGTCTTTGCCCTTTTATCTGCACTCCTGGTGAAAAGTGATGAACATTTTAACATATGTTTTAAACTTGAAATGACTTCTGATTATTTAATTCATTTAATTGATTATAATTTCTGGTGAATATTAGAGACAAGAGCTTATTGGTCTTTTAATGAATTTAAAATAATTCAAAATCTGAAAAAGAGTAAGTATTGGGCGTCTCATAACAAATTATTTTTTTTTATCAAACTAGAAATGAAAGAATAATTTATTATATGATATTAAATATGTATGTATTAAATAATAAAAGGTTTATTGAACTTATAATTATGGTAGTTATAATTTATCATTGCCTTGTACTTACTTGTGCAACAAGCACAGTACATTGACACGTACTGTATCAGAGACAAACATGTATATAGTATACAATTAGGAATGGCGTTTAATGTTCATAATGACATGAATATTTTTTATAATACACGATAAAGAAAAGAGGCATTAACTGAGTATGCCTTTAAAATAACGCTAGAGATAAAATGGTTAGAATGAAAAGCCAAGATTGTGTTATCGGCGGAGCCTTTAATTGGTAATAGTGAGGGGTTAATGAGAGCTGAAGTTTTGCAATGTATGATTAGTGGGGCCAGAGTCGGAGATAGCAAGAGGTGAAGGTTAGAGTAGAAGGAAGAGTCTAACGCAACTGTCATCGAATCGGCCTCCTACTCCTGGTCTCCCCATGAAGCGATTAGCGAAAAACCACAATCAATGAATCGAAGAAAATCTACAGAAAAGAAACAAAAAAAAAGCAAATGCTTCCCACTACAATATGTAAACATCCATCCTCATCAGGAATGTTAAGTGACTCGCTCGGAAAGAGTCAAACAAGTCAGTCATGACTTCTGTTCGGCTCACTTCCTCCTCCTGATAACGACGGATGTCGAATATCGTAGTAGGTTTTTGTGTTTTCCTCAGTGTTTCCCTCTGTGATGTTATCAGTATATATAAAATACAAAGTCCGCTATAGAAATAAAAAGGAGACATTTAGATACAAAGAAACAAATGGATCTTGTATAACTTTTCTCGGAGGGGTTCTAGCTACGGTATTTTTTTTTTAAATAACAAACTGTTACTATTTATTACATAAGATCCGCAGATGACGTATCCACAATGGCGATGCAGGGTATATTACACCCTATTTATAGGGAAAAAAAATTTTGGGATCTACCACCCATAAGCAATCTGTATACACAAAATACAAAGTTTGTCTTCTGTCCGCTCTAGAAATAAAACTGGACACATTTACATACAAAGAAACATATGAATCTTATATAACTTTCTACGGAGGAACTACTACGGTATTTTGATTTTTATTAGGGTCCTTTTTTGGGATCTACACCCATAACTAAAACGCCAGGTAGATCGGCTGTTTTAAATCTAATTGAATACGAGTAATACCTTCTCGTTTTCCTTACATATTAAATTTTTAATTTTTCAATATTGATCCAACCCTCACTCTGAGATTTGTTTCCATTCATCCGAAAAATTCAGGTTATTAATCTATTACTGGAGTACTTCCATAAAAGAGTAAATTTTACTTGAATATATAAATGCATACACTTTTTAAATAACATGCACGAAAATATACGAGCATAGTTGTAATGTTCAATAGCATGTCAATGTAAAAAAAAAAAGGAATATATAATAACATTCAGTAGTTGCCACTTCCTCAACATAATTTTTCAAGTAAAATGTTTTTTTTTCAAAAAATACTTTTTAAAATATAATAAGTTTTTTCAATTGTTTTAGAAGGAGAAAACAGTAAAAATAATTAAAACAGGTCAGTTAAAAGGGAGAAGTCCAAAGGGTGAGAAAGAGAGAAGTGCTGACTAGGAATGTTTGTGCATAGCAATGTCCCGAGGTGTCCCAAGCCGGCCTCATTCCTGCACAGTTATTCACCAACCAAACATTTAGCCTTTCTCGACACTGTCACATCTCCTTCCTCCATTTAAAACAGCCAAATAATAATTTGAACATACAGTCAAACAATTATATTACTTTCCATAAATATAATATTATTACATAAGATAAAAAAAATATTATACTTGAAATAAATATTAAAATTAAAAAAATGAAATAAATATTAATTTTTTTTTCACTTCAACTACAAAATATTTGTATTAAGAAGTGATTGTAATTTGGTATCTACGATTAGCAGGGATTTATAACGGGAATGAGTGGTTACCCACTGGCGGCACTCCGTAACATGGTTACCTCATATTAAAATTAAAATAAAATAAAATTAAAATAAATATTACACCTGAAAAAATATTAAAATTTAAATAATAAAATTTAATTAAAAAAAAATTTAACTTAAAAAATTAAAATGAAATTTACACTTAAAATAAATATTAATTTTTTCACTTCAACTACAAAGCATTTGTATTAAGAAGTGATGTAATGTATCTACGATTAGAAGATTTATAACGAATGAGTGGTACCATGGTGACACTCCGTAATATGTTACTCAATATTAAAATTAATAATAAAATTAATGAAAATAAATAATTCACCTAAAATAAATATAAAATTAATAATAAAATAAAATTTACAAAATTAAAATAAATGTACACTTAAAATAAATATTAAAATTAAAATAATAAAATAAAATCTAATTAAAATTAAAATAAATGTTACACTTAAAATAAATATTAAAATTGAAATAATAAAATAAAATCTAATTAAAATTAAAATAAATGTTACACTTAAAATAAATATTAAAATTAAAATAATAAAATAAAATCTAATTAAATTAAAATAAATGTTACACTTAAAATAAATATTAAAATTAAAATAATAAACAAAATTTAATGATTAAATTTTAAAAATTTAACCTGTTGTATAAAAGGTCTCCACTGTGTATATTTTTCCTTCATTCAAAATTCTGTGGGTTGTCATATAGGTATTACCAGGATTGGGGAATCAGAGTTGTAAGGAGTAGGGTATTTTGGTGTTGAAGGTTTGGAGTGGGAAAATTATAAATAAGGGAGTGAGAGTTGGAAAAAGAAGTCTGTCTCCCACACCTTATTATGATACATAATATGATCCATATATTAAATATATACTTTTATTTATCATACTATACCTATTAAACATCGATAAATGCATATAATCTAAGTACTTACACTTAAAATATTATATTTGAGTACATTTTTCTCCTTCCGTATAGAAAGAACTATAATACAAAATAAAATATTGTATTCAAAATATAATCCTACATTTTATCTCTGCTACCATGTTAATCAACCATTTAGCTTAAAGAAATTATCATGGATATAATTTATGATTACATGTATAATCATCTTTTGTTAATGATTATTAGCGTTTAATTTGTTTGTAGGAATTTGTATTGAATATGTTTATATTCTTGATTATTAGGTTTTTTTTTTTTTTTTAAATAAAATAAAAGTTTAAAGATTTGATATGATTCTGCGGGATAAGAAACTGTATTTATTTGCTATTCTTAAGACCGTGGTGTGTCACCCTGTTGATATGTTGCTAGTGAATGTATAATACAATAATTACATACTTGTGTGTGCCTCCGGACAGATAAGTTACATAACTTACAGTGTAAATCAGCCACGCCTTTCATAGGAATGTTTCAATGATGGGTTTAGGGTGAAAAACAAGGAAGGTTTTCAGTTTTCGATTCACAGGCTAGTTTTTTATAATTATTGTCTTCATGTCATCATGAAGAGTTTCTCAACCTCATTTCTTGACATCCTTAAACCATTAATTGCTAGTCGCATATCCCTACCTTCAGAGTTTCATTTTAAATACCTTTTCTTTTTCTTTTAGCACATTTAGAAGAGAGTTTTTCAGCAACACTGCACAAAAGGGAGGTAGGCATATTTTAAACTTCATAAGTTAACTTTGTGAGTTTTGGAAAACAAACAGATCAATGCTTGTTTTCCCAAAGCCAAGCCTACACTTATAGCTTATCACCTTTTAGTGCTATTCTAGACAAGGAAAGTGGTTCATTTATTATTTGGCACTCATTTTAGTAATGGGACCTGCCCCATAACCGGGTTGATTCTACATTGGGAGACATAAATTTTGCCTAACTCAAGTGTATTTAGAGAAAAGAGGGATCTAAAATGATTAACTGACAGGTACAGTATATGGACCAACGGCTTAACATCTTCTCCGAGAGACAAAATATAACTTATACGATATCCTTTATGTGTGTTCTTTCGAAGAATTTAGTTAGGGATTTCACTCTGAAGAAGACCGCTTGTTTCGGTTAAAAGATCTTCAACCTTTCTCTAATAACAAAAATAAAGAATTTAATAATTATTATTCCAATGTATTATACTTGTTATTTACTTCATTTATAAAATATTCACCTACTTGAGTTTAGATTTATATTCATTCTGAAGTGTTTGCATATTTAAAACAGAACATCTGTATCCTTAAAACCTTGAGCTATCATTTAGCTTGCGGTAAATTATTACCTACGGGAATGAAGTAGAAGAAATTATTTGTTAAGAGGAAGAGGGCATCCTGGGAAAGGTTGACTGAAAGAAGACAATCTGAAAATAGGCAGGTCCGAACCTGTTTAATTCAACCACTTCCGGGGATCGAATCGGGTCAAAAAATACTCGTAGCTCTTGTAATTACCTGTCTTCGACTTCTAAGACATCTTGGAGTGACGTCTAAGCAACGGATTGTTGATAGCATTACCCAAGCAAACCTTGTGTAGCTGTAAGATGCAATGGTCGACCGTTTTGAACCTCGTAAGATTCTGACCAGGCATCATTTAGAGTTACTGTTGAAGATAGTCGAGTGCGAAGAACGATGAGCGTGAACTACAATAAACGGGATAAGATGTACTTATGTATATTAGTTATATAATAGAAATAACAAAACTATGTATTTATAATTTAAAAGTCTTTAAAAAAGTGCCAACGGACAAGACACAATTAAACTTGTTTTCTTTTATTCACGCCTTCAAGTACTGACCGGAACTCATTTTAGTTAAGGGATAGGGACATTAGCACAATTATCCGTCTTAGGAAGTCCTATATCCCTCCGTACTCAACGAATACCTGACATCCCATAGAATTTGTCCCGATAGCTTTCGTCTTCTAAGAGAGCTTGCTAAACAAGATTTTTTCCATCTCCCAATGAAAATCCTAAAGCTAGTGCTATTGACTCTGAATCCCACAGAAACTGTGGCAAGTACACCAATCATTTAACGACTCCGACACTACAGTGGGACAGAACTGCAGTGAACACGGATCATTACCCATCCAGGTCAAACCAACGGCTCTCAATTGGAAAAATCTTTCCAGAAACCAACCCAATCTTTCTGAGTTTAACCATTTCACTTAATAATTAATAAGCAAACATGTATTCAAGTTTAGTAATAGTTTAATTAATAATTTAATTGAAATTTTTTATAAATAACAAATAATACGAGCATGATAAATAGTATATGAAGGCAATAAACATTTATTTTTTTCTCTTCCAATAAATATTTCTTGATTTTATATAATTCAACATTGAACTAGGAACAATCAGTTTTAACTAACTAGCTATTCGGAAAACAATGCAGTTTCAAATTTGACACCTGATTGTTTTTCTTTGGTTGTCTTTAGTTGTAATAACGCGCCATTTACTTTAATCACAGACAATGGGATGTCAATTATCTTCTACTTGCTCTCTCTCAACCTAGATTCCCACGGAAAATTTTATCTACAAACACGCTAGAAGACGACTCATGCAAATGGATATTTAACCGTATTACAGAAATTCATTTCAGTTCAGACTGTTAGTGCGAATTATAGGGTGCGCAAACCCCTTAGCACGGAAAAGCAACATATGGTATAAGGCGAAAATCGATACAGAACATTATCTTCCAAAAATCATTCGATGCAAATAAAACTTTACGTACAAAAAGATACTGTTTACTCCAGTTATGTTTCCTCGTAGGATATAAGGGACACATATGAGAATTGACATTCACAATCAGGCTACACCATGAAGGTGTAAATAAAATATTAGTTATCATGGCAAGTTTCACCCATTAAATTACACGTACTCTCTGAGAATGTTAGCAGAGTCGATCCCAGCACATAACATAACCATGCCAGAGTATAGTTAGGTCATGGCGCAGTGGCAGTTTCACAAGAGAACACACATAGGCCGAACATTGGCTCTTTCCTATACCTCACAATGAAGATTCTATATTAGCAGTGCTAAATTTTGCCTAACTCAAGTATATTTAGAGTAGGGATCTTTAACGAGTGCTAACATCATACAGGTTCAGAACCGACGGCTTAACGTCCCCTCTGACTGACAACCCAGATCTACCAGTCCAGAGGCGAGCATGTTTCCACTGGGCAACCTTGGTCCGCAGAGTATTTTAATTCTACGGACATCTGTAATATCCAACTGTACAACAACGAATGGTATTGATATATTTTTGGGAAATTGCGATTTTCTATTAAGAAATTTCACTCTTAAACAATGAAATGTACATTAGCCATGAGTATATTATCCTTCAGAAGAAGTTTTACTGTATTGTGTCAAGAACAACAAGAATATGATTATAAATTTGTATTTACACTTTCCGCAAGGAATAATCTTTATTTGAAGAATAAACAAAAAAGAAATAGCAATTTAATGGCTTAGACTACAATGTAGGTAAAAACCGAGAGAAACTATTTTTATTAACTTTATAACCTTCAGGAAAAATAAAACAATGGGCCTCCAATAAATAGTGGGTGAATAGCTTCTCGAATCCAGTCAAAACCAGTCAAAAGGAGCAACTGATTGTGAAGAGGGGCTACCTTCACTATGCCAAATTATACAATGGAGACTGCAAGAATACATTATTTAAAAACGTAAAAAAGAAAATTTTATAAACAATAATGATGAATTTCGATGTTAATATACAGTGACAAAAAAAATTCGGTATTCGATAACTCATTTCCTTTAATTTTCAGTCATTTATTTAGGTGTGTATTTTCAAATTAACCCCGTTAGCTCATCTGCTTTGAAAAGTGCTGTTTTGCTCTTATTGCTTTGAGATGATAAAAATATCACTAACCATTACTTTCATTATACGAGAGTAACTGTATTAGTCTTTCAATACCACATGGATCAGTTCTATGAGACTATTCAACTTATCATTACGAGGATTACAAAAAAACCCTTCGAAAACCGGTTAATGCATGTTCTTTGTTTTATATTTTTAATTTCCTTTTACAGAAACCGTCTAAGATAGTAGATAAATATATTAAACTCAGCGCATCTTAAGATACTTACCCCGAGGACGTAGATTATACAGACCCGGAGTGTAGGGAATGGACAATACGTGCGCTCGGTATCCGAGAGGATGTAAAGCCTACGTTAATAACCTGTACGATATCGAACACTAGGTAAAAATTGATCCATAAACTTGAGTAACGTAAAATTTAGGAGCAAAGATGTAAAAATAACTAAGCTATTAACTAGTTTCTCGTTTAGTAAAAATGGCCTAGATTTTATTGTTAGTGCACTCCTTGACTGGTCAATAGAGACGAGACCTCCCTCATTTATTATCAAGATGTTCGCAAAAAAAAATACAGAATAAGATCGAAATAGGATAATATCTAATAGGTCACCCGGATACTGGCAATATTCCAGAAGATACGATTTTTACATCCGATCATTGAGCTACCCTTGGAAGATCTGCAGCTTCCACGCCCCTTTTCAAACACAATAAAACCTTAACTAACTCACTCTATTAAACTTTTTCTTTTGGATAAAATCGGTAATTGTAAATTAAAAATACTAAGCTCCCAGACATGGTTTCTATTCTTATAAAAGTAATAAAAAAAAAAATTTAATTTTCTAAAAATTTATACAATCCAAATGGTATTATTCATCCAAAATGGTATTATTATGGCAATATTCACTTCAAATGGTATTATTGAGATGTTAAATATTATTACTGTTACTAAACTTCCAAATGAATAGATACTTGGACTGATAAGTTGTGAAAGCTATAAGCAACAGAAAGAAGAAACGAATATACCTAGGTTTACAGTTAAATGACTTGAAAAAACTTCAACAAATTAAAATCGCCATAACATTTTTTTTTATTTCCTGCAAGATCGACATTGTGAATCAGGCAGAAAGCTTATTGTAGTTTCAGAAATTCATATATTGCTCTCGTAAAAATGTATCAGGAAAAGAAAATGATATTTCGTAAGTAAACGACACGAAGTCATTCAAAAGGAGAAAACTCCCGATTGTTGAAAATATAAATTAAAAACTTATTTGATTTATGGTTAAAAAACTAATGTTATGAATATTAAAAAAAAACCTGAATTAATAAGTTTTAAATTCATTCGTCAAATTTGACTGAATTTTTAAATACTATTTTTGTTATAATAATTATAGAATCATTCCTATCATACAGGAATCATATAAACATACAATGTCATTAGAATTGTGAATCTGACTGGAACCGTTTCAGTACAAAAGATCTGAGTGCAATCTTAGAATTTCATGCTGGAGATGCTGGCAGCTAGGATGCTCCGGATGTCAATGTACAACCCGGGTTACTCCATATTTAGATGTCTTTTACTTTTACTGGTATAAACAAACAAAATAAAACATGAAAACACTGGCATAAAACAAAATAATTTGTTTCATTCAAACTTTTACATCAACAATATATAGCGTAATACATTTTGGAATAGAAAAGTAAACCCAAAATTAAAACAAAATGCTAAAAATTAAAATTAAAATTAAAATTGAAAACACATTTCATTTTTTTTTATACTTTTTGCAAAAAATTTTATAAAATATACTCAAAATGTTGTACTACCATTTTGGGAAAAATAAACTTGAGTTCTCAATCGCACATACTGCACTTAGGTTAGGTTAGGTGCAGTGGCACCCCACAAGGGAACACACGTAGGCCGGCAGTTGGCCCTTTGTTATACCACACAATGAAGATTGATTCTACAGTGGGAGTCCTAAATTTTGCCTAACTCAAGTGTGTTAGAGTAGGGATCTTTAAAGAATACCTGTCATCGTACAGGCTCGGGACCGACAGTTTAACATCTTTCTCCGAGGGATGACGTGCTCAGATTTATTCACCTCTCAAGTGAACAAATCGAGGGCCAGGTGGGGATCGAACCCTGGTCCTATCAGTTCAGAGACAAGTATATTAACCACTGAGCTAACCTGATCCCACGTACTGCACTTACTATGCAGCAATAAAATAATGGTAGAGACCTTGAATAAGAAAGAGAGTCTGTGCTGAGAATGCATAAAACTGTTTACTTTAATAAAAGAAAACTTGATATTTTTAATAGTAGACGCAAACTATGAATAAGCTGTGATAAAACAGATGATGAGCTGAAAGTCATCATGAGGATGAGGAGAGAAGACAATATCTGGAGCTGGAATGACCATGGATAATGCAAACTATAATCAGCAAAGGCAGACACAGACCTTGGGGAGTTACTTCCGACTGTATTTATGAAGGTGTTAGGTCAAGTTAACAAGGGAGAGGGCTGTGAACATCCATCTCTGTCAAATATGCACTTCAACTCCTTGTTAATAGCCTAGTGGACAGAACAGCCATCCCGGTGCCATTAATATTACAATACCAAAGTTACAAAGCCATGAGACAGTGATTTCAGAGATATTTTCCTACTTTTTATCATGAAATAAGGCAACAGCAGGACCGGCCTTAGTCCAGTGTAACCTATGCGACCGCAGTGAGCCCCGCGCTAATTCTAGGTATAAGTTATTAAATTAAACTATTATAACTTACAATAATGTAAAGGTCAGTGTGTTTATTCTGTTTTTATGTTTTTTACAGTGTTTTTTGATCTATTACTTCATTGTTCCAAGTGTTATGACAAAATGAAAAAAATTGTCGCTGATCGGGTGTTTCATCTCTTAACTCGGCTAAAATGCAGTTACGACGACAGGTATTTATTACGTTCATAAATAATTGGGTTGCATAGAAATAAAAATGACGTCTCGAATCTATTTAATGACAAATCTGAAAATGGCGTCACGAATCGGTATAATGACATTGCAGAAATTCGCATAGGGCCCCACAATTGTTAGGGCCAGCTCTGGGCTGCAGACCATGATTTTGGACCATTGCTCTTGTATACTGAGAGCAGCAGAAACGTTTATTTGTTTCTTATACAAAGACTAATAAGCCGCACTTATATATTTTTTAGTCGTACAATTCAGTACGGTACTATGACGTCAGTGGGGAGTATTTTTTAACTGACACACATTTCAATCCTGTGCAAAAGATATTTTTGAGTGAGTTCTAGATACATAGAGAGCTTTATACTTGCACTGTGGAAGCTTATTGTATTAAAAAGAATTCCGTAGCTACTTGACATCGTACAGAGTCAAGACAGTCGGCTTTACGTCCTGTCCGAGGGATGTTGTTGACAAGCTCTAAAGTAAAAAGTGCCCTTCCATACTTTCACAACACAATAACACGCCAATGATAAATGATAACCAATATTTTAATATATATATAAGACACAGAAAAAAGATAAAATACAGCACACTTACTAAATTCAATATTTCGAACTGTTGTTCCTCAAACACGTCGAAGGAAGGAACGCGAAGTGGAGAAATCTCTTTCACTTCGTCCTCTCTTCTAGTCTTCTCCTGATGACGAACAACAGTTCGAAATATTGATTTTAGTAAGTGTGTTTTTTATCTTTTTTCTATGTCTTGTTTTGTGTAATTTAAAGTTTTATAGTCCGTGTGGACCGTTTCTTCAGTTTAGTATATATATATATATATTAAAAGGTCAACCACATGCTATCCCACCAACATTATACATGCTGTGGTCTAAACATGCATGTTCATATCAGTCCCTGCTCTATTCGTACTAAGACAAAAGAACACTGTTCTATATCAATTATATACTATATTAATACGAGGAACATCAGTGCATTTACTATGTTAAGACCCTTTTAACTTAATATAGTGGTCCATATAACTATGCATCTAACAGAAATATAGGACACAACACCAGGGATATCGAGGCTTACCTTAGATATCTTTCCAATTTCACCATCAAATCATACGAATTCCTGTTTGTATAGTAATAAATTATCCTTTGATATCTTCCCTTTATATTATTCATTAGTGTGTTTGGTCTCTTTAATTAGTCAATGATTTTTTATTCATTGTGTTAATGTTTCAACTTAAAAAATAATGACTTCATTATTTGTGGACAGATGAAAGTTAAATTTTGTGGAAAGTCGAATTCCATTTTTTTTTTTTACATACATGGAATAAGTTTATACACGGATACTCCAGTCAGTTACGCTGCTTATAGACTTATACTAAGGAGAACATAGAATCCTGAATGACTACGTTGTTCCTTTCGTAGAGGATATTGAATGACTACATCCTCTTTTTTAAAGCATAGTCAGCACAGTATTTACACCCTATCATGATTACTAAGCAATAAATGAACAGTCCGATCCAAGAACACGTGTCCACAATACAAAATCCAACGCTCGATTACTATTACTGATTAACATTCACAATGAAGCAATATTTTTATCAATAAGCTATATTGTTAAAACTTGTCTATAAATTTGCTGATTACTATTTTATCAAGACCATTAGAAATAATTAAAAAATTAAAAATCAAAACAGCAAATAGAAGAGGGGTTAACTCAAGCAAGATTAGATAGCCGTCTGTTGATAAAGATTTGCAACGTGTTTTATTATGTATTTAGGAGTTGGTAAAAACTGAAAAGAATGTTCAATTGTCTGCGAGGCGTTTACTTTGCAGTGGGTATTGATTTATGGAGCATGCTCTTCTAATCACTGAGATAACCAATATCAATGATAGCGAAAAAGACAGCATTGAGGTTTGCAACTAATGAGGGAGATTACTCCGGTCTACAGTGCACCCAACTCACCACTGTCTATCAAACACAACAGAAGAGACCCAAGACTGGCATATATAGCAGCGAAGCGATATGGACGGAAAGCCATTCCTCACACTGCTCTAGGGCGGAAAGTGCCATTTATTTGTTGTTTAGCTCCCACTTTAGGCATAGGTGAGACACATCACCAAGTTGATTCTACATCAGGAGTCACTCAAGTTTCTTCAAATAGGCTTCATTAATATATTTAAAATGTTTCTAAATAAGAGAAGTTCTATGAAGAATAAACATTTCAAACGAATTGATAGTGCTCCTATCAATAAAAAAACAGTATGACTGCTTTGATTTTCACATTTTCCTCCACACAGGCTGTTGCAGTTTCTTTCCTGTTTGTCACTGGTCTGTTGATGACTTCTTTATAATTGATAAGGTGGCCTGCAGACTGCGGCCTGAAGAGCCCCAATCTTAAAACGACTTGACCACGACCCACAAATAACTCACTTGACTCTCCTCGGGAAACACTATATTAATAACAAGAGTTTTTTTTTTTTTAGTTAGGTTTCTGTGGAGTGCCTGCTCACTTTATCTTTTATCTGAACAATATTAAACTTTTTTTAACCATCAATATCTATAAATGACAGCCTGTTCAAGTGATCGTTATGTAATCAGGAATATATTGCACTAGCAGTGTAGAGCACTCCCATTCTTAAAGTTGAATTAATTTTGGTAATCACAATCTTGAAATACTATAACAATCTTCCTATTGACAGTCTGAATGGCAATTTATAGCAGATAAACCCAAGCTTTACCAATCCTAACACAGAAATGAACTAGGGGGGTCAGGATGGCTAACACAAGTATTTCTGGGTCCTGCAGATATTCAGTTTTGTTTGTAACTCTCATACTCAGAACATCCCGTCTTCAGTGCTTCTAGGGAGCGAGAACTTAGGCTCATTTGTGAAGAGAACCATTTTGGTTTTTATGTACGAAACACATTCCCGTGGAGAATGAAAATGGACTCGTACATTTTTAACTCCTTGCATTTTTTTTTGTCACTGTTACAGACTTCTATTGAATAACACAGAGACTATAAGAGAGTGTATGCTCCTATATGAATGTATATATATATATATATATATATATATATATATATATATATATACCTCATTAAAAATCTTGCCAACATTAAGTTTAGTATGTTTCCTACATACCTTTTCAAGATTTCTAATGCTACTTTTCCATCTTGAAGAAGGTCTGCTCCCAAAGTATACCAATAAGAAGGTCTGCTCCCAAAGTATATATATATATATATAATGAGTTTCACTTACAAACTCAAATTTTCGGGCAATCCATCTTCAGGAGAAAAGAGAAAGGGAGACCAAGCACGTTGTAGACGCAACGGCTAGTAACTTAGTATTTATATATATATATAATTCTATCTTTTTTCGACAACAAAGATACATCTATCGGAAGTATATCTTGTTATTTGTATAGCCCTAATGAAGCTATAAAAATATAGTGAAACGTTGGCCTAAGTGAAGTATTTGTTTGTGTAGACCAACCCTCAATAACCTCTGCTGCTTCCTATATATATATATATATATATATATATATATATATATATACACTTTAACACATAGAAAAGAACACAGAAAGACACTACAGAACTCACTTCGATATTTCGACATCCGTCGTCATCGGGAAGAAGTGCGAAGTACTCGCGTTGAGAAGCAAACTACTACTCTATATATATATATAATATATATATATATAATATATATATATATATAGTTCAATATAGAAAAAGAAACAAAGAGAAATTAAAGGAACACACTTACAGTCTCTAATTTTCGGTTTGAACCGTCTTCAGGAGAGATAAGAGAGGGAAACCAAGCGCACTGGTTCAGAGACGGTTGGAGACCAACGGTTGGGTCTCCAACCGTCTCTGATCCAGTGCGCTTGGTTTCCCTCTCTTATCTCTCCTGAAGACGGTTCAAACCGAAAATTAGAGACTGTAAGTGTGTTCTTCTGATTTCTCTATGTTTCTTTGTTTATATTGAACTATATTTGTCCGTTTTGGATCGTATTTCCAACGAAAAAAAGTATATATATATATATATATGATTCGATGCGATGTTGACCAATGGGAGTAGAGTTACAGGTCCAAGCGTAAGGTCCCAGTTGCCCGCTGCTCAGCAAAAAGCCTTTGCGTTCTGCTAATAGGTGGCAGAACCTATATATATATATATATACTAAATATAAGAAACGGTTCACAAGGACTATAAAACTTTAAATTACACAAAGCACGACACAGAAAAAAAAAATAAAAAGAACACTTACAGAATACAATATTTCGAACTGTTGTTCGTCATGAGGAGTAGACTAGAAGAGAGGACGAAGTGGGAGAGATCTCACTTCTTCTCTGAGAAAGAATTCTTCTGATTCGCGCTCCTTTCTTCGAATTCTTCGACGTGGGGAGATTTCTCTCACTTCGTTCTCTATTCTAGTCTACTCCTGATGACGAACAACAGTTCGAAATTTTGAATTCTGTAAGTGTTCTTTTTATTCTTTTTTCTGGATCGTGCTTTGTGTAATTTAAAGTTATATATATATAACTCTTGCACAAGGTTGTAGAAAACACCGCAATGAGTAAAATTAGAGTTCACTTTCCATTTTGAATGGGAAAGCAATTGAAAGCACTGAGGCATTAATTTCAAATTAATGAGTGCTACAGCAATCAACTTGTCTAAGAACTTGACAATTAGACTCAAAGCTGAGACCAGTTTTATCAGGGTTCAAAACGCTCTAATGAGAGCTTTCACGGTAAGCAAATCCGCCTCAAATCAATAGCCGTAATAAACTTGAAATTTTAAACAGTTCGTTAACACGTTATTACAGCGCCAGTTTGAAAACACCGAAATAACCTGCCCTTATCTACAGTATGTTTACACGGCTTTTATTAATTTTGTTTGCCGTACTTTCCTAATTTAAATAACAAAATCCATACTGACACATTTTTCTGAACCGACCTTGCTATTAAAAGATTTAAATTTTTAAAATGTATAACGACCCATTATGGCATATAGGCATATTATATTTAAAATCAATCAATTCTCCAGGTTCACGTCAAATATTTCAAGCAGGCGTTTCGGTTTCACTTAAATCTTTTCCATAAGCAAAAGTATGCAATTTTCAATATTAAAAACTATAAACTATTGCTTTCGAAGAATTAAAATAAGAATGTGTTTTAATATAAACAAATATATTCAATTTTCCTTTATATCCAATAACATAAACAATAAACGCAGACTTACTTTCAAACTCTACATGAAAAATAGTTCATAGTTTATCTTGTGAATGCTATTCATTTCCTATGAAAAACTTTTCAATTAAACCGAATATTGACTTAAAAAGTTTTATCTGAATCTGGAAAACTAAGCGAATTCTTCAAACATTTTATTCTATTCTATTATGAGGTCGACGTCTTATCAAGATTTATCATCAAATAAAAAGCAGAAAATTCTAGGGTTTTTTCAATTTTTTTCATTTTCATTTTGACTTGTCGATGATTGATTTTCATTAATTCTAGATCATGTTTTTTTATTATGACATTTATGAATATATATTAATACAGTTCACTCAAATTTGAAAAATCCATCTAAACAGGGTCACTGAGGTTCAAAAATAAATTGAAGAACACATATAAGATGTAAGCTGGGAAGTTAAGTTACACTGGGTGTGATAAGACACATGGGTAGTGACACAACGATCTGCTGGGCACCCTCTGTGAGGTGGTTTACCCAAGGGCAATAGGTAGGTTCAAATGACTTTCAAATACTCAAGTTACAAATGAGTCCCCTTCCGCCTAAGTCTGTGAGTGTTGACGTTGGAATAAAATGAAACTATAGGTAATAATATACAACGAATTTTTGATATTAAACTTTAACAGGAGGAAAAAGATAGAAACCAAGTAGGCGGACGTTGCATGACAAATACACATACTTTTAACCGGAAAAAATAAAAACACTCATAAACTACACAATGAAAAGTAATTTCTGAATCAAAAAGTGAATCCACTTCGTAAGATTTAAAATTTTCTATAATCGTTTAGGTATTTATACATATATATACTATGGTAAGTATAAGTCTTTGTATGTTTCTGTCTATTGTCACAGTTTATTTAAATATATATATATAATATATATATATACAAACGATTTCTAGAAAAGAACAATGAAACAATACTCAACCTTCTTCAATATTTCGACCTCGTCATCATCAGGAGAAGGAAAAGAAGAAGAAAACAGTCGGTCTTTGTCAGAATTACCCTCCTCAGTAGTTATTTCGGTTGAAAGATCTTAGTCACAATTTACGTGTTGACCGTGAAATCATGTCTCTGGAGCGACTCATATCTCTCTACCTGATGACGAGGCAGCCAAAAGATAGTAGTGAGTTTCATGATACATTTTATATCTTCTTTCTGTGAATTTTATTTAATTCGTGGAATAGTTTAATTTAACTACTTATAAATAAAGTGTAGTGTTACACTGTGATTGATACAAACATTGAAGTGAATTTAGGTAAGAAATTCCAGCAAAAAAACTATTGGAAAAGCCAGACTAATGAATTACGAACTATTTGGCAGCTGACAACTTTATGTAAGCAACACGGAGAAAGTAGGTGTAACTCTTAACGAAATTTACCAGCACCTCACAACTTTCCCAAGTGTCAATCAACAGAAACTTCCTGAAGTGATGCACAAGCAATTTAACACCGCCGTTAGTTTCCTTACAACCTACAATTAGAGTAAGCCTCACGTTTTATCTACACCTCTAAGAATAATCACATTATCAAATGGGATTATTTTTACTTGTGAATTATTAGTCTATTTGCAACGAAATAAGGATTTTATTATAAACCAATAATTAATATTTAATAATTATTAAATAAAATTTTAATATCAAAAAAAAACATAGGTTTTGGATCTATTGACATATTGGATTGGATCTTTGAGATACCACACAATTAACATTCTACTAGATAGGGAATTCGATAATTTGCCTAACTCAAATGTATTTAGAGTAGGGATGCTTAACGAGAACCCGACATTGAAAAGGCTCGGGACCGACGGCTTAATGTCGTCTCCGAGGTATGACGATTTACTCAGATTGATTCACCTCCCATGTGAATAAATCGAGAGCCGTGAATAAATCGAGGTTGTTAAATTATTTAACAACCAGCGAGCAGGCCCCTAAGAAAAAATAATCTCTTAAATATTTTTCTAACTTAGGATGTCCCAATATCTGCAATTATTTAGAACTTGTTTCTTTGAATTTTTTTTTCCTAGACTAGGGCATAAATCCCTAGATTTATTCAGGCGGGAGGTGGAAATAATCTGAGTACTCCATCCCTAGGAGAGAATGTTAATTCGTCGGTGCCAAGCCTGTATGATGAGGTACTCATTAAACATCTCTACTCTAAATACTCCCGAATTATGCAAAATTTAGGAATGCCAATGTAGAATGTTTATTGTGTTGTATCACAAAGGGCCAATCTATGAGCGTTCTCTCGTGGGACCGCTACTGCAACCTAAACTAGTGTTAGCACCGAGGGTTGAAGGTTTGGATCATCAACCATAGGTTTTTGTAGTGGGAAACCAATCTTATTCCAGCTGTCCCCCGATTGTGAATACATTAGCATATTATAATAAACTATACATCACCATTGTAAATTAAAGTGACTAAATTGTCTTACTTGTAACAAAATATTCCACCAAATAACAAAGGAGCCCCACTTTTAAATCCTAGAACACTTGAAAATCAAAAGCTCATAGGTATCAACTTTGTAAATAAAACAATATTTATTATACAAAAAATATTGACTGTCTATCAATTGATTACATTAAAATGTCTGTAGGATGCTTTCGTAAGCAACTTCAAAAAAGACGGCACCAATCTTGAATCGTGAATATTGGATTAATAGCACAAGTACTCACACCCTGTCGTCACATTCGGACCACATACTAGTAGTCACGGCACAGGATATCTGCTGAGGGCGATTTGCTCAAATGAGGCGCAATAAAACGATAATTGCTCCTTCGATTGAAAACTTAATGAAGCTCTTCAACCAACTTAATCCAATTTCCATCTCTAATCCCTTATTGATATCCACACAAATTTAAATTAACAGTTATAACAGTTAAAGCTTCCCGAATTCAAACCATTATTTAAACAACAAATACTTTACAACCAAACATTGTTTGTATCAAAATGAAAAAATATCAGATATTTAACATAAACAAAAAGTATACACTTCAATTTTAGAATAATTATAATATATTCATGCATTTCATCATTACCACAGAGGTTAGTATTATTAATATTAAACATATAATCTACCGTCATACCTCGTACATTACTGCCGTAGCTGTCGGACCGGTTTCGGGTGTCACCCATCTTCAACACGAACTTGGTTGAAGTGTAACTTCAAGTTCGTGTTGAAGGGTGACACCCGAAACCGGTCCGACAGCTACGGCAGTAATGTACGAGGTATGACGGTAGATTATATATGTTTAATATTAATAATTATAATATAGTCACTATTAAGCAATAAATTGATACGTCATCGACTCTTCTAATACCAACTATAAGCTATATGAAACCAGAACAATTAATAATTCGGTATTAATTAGATATTAAACAGCATAATTAGATACCAAAGAAAGTCTATAAAGAATAAGAAGGATATCAGCGGGACTTTTAAGAAAGATTTACTGTGTAATATATATGTATTGAGTGTGTATGTGTAAATGTTGTAAAAGTGAGGGAAAGGAAGGCACTAGAAACCACAATATTGTTTAAAGAAATATCAGGAAAAACATGAAAATATAACTGGTTATTTATCATTAATACAAAGAAAATAAATCTTAAATCACCATAAAGGTCCATCGAAAATATTCTTACTAACAACTGAAATCAAAGGATGAAGTTCAACAAATATTTGGTGATCTGATTGGAAGACAAACCAACAATCATAGAGCAGTTAACTTATCCTCCTGATGATAACATAAGTCAAAATATCATAGTAATTCGTTTTTTTTTTTGCTTCTTCCATAAAGTTTAATTTCAACAGTTTCTTATAGCTGCATACGTTTATCAAATTCTGGATTTCCTAGATTTATCATTTTAATCTGAATCTGATGATAAGTGTTTCTCTGAAATTTAGTAACTTGCACAATATGTTTATCAAGCTTACAAATCACGGCAGGAATGATGAAAGAATAAATGAATCACTGAGCCAAGACAATAGAACGACTCCACATACGTGTTAGCAGATTACTCATCATTCTACTTCAATAAGACAGTCCTGTTGTAATTAAAATGTTATCATTATAACAATGCAATTAAAAAAGGAATACACTGCTGATAAAATATATTAAAAAAAATTCGTATTACTATTATTAACAGAAACAGAAAAATTATTTGCGGACAAATAATTTTCTGTTTATTAACAGAAAAATTATGTATTGACATCAGAGACCATACAATTACATTTCACAGATAAAAGAAAACGCAAAACCAACTAATAGCTCATTCAGGATGTCCATTGGTTCAGACCATGAACAATGCCAGGTACTATCAAGCTATGTACTCTAATAAATGTGAGTGGAGCAAAACTGAGGTCACCCGATGTAAAACGAACCCAGAAATGGAGCCTGGTACAACTAAAAAAAAATACATTAGAGAGTTTTCAAATACGAAACCTTGAGGTTGACTACTTTAGCAACCAGCTGCGCTTATTTGGAAACTTCAAGCAAAGTGAGAAGGAGACAAGATGGTGGACCGAAATTAAGATGTAGCCAAACATATTCAAACATTGCAGTAGATGAAACATCGGGCCTTCCAGGGATCAAAGGACCTACACAACCTGATACTAAGACTATCAACCTTGAACCTGGCTTTGTAACCTCCTTATAATGTTAAAATGTTTACTGTTACTATTTAGTATAACTTAATTATGTTTATTTCGATTAATTGTTGTTTATTAGATGTAAAGTTAGTGTAATTTGTTTAATTCCAGAAGATGGTGAGTGAAAGCACCGAAACATCTCGAAAAAAGAAAAATATAAATCTAAAGAAGTATGGCGATTTAATTTTTAAGTTGAACAACCCAGATTGGAAAAAACGGTTTCGAAGTTTAGAAAAATATAATTGTAAGTGTGTGATTTTAATTTCTCTTGTTTCTTTTTCTACATTGAACTATATATAAATATACAAGATTTCACATAAACACGTGAAATAACAATCAATGACCAAACCGCAATATGAAATAGGAAAAAAAAAGACCAAGATCTTTCAAGCGTACCAAGCGGTCTTCGTCAGAGTCAAAAAACCTGACGAATATATGAAAACCTACTGAGTTGATTTATATATATATATATCCACTTAAAATTCGAAAAAACGATCCAAACTGGACGCAAATCAGTTCACACGAAGAAAAGCAAACCAGAGAAAAACAACTACAAACAAATTTTCGATGATCCGCTTCAGGAAGAAGATGACCAAACGCGAACATATATGAATTTGGAATTTTTTCAGCTCTTGGCCATCTTTCGAAGACGGATCATCCGAAATTTGCGTTTGTTTCTTTTCGTTCATGAATAATATATACCATATATATGATTCATATATATATAAAAAGATTTCACATAAACACGTAAAATAACAACAATGATCAAACCACAATAATGGTTTTCCCATATTCATATTGTGATTTGATCATTCATATATATACATCAAACAAAATGTGACACATAGAAAGAAATGTGAGTTACGATTCTTTCTATGTGTCACATAACGAAAAATGGTCCGGCAGGGCAGATTACACTTAAAATAAACTGTGGTACATAGACAGAAACATAACAAAGACTCACTTTTCAATATTTCGACTGTAACGACGGTCGAAATGATGAAAAGTGAGTCTTTGTTATGTTTCCCTCTATGTATCACAGTTTATTTTAAGTATATATATATATGCACTTATTAGTCTTCTGGGTGGTAGATCGGCTCCTGGGCTTAACCTCAATCGTTGATTTTTTTTTTTTTTTTTAATTTGTTATCAGCTTTTAATTTTAGTTTAGTTAAATGTTTTCATTTTTTAATTTTTATTGGCTTGTATCTCTTTATCTTCCGTCTACCTTTCCTCCGAAAGTTGGCTACCCTGTTTGAGTGCTTCAGTTCGAACGCCAAGCCAGTCGTTATCAGCCTTTGGAGCGATTCACTTTTTTCCTAAGAACGAGGACAGTCGAAACATAATAATGAGTTCAGTGATTCCTTTCTATGTGTTTTAAATTCATTCATATATATAATAAAAAAATTAACATAACCATGCATTCGTAAAACTGTCGGAGTACGATCAGCTTAGTTTGAAAGTCGATGAACGCCGAAAATGTCTGCAGGCAGCATTTACATATAATATATATATATAGTAATAATCAATATACATAACAAAACTCACTTTCAATATTCGACTGAAACTCAATGATCAAACCACAATAAGAAATGAAAACAAGACCAGATTCTTTGTCAACCGTTCACGTCTATCGTATCACAGTTTTTTTGAACTCTGACATAGACCTTGGATCGGTTGAAAGATCTTCAGGTCTGTTCCCATTTCTTATTGTGAAAGTCGTGATCATTGAGCTGCGGCACATTTTAATAATACATATATATATATATATTACTCGTTTCTCTGATTCCTTTTATGTGTTCTTTCTGTGAATCTAGTTTATAGATATATAAATACGGAAACGAACCGGTCGCACGAAAAAACACATAAAAAGAACTAACCAACTCACTTCTGTATTTCGATTCTCGCATCACCAGAAATAAAAATAACGACCCAGTCGTAGGTTGAGCAATCATTAATATACATAATGAATTAAAAGCGTTCCAGTTGGACTAATTACGGCAAAAAAAAACAAATATAATGTATCAAGGTAATTTTTAAAAAATATTGAAATTATTCAGTATTTGTATTACAGCACACTGGAATTAAAATAAGTGAATAATCAATACGTGAATGATTTAAATATGTTTGATATTTATATTGGAAAATATATCCGTTTTTCTTCCAATAATGTTGAGGATATAAAAACGAAATGTGATATGGCTACATGAAAGGAATACTAAGAGTATTTTACCATGATATGACTTAGGCAGCAAGCTACTTGGCAGTGAAGTGAGAGCCAGGCTGGTTTAATTCGAACCATGAGAGTTATCTGCGGGTGCCTTCATGTCAAGTCAACAATCCCATTACTATTCCAACAGGATCTTGTATGAAAGGAATTCCACGAGCAGCGGGGAAATAAATAATAGCCATCCAATTTACTGACACAACAACAGAGACAGAAAGGGAGTAATCCAAGCTTTAAATCTAATCAATCTTTCGTAATGGGTGTTCCTATTATTCTTGATCAGCATCGAAAAGTCAGTTCTATGCATTATTAATGAACTGCTTTTAAACAAGTAAATCACCAGCAGAAATTTGTAATATATTATAGTAGGATTATTTATTTGTATGACAACAACGAAATGGAAAAATGGGATAAAATCCCATTTCAAAAAGTTCTGTGTGAAACTAACGAGGTAAAGAATGAATTGATTCTTAAACTCCCAACAATAATTAAATAAAACAGACAAAGGTGCATACAAGCTGATCCTAAGCAAAACTTATGGTAGAAAATGATTACAAATATGGAAATAAAGATAAGACAGTGGTGAAGGAGGAAAGACAGTCGGGAGGATGAATAATTCTGAAGCTCTTGAGATTTACCTACCAATTCATGATGGAAAACCAAGGAAGGAAGACGATGGTGAAAGGGTATGGCGGAACTCCTATTTCCTACAAATTAATGAATTGTTGGAAGTAATGGATTAAAGTGAAGGGTGGATTATATTCACAACAGTTTATCGCTTTCCCTGATGGATGTTGTTTTTGTGACAAATGTTTGGTAATACTCGTATATCATACACCAAGTTCCATACGCTTGGTATTAATAGTGAAAAAGTCTAATTTGCAAACAACTATTATTCACATCGGATAATTTAGCGAGCTTATGATTTTTATATAATTCGTTTAAGTTTCATAAAAACGGGGCCAGGGTAGCCCAGTGGCTTATGTGCTCGCCTCGTCTACTGGTACGTCTAGGTTCGACATACCCACTGTGTTTCTCGATTTATTCAAGTGAGAGGTGAAAAAATCTGATCATATCGTCCTTAAGACAGGATGTTAATCCATTCCTCCCGAGCCTGGTTATGTCAGGTACTCGTTAATGATCTTTATTCTAAATATACTTAAGTTAGGTAAAATGTAGAACACCAAATGTAAAATGTTAAATGTGTGATATCACAAACAGCCACCCAATCTTCGTCTTATGTATGTCTCCTCATAGTGGGACTGCAACCTAACCTAACCTAAACTAGAATCATAACGTTCACATAAAATAAATGGCTAAAATTAAATGTACTACTAATTGCAATATTCAATCAAGGAACTAAAGAGCTATCCTTTATGGAACCCATAATTTACCCAAAAAAATACCCTATTTGCACAAACAAACTGAAATTCTTAAATTATTATCGATAAGGTTTTTGAGATAGTAAAAAATACCTACTGGTAAAAAACAATTGCTACAAGAGCCTGAGAACAAGTGTGGAGTCTATTGTTTTTCCCGACCTCTCCCACGATTTACTAGTTCCAGTTATGTCGCAGTAATACGAAGAAGAAGAAGGCAATGAAAGAGTCAACGACGTGGTAGAATAACGAGTCACAGATAGGAAAAGACTGATAACCTGTTTCGCCAATTGAAATATTTCATCTATAATTTTTACTATATCATACATGAAGTGTAATAATCGTGTAAAATGTATATTAACCTATAGAAGGATATTTCTCGTCACCAAACACACTTCCTTTTGACATCTTGATTCCTGTAGTTTGTGTGTGGTTCTTTTTTTTTTTAGCAAGCTACAGGTTTAAGCGTCAGACAGTGATTAAATGCAGTAATATGACATCATAAGAGGGACAATTGTTAATAATAATATTTCCTCGACACGAGAAAGGTAATTTATGACACCCATTTATATATAGAAACCACCAACTTTTTACTCATTGTCAAATCTATATGAATAAAAGAAAGGTTTTTCCCTGTACATTGCTTAGAACTGACTCATTTAAAGTTTTCTTTACGTTTCAGACATTAAAGAAACGAATCCAACCTTAGAAAAATTTCTATCTGTCGGTTTGTCCGCAAAATTTTGTCACAAGTAAACACAGCCACCATAATAAAAAGCAACCTGAAACTTTGACAGTAGATTTGCGTATATCTAACTTAAAATATAACCTCTAAATGGATTGAAAATTCAACGTAGAAGCGAAGTTATGGACTTTTAAGCTGTCTTTGGCTAACTTCACAGATATGATATTTTGAAAATATACAGGTATAGCAAGTAGGTATTGTTAGTTCATTTCAATTTTATTTGCGCATATTAATATATTGTGTATTTGAGTAATATATTAATATTTAATATAATATAACATTATTTTATTATATTTTTCTAAGTAATAATATACTAAAAAAAGACATTATCTATACAAAAATATTAACATCATTAAAAATATTAAATAATTAAAATATTTTTAATTATAATTTAAAATATTAAACATTAAAAAAATAAAATATTAACATCATCCAGAAAATACAGTTCAAATAATCAGGAATATTATTTTTACAACTTATAATTTACTCAATTTGATATTACAACTAAAATGTAAAATAAATGAATAAAATTTTAATTTATTGTAGCTAACCAAGGAAATTTACAATAATCTTTTCGAAAAAATATTAATATTATCACATTTATTAACTTGACTAATTTATTTATTATAATATAAACTTTCACGAACAAAAACCAAAACAAATTGACAATTTAATAAAATACGTGAACACTACTGTGCCTCATTTCTAATGCATCAGTTGCAACACTCGTTTCAATCATTCCACTTAATGATTTGATTAATATTATATTCCTCCGATGAATGGTACCAGCACGAACTACAACTATTAAGTGCTATATTTAGTAATATGGGGATAGCCACGTTGAAATATAGTCAATGAATTCCATATAATAATTGACTTAGAACTGGCATGGGCAACCTTCGGCCCGGGGGCCACATGCGTCCCACGATGTATTTTTGTGCGGCCCTCGTAGATTATCTTGAGTTCCATCTTAATATTTAAAATTCCTTCTATTTTTTGCTTATTAAAAAAAGCTCACCGAGGCTTTTAGAAGGAAATTACTTCTTTGGAGAGAGAGAGAGAGAGAGAGAGAGAGAGAGAGAGAGAGAGAGAGAGAGAGAGAGAGAGAGAGAGAGAGAGAGAGAGCGGAACAACAAGAAATGCTTTAGTTTTTCTCTTACATGACTATACTAATCTTTTCCAGGTTGCCTAGTGATAAATGGCTTCATTATCATTATGAAATAATGAGATTGGAATAACAATTTTTACCATATGAATAATAAATATTAAAATAATTATTGTAACATTAATATAGTACACAGTATATATATGTATTTTATATGTACATAAATCCAACAGAAATTATGATACGGCCAGTGGTCACTTGTAATTGATATATTGCGACCCCCAAGTTCACAAAAGGTTGCCCACATCTGACTTAGAGTAATGTTGATTTAGTTAGTATCAGATATTCTACCCAATAAATTGAATATATTTTAAATAATGCATAGATAAAGTTATTATGAAGTACGAGTATATCTGCTGTTCAAATTCATAAAATGAATCAAAATTTAAAAATGATCGGCGTTTGAATTATTGATTGCAAATCAAATGAGTGATATATTACAACAAGGATTAGACAATACAGTTAATTACAACCAGTCGACTTCGCAGGAAGTTAAATTGGAATCTGCACAGATTTATTTGGAAGTTAATTAAGTGATGATGAGAATGACGATATATGTCTAATTTAAAAGTTTGACAGCGTGAATAACTTCTTGCAAAACGTTGGCATAATCAGTACGCTTAAGGGAAGTAGTTCCAACAAAAAAATACAAACTGAAACCTTGGAAATCAATAAGGTAGGCATCGATCAGAAAAGAACAGATAATCCTCATATTAAATAGAGCCACAAGAACAAAGTATAGACCATAATCAATTATAAATACATCTGCAATTCTTAGGGGTTACATTTTATTTTACTGTTATTTATTTTAAAAACTACAAGTTGTACAGTAGTAAGAATTACTTTACCAACTCTCTCTTCTCCATTTTTTATTGTTTTCTGATTTACTGATTATAGTAAATATTGTGTTTCTGCATGTCTTATCTTAGGTTTTAGTTTCCTGTAACTGTGTGTCTTCAGAAAAACAGCAAAGAGAAAAAAGTCTAGATCATAAGTCTAGTACTAAAAAAGAAAAAAAAACATCTAAGGATTCTTGATGAATTTAAACTAAGAGTTACAAACTCAGGTTTGTACAGTGTGACAGTACGTAACATGAAGATAAGGTGACGCTGGAGAGATATTTTCATACTAATACCATATATCGGAGTTGAGTCCTGGCTTGCGCAGTAAGAGAAGATATCTTCATGAGCAAATAACTTTATTTCCTGTCTAATAAATATATTTAAAGTGCTTATGTCGAATTTTGAGAGAAACCATAATTCTGTTACAGATGGTCAAAACCTTAATAGGTATTAAATTTACTGATCCCCTAGCGGGTCATAATGTCAGTCCTTTACCGGCTTTTTGTTTGATTGGTGATTTTACAGATTCTACATTGGGAGTCCTAAATTTTGCCTAACTCAAGTGAATTTCGAGTAGGAATCTTTAACAAGTACCTGACATCGAACAGGCACGGGACCGACGATTTAACGTCCTCTCCCGAGGACGACGTATTCATATTTATTCACCTCCCGGGTGAATAAATCTAGAGCCAGTTGGGGATAGAACCCTGGACTACCAGCCCAGCGGCGAGTACGTTAACTACTGAGCTAACCTGGCCCTTAACCTTAATAGTTAGTATCGTATTACTACAAATGTGGTAAGTATATGTTTGAAGAATTAAAGTTGAGCGAGGTATAGTGGTAAGTTTGTACTACTTTCTCGGATATCAAGGTCGCACTTCGATCTCAGCTTAAATTTCATAAAGAACACTAGAATGTACAGGTAAGTAGTAGGTAGTACAGAGCCGGAACGATACTAGGTATTCATTGAAGATCTCTACGCTAAATAACTTGACAATATTATGACCAGGATCATAATTTGAGTTTGAATCAGCTAATGTCATAAATAAAAGGAGTTCCCCACCTACCAACCCTAGAGATACACTGAGTTGAAAGCCAAGTACAATGAAAACGTGTTTAGAAAGAATTATATTGGAGAGGGAAGTCCGGGGCTGAAGTCAGCATGTTTGAAGTGAGTGGGGTGTTTGAGAGTAATGCGAAGGAGGAAGTGATGGTCATTCCATTAGTTTGAAAGGCAGTTGTTAGTATTAGAAGGGGAGCTCTTGAAAACGGGAAGAAGAAAGAAAGGAACCTGAATAGAAATGGAACGCCCATTAGAGTTACAAGAAGGTACCGCAAGGCAAAAGCTATTCTCTGTTGGCTTGTTTCAAGAGCAATTACCCAACAAGGTAATTATATTTGCGAGTGGGACAGTGTTGGGTTGTGGGAACTGGAATCACACGTCACATAGACACCTTAATGAAGCAATGCCTGCACTCCCAGGGCCGACCAGCAACACGTCACTAAACCAAACACAATGATCCCAGTTCGCCTTACGACACCCCACATAATGCACGAACATTCAATTCTTTCACATAGGACAACATTATACAATGTTCATAAGTCAAGCAATCAAAGAAGGCTTTCAACAACGTTCAAGACTTGAATGTGTGACGTCACCAATGGAGACCATTTGGTGACCTTCGCTAATAGCCTGAAGGAATTGAACATGTGCAAACCACTTGGTGTCTGAAGCTCACCGCGATCACAGTCTGCATCTTTGATACTAACGTCCTATTTATTATATAGATTCACGATGTATCGTGAAACAATATATCGAAAAATAATGGAATATAGATACATATACGATGAATTACATAAAACAGTTCGATTAAATAAACTAAATTCAGAGAAAATAAAACATATATGTTAAACCTCATGAATATTGTTATATCTTGTATGAGTTTTTACTTGGCGAAAGGGTAGTCGAAATATAGTGATCATTTATGATCTCTTTAAAGTGGGTTCTTCCTGTGAATTTAGTTTTTTTGTTTTGGAAACGTTTTCTTTAATTACTTTTAAATAATATATATATAACATTTTTTTATTATTTATTATTTCATATAATTCAAAATTTAAACTACAGATCATCATATCGTTATATATATATATATATATATTTAAAAAGAAAAAAATAAGTCATATGTAAAAAAAACAAAAAAGAAATGGCCCACGAGGACATCTCGACAAATTATGTAGAAAGAACCGATACAACTCTTTTCGACTTCGACTCCTCTCCTCATCAGGAGTTAAGGTGACCCTCAAGGATGTCAACGAGTCTTTGCTTTTGCCGGGCGAGCCACTGTTACATCTCATGATGATGTCAGTCGAAACATAGAAGTCAATTCTATCAGTCTTTCTACGTAATTTTATATATATAAAATGAAACAGTCGATAATACCTTCCATAAAAATCATAACAAAGTAACTCAAGTCAAATATAAAAGTTCATACAAGTAACACAAAGATAGACACAGACAAAACTACTCCTATATTTCGACAGTCGTCGTTATCAGTAGGCGAAGAGTGACGCAGGGAGGGGCGGTGACATTTCGTTGTAATTTAGATATGTATAATTCCAACGACTCTTGCGATCGACTCACACCTTTCTGCATGATGAAGAGGCAGTCTAAATGTAATAGTGGGTTTTTAATGATCTCTCTTATGTGTTTTCTTTGAGATAATTTATTTTATTACACTATTTATATGAAGAAGATCAAAAGAGACGATGAAAGGAGAGAGTTGTATTCCATCTGAAATAACGAAGCCTGGTGAGATTTCAATGAACTATTCCCTGAGAAGTGAAAAATTCATTTTCCATCTCATACCAAGAATTAAGTTTAAAAATTATAAACAAAACTGATAAGAATTAATGTTATCACTAATTTATAATCCTCTCTTTGGCTGTTTCCACATTGATTAAAACTTTCCAGGAAGAACTTCACTGTAAAGGTCACCTTATCAAGTAACTGATACGAATTCAACATTGACTCATCAGGTCTATTGCATGCATTCTGTCCATCCAAACTGTACATATATGTGAACCTTATAATCATTAAAGTAATGATTTAATTAAAGAGGAACATGCTTCTGAAGTTACTTCAGTAGATAATATTAAATATACATAATAATAGTTTATTTACAAGCATAATAATATTTAATTATATAGTTTTGCAACCACAAGAATAACAACAAACAGAAGAGGTTATATTTAGCCCAATCTCTCAACCTGCAATAACTTCTGCTGTTTGCCATAATAATATTTATAAATGTTATGTCAGGATGCAAAAGAATTCCTAATTGAAATATAATTTTCTTAAAATATTCATATACATATATAGCACGAACACATTGATTTTGAGGTCATGGAGAATTTGAAATCACCAAAGTCCTGGATTTTCGATGACATTTTGCTATGTATACAAATACAGAACATCTCCAAGTAAACTAGTATTAACACAATGTCGTAATATTGTTACTATTATTGTTATACTCAGATTACAGGATCTGACGGTCGCCTAATGTTTGTAAAAGATTTCTAAAATAGATTATAGGCTTTATCAAATAAAAATTACATATAAAGAAAAGGGACCAATGGTCATCTTTGCTGACGATCATCGTCACAGTCATAATATGAATCACACGGAATTCGGGATCATTTAATCAGACGTAATACTCGTAGTTGTCCACTAATAGATTACAGATGACGGCAGCACTGTTGCATTTGGAATAACTACGCGGGAAATTCAAAAAGTCACTGACTTATCAATCCACCCTCTATCTAGTCAACACTGTAAATCAAGGTTGATAAAAAATGTAAATCACATGATAATCATCACAAAGATATACTAATGAGCCACTGTTAGATTAGTTTCCTTATATGCATAATTAATTACATAAATCGGTTTGATGAAATAAATGAACTAAATTCGCAGAAAGAAAACACATAAGAGTTCACAAAAACTCATTAATGAGTTTTTGTAAGATTCCCACCGCTAACAAGGGTTTGTAAATAAAGGGTTAATAACATTATTTTAGCAGTCCCACACTCGTCTTCAATACTCTTGAAGATGGAACCAATTTCATAGGAGAGGCAATAAACATACTAGGCATGATATATGCTCGTTTGTATATGAAGAGTTATTATATGAATTATTATAGTGAGTTATGTATAGTGTTATTGCAATTGTTATTTGCAATACAGTAACACTGTCTTTCTCGCTTACAATATACCACTTATTCGTTTGATTAATTTCCAAAAATCTTAAACAATAATAAGTTACATACACAAAGGACCTTAAATATATTTAAACCTCCTATTATCAAAAAGTAAATAAGATTGAAGCTAAATATCTTATCGGTTATTGTATATGTTATTAATTCTATCTTATTGGTTAGAATTAAAATTTACTGAAGTAGAGGCATAAGATACTAAATACAGATGTGAAATAAGGGTGACTAGAGTTATAACGTGAATCGCAACATAAACCATAAACGTAGATTGGCCTTGATAATTCCATAGAAGTAAAAGATAATCTAAGATTTTCAGGGTCGAGTTCCGATTGAAAAGCTAGTTCAGAATTAGACACCGCCTAGTATAGAATGAGGACAGCGATACGTTAGATTGGTTCTATTGCAAATCGAACTACTTCAACGGAACGGAAGAGCAAAAGAAGAAAAAAAAAACCGTGGGCAGGAAATTGGTTTTCTTTTTAGTTTTAAAAGTGCCCCACTTGGGCATTATGTAAAAGAGTGAACATTGCAAACAAGGTCATTCTGTTTTGGCTTTACCTACATTTCAGTAGGAGAACTTTCACGCTTTGAATTAACGAAGAAGGTGTCATAAGAAGTGTCATGTTTAAAGCCCAGGACTTACTTTTTTAAACAGGTACGCAATTTTCGACAGAAACCCCCCAAAAAAACACTAAACAAAATGATCATATACAAATAAAAATTGAAATTAAAAATTAATTTGTTTATTCGTGTAAAATATAAAAAAGTAATACTTTTTTGGCATTTAGTAACCGTAATTAATAATTTATTGTCTCTTAAATCAATCTCTTCAATGAGTTTGACAGCAGAATTTCAATATAAAAACAATTATCCCTGTAACTGTAATTTGTATCAAATTGGCTGGATTTCATTAAAACGACCATTGTGACTGAACAATTAGGAGTCAAAGAATGGACGTAATTTATATTAAAAGCGAATTACTATTATATATTTCGTAAGTGGCCCTGAAATTCAAAATCTATTGTTACGTTTGAATTGAAATGAGTTTCTGGAATGGTTAGTATTGATTAATGCTATAACGATGTTGCTCTTGTACCTTCATAGAAATGCAATACATTAATATTTTCTTTCTCGCTTACAATAAACCACTTACTCGTTCGATTAATTTCCAAAAATCTTAAAAAATAATAAGTTCCACGCACAAAAATCTTAAACAATAATAAGTTCCACGCACAAAAATCTTAAACAATAAAAAGTTCCACGCACAAAAATCTTAAACAATAATAAGTTCCACGCACAAAAATCTTAAACAATAATAAGTTCCACGCACAAAAATCTTAAACAATAATAAGTTCCACGCACAACAATCTTAAATATATTTAAACTTCCTTTTACATAGCAACAACTTTCCTATAAATTATATAAATAACAGAACATTTTAACATTTAAATACGCTTACGAACGTTGTAATTATGGTCCACGAAGAAACAGTGTACCTAGGGTCCAAGAAGGCAACAGGGTCTAGGACCTAGGAAGGTCAAAGATAATTCTACCCTGGAATGGTCATTTGAAAATAAGAGACATGGTGTCTAGGGTACAGAAATAGTGCAAAAAAAACCTAGACTATTGGCTTAAGGGCTAGTTGTGAGATTAGAGCCTACAAAGGTTATTGTGCCTAAGGGTAGAAAAGTCATTATGGTTAAGACCCCTCCAAAGAATAATAAACCTAGACTATTGGGCTTAAGGGCTAGTTGTGAGATTAGAGCCTACAAAGGTTATTGTGCCTAAGGGTAGAAAAGTCATTATGGTTAAGACCCCTCCAAAGGATAATAAACCTAGACTATTGGGCTTAAGGACTAGTTGTGAGATTAGATCCTACAAAGGTTATTGTGCCTAAGGGTGGAAAAGTCATATGGTTAAGACCCCTCCAAAGTATAATAAACCTAGACTATTGGGCTTAGGGCTAGTTGTGAGATTAGATCCTACAAAGGTTATTGTGCCTAAGGGTAGAAAAGTCATTATGGTTAAGACCCCTCCAAAGTATAATAAACCTAGACTATTGGGCTTAAGGGCTAGTTGTGAGATTAGAGCCTACAAAGGTTATTGTCCCTAAGGGTAGAAAAGTCATTATGGTTAAGACCCACCAAAGGATAATAAACCTAGATTCCACAAAGGTCATCACACCCAAACAAGTCATAAATTCCAAGGCATCGAAGGTCATTGTGTCCAGGAAGGTCATATTGAACCCTGAGGTCTACGGAGGTCATTCTGTCAAGGGCCAAAAGAAGACATTGATTGAAGGTCCATAAAGGTTTAGACAGCCCTTCAAAGAAATGACAATAATTGGCTGTAAAAAAATCAGCAAATTGAGCCATGCTTAATTTCAGCCAGCACACCAATATTTCACTGGATAACAGCATGAACTTGAATCAAATAAAATTTACCCACATTTGTCATCAATGCTATGTGGGTAAAGAGGAAATCCATAAGTAAATCCATAGAGGAAAAGAGTTATTCATACTTAGTTTTCAATGAATAAAGTATTATTTCGGACAAAGACATAACGTAGGAAGATAAAAAATTGAAATATCAAAATTGATATCAAGATTAGATCGTTATTTTTTGAAAGTAGTGGATCCAATTAAAGAGTAAATTAAAATGAACAAGAGAAATCTCTTTAGAATAGAGAAAATCTGTCAATGTGGCTGGTTCTTGTAGACATTGTTAGCTCATTTCCTGAAATCATTAAAACAAAAACCGGCTTTAATTGCATGTTGCCTTATTCATAAAACAACTAATTTGTGAATCTTCTAATGCGACAAAGGCAGAGTCAGCTTTTACAATTCACAACTCTAGATAAATTAAAAAGTTTCTTGAATACTAATGAAACCAAAAAGGGGAACTTTTAAAATTATATTAAAACTAAATAAATGTGAAAAAAACATCACACCATCAAGTATAGTTCTTCCACATTAAAATACTTAGAAATATTTAGGACAATTTTTCCTTTGTGACTAAGATACCAAAGGACACCTTACTGTTATTCCTAACTACACAAACTTCGATTAAGTATAACGACCGCCTTATACAATAGGGCTAAAATGGATTAGAGTTCAGTCAGCCTACCACGTTAAATCAAACTATCAAACCGACATATCGATTTGATTGAAAATTAGAATATTTTCAAATATTCTAATAAATTGAGATTATTATTTGAGCCTTGAAAACTGAGCAAACCCCAATTCACTATAGTCCTATATAAAACAAAATTTCACAAAAACATATGAAATAAAAATCTACGTCCAAACAACAGTAAGAAATTCAGACATGGTGTTAAGATGTGTGACTGGTTCCTATGATTCTGGATTACGCAAGTATTGTAACAGCGTCATGGACAGTTAGTGCTGTTCTTAAAGTATAGCATTTTGAACATATCTGGAAAAAAAGGAAACTGGCAACATTGATGTATCGATGATGAAGGTTATCCTCTAAGTTTCAGTCAGCCCTTATAAAAAATCTAGAATTCCTGACGTTTCTGTTTATTCTGGATCACTCAAATATAAAGAGACCCAAACAATATTCTCTATCACTTTGTATATTAAGAGTAATTTGATTATTTTAAAAAAAAGTATTAAAAACTGTATATGAATTTACTCTCTAAAAAAATTGATTGAATGCGAATGAGTCATTTTACTTTTATAACCTATAATCGACAATAGGAAAGTCTGAAGCACCAAAAGGAAGCATTGACGACTGGGTTTCAAGACAAGGCAATAACTGAAACAAGCAGAAAGTTGTAAGGTAACTAACTGGGAAGGGGCGTGCTATGCGAATGAACTTGTGCCAAGCCCACAGACAACAATGGAGCAAATCTCACACCAACAATCACTGGCCCGGATTATATCAGGCATGGCAGCATTGACTACTCACTTCTAATTTCCCTATGAAGAAGAACTGCTTTACACAGCAATCTCATCTCAAAGCAAACTTTTGGCAAATTTTAAACAATTTAGTAAACAAGCAATGATAATTTTAACACAGATGAAAACAATAAAAGAGAATATGAAGAAAGAAATGGATCTAGGAAAATAAATCTTCACAATCCCTAGTGAAGATTAGGCATTTCAAAATTTCTAGCACTACAAGCTCCTCAAAAAAAAAAAAAAAAAAAGTATGCAATCATGCAACCACCATTATCTATCTATTCTTTCTCAATTGTCAGCTGTTGCTTTTCAAATGCATATCCAATAGAAAAAACAGGGATGATAGTTCTTTCGCGTAAGACATTTACTTAGGAGGGAAAGAGACAGAAGGTGGGATGGGGGGAAAGATGGAGGAAGTGACAGAGAGAAGAGAAATAGAGAGGGTGGAATGGAGGGAGGAGTGGGAGAGAGAAGAGAGAGAGAGGGTGGGATGGAGGGAGGGAGGGAGTGGGAGAGAGAGAGGGTGGGATGGAGGGAGGGAGGGAGTGGGAGAGAGAGAGAGGGTGGGATGGAGGGAGGGAGTGGGAGAGAGAAGAGAGAGAGAGAGAGAAAGGGTGGGATGGAGGGAGGGAGTGAGAAAGAGAAGTGAGTTGGAGGCAAGGAGGGAGTAAGAGAGAAGAAAGAGAGGGTGGGATGGAGAGAAGGAGGTAATGAGAGAGAGGTACTGTAATTATATTACGATATGGACTGTATATTAAGAGTAATTTGACAGAATGGACAGAACTAACATTAACGTCAGACTGAAGACAACACCTGAAAAAACGTCACATCTATTCTATAGACCCCTTAGACGGAAAACTGGCCCATAGGTCTAGACGTGAGTAGACAAACTTAGAAGGAAAAATGAAGAAGAATTAATCTAATAAATAAAATACCCAATAATCTCTTCAATACTACGAACCAGTAGGGGGTCTTCAACCGGAGGGTCCCAATGAAAAATGTTTTGAATAAAAACTGAAACGTTGGCAATGAGAGTTTAATTTGAACTTGAAGAACTGACAGAATCCTAATAAACTTTAATTTTGTTTTATTTATATATATATAAATATATATATATATATATATATATTCTCTATACAGTCTCTCAAATGATGACACCCAGACCACTCTAAGGGCTTCTGAGGAAGCCTTCATTTGGTTATTGGGTGCAAGAAATTCCCCTGGTCTAAATTTAATCAGATGATTTTTTATTTTATTTTTATTTTTATTTATTTATTCATTTATTTATTTATTTTTTTTCTCGTTTAATTTTAGTTAGTTTTATGTTTTTTTTCCTTTCCTTTCTCTTTTTTACTTTTCTCCTCCCTTTTACTTAAATATCACTTTTATAATTTTTTTAACTCACAGCCTACACTGGTTCACGTTGGTAAGGTGGCTGCACTGCGTGTCATTGTATCGCGCCAGTTTACATCGGCCAGTGGACGCATTTACGTCTCCGTTCCTTCATTCTTTCTCCTTTTATTTTATTTTCTTTCTTTCTACTTTCCTGAAGACGGTAAGACGCCGAAATAATCGAGATTCGTGAGTGTTCGTCCTTTTTCTTGTGTTCTCTAGCTGTAACTTTAATTATATATATAAATATATATATATATATATATATAATAACTTGTGGGTTGGGGAGGCCCCGCAGTGATTGAGTTGCCCCGGGTCCCGCAACACTAATATTTAAAACTAATTATTACCGTCTAATACTCTTGCCAAATGGATCAGTTGTTAATAAAATCAAATAGTAATGTCTCAGGAGATTCAAATGATGTAAATTCAAGAGTATTTCAAAAGCAAGTGACAACATGAAAAGAGCAGATGCTACTTATTCTTTTTTTATTTTAGAAAAAGAAAAAACAATGAGGGTTATTTACATTTCTGATTTGTAATGAGTGTTTGTCAGGTGATAGGCGTGAAACCCAGAAAAACATACCACAACTAGCCATGGTTGGCTTTCTTCTCTTTGCCTCCACTTAACCGTGTAAAAAAAGATTTTCCGACATTACTTTTTATTAAGTAGTTTTAAGTTAAAACATCGATCAAAACTAAAAGATATCGAAATAGTGTTGAGACCTGCCATTACTAAAATAGAAACAAGATTTGATCTTTTATGTCACAATATGCAGGAGCAGCAATCTCATTTAAGTTAATGTTAATTAAATTTGTTTTAATATCCCCTCACCCCCTGTCTTATTAATGGTAGATTTTATTTTTGTTCACACTAAGAGGTCACAAATAACTTAGGGTGTCAAAAATGGGTCGCCATTTAAAAAAGGTTGAAGACCCCTGAACTAGTTAGTAAACGAAGTCGACTGGGAGTGGGCACGTAGTGCGCGCAGATAGTGTCTGTCCATTCAAATCGAATATATTCTTTTAGCCCCATAAACTTACGAACTTTAGCGTACTTGTAAGTTTAATATTAGACAAGAAATTTTGATCATAATTACGAAAAAAAATAATCACAATTAGTAGTAATACACTTCGTCATACCTCGTAAAGTCTCAGAAAATCTCGACCGGTTTCGGGTCCATCTGGATCCCATCTTCAAGAGCACCTAACTGACTGTGAATGTTATTTTCCTATAACCTACCTATACATGTCATCCACATTGTGAAATCAGTGTTGTCTGTGTAGTGATTTTTTTTTGTTTAGTGATTGTCGGTCATTTTGTGTTTGTATATTTCTATTTGTTCCTGTATGTTCATTCGTTGTCCTTTTTGTAAGGTTTGTAGTAAGTCCATTATGTTTTCCATACAATATAATCAATGAACAAACAAACCACCAAACGGACATTTTAACAAAACCTCTAATAACATTTAAAAGACGACACAAAGAACTCGAAATAGCTAATGACATAAGAAATAAAAGGAAAAACATAGCAATTAAAGGAATATGCAAAAAAAATTCACTACACAAACAACACTGATTCCTCAATGTAGATGACATGTATAGGTAGGTTATAGGAAAATAACATTCACAGTCAGTTAGGTGCTCTTGAAGATGGGATCCAGATGGACCCGAAACCGGTCGAGATTTTCTGAGACTTTACGAGGTATGACGGAGTGTATTACTACTAATTCTAATATTACTAACCTCAGTGGAACTAACCCAATAACTATAAAAAAAAAGTAAGCTGAAAAAGATAAAAAAAAATAATATATAATAACTTTAATTATTCTTTCAGCTGTGCTAAACTTTAACTATACATGTATGCAAGTAAGTCTAAGAACGGATCTTAAGTTAAACTGGATGACCGTGTTAAACAGTATAGTAACAACAATCATAAGGAACCAAAAAGTTTATTTTCATGTGTTGCATTGTGTAGAGCGGATTGTCATACCCATATGGAACAAAGTATTTTTACCTTTCGTAAATCAGTATTTTAAGCATAATTGTTAGATAAAATTATTTAAATATATACATATATACAAAGTTTTTGCGACTCGGATACACTGCATTGAAGCAAAAACAGTGATGTTCAAAAAGAAGGTGTGCATTCGTGAGTGCAAAAAGGAGAGGATAAATCATACTGGGAAATCATTTTAAGATTGCATCATTAGACACTTGCTTTGGGGCAACTTCTTAGGAACTTACGGCAGTATTTATAATTATTTTTTTTGGCGTCATTTTATAACTATATATAACCGTATGATAACTTAATGGAAAACATGAAACAGTTCATTTGGACAACTTATCAAATAGTTACAAGAAAAGAACACGTAAAAACAACACTACTCATTTCACTTTAAAATTTCGCTATCGAATTCAACAGGAGAAGAAGAAAAAGAAGAGAAGTTTAGCTCGGGGGCAAAGAGCAACTGATCATGCAGTATTTACGACTGACTACCAAGCAGAACTCCTCTTCTTCTCCTTCTCCTGATGACATTGAGATCGAAATATTGAAGTGAAGTGAGTTGTGTTGTTTCTATGTGTTATTTTCTTGTAATCATACAATAACTTGGGTATATAATAAATGTTTCTCAAAACTTCTAGCTCTGTTGGGGGGGTACATGGAGATGTCATTAAGCTAGGAGGGTGCAAGACAACGGAAAGGTCGAGAAGCACTGGCTTTTAGACGACTAGATGATATCTATACCAACTGGCAGTATAGTAATACAAAAATGAACATATTACTTCAAAGCATAGTTCGTCAAGATAACACTAGACAAAAGATGAAGTCATTAAGAAGTCTTTAAGTTAGTAAAACAATAACAGTTTTTTGTCTATATCGTGTCCATCACTCTGAAATATCTCTCACTCCGATAAGTCTTTCTTCTGATGACGTAAACAATTTAAAATATTAAATACAGTAACTAAATATGGAAATTGTGAAAATGATTTATTCGAGAAAAATGGGTTAAATTTGAGGTATTTATCGGTTAACGAGGCAACTTATTTAACAAATGAACTTATCGGTTATCGGGAGGCACTGATCAAAAAAGGTTATTAAATCAAAAACAAAAAGAAAATAACTTTATTATAAAAAATGACACTCCTAGAATATATTGTTAACAAAATATTACTTTTTTGTTATTATATTTTTATGATTTGTATCTTTATTTAAAATAAATCATAAAATTGGGGCACAATTAGGCTTTATTTAAAAACTGGGTCACATATATTTAACACTATTTTTCTTGTTTATCCTTTGATAAACTAGATATTTACTAACTAACTTTGATATTTCTATCTCTTCAAGACGTCGTAAAAAAAAATGAAGTAACCAAAAAGTAGGTAAACACTCTTTTAATCCAAGAAAATTGTGAAAATATATGGGCAATCAATATAATTACAAGCTTGAATGTGTACGAAATACAAAAACTGCCACAAGATGCCGTTACTGATTTGCCTACCTGAGTAAGGTAGGTCACGGCCTTAATAACAAACCAGTTTCTTGGGCCTGCACAATTCTACCTCAGCCATCGACTGTCAAAACTTACTATTTACCCCTTGTTTCCAATATTTCTTCTTAACAATTATGTTGATGCTATTCCATTAGAAAAAAAATACTTTTATATACATATATTATATACATATAATAATGGGAATTCTAGGGTAAGTAAAACTATGCATGACTCCTGTCAAAAGGGCATCAACCAAGAATTATGTCATTTTTTTTTAGGCAAGTTGAAACAAAAATAGCTCACAAGTTTAACATAAAAATAACTCAAAGAAAAAAGACTTCCTCTATTCTGGTTTTGGTTTAGCTTATGGGTTTGTGTTCATTTATAAACATATAATCATTCATGGAAGATTAATGTAGGGGGGCGATCACACGAGGTAGAAAAACGGGTTGAAGCCGGCATAAATTGTTTAAATTAAAATAGTTTTAATACTTAACTCTATTATGCAGTATTTGGACCCTTCTTTTTCTCCTCCTGAAGATGTTTAAAACCAAAAATTAAAGACTATGTGTTTTCTTTATTTCTGTTTCTTTACTAGATTTGAACAAGACTATATCGTCGTCTGTTCTGGATTATATATCAACATCAAAGCAACATTAAAGAACACAGAAACGGAACAAACACCTTTCAACCAAAACGACGCGTCAGAGTCTCGAACTCAAACAATTGGAATACGACATGTGGTACTGTATTGAGAAATGAGGCAGGCAAGCGAGGTAAAGTCTACAAACAAATAACCTAGGTCTCCAAAAGTCTTGATAATTACTGCTATTGACAGCCGTAACGAGTCAAGAATTCTAAACTATTGTTCTAAACAAGGAAAAACTTATTTTTCGACGAGGATTGGACAAAAGTTTATGAACAAAGAATACGCCAATGTGCTCAATGATAAATTTATAAAAATCAAAAGATCAAAAGAAAAGAAGATGAAGAAAAAATAACAAAACTCACTTGAACATTTCGACCTCGTCGTCATAACGAGAAAAAGAGTTCTGTTCGCCTGGCAAACACCAACTATAAGCTGTTTCTATTTCGACATACGCCATCATAAGGAAGAGATTTTCATGGCTTGAGATGCAAACTAAGACACACATAAGTGAATGAATGCGTGAAAAGGTATAAGATAAACTCAATAAGACTTGACGCATACAATGAAGTAAGTGATCAAGAAAAAAAAAACGACAAAAACAGTAGAAATTTGACCTATCGCCTTCAGAAACATTAAGCGAGTACCCGTAATCCTCAGTGAAAACGATTGACTTTGTTTTTGTGGTTATATTAAAAGTTACATAATATATTTTACTAAAATATATTATGGTTATATACAGATATCTCTATATACAAAGTTCTTGAGTTTGTTTGTTTTGTTCACCCTTTCCCGTGGAGATAGAGACCAGAAATTAAATGTATAATATTTATTACCTGAATAACGATAAACAAAAGAAAATTATCACAATATTCCCAAAATTAGGAGTCTTCCGTGCTCCCCGATGACAGTAATGCAAATGTATTATATATAAAGGTAACAAGACAATTTGTTTTTATTTAATATTTGCATAATATAAACACTGGTAATAAACTAGAGGCATGAAGCCAGGGTAGTCCACTGGCTTGCGTGCTCGCCGATGACAGTAGCACAAATATATTAAAAATAAATGTAACAAAAAAATTTTTAAATTTAAAATTTGAATAATATAAAAAATGGTAATGAAGTAAAGGTATGGATCCAGGGTAGCCAGAACGCTTGCGTGCTCGCCGATGACATTAGTGCAAATGTATTATAAACAAATGTAACAAATATATAATAAACTGCTACATTAGAGGTTAAAAATGAATAATTTTAGAAACAAACTTGAACACAACTATCAGATAAAATACGAATATTCTAAGGTTATATTATAATGACACATTCCTTTCATTAATGTTATTTTATGTTGGGTAACTAAATTGAATATTTCAATTTACAAGTTTCGTTTGTTTTAAATATATTTCATTGTATATATAACTTGAATTGTTGTTTTATTTGCTTATATGATAAAATAAATGATTTTTTTTTTACTTTTAAATGATTTTTATTTTGCTAAATATACCTACTGTGTATATATCTTGAATCATGATAAGAATACTATATCAAAAGCTTGAGTCATGGAAAGAATCTCTTTCCGTGCCTTAATAACAAGAAACAACAATTAAAATTATCCCTGTCAATCATGTTCAGTAAGTTAATTTCAATTACAACCTATTGTTATAATTTCTGAGTGACATAAAGGGTCATGGGTAGTCTAGTAATATAATAATATTACTAGTAAATAATAAAATGGCATGAGAGAGCTGGGACTAATACCACAAATTGAATAAATACAAATATGACTAAATCCACTCAGTGTTGGAAGTGAGTCAAAGGGAGTAATTGGTTATAAGTCCTCTGCTCCTAAGATACTTAAACAGTGACAGCAGACCTGATGAAAAACTGGAATAGTCAAAGTAAAACACGAATTGAAAAAGTTTTGAAACCACTGGTTTTATATCAAAGATGAACAACGTTTCAAAAATACATTGAATATTTTAATTAAATTAAGGATGAAAAACATAAATCAAAAATTATGCAGTAGTTAGATCAGAATAAAACAGAAAATGAATACATACGTGGTGTGCTTTTCTCTTAAAAAAAAAAAAGATTAGGTGAACACATGGCATAATACACCGAAAAGTTTTACTGACGAAAGAATTCCGCCGAATCATGCAAAGTGATTTTCAGAAGACAACAGCAGTCAACTGCTGGCCAGACAGACCACATGAAAGTTCCGCCAGTGATAACAGAAGATAAGTAGATAACAGCTTAGTTTATTTATTCAATTCTATTTAAGTGGATGTTAAGGAGTACACAGATAAGTTGAATTCGAATGGAGGGGATGTCGAAACGTTTGGAAGGGAGGGGGTAAGGAAAAGTGCCAAGAATCCAATCGCAACGCAGTATCGGCCAAACAGTAACCACAAAAGCAATCGACCACGCCAACTTACCAAGTTCTTCAATTTGTTTCCGTACCTTCTTACTAAAATATTAAACCAACAAAGCCACATGTTTGGATAAAACTTTACTTCAACTATAGAAACGACTAATATATTAACAACATAGTAATTTGGCATACGCAAAAATAAAAGGTATTTTTTTTATTACTATGAAAAGTAAATATATATCACAAAACAACTGCTTCATTCATTATTCAAGTTATATAACTATTATCAAAAGAAATAATCAATTTACTTGTATTTTCGTATTGTTTTAAAAAAAAATCCTATTATTCAGAATATATACACATATTTTTACATTTCGGGAACGGTTTTTCTCAATATAAATTGTTGAAAATATAATCAAATTTAGTGGCATCTTCTTCCAGTCAATTTAACGTTATTACCGACAAACTCTAAGAAATATACCATAAACTTTTTCGGTAGTTTCGACTTTTACTACCTTCCAACTTAATTTTTTTCTTTCTCTCCACTATGTTCCTATCACAGATCATTTAGAAGTAATGTTATGTTTCCTAAGGGACTTATTACATAAAATATATATATATATATATATTATTGAATTTGATAGCAGATTCTGCATTCACGATTTTCCTACTTATGGCTTCTATTTTTCTAGAAAAATAGAAGTGAATTACCGCCAGATAAACCACATGGGTTTTCCAGCACTGATAACAGAAGATAAGACGATATGAACTTATTTTATCTACTCTGCTTTGAAGTCTTACTGTGGTAACAGTAAAACCACACGATAAAGGTGAAAAATATCAGTCAAAAGATGGAGAATACTGAGACAGAAGTAAAATAACACGTTTAACATAGAAAACAGGTCAGAAATGCTAAAAATCTATACCTCAACTCAATACTTCAAGAAAAACTTTCATAATTTTAATCTGATAAATATTAGTGAAAACAAAAAAAAAAAGGAAATTCTGATTCTAACATATTGCCTGAAAATTATAAATGTCAACAAAGTTATTGTACAATCGACGTATATATTTGCGTTTAGGCCCACCCCTCGACTAGGACTCTATCGGGGCCAACCATCCTGGGTTCCGCGCTTGTGGGGCCCTGCGCGGACAAATGACCTGTTCACTGTTTAATTTGTTAAGCCGGCGGCAGGTCAGACTCTCAGCTCCAGTAACAATTTATTTTTATTTCTAATGCCTACACAATATAACTAATATAACAATTTTTTATATATACAATAATTTGTGGGTGAAGGAGGCTCCATGGTGATTGAGTTGTCCCTGATCCCGCAACCTTCCTAGGAACAGTCCTCATTCAGTTATCTAATACTGAAAAATATTTTCAAAAGTTAAAGTTACTTCGCCAAATTACTTTTTTTTGGAATTAAAGAAATGTTATAATTTTTTGAAGTCATTATGTATGCAAAACATATTATAAGAAAAATTTATGATTTTTAGAGTTCAAATTTTTTGTGACACACTAAATTGTTTTCGCGCCTCGAAATCGCAGAAAAAATTAAATTGACATTTTCATTAAAATACTTAATTTTATAATAGTGTTATGAAAACAGTAATGATGCTATTAACATTCAATGCACGATAGAAATAAAAATATTTACGATTTATTCCAGGAATATATTGCAAGCAAAAACATGTCAATGAATCATGCGATAAATCTCGACCACTTAATTAGAGTCTTTTTAAAAGAGGAATGCAAAAAGAAGGATATTATAATTTTTGAAAATGGCATCGCTGGCACGAGGTCAACATCATTAAAGCTGCATTAACCACTCACCGCAATCTCTTCCCAGAATCCCAGATTGGCTCCACTGATTGTACTACGCGGTTCTCCGTTGTCATCAATAGCTATTTCTTCTTCTCATACACTTCTATAATCTTATCTACTGACAAGCTAAGACAATTTGAAAGAATTCATTCAAATTGGTCCAAATTAAAGTACACAATGTCTGGAACATTATCTTACGTCAACTGTAGCAGAACATCCAAATATTGAATAAGCGAATAGTCAATCCATAAATATAGAATCTTGCCTTATATCTGTTCACACAATAGAAATGCCCAAATTACGGGTACATCAAATTGTAACCAGAGAGTTCATCTTTTAATTTTAATGTAATAAAAAATCTAGATAAATTACTTCATATGTAATTTAAAAGTGCTTTTGAATGAATTTTTGACCCTTTTTTTAACCATTTTAACAGTTTCCCTCCGATTAATGAATCAAACTGGGATCATTAATACATCTTCAAGAGCTCTCTATGTTGTCAACCATTTAGATTGTATCTATCTACAAATCTGTATACGTTATAAGGGATAAAACATACAAAAGGAATAGTGAATTATTTAGGTCACAATGTTTTAAATTCGTACGGATCTTCGAAATACGTATAGATCTTCACATTGTTTTCGTGCGAAAACGAAAGAATTAATAGAAATAGCTGAAGAAGGAAAACAATAGGGAAAAATAATAATAAAAAGGAATACTTTAGAAATATAAAATTTAATTGAACAGAAAATCGATAAATTAATAAAAAAAATAGAAATAAAAAAATTAAAAATAAGAGATAATATAAAATAAAGAAAAAACCGTTTGAATATTATTTAACAGTTTAGGTTGAAACATGGATGTAAAACGAACTGCTAGGACCCAAATGTGGGTTCTTCAGAAGCTCTTAAATTAACGAATATACTGTGATGAGCGACTGTTTTTAGTATCTGAACTCTGAAAAATTCACTGAAAGTTAGACTATGGCAATTGGCATGAATAGCAGCTGGCAGTCTACAATCGCAACTGACCGAGGACCTATGATTTTATATATACATATATAAGCATGTAAGATGAATGAATGGAAGTTAATATAACAAAGTCTCCAACTAGGATAAAACGACTCTGTAATTACTCTATTACAATTATTCTGTCAGTTTTTCTTCATTCCTTGTAATCATCATTATTTAAAACCTATATGATGGATTGCCAGGAAATTCATTCAAAATAGTGACCTTCCTCCAAGGCTCTATCACCACCATCGTTATCTACACATAAATTCAAGAACAATATTCTTTTAAATTTGGTGTTTTTATAACTACAACCACAACAACAACAAATATACAGTGGGCGCCGCTTAATGTAATGGCGGATAATGTTATCAATCGGTTAATATTATCGGAATTCCCGATCCCCGCCCCAACATACAACATGCAATACAAATTATCGTTTATTGTGATTACATCAGTTGTTATCAAATTTTTTCCAAACCTGGGGACTTTTTTCGTTGAGTTCAGCTCTAGAGTAAATGGCCAGCACAAGTTCTTCCAACAATCCCGATTTTATCTCTCGCAAAGTAAGGGATAAGATTTCTTTTTGAATGATCGTCTTCAGTTCTCTGATTGTTTAACTGTCGTCCAGATCACTCAGTTTCAGTTACTGTACTAGATTACCAATTTTGACGAGCTATCTGACGCATAGATCAAAGGCTACATGACAGTAACTTTTTGTTTTCCTTGATTTTTTTACCCTTTCAAGATGAAGAAACGCAGAGATTTAACATCAAAGAATAAAAGCAAGTGAAAATCTTATCCATAGAGTCTTCTTCCCTATGAAAAAGGTTTTAAATAAAACCGAAACGTCAGCAACGAGAGTTTCATTTTTTATCCTGGAAAATTGACCGAATCCCGATTAAAGAACACACCTGTTCTATCAAACGGTCGATATATTATTGAATCTGTTACATAATATATATATAAACTGGAAGGTATTGCTGAAGTGACGGAAACTAAATGGGCATCAAAATTTCAGTAAAAACTAAAAAGCCAAATGTTATCTCCACAATAAATATTTAGAAAGAAATATTAAGCAAGTTTTACTTTCTTTGTTTCTTGGGTCAATAATTTCAGTAGACAGTTGAAAACTTTCTACGTATACATAAACTACAGTATTGCCCATCCGGAAGTAATTCATTTTTCCGTTGTTTAGGAAAAATAATCTAGAACCCATCATCGATGATAAATGATGGTTTCCTATCATATTAATGTGCTCGGATATAGTTCTATGGAACTAAACTCTATTTTATTTTCCTATAAAAGCCAGCATACATATAATTTGTATTAAACATGACGGCCTGCTGTACTAATATGCAATGTAACAGCACATGAGTAAAATGTAAGGTTAGAGTGATACATGAGAAGTAATAGCATGCAAAGTTACCGGCTATTTTTTAAAAAGTTCACTTGCGGATAAGGTAGCGAAGACGATTTGAGATGTTCGTAGTTTTAGAAGGAACACAGACTGAAGGAGCAGTGTTCTCAGGCTCGTAGCTCTCAGTTAGGCACTGGTCCAGCCAGAGATAAGCGTCCACTGTGCCTTGTCACTCAGCATTTGGCTCGCAACACGTCTATTTCTGATTCCTCCACACTGTCGAGGCATGCCCATCCGACTTCCCTTTATTATTCTATAAAAGTCATGCCTAATTTCAAACTAACAGTCGTGTTCCTGGTAGCTGAAGCATACCAGTAATAAACCACTAAATAATATCTAAATATGCTCAATGCTTGCTATAATCAATAAGATTCTGGTCAAATATTTTAGATAGTAGCTGCAACAGTTCTGTGCATAACCGCACTGAAAATATACCATAGTTTTACATTTGAAAAGCGGGAGTAACATTTAGTACATCTGAATTTACATCAATTGTAGGCATTTAATTCAATATATAACCAAATTTATTAATTCAATAAACCAAAAAACTTAACTTGTAAAACAAGTTAAATCAAAAGATAAGGATCATGTTATTTATAATTTCCGAAGTAAAACTCTTTCCATACATTTTCAAGAACTTATTCAGATATTACCATACAGTTATATTTCCGTTGAAAATGGGTATTGGAATTTTGAACTACTCAACACTCGCATACCCCATATTCCCTAAAGGAAATAAAAGTAGGATAATAATGGGGAAAAATGTATTATATTTTAAAAACTTCAGTTCAGAACTTTGGGCATGCAAGCCTGTGATTATTTTATGTTGTAGTCATAACAAGAGAAACGAAATAAGGTAATATCTATTATATTATGAACAGTTCTAAATGTAAATCAACCATAATTGAATTGAAACCGAAACTATGGACTTTCAATCATTAGATTTGTAAACAAATATAAATTATTAACATAATTAATAAATAATTTACCTACATCAAACTTAGAAAGGTATGGAATGAAATGCAGCTAATCCATTTGAGATGGTAATTTAGATTCTATAATTAGGACAAATTCCCTAAGGAGGGGGAGGCAGCTGCGATGCAGCCCCTATGAAGTCTATCACCGAAATGCCAGGACACGGTAGGCAGTGGGAGAACCACCTGGTCTACTGATGACACGAGGCAAACCAAACAGCCCTCCTCCTCTAGGGGGAGAGCCTTTGAGGTCAATAGTATCCTAGCATCTGCTGTCTAACCACACGATATTCTACAAACATACTAACCATCAGGCTTACAGAATATTACAGATAGGAGGACATCGAGAGGCAGTCAAGGAACAGAGAGAGTGAGAGGGAGAGATTGACAAAGCGAAAGAGAAAGCTAATTGGGAATATCTGTTTTTTTTCTGTAGGCATTTTCATTGCTATTAGAAAAACAAATAGCCTTTTTAAGGAGCAAAACGCAACTTTAGTGAACAATTGATGATTTATTTAGCCCCCAAAAAGAATATTTCATATAATGTATTGGAAATTATGAGTATCCATTTTCGTAAATTCATAGATTCAATATTTAACTCTGGCAAAGAACATGACTTTATTCGTTGGTTCAAAGATTTTAGTTCTATGTCTGAATTTCTTAATACAGTTTATATCATAACTTTTATATTAGTGTTAATATAAAAAGTTAATATAATATATATATATATATATATATATATATATACTTTCGGTGTCGGTTACTTGCTATTGCGTCTACAACGTGCTTGGATCCCTTTCTCTTTCCTCCTGAAGTCGGATTGCCAGAAAAGTTGTGTTTGTAAGTGTGTTTCTTTACTATGTATGTAACTCTTCTTCAACTTTGAACTCGTATTGTGTCCGGTTTGGATCTCTTTCTAATTTTTAAGTATATATATACACATATATATAATTCACCGAAGGGGTTCTTGAGGATTTTGGTCATACAAATACAACTGATTATAAGCCGACGTTACGCCAAAAGATGTTTGGCATTTTCAAGGCTAAAAAACAATTTATTAACGACATAAGTAAAGCAGGATAAAATTGTTTTTTAGCCTTGAAAATGACAAACAACTTTTGGCGAAACGTCGGCTTGTAATCAGGAGTCGTATTTTTATGAGCAAAATCCTCAAGAACCCCTTGGGTGAGTTAGAAATATCAGTTATCGAGAAGCTATAATAATATATATATATATATATATTTAAAATAAACTGTGGCACATAAAAAGCCAGACAGACACACACACATACAAATATTAATATATAAATCGGTCTCCGTCAGTTGAAGTGTGACATGTGACTCTGACCAGAAAAAGTTCCTTAGTACAAATATCTTAGTCACAATTATAAATAATTCGATGAAAATACGGTCCGAAATAGACAAATCATGTTCAATATAGATGAAGAAACATAAAGAAATTAAAAACAGTCTCTAATTTTCGGTTTTAACCATCTTCAGGAGAGATAAGAGAGGGAAACCAAGCGCACTGATACAGACAGACACACCAGTCTCCCTTGGAGACCGTAAGTGTCTGTCGTTTCAATTTCTCTACATTTCTTAATCTACTCGTACATATAACTTTATTTATTGGTTTCAGATCGCCTTTTCATAAAAAAAAGTACTCTAGCAGTCTCTGTACAAATGCGCTTGGTTTCCCTCTCTTATCTCTCCTGAAGATATAAAACAACTGCCTAATAGAATACAACTAAAATGAATCGGTACTCGGTCAGTTTTCTAGATTCAAATCAAACTATTAAATTTCAAATTGAACTCATGTCTTAATAATCCTCTTCCATAGGCCCATAATAGAGAGCAAATAGAAATTATACCACAATCAACAAATACACACATAAACAAAAATGGATTATTACTAAGTGTGTAGTCATAAAATAAAAGAATAATTTATTTTTATAGTCTTACAATAGTATAAAGACAAACTGGTTTGTAAAATCATTAAATCTGGCAATACTGTCATATGAAAGGAAAATAATATAAGGAAAAAATGAGAACTTTACTAGATACTGACGCATATTCAATTGTTTCCAAAAAAAAAAAAGAAAAAAATACCACAGGAATCACTCCTGTTAATTTATGCTACAAATGTAAATATTGTAATAAAAGGTACTATGGAGAGATAAGGTGTTTTCTGAAAGAGGGATTATACCAGCATTCTTATTCAATAAGAACAAATAAACGAATTGCACTGACCTTGCCTGCCACGCATAAACGAACGGCACACTTTTGATTCTGAGAACACGATTATTTGGGATAAAGAGCAGATAAATTTATATAGAATTATATAAATTATACATCAAATTTAAAAAGCATTTATTTGTTTGCTAGTGGACCCTCCGAGAGCTATATCATCTGTGCATCATCCCCCCACCCCCTTCTTACCGGGATATTCCAAAAATATAATCATGTACACGCAAATTATAAAAAAATATTTGCTTTTAGGTAAATAAAAAATGTAACCATGAAAGAATTTCACTGCATTTACAATATTATGTTCAAATATATACATATTTTTAGAACAACAAAATATCCTATTATCAAAATTTTAAAATATATACCCAAATAAATATTAAAAAAAAATCAAATTTGAATATAACATGAAAAAATTGTAATATAAAATTTTGAAACATTGGCACATTATAACAAGTTGATGAGAATATTGGAACTAACGTTTGTTTAAATACAGTACACTCAGCTAGGATTTGAAATATTTTTGGTTATGCTATCCCGATATACTCAAATAAACTTCACTTGAATCACTAACTACCATGGACCCTCAAATACCATTTTTCCTCGTAGAAACTCATTAATCTCTGATGACACCTGGAGGTCCATGTAGACCACGTTGAGAAAAAAAAAACTGTCCTAAAGCAATGCAAAAGTTTAGAATTTGTCTTTTTCAATAAATTCATACTTCTGTATATGCTTAAACCGTCTATGATTGTTTTAATTGTATCGCTCCATATATTGTAATAATTCATTTCTGTGTTACAGACCACTGAAAAATGTTTTAAATAAAAAATTAAACGACGTCATTTCAGAGTTGATTTGAACCTGGAAAACTGACCGAGTCCCGATTTATTTTAGTAGTAGCAGTTTATACATGTATATATATAAACGAACAAAACACTTACAAAGTTCAATATTTCAAAGAACAGTTCGTTGTCAGGATAAGATCAGAGGAGAAGATGAAGAAGGAGAGATGTAGTTAACTGGTAGGTAGAAGCAGAGTTTGAAGGTGTTTTATTCTCAATATCGTTAACTGTTAAAAGTAGTCTTTTATTTTTTTTATACCTATATAATTCAACATACAAAAATGGTGTTCACCTGGTCTTTACAAAACTAAAAATTGCACAAAACAGAAAGAAACACCTACTATGATCGACGTTAGTGAACCAGCATTACAGACCATCAACTGAGTGAACTCAAGTATAAACATGTATTAACCCGATTATTATCCCTTCACTAGTCAGGTCGGGTCTATTTTTAGATCTCCAAGGTGAAAAATATTGTAAAAACTTAGGTAGAACACGCCTTCCGAAATCATGAATTACTTCGAGGAAGTTCAGGTTTGATAAATATCGCATAATCCATATGGTTCCATTATGGACCTTTCGCTCGTCCCGAGAAGAAATAATCCATCGTAATGATGTGAACGAGTGCTCTGCTGAGTATAAAAACAGCAACCGTGTATTTTCTGTGTGGTTCAACTGTAATTTTATAAGTCTCGTGCATCACTTCACCCATTAATTCGACTTGAAAATCACGAAAAACCAAGATTTATTTGGTGTGTTGGTTTGTCTTTCAAGCTAAGAAAATCCCCTTATTATGACGGATATCACAATATTGAAGTGATTTTTCCACGGCACTTCGATCCTCTGTCCTAAATATAGAAATTGTGAGAGTACAAGTTTTCAAGTTTTCTTTCTTAAATAAGAAAACAAATATGTCATATACACAAACATAAAATATAAGACCTATCACAACTCACTTCTATGTATATTTCAATACCTCTTCCTAAAGTCTTCACCTCATGACCACTTCTACCCTCTGATGACGACAAAAGTAGAAATATGGAAGTGAGTTTTGTCAGTTCTTCGAAACTTTGGTATATCGCATATACCAATGAAAATACCTTTACTATATAGATTACCCAACAAACCCAATTCAATCTCATAAAAAATCAAATTTCAGCATAGGTTGAAAATGAAACACTTTCAACCGTAAAGAAAAAAGTACAAATTTCAAAACCTCTAAGGAAAAGAATCTTTACTATCAAAAAACACTTAAAAATAACGGGAGATATTCGAGAAGAGTGCATTTACATAAATCTGTAAAAAAAAACATTGCTGATTAATGAATATTCAATGAAACAAAAGTGAAGTTGCCTTGTGCATATAAAATTTAGCAACCCCTTGGGGACGTGAAGACACTTAGGGCATCATTTCTTGGAATAAGGATCTTCATGCTAAAATTAGCATAAGTCTAACGACTAAGGAATAGTTAGCCGGGAGACAAATAGTATCACTTTCATTATTGGTAAAATAAAATAAACATGTTTGAGAGACCTGAATTTCACCTTAATCTGCAGAAAAGACAACTTCATGGTTTAAATGGAATTATTCATGTTTCAAATTTCCTCGCAAACTGACAAACTGTAATAATCTATTTCCAACAGAAAGGAAATGCATGCCAAATGTCCAGCTGAGAGAGAAATATGGGAGTAAAACTAAATATTCAATTGATCTCTATACAGAATCTGTTGAATTATACACCTTCCTAAAGTCGACGATTGCAAACCCGTACTCTTTATTAAATATGTTCTCAGTTAAAATCGAAATAAAATGTCTTCCAGTCCTGACCTCAGTGCAACAGTTACCTCGGAGCTGCATGTATTGAGTCTGGTTCCCATGGGATTTCTAGCCCACTAACTAATCTCCATTCAAAATCTCAGAATAAAATAATTGATACTTTCTAAAGAGAGTTTTGGAAAAAGTCAAATTAGGTTAGAAGAAAGAATCAGCAGTTTAAAAACATTAATCAAATTAAAAAATTAAAACTAACAATTTATAAAGACCCATTTCGTTAATAAAAAAAAAACACAATGCAAGTGACGACGTTAATGGAAATAGATTTTATAAAATAAATTATCCTTGTTCACTGCAGTGACCAAAAAGAGAATACAACGTTCTTAGAACAAGAATTTTTAAATAAATAATCTCTCTGTTTATTAAAACTATTTGCAACAGAATAATGAAATGATCACGTTCTTACAACAAAGCTTTATACATAAATGGTTCGTTTATTTAGTGTAGCGATCACTGATGGGATAGTCACATTCTCAAAACAGAGATTTAGGCTATCCCTTGTGCTAATATAATACAAGACATTATTGATGAAATGGTCTTTTTCTTATAAAAAAAATACTATATAAATAAATGGCAGAACTATTGATGAAAGAGTCGTGCTCTTTCAACACTATTTAAATAAATGGCTCATATGTTTAATAACAACTATGATTAATGGAATCGTCAAGTTCTTACAAGAAGGCCTTAAAAAGTAACGGCTCGTCTGTTTAAAGTAACAAACAATTGTGAACGATAGAGTTTTTAGAACCAGCCTTTAAAAATAAATAACCTGTTGTTTTGTATTTAATGACAGCACTATTAGAGAAAACTGATATGTTAATAGGCAAACTGCTGTTATTGTTTAAGTAATTACATTTCCTATCAATGTGTGCCAAGGAGACAGGTAAATGAATCTCAAGAACAAACACATAACCCTGTCTCCAGTTAGTTGACTTGGCTTAGCTCCCATAAATCTCTCACTATAGTCAACTTATTCAACTGACTCTTTACTTTCAACAAAGTAGTCATATTTCCCCTTTAAAAACAGCACAAGAACTGAAAAGCTTTCAGAATGAAGCGGTGGAAATAACAAGCATTTCATGCTGGAGCCTTCACCTAAGTATTCACAATCACAATACAGTTCTTTTTCTGCAATTATTTTCACAAACCATATCGAAGAAATGACTAAATAACTTATTATCTATCCACAACATATCAAATAATGCGATACTGGATTATTTGGAACTAAGAACATTACGAATCATGTTCTATTATTTAATAACTTATGGTATACTATGTACTAAGATGCAAAAATAAAATCCATAATAAATTATATAAATTAAAACCTTGAAATTATTCCTTTTGATTAAATAGAATGATTTAACTGAATGCTTTTTGTTAATATTAAGTTAATTCTAAAAATAATTTTTTAGCAAAGCTAAATATTATTTTTTGTAAATGGAATATTGTCATTCTCAATATTATCCTTTTTGATTCCTTTGAGTGCATAATTTTAAATGATGATTCAGAGTTATTTAAAAAAGATTTTTTTTCAAACTCAAAGATAACCAATTTAACTAAAAATGAATCCTTAATTGCAGTTTAGCTTGGGATCATTATACCCCGTCGTGATGAAGTTCATTGAATAAGTTTGGCTATTGTCTCATAGAGTTAAAACCAATTTAAGACCTTGCGAAATATCTTCATACATCTTAGGGATGTAATTGTCCAAAGAATGCTGCAGGTCTTACAAAGATTCAAAACAGACAACTATTCATTGGTAAAATAATGAAAATGAGAAATTAGCGAAAAATGACTAAAATATACTTTATTTAATTGAAACAATCATAGAAAATATATTGAGAATTTTTACAACCAAAAATCACTTAAAAATTAATAAGTTATAAGGAACATTTTTTTATTATAATTTTTATAGATTCGACAAAACTCCCACAATTTTTAATTGCATAATAAAGGCAAGATGATTCTAAAACTCTCAGACATTAAATATCATTATTCAACTATGAAATGGGTCATGACTTACCAATGACTGGCTTGTTATTTTGCGAAAAGAAAGCACAAAATGGAATATGCCATTATATGGATAGGGGTATCTCATTAAACCTAGGAGGAAATTCTTATAATCAGAGGATAGAATAAGAATCTGACCAACTTATAATAAGTGTTCAATACTAACAGTAAGCTGTAGTTTAGTAAATAAAGGCCTTGATTAACAATGAACTTCGTTAATGACAATTTAAGGGAAAAACGTGATTGCGAAAATGTAATGATTCGCATGACTGAATTAATATTATCAAAATGTATGATTCAAACTAACCTTATTTAAATTTTGATGAAATTTAGATTTTGTTATTCGAGAGATAAACTATTTATAACACGGAGAGGATATAAGAGCAAGTTCCAATGCACAAGCCACTCAAAAAAAGAGTTGCTTTGCTGCTAATCAAAGTGTCTGACATTGGTTTGTTATATACATCTCAATTATTCCTTTCTTAGAATTGAATATATTTATAATAATATTCTGCTTATATTGTTCCACAGTGCATCCCAATTAAAAGAAAAAAAAAGTAAATTAATAACAAATTCTTGTTGTAAATAGAAATTAATAAATGAAATGAAATACTTATAAACTATTCAAAATTATTTGGACATTTGGACACGCCATGTGGTTTAGTGTGACAACCACTATTCTGGAAAAATATAATCGAACCATTATTACGGGAAATCGTGCCTTGGATAACTTTATTCGTCCAACTTGAACATAAAAAAAAAACTTCCAAAACGGACAATAAATTTCATAAGGCCAACCAACCATAACTTCGCCAGTACGCTTGGACTCCCTCAGATGAAGGTTCACCCAAAAATGTGGGCCTATAAGTGAATTTCTCTATTCTATGTCACCTTTTAGTTTATATCTGAACTTATATAGAAGAAATAAAATTAAAAATTATACCTTTCTTTATTTCTTCACTATTTGTTTTATGTATCGATGTGTATATCTTTTAGTTTTAAGTATATGTATACATATGTTGTGTCCCTTGGTGAAGCCAAATCGAATACCTTCATTGACACATTGAAGTCATTTCCTTCTCCATTTCAACCAGCCGTTATGAATTCACCTTCATCTATTCCTTTGAACAGTAGCTGTTTGGCTACTTCGACTGCACCAAGTTTATAAACCCTCAAAATACCATTACTTCTTACTAGCTGCCCCCTTCCTTACATTTCAGCGTGAAACTGCTGCCATGATACCCACAATATTGTTGGTATCGTTGTGAGTAGCACGTCTTCCCAACAATGAAAGCCACTTCACTCTAAGGCTTTCACAATCTGGGAGCTTGATCTGCTGCTGGCCTTAACCTCATCAGATAGTTTTTTTTATTATTATAACTTTGTATACTTTTTTCATAATTTTTACTTATTTGCTTGTTATATAACTTATTTATTTAACACATTATTCTCCAGATTATTTGTTGGACCTTTTCATATTTTCCACTTTATTCGATATTATTATTTTTTAATTTCTCGCTCTTTATTTAGCCTTCTTTAATTTTACTTGACTTTTCATCTCCTGTATAACAACCTAATTCTTGTGTTTATTATTGTTTTATATTCCTTCTCTCGTTTCACAATCACCATATTGCCATCACTGAGTTACTCTGTAACGGTCAGTGAACCTGGTTTTGTATTGTTAAATAGACGACTGGCTGCTCTCGTTCAAGTTTGAAGTTATTATAGTTCCAAGAGATAAGGAGCACCACATGTCAATTGGCACCAGGCAGGGGATAGGTTAATCTAAAGTAAATATGAGTCAGCCATTGGAGGACGTCATAGCCTGTAACGTAGCATAACTACATGCTGTCAAACGTGCTTGACATCCCCAGGGATAACAATGCACCTACCACTCACTCACAAGCAGAATGTTAATTAAACACTCCCACCCAACACCTCTTTTTAGACAGTCTTATATATATTATAACACAACAAAAACACATTTATTAATAAATAATAACCACAAAAATAATGCAATAGCACACAAAACATCTATCCTAATTAATAATTTGGCAATTAGAATTAAGCATTTTTTCTTCTAAGTTATTGATTATTTCAAAAGCTCGCACTAAACTATTTATTAGGTTTCCGGTGATGGAGCCAGCACTGGAGTGGTTTTCCTCACCTCACTACGCCATATCTCACCTCGCAGTTCGCAATGTCCTTGTAACGATCTGTTGATTAAACTGCTAGATATATTATAGAAACTTTATATCCATACTTCCCCTAACACGCATAAATACTACATTAGTTGACACCAATTCAAGATTATATTTAGCGTACTAAGAGCCAGGTATTTATAAAAAAATCAGAACATATATTATCATTAGGAATTGCACTATTCACAAGTTTGCTTTATATTAATTAAATTTCTTGTACAAATGAGGTCCTTGGAAACATTATATCAAAATAACCAACAACCATAGGAATGTAATCTCGCTCGATTGGTTTTGCAACAGTCAATCTTCAGGAGTCTGTGAATATGAGTAGACATCTAATATGGATGTGATCTGAAACATTTCGCTCGATAAGAATATCTAAACTGGATGCTGTGTTTCCTAGTAAACAATTTACAAGGAGGAATGATTACTTTAACCGACCCTGCTCAGCCCAAAGAGTGTCTTCACTTTGTCATGCTGGAGGGGGCTTCCCTATCTGGATGATTTTTCTGTTATGACAGAAACTAAGGGAGGCACACGTGATGGTAGTCCTCACATCGGCGTTCAAAGTCCGCTCGACTGTACACCGGCTTGAAGGGATATCCTTACGTATCTGGGTTGCGAACCTTTCTTCTTTTTCCAGATAGCCACATGTCTTTTTGAAGCCTTTTTTCTTCTTCACCGTAAGACACGAGAGGAGATTCAGTTGTCAATTCGGTATAATTGGTCCCTCGGGTTGGCAGCACGTCGAAGGTCTGCTCAATGGTTTACGGGACGGGCCATTATCCACCTCTATCAGGCTTCTGAACCTCTTTTCTTCTTCCAGCAAGCTCTTTCCTTTTTAAAGATTTTTCCTCGCCTCTTGGTGAGCTTTGGTTGTAATCTCAGTGCTGTGTTTCATCCTATCTGACTTATAACTTATGTTTTTCCTGGCAGAGATTGCCTGTCTTGACCTGATATTTGTTTGATTATTCGTTTACCTTTAACTTTCTTCTCTATCTTTTGCTTTCCATTTCAAACTCTTTCCTATTCTTTTTAACAGCCTAATCCCTTTTTTCATTCTTCCTCCTTCATCTTCAATATCATCTGTAAAATGTTTTCATATGTTTCACCAAGTGTCTACATTGAAGACTCGCAGGAGTATACTCTTGGCTATGTATATCATGGTGTTTCCACTTTGAAAGTAACACAGCTTTCGTTGTTTCGCTTTCCTCATTATTGGAATGCAATTGGTCTCGTAAAACAGTGGAAGGACCAAGTAAAACACATCAATATGGTCTGCTTTACAGGGAATAACCGATAACTAATGTATATGACTTAAACCAAAATAGACTGTTTACTTTAATAATAAGTAATATTTTCCTTTAACTACCTTCATATTCATAATGAAGAACGGAATACAAAACTTCAAATACTTCAGACGACTTAGGCTGACATCCTTTCATTTCCGTCTATATATTTAAAAAATGAGGCCTTTTACTTTAAAAATATTTGAACTGAATTAAATTGTGAAGCTACCTATAGTGGTTAATAGTAATCATAGTCAGTAATTATCTCCTTATTTTGTTTTAATTGATTTAGCATAGTTTGACCGTTTGTTCACTTTCAACGAGAGTGACTAATGCCTCAAGACTTCCTCTGGGAGGGGGGCTGACTGCTCAACCTTGGCAAGTATGCGTTCTCCCCTTTTGTTTTGAACCCCTCCATTATTGCACACCATTCGAAGAAGTAATGCTCAATGCCGCTGGCGTCTTTTTATTTCAATTACAATCTGGTTCTATTTTAATTGTATTGATTCAAGCATTACTAAGGCATGTTGTTTGCCTGCCAGTTTATAGTACTACATAAATCGGAATGAAATATTAATGCCATTTAAATGGTAATGTCAAATAACTAGCATGTATGCGAGAGATTCTGGACAGTATAGTACCAGAAAACGAAAGCAAAGTTCTCTTAACTATGATATATTGTTTCCGAATGTCCCCTCGAGCTGAAAAAACAAATTAGATCAAAAACTGCAAACCAGGATTTCGGAATCAGAACTGATAAAATATGCAAGACAAGAGACGTTATTTCTTTAACGTTCTGGTTTACTTTAACAATTACCATTTCACTTGCTCCAAAATCCTGCTAAGGAGCAAATGGAGTACTCCAGTACTGAATCAACCAAATATTGAATATATCAAACCTTAAAAAGATCTCGTATTTAGAGGAGAAGGTCCTAGAGGAGCCGATTTGATGGCAACGCTACTATTAGGCCGCACTTGGATTAATAAAGAAAAAGCCGTTGGAAAATGTAGCAGTGACCCTGGGAATCATTATTTTATAAGTTGAGATAAACATGTTACCAGTTGAAGTAGTTAATTGTTGTTATTTGGAGATAAAAATCAATGTGAGTCACTTTCCTTATGAGATGGCGTGTCTACAAGAAGCTTATTAATAATGAACCCTTTGAAACACGTCGGAAAAACCAAGCGAGGAATTAAGTCTGTTTAGACTCATCATTAGGTGAATCATGCCACAATGTTACTGCGCCTGTCCTCAGCGCACACCGTGTTCTGAATGGTGGGCACTCACCGGAGTAATATAAGAAAACTGTATTACGTGCGAGGCGTGATCCAATGGTCATTCAATTTACTGTTATATGATAATGATCTTAGATTCTTTTTATAAAGGAAATGGAAATTCTTCAGGACTCGTCCTTGCTTTGTAGAGGACGTAAGATCTTTGTACAGAATATGTACGGAATCACAACTCAATAATGATTAAGGGCCAGGTTAGCTCAGTGGTTAAAGTACTCACCTCTGGACTGGTAGTCCGGGGTAAATCCCCACCTGGTCTTCGATTTATTCACGCAGGAGGTGAATAAATCTGAGTGAGTCGTCCCTCGGAGAGGACAATTAAGCCGTCGGTCAAAAGCCTGCACTATGTAAGGTACTCGTTAAAGATCCCTACTCGTAAAGCACTTGAGTTAGGCAAAATTTACGAGTCCCAATGTAGAATCTGTAAAATCACCCATCAAACAAAAAGCCGGTAAACGGCTAACGTTATCACCCCCTAGTGGATAAAAATATCCTCTAATTCCTGGTAAATTAATGACTGGCTAAATTGAGAACCCGTCATGTAATAAAATGTTAAGAATATTCGAAAATGTGCACAGTGAATAGACCAGGAAACATTTTTACTGCTACAAGGATGGTATACGAACCATAATATAATATTTTGTACGTATAATATTTACTTAAACCTTGTATTACCATTCATACTCATATATTATGCACTATTGTATTTATACTAAATGGGGATAGCTGAAAATAAATATATAAATTACAAGACACTATTTTACGAATAACAACTTTCATGTATTCTCTGGAACGCAACACAAATAAATCATTTGAATTGTTCTCATCTTCGAGAAAAAAGATTAAGATATGACCGTTACATGAATTAATGTGAGATAGATCTACATAAAGAAAAATATTAGTCCTACGATTTCGATCAGACTCAGGCAGTTGATTATGTATGTACAATCGAAAACTTAACCCAGACATCGTTTGGGTAGAAACATTCTGAGCTAGAAAAACACTATAGTAATACCGAAAATATCAATATATTTAAATAATTTCCAAATATTATATAATATTAAATCAAGTTCAATGTTCTCTAATTTTCGGTTTAAATCATCTTCAGGAGAGATAGGAGAGGGAAACCAAGAGACGGTACAGAGGCGGCACAGGTACAGAGACGGTTGGAGACCATAAGTGTATATTTTAATTTCTCTAGGTTTCTTAATCTACATTGAGCTTTATTTATCCTCAGATCATAATTTCATCAAAATAGTATAATATTAGGTTAGGTTGCAGTGGTAGTCCCACAAGGGAACAAACGTAGGGCGAGCATTGGCCCTTTGTGATACCACACAATGAAGATTGATTATACAGTGGGACTCCTAAATTTTGCCTAACTCAATTGTATTTAGAGTAGGGATCTTTAACGAGTACCTGGCATCGTACAGGCTCGGGACAGACGGTTTAACTTCTCTGAGGGACGACGTGCTAAGATTTATTCACCTCCCGCATGAATCGATCGAGGGCCGAGTGGGGATCGAACCCCGGACCTATCAGTTTAGAGACGAGTACGTTAACCACTGAGGTAACCTGGCCCCCCTTGGAGACCGTAAGTGTGTGTTTTAATTTCTCTATAATTCTTAATCAACATTGAGTTTTATTTATCCTTAGATCGTATTCTCATCAAAATAGTATAATATTAAATCAGAAATATATGTATTCCAGGATTAAAATATTTCTATTATTTCATCGTACTAACTTTTACGTGTAAATTATTCATACGTTGTTTTCATTCACCAATGATATTCATGCATGAGCAATGTAATTCGCATATTTAGATCTAAAACTGTGATCTCCTTTGCAAGTCAAGACCCATTCGTTTCCTCAAAATCAAAATGATACGTTAGATATGAATATCCTGTATTATACATGAAACCTGTTTTTGACCACACCCTCGCTTAACATGTAATTTACTACTGACAGAAGAAATTTGAACTTTAATGTTGTGTTAATATTAAACAAGCTTTATCTCATGTTTCCCCAACTTTTATCTTTTTAATGAATTTTTCATGTGTTTGTTTCGCTTGGACCTGGAATTGGTAGGACTGTTTTTTTTCTTTTTTTGCATTAACCTTGTTAACTGACAGTCGTAATGGTTCACTAACGAGTAGGAAGTCATTAGAAGAAGCTAACCAGTAATTTAACAAGGTAAGTTCTGAGTGGCACAAAATTTTACCCAGCACTGTGCTGTCAGTTAGCATTCTCAACAATTTCCTTCTGTTTTATGAGAATGCTACTGGCGATTTTAATATTAAGGTATCGAAACCTAATTGATTTTTTTTACGGATTTACTCGTAAATCCGAGCAAAATTTTGTGACTATGTCACAAAAATGAAATGAAACAGGTAATATTTCCATAATTCAAATTCCATGATTTGCAAATTAAATTACATACCGCAAAAATCGGATAAGATACCATAAGTAATAAATAATACCTGTAATACTCATTGAATGGTATTAACCCAATCACTAAAAACATTGATATAAGTTAACGATGTCATAGGGGCCAGGTTAGCCCAGGAGCAACATGCTTGCCTCTCGACTGTCTACTGGATCCAAGGGTTCAATACTCACTCTGGCTCTTGATTAATTCACTCAGGAGTTCAACAAATTTGTGCACATCATACCTTGGAGAGGACGATAAGCCGTCGTACCCGAACCTGTACCATGTCATGTACTCCATAAAGATCCCTACTCTAAATACACTTAAGTTATGCAACATTTAAATTCCCATATTAGAATGTTCATTGTGTGGTATCACAAAGGACTAATGTTCGGTCTAAGTGTGTTATGACACTGCCATCGCAACCTAACCTAACGATGTCCTCTGACATATTTAGGAATATTCCAAATAGACTTCAGGTAAATAATTATGTAGTCAATTCAATTTCGATTATTATTTGACGAAAATAATAAAAGCATAATAAATTAAAAGTAAATGTTATAAGTGATACTGTCATTTAAATTTTGAATTTGTTATAGCACAGTTTATTTTAAAGATTTGAAAAGAAATTGTTTGTAATTCATATCTTGAAATAAAATTATTTCCACTGATAATTCGTTATTGATTACTTGCCTAATTTTAAAAAAAAAGTTTACTTCTAACAAATTAATTATTTTGAACTTTAAGATTTTAAATCAAGGTAAACTAATCCGACAAGTGACTTCTTGATGGTACTTAATAGTTTTTCTTTGCCCTTTGCAAATAACAACAATTAATGAAAATTCTATTATAGACTACACTCATAATGACAATAATACTAAGCAAAATTCCAAGTCTCTAAAATAACCAGAAGAATAAAAAACATGACATGAAATCCGTAAAACACAATATTTTTTATGGTCACTATATTTTACTTACAGTGGAGTTCTACATGAAGTTTTTAGTTGTTTAAATATGTAGTTATAGACATGCATACAGGACTTCACAATAAAAAGATGAATATATGTAGGTAAAAAATTACAACACGAAATTCTAAACTGGGAAAAATACCTTTGAACATGATCAACCGTCTCAAAATGACTAGACATAGTTTCATATTGTGAGCTTTATGTTGATTTTATTTCACGTGCTTGATTTGTAGTATGTAATATTACACCAACATTATTTAAGGAGTTAACGCTGCTCTAAATGTGAATCCCTTACATGAAAAGAACTGCTTTTTCAAATTCAAATTAAGAAATTAAAGTGGAGGCTCTTCCGGAGTGAAAGTTGAAGTTCTAAGTTAGTTTCCGGCTGATTTTGCGTCACGACTTAACAGCACCATTAAGGGGATTTAACTCTACCAGAAATATAAAATTAGAGAAGTAATTTAGATGTACAGAGATCAGAAATTTATTTTTTGCCTTAATGATTATATATTAGATAATATCAGATAATGTTTTGAGATACAAACAAAATCAGGAGTATTTGAACAAGTTTCTACGCACTACCTTCATTCCTAATAGAAATCTTCCCAGTCTTCAACCCTTCCTCTTCTTTACACAATTTTTTTTAATTTTCTACATACTAATAAGATAGTATTAACTCTCTATAATTAATAGTTAAGGAAGAAAAAAAACGTGACTTTCCCCAGAAGCTGAAATGCCCAAAAACTACACATAGCTTATGTATACTATAAGGGCTATTTTCAGTTAAATATTAATTTGTTTCATTAAACAGTGTCAACTGTAGAGTATTTATAAACTTTTGAAAACACAACGACCCATATCACAAACACATATACATAAAAAAATTTTTTTGGAAACCTTAAACCATTTAAATCTGTCAAAATATCGGAGTCAATTTCTCTTTACTTCCGTACTATACTGTTAGTATACTACATATACTAAAATTGATCTAAATATACAACGTTCATGGTATAATGCAATATCAAATGATTTTTTTTTAATTTCAAAGGAGATATCTATATTTTGTTCAATTTTCAACAGATAATCATCAGTGACCTGTATGTTTTCAAAACTTTTCAATTACATAGATTTATTGACATCATAAAGATCAAATTGATATCGTGTTTACCATTCTTGTACCTATTATGAAAAGTTCCTGATTTTAATTTAATTAAAAATAAACTTTTCCATTTGAGAACTTTGAAAATCTAATAAAACCTCAAAGAGGACGTAAACCTGGACTTCACGTTTTGTATCACATCAGGACTATATTAAAACCTCTATGCTAAACAAACTTTTGCTAGGGAAAATTTAGAGGTATTTTTGCAACCTGCATAATTGAACCATTGGGGACCACTCTTGATCAATAACCCTGCCAAACTTTTATTAGTAATAATTTTTAGTATTATTTAAAAATTGACAACTTCTGTATTTTTAGTCATTAAGAGAATAAGTAATGCATCATACATCAAATCGTTAATCAAAAGCATATATAACGAATTACCTGTATGGATATGGTCGATCAAAATTAGTTCAAATGAAGATGGATTATTAATTGTAATTAGTAATGTTCAACAGTTTGTAATTATTATTAGTTTGTAATTATTAGTTTCTAATATACTAAAAGCTTTTGGTCAGCTGTATTAATATCAATAATGAACAACAATTACAAATTGGCAGAATTTATTATGTACTTATGTTCAATTTTGAACAATAGTTTAAAATAAAAATAATTGGAGTGATCTGGCGCTCAATAATAATTGGATACCGTTGTATCAATGTGGTATGGTACCCAGGGATGATTCGGCTGGACAGTGGTGTAATAACCAAGTAGGACTAAGATCCAACATTTCCAAGAGTACTTTTCCATACTCCATTCCCCAATCTTACAATATTCAAATATTATTATTATTGTAGGAAATTATCTTTAAAACCAATTTGTTTGTTTTCTAACGTCTACACGTATAAGGATTTCACCTTGTAGTTCTGTTCTATGAGCGGAAATTGTGGCTCATTTATTATTTGGCACCCATTTTAGTAATGGGCGAGCTACATTAACCTCTTGATTCTACAATAGGAGTCCTAAATTGTGGCTAACTCAAGTGTTTTTAAAGTAGGGATCTTTAACGAGTACCTGATGTCAAAACAGGCTTGAGACCGATGGCTTAACGTCCTCTCTGAGGGACGACGTGCTCAGATTTATTCATTTCCCGCGTAAATAAATCGAGATCCATGTGGGGATCGAACCCCAGACTTACCAGTTCAGAGGCGAGTACGTTAACCACTGAGCTAACCTGGCTCCCTCTTCAGAAATAGTAAAACATTTTCTTAAAATATTCTATATCATAAAGTTATAATTCTATATCAATTTGTTTCTTGAATTACTGACCATACCTGATGATATTAAAAAAACAGGTTTTAGATATGTCAAAAAAATCATTAACTAAATATCTATGTATTTTTCCAAAATTAAAAAATTCCTCAAACCATATATTTTTGTTTGCTTTGTTTTTGAAACACCATTTCATTCATGGTAAAGGATTAGTTTCTCTCTAACTAATTTTAAAAGTAAGTTTCGGTCAATTGTTTCAATAAAGATAAGAATGTTGTACAAACTGAAGCATTATTGCACTTTGTAGTCATGTGCAAAAGGTAACTGTACTCATTCGCAATAAGTAAAACAAAAAATAATATACATACTCACCTAAAAATGAACTGTTTTACATTTTTTGTGATTTAAATACTATGAATATATGCAAGGGCTGGCATACGTTCAAAGGGAAGGGCAATTCAGATTCCTTGCCGTAATAAGATTACAGAGGGATATGAGAGAGATATCTCCTATATTAACATTATGAGAGGAAAAGCAGGCGTTATGGAGGTCACTTGAGCCCTAAAACCAACCCAATTACTCCAGCACAAACTTCCTGCGAATAATAAATGATAATGTATTCCTTTAGAGGTGAATTGAAAATTGTAAATTGAGGCAATTGTTGATAATTTCTAACTACTATTGCCTTAGAAATATAAAAGAAACGCTACAAAATGAAATCTACGAATTATTAAAGCAGTAATATCAACTAATTATAAATGAACTTAAGAAAATAGAGGAATAGTGTACTAATCATAAAGTCTTTCAAGAAACACGTTTCAAACTATTCGAGTATTTCATCAAGATAGATAAGTTGTTAAGGATAACCATATCTAGGTCTTATTCCTCTCTTAAAAGAGAAATATATTTTATACATTGCAGTAGAAATATAGATGACTCTTTCCCAATCATAAATAACGTAAATTATGATAAAATAATAGATTTAAATAAATATCACAATTTATTAAATAATAAAATCAAATTTATAAACGAAATAGAAATAAATATACATTAAACTTAATGACATAACAAAGAAAGAGTTAGAAATAATCTAAGGTTTAATGTACATAGGAAACCAACTACGAGCGATAACTTCCATCCAGCCATCACAGAAAAAAAACCAGAGTTTCATTATATGATTATGAGCTAAAAAAATACCTATGAATAATAATAACTTTAAAAGAACTTAATACAACAAAAACAACAGCTATAAACAATGGATAAACGATTAGTGAAAAAAATCACACAGAAGAAAAAGAAACAAAAAGGGTAAAAACAAAATCTCTGAAAATAATAAATACATATCTATAACATTGATGAGAGAAGTTAACCAAAAAAAATTGCTAAATTACTAAATCAATGAAATTAAGAAGTTGGTTTCAAAAATAACAATTGAAACTAAACTAAAATATAAGGCTTTTGTAAATATTTATATACAGGACAAACAAGAAGTGTTATAAAAACAACTTGACAAATTCAACAAAGTAACCTATGCTAACCTCTGGGCTGGTAGGTCCAGGGTTCGATCCCCACCTGGCCCTCGAATTATTAATGCGGAAGCTGAATAAATCTGACTACATCGTTCCTCGGAGAGGACGTTAAGCCGTCGGTACCGAGCCCTTTACGGTATCTCGATACGATATCGGTACATTACCGATGTCTACATACGATCCCTACTCGAAATATACTTGAATTAGGAAAAATTTAGGACTCCCAATATAGAATCTGTAGAATCACCGATCAAACAAAAAGCCGATAAACGGCTGACGTTGCTGAGCATTTAAATAAACATGGACATAAACCCGGGCAGTATCGATAATCCAATGGCTTTATTAAAAACAGTACAGAAAGAACGAAGACTAAAATATAGTTTAGGTACTTGAAATATATAAACAAAGAAACACAGATACTTAATAAATGAACTAATTAATCACCAATCTGATATATTACTAAAACCAATAATAAAAAAGAAAATCAGACTGGACGCACTTAATGATTTATATTATAGGAAAAATTTAATTAGATAAAGTACGAGTATAAATAAAAAAAATTAATAGCAATAAAAAAAGAATGTTAGAAATAGGAAATTTAGGGGCATATTGGCAGCACTTGCCTTAGTGGTAGCACTAACCACAACTCTCTGATTAGATTTACTTGAAAACACATTGTATGGGAACCGGTTCGACGATCAACTCCTGCACACTAGGTAAGACAAATTCATCAAATATATGCATTTTTAATTTATTACCGAAATGGACCGTAACAAATAACCCACAAAATAGGAAATTAATGGCAGACACAGCAGACAAACACCATAATTCATTAAATCTTTAAGTCTAAATTATTTTTTTTTATCTTAGTATTCAATCTATTACAAGTTATGAACTAATCACATACCTGTTATATCCCTCCCTTTTTTTTATTAATAAAAAATCTGACGTGGTCTACACTGATTTTTACTGCATATAAAGCCATGAACAGAAATGATGAACAAGCACTGCTTAATTTAATGTAACAGTTGGTTGATTCAATAAACTTATTTGTTTTAATTTGGTTGCTATATAAATAAAATCAATTATCTTGAAAAAATAATTGGGATAATTGTAACATGAATTTAAATATTATGGAATAGAAAATATTTTTTTTTAAAATAGTAAAATCACACAAGATTTAATTTACATTTATAAAAATGGTGTGACTGTCTGACTGTATGTGAACTAATCGCACCTTTACAAATGACATCTAATATGATTAGAAATGGCTAATATTTGTGAAAATTTTTCTACTTAAGTTTTGGTCTGAAAAAATTTCGGGTTTTTACGACTTCTCTATCACTTGAACTTGGGTTTTACCATATGCCTGTATGCTACTAATGGGCCAAACCTTTCAGAGTTCACTTGTGAGTGACTTTTTAGATCATCTCTCGATCGAAATCTGTACAAGTTATAATTGATAAAATATATGAAAAAGTGAAAATAAAATACAGTAGAACCTCGTAGTACGAGTGCCTCCTTGTATGAGTACTTCACTTTACATAATGAAATGAATCTTACGTAATTCTTTAGAATTTTTGTCTCGTACGACGAGTAGAAATTCCTAGTACAAGCGACCCTACTCCTTCTCACACCCCTAAATCGTCTCCGTTTTAAGTTTAGTGGACTAATACTAAAACATTACTATTTATTGCATACATTTATTGCTCAAGTAATATTATTCTTATTTCATATACGGTATTATTTCTTCCTGGAATTGCACCTTTTCCGTTTAATTTTTTTTCACATTAATTTAAATGCGAAAAATTACTTCGTAATACTAGTAAATCGCAATACGATCTCGTACTGGGAACGAATTAAACTCGTACTGTATTCAGATTAATATTATTAGAAACAAAAATTTCAGATAAAATCAGAAAACACATAACGAATTACAAATTTCATTCTGTTCAACCTTGGTTGTAAAACTAAACATTTTTTTATCAATATGATGTAATATTTAGAAGTATAACATTGGCAATTGTAATTTGTTTTATTTTAACATTCACATGTCAGTGATTCAGGGGTCCCCTTAGTAAGTAAATACAGTAGAAGTACATTAGTCCGGCATCCAACAGTCCGGAATGCCCGATAATCCGGCATCGTTTCGGGAAATTGTAAAAATTTTGGTTTTCTCCAAAAGTGTGTCTTTAAAGCAAATAAAAACGCTCGAGAGCTATTCAGAAGTTTCGGGGTAGTTCGGGATCGTTCGGAAGCGCTCGGTATTGTTCAGAATACCGAACTCCAGGACTCCAAAAATGCTGGAGAAAACTTTGGCCAGCTGTAAACTCTGCATCTGACCTAACCCTACAGACTGATGAGGAAGAAAACCATCAAGACACTCTGACCAAAGTTTTGGATGTCGTTAGAAGTGCTGACAATCCCTTGAAAAACCTGCCTAAAGATGAGGTAGAGGAGTGGCTTCTAATCAACGAGAATGAACCTGTTGAACAAGAGGACATTATCAACATTGTAGTAAACCCTAAGCCTACTCAAAACCTTGAATAAAGTGACTCAGATGCCGAAACGGAAGAAAAAGAAAAAATCAGCAGGGCAGAAGCTGCAGAATCACTAAATAAGTTTATCTCTTTTGCTGAGGCTAGTACTAGCTACAGTGCTTCAGAAATTATTGATTTATATGTTATTAGAAATTTTATACTAAACGCCAAAAATCAAGAAAACAAAAAGACGTTCGTGACTTTTTTAAATCTAATGAAATACGTTTTAAAGTACGTGTACATACATTATGTGAAATGTAAAATAAACTTTGTTGTATGTATGTGCATATTGTATTTGTAGTTTAATTATTAACTTAATTGTTCTTATAATTACCGCCCGATAGACCGGAATTTTCGGTAGTCCGGCACCGAGCCGGTCCCGAACCTGCCGGATTATCAGACTTCTACTGTAATTATATTAATTTTTTTTTTATGTTTTGAGGTCTGATAATGTTTTATTATTTTGCTTTTTATCCCTTGCTAGTATAATGAGGACCTGTTAGTTAATTATTTCCAACTCCTTCACGCTTATAGGCTTCCATCTAAACTAGAGGCCAAAGTTTGTAACTTTCTTCATCTGGCATCTATTTCATTAGCTATATGAGAGAAGTCATATTAACAATTTAATAAAAAATTTTAAAAATTATTCTTTTCTGTTTTCTCGTTTATAAAAAAAAATTAAAATTATTTTAAATGTAAATAAAACGCAAAATCTAAATTAATAGATAACCATTTATATATTATCATGATAAGTATTTCAGAATTTAATATTACATACTTTAATATTTGCGATTCTGACAGATTTCATTTAAGATGTCAATTTACTTATTATTACTGTTGATCCACTCAAAACTGTGGCGGATTACTATAACTAATGAGCTATAGTAGGCTGGCAACATAGACTGAAGGATAGTAATCAAATCACTAAGTGCAATCAACGAAATTAGGAATTCCATCTGTTCGAATTAGAGATGACATACAGTCTGAGCAATTAATTATACAGTCAATTAACTTTATTATTTGTGACAGATAGCAAAAACATTAACAATAATAAATATGTAATTATTTTATTTTATAATAAACTTTGTATAGTACATTCATTTCAAGATTTAAGATCAAATAATTTTTGTAATTAATATCTTAAAATATTAATTATTCTAAGTAATAATGAGTAATTTAGAATTATCATGCTCTTAAAAAAAATTTATTTTAAATAAAATGCATACTTCAAGTGATCTCTGAGATACTTGCGGCACTAAGGTGAACTTAGGTGAAGTGGCTACCGTAGAACTAAATAGTTGTTTTTTTTTTTGTGGCAACGTGCTCGCCTCTGGACTTGTAGATCAGGGGTTCCCAAAACCTAGTTTGCCTACCGGCTTTATCAAAGGGGGGGGGGGGGGATATCTACTCGTCCCTCGATTTATTTTTCAGGCAGGAGATGAAAAAATCTAAACACGTCGCTCGAAGAGCCTGGGCCATGTCAGATACTCGTTATCGACCCCCTAATCTAAATGCACTAGAGTTAGGAGAAATTTAGGGACTTTCAATTTAGACTTTTCATTCCGTGGTATCACAATGACCAATATTCGGTCTATGTGCGTTCTCTTCCAAATTTTATGACATTTTTATCATTGACAATCCGCATAAAGACAATAGCAACTGCAACATTTTAAGTTTCTAGAATGATCGTAATAAGAGGGGAAAAAAATTAGGTTTTTTTCTAGAAAGGTATGACACAGTATCTTTCCCACAATGCAATATTGCCAAGTTCTACACAAAGGACTAAATTAATTAAGATAATTTGATTAAGATCTACCAAACGGTACGATTTGTACAGTTAGCATGAAACATCATTAAAGGGTCCAGGTGACCTAAACTCGTGTAGGAAGTACATGCATCATCATTTCAAAATCATGAAATGATCGAAATTATTTGAAAATTTTTTTTTATGATCATGATAAAATCAAAATACCTGTTGATTTACAAGGTATTTTTCTCCTAGAATTAAATTTAAACAGATATTTGGGAGTCTCATAGGAATAAATACAAAATTTCCAAGAGACCAAACAATCTTTATTTGCTTATCGAATTCACCACATTATCTGGTTTCAGTAAAGATAAGGGTTATGCGCAACCTCAAGTATTCACTTCATTACAACATATAAAGCACGTATTATAATATATTCATAACAGCAAACTTATTACACGATTTCTTAAATATTTCCCATAAGCAGAAAGCAATTTCAACATTCCTTAAATATAACTGCTTTTAAAATCCACATTAAAAGTTTTAATAACCATTAAAAAGAATTTTCAATTGATAACTCACGGGAAACTTAACTTAAGTACTAATTTACGATCTCAACAAATAAGTATCACCACGGACTACCACTATACATTTTACTGTATATGTGTATAACGTAATTCAAGGACAAAGTCCATAAATAAAAATCAGTGTAGATCCTTTCGCACCATCGAAATGGCAAATAACATTCAATTTAAATATAAAGGGTTTCATTTTCTTATAAATTTTCATGGTCAAGTTGGCTGTTTAAAACAAGAAAAAATGGTTCATGAAAGAAATTGCACTTTTATGGAAATTTTTTAACCACTTTAATGGGACGTACTTCCTATGAAAGTGCTACCGATCAAATCTGTATCGTTAATTACACCTTGATGAGATCTTTGTGAACTACTTTTCAGATCGTCTCTAAGTATGAGTCAAAAAAAGTAATAAGCGATAAAATGTCTATAAATGGATATCAACATATTCAGATCAAACTAGTTTGAAACTTTAGAGAAAAAGTAACTATTACATTATATTACTATAATGTAACAGTTTTTCTCTTTCAAAAATATCATATTTCTACAAGTTCTCTCACTAACCTATTGTCAAAATTTCTATTGTATTTTCTTATTAGTAACTTTCTGCACTTTTCTGTGTGTTTGGTTTCTAAATGATTGTATTATTTCTTATATTTCCACTGCTTTGAAGGTCTATGAAAATGGTTTTCAATAAAAACTGGAACGTTGGCAATGAGAGTTTAATTTGAACCTGAAGAACTGGTCGAGTGCTCATAAACGTTTATTATATATATATTATGTAATGATTTCACATTAACACGTGAAATAACAATCAATGATCAAACCACAATAGAAATGGGAAAACTAAGATCTTTCAACCATAACAAGCGGTCTTCGTCAGAGTCAAAAACCCATTAAGTTGGGTTTTTGACTCTGACGAAGACCGCTTATTACGGTTGAAAGATCTTAATCTTGTTTTCCCATTCCATATTGTGGTTGATCATATATATATATATATATATATATATAGGACAAACCTTTGAAAACTCTCAGGGTCACTCTGGAAAATAGATGTGAAGGCCCGAAACCGGTCGAGTGGGAAGAAAAATTACGAAATCAGATGTACATTCTTCTTTAATCGCTACTAACAACCTTGTGTCGTATTGCTCAACAAATAATCGACTTGCCGGTAATTAAGAAAACCAAAGTTCATCCGTTAGAGGGCTTTCGTAGAAGAACGAGTTTTTTTGCATAGCAAGTTAACAAAAAAGATAGATTAGTAGAAAGTTACAGAAGTATTTATACTAGAGTGGATAGGGCAATGGGGGAATAGATGACATGGACAATATCCATGATCTGCAAAAAGAACACACTTTCAATCATCACTATCAAACAACAGCACCATTTGCAGAAAAATGACAACAGGTCATATATACTGAAAAGTATCTCGGCAGATTCTAACTAAGGGCTCTCCAGATTATGCAAAATGTCTAAACGAAGAGTCATTGTTACACATAATGCTCGAGTGCCCGTCTCGCAATATATTTATGACGCTCTTCAGGAAGTTATAAGATTTTTTTATGAGAAAATTCGTAAAAATAAAAAAAAAATCACTGGACTCAAGCATCAACAAAATACATTTCGGTGTCACTTAACCTGACATCTTACTGGATGGCTGCTACAAAAAAAAAAACAATGAAAAAGTCAAATTTCTATACATTGATTTTTACGGTTAAAAAATTTTAAGAATCACAAAAACAGCCATGCCTGCAGTTTTTGAATTGTTATTCAGAATAGTCTCCACTCCGATCAAAAGTAAATGAGAAAGAGGAGGCTTACTTAAACTATTTAATTTTCAGCAATAATGCGTAAAGAATTAAACTAAATTATTTTTTATATTTCCTTATAACTTCTGAGTATTCTAAACAAGATGAGCAATAAAATATTGCAAATTTTAATGTACAGAATAAATAACTATCTACATCAAATTCAACGAAAATTTTTTTTTGGGTACACAACCAAGGTTCAAGAATAGATTAGGTTCTTTAACGGAGGATCTACTGAATAATAATCGTTCCGTAACATGTTGCCAGATTAGCCATTCGTAACACTCTGAATGTAGTGCAGTATTTTTAAGCGGTGCATGCTAACTGTTGTTTCATTTCGGTTGGTAAATATTTTGTTTCCATATAATTGAATCTATAACTTATTCTTAGTCAATGGAATGATTACTTGCGACTTAATGTTTGTCCATCACTTCTATCTTTGGTATTCAAAAACTGGTAGACAATTATGAGTTCAGAAGGGAATAAACTAGTAAAACATAGAAAAAGGTACTTGGAGTGTCCTTGCGTTTTCCTTGTAAATGGTACATAATAACGTCCTTGTAACTAAGGAACCAACAAATGAACCACTTTATCGCCACTCAGCCTAACATGGTAGAATTCACCACATAAACAAAGTTTTACGTCTTCTTAACAGATATGAGCCATTCTTGAGGTTTATCCATTTGTTTTTTTAGGAATGTTGCTATCTTCATTCCTACCTTCTCATTAAAGATAGAAAAACCTCACGAAGGTTTGAACAATTACGTGTTCAAAACGAGTTTGTTTTATAATAAAACTTTGATAATCTTTTTATATAGTTCTCAATTACGAGTAAATGCCATATAGTAACTGAATACAAACTACAGAACATAATCATCACTTCAAAAGACATAGGATAAAAGCGTCGACACAAAGAATTCCCACAAATCAATTTCTTGAAGACCTACTTTCATGATTAAATCTTAAAAATAGATCGACTCACTTATGCTGACAAGTTAATACATTATGTATGAACATTAAAAGAAAATAACCTAAATCAGAGGTTCTTAAAATTATGTTTGGTCGGGCTATTTTTACTCAATTCTCAAATATTTAATATGCAAAAAATAAATGAATAAAATGGTACTGTTATGCTAAATTATGCATATAGTGCCCACTATTCGTTTCCAAATCCTTTGACATCGAGCTACCCTGAAAAGCGTAAGAACCTTTGTCCTTTGTTTTCATAACAAATTCTCTGCTTTTAGTGTCACGTGTTATATTATAACATTTTTGAATATATAGGCATTCCTCGTTTAATGGCGTACTCGTTTAACGACGGTATTTCTAACTGGCCCAGAGTCATTAGTACTGTATTAGTATTAGTACTGTTCAGTCCAGTCCTACCTTATGTAGCCTAGGTTGTTAAAATCTTGAAATTAATGAGTAAAATAATAAACAAGACTGAAATACAATCAATTGATTGATAATTGAAAAGAGAAAAAAAGAATATTTTTTGACGAGGCGCAGGCCTTTGACAGAATCTGGCATCAGGGTTTACGGTGGAAACTCAAGAAGCTTCTTCCTTTCACTTACTTCCTTATATTACAATCTTATCTATCAGATAGATTCTTCAGAGTAAGAGTAGGTTCAACCCTATCCCCAGTCTGTTGTGTGAGAGCAGTAGTTCCTCAAGGAAGTATACTCTCTTCAGTCCTTTACAATTTCTACACATCACACATACCCGAACACCCTTCCACGTTATTGGCAACGTTCGCTGACGATAGAGCAATACTATTGACTCATGATGACTGTAATACAGCTTCAGACCAGTTACAGCAACACCTACTTCTCATTTTCACCGCTAACGCATAAAAATTAACGAGAAGAAAATTAAAGGTTTCAAATAACTTTTACTCTTCGATCAAAACTATAGCCCCCTAGTATCCCTAAACAATGAGATCATAACTCCAGCAACCACTGTATGCTATCTTGGACTGCACTTTGACACACACCACATGACACGGAATCCACACACAAGACTGAAACGAACAGAGACCAACAGATTTTACAAACGCTTTATAAGACTCTTAGACAGAATATCAAAACTCACACTAACAGACAGACTCCACATATAGAATATAATCTTGAAGCCTTCTTGGGCTTATACTATAGAACTTTGGGGTTCTGCCAAACCTTCAAATATTCGTCCTACACAAGCCATCCAATCAAAAATACTTAGAAAACTTTCGCATCTCCAATTTTACGTCCCAAATATAATCATTCACCGAGATCTTAAAGTCCCCTTCGTTAGCAACTATGCAAAAGACCGCTACAAAAGATTCCACAGTAAACTCTCAACTCATACAAACCCACCTGCCCAAAATCTTTCCCAACTAGTAATCCCCACAAAACCCCCAAAGACGACAAAAACGGCAATTGCCACGGGACTTCATGTCATCATAAAGATTAAGTATAGTTACGGAGTGCCACCCATGGGTGTTCACCCGATTTCCGCTACAAAATCAAAAAGGCTAAAAGAGTAACCCTAGAAAAAAATTACTTCTAAAAACATGAAATTGTAGTCAAAGTATCAAAAAAAAAAGAGAGAGATAGAGAGAGTACGCTAGCTATGAGCTACTTGACTGATATATGTGTGCACATTCGTTTAACGATGATTTCGCTTAAGGACAGCGTAGTAGGTTCGAATTACCGTCGTTAAACGAGGAATACCTGTATATATAGTTTACTGGCAACAAGCACTTCAAATTACTTTAGAAATTTTTTTTTCCAGGGCTTCTTTGACTGTTGAGTTGCATGTATGACATTACATATATAGTAATGTTCTACATTCCATACAGTTTGGTAAATTATATAATCATTTAATGCTACAAGATAAACAATCCTGTACACATGATTCTTCAATATGTTCCTCCTAGAATAGTTGACACTTGACGTCGAAATATTGAAATGATTTTGTTGGGTCCATCTCTCCGGGATATTAATTAGTGCTTTACAATTAGATAGTTATACATATGTAATGATAAATATATCATTGTAAGCTATTACGAGTATTATTTTTCTACGTTTTATCATTTGAAAAGTAGCAGAGGATATTTCTTTATCCAGGTAATGGTAATTGAAATAAATATGAAATTCGTACTAGATTATTAATAGGGAGGTCCAAATGACTCTTAGCTCGGCGAGGTAAGGTAGCAGCTAAGTGGAGCTGCTGATGGGAGGAGCGCTTCTTAAGAGGTCTTCCCAAAGATGCAAACCAGGAAGCAGCAGCAGTAGCAATGGTTCTACTGGCACCTGCTAGGCGAAAATGCTCTGAGAAGGCTCTGCGCTGAATGGCCCTTCCAGGGCCTGGGGGAGGCATGTCGCCTAGTCACGTGGATCAAGTCGAGTCACAGTCGCGCACACGCAACATACCATTACAGCATAGGACACCGCATCACTGACTACCGACTCCCGCCTCACCCCCCACCACCTCCACCTCATTGCCCCACCCCTAGCTACATCAAAACACGCCCTCATTACTTCAAAATAGGCGTTTCCCAAAATTTGTAAGTCTCACAACGTATCTATCAATCAAGAACTTTACATCGTACCTTTGATTTTAATATCTAAAAAATACTTATAAAATTAAATTTCATGAACTTAAAATTACAGTAAAACTTCTTTACTTTTATTGTCAAATTCACAAATCAACAAAAAATGATTTTTTGAAAATTTTTCAGAAACCGAGATAAAAGATGAAATAATTAATAATAGAAGTTCCATCTTTCCAGTGAAAAATCATTAACAATTTTTTAAAATATAAAATAAATAATGGGAAAGGTGTTGGTGAAAGGAAAATACACCCGTTAGCTTTAAGTCACTTTTGAATCAGCAACTACTAACTAATAGGATTGGCAGGGTAGAATCATAAATAACACAACTTTTCTTAAGGAAAGGATTGAGGAATTTATTTTCCAGTTTAAAATATTAAATATCGAAGACATTACTCAGGGCATAGACTAGACATACTCGATGTGTAAAAAACTTCTGAAAATCAATAACAGATTTCTAATATTAGAATATAATTTTCAATTATACTGAACAACCAATGCTGGTTTAACATGAAATACACAACCGTAAGAGGGAATTTGCATCTAAATTAGTGCATCATGTATTTAGAGTAGCAAAAGGTTTGGTAAATTTCATGACAATAAAAAAAATTACACTAGAAAATACTAACTTTTTTTGGTAACGTACAATCCTTTAAAATGTAAAGTAATATAATTAAAAAATCAGTTGGTATGTGATGCGACACTCACTGAAGGAATTTATTTGCTTATATATACACGAGTGACTATCGTCCCTAAATGATCTTATCATTTCCCTTACTACTTATTTGGCTTAAGACTTTTACGATTCTCGATCATTTCGACTCGTACAAATATATATATATATATATATATATAATTAAAAGAAACGGTCCAGCGGACTTTTTTTAAAATAAAATAAATTCAAAACGAAGGAAACACACAGAAAGACACACACATAACTCACATCGATATTTCGACCATCATCGTCATCAGGAGGTGCGAAGAGCGAAGAGTCCCGCAGGAAGACAGGACGGTACTCTGAGTACCGCCCTGTCTTCCTGCGGGACTCTTCGCTCTTCGCACCTCCTGATGACGACGATGGTCGAAATATCGATGTGAGTTATGTCTGTGTCTTTCTGTGTGTTTCCTTCGTTTTGAATTTATTTTATTATATATATATATATATATATATATATATATATATATATATATATATATATAATTGATCAAACCACAATATGAAATGGGAAAACAAAACTAATAGTCTTGTTTTCCCATTTCATATTGTGGTTTGATCATTGATTATTATTTCACGTGTTTATGTGAAATCATTATATATATATAGTTAGCTTCAGCTACTCAAAGGAACTACTTCTGCCCGATGACGACGAATGTCGAAATATCGTTGTGAGTCTTTTTTGAGTGTGTTTTTATCTGTTTTTCTCTTTCCTGTGTGAACTATATATATATATATATATATATATATTATATAAACTAGAATTTAAAAAGAACACATGGAAAGGAAATCACTGAACTCACTACTATATTTCGATGTCCTCGTCTTCAGGAAAAGAAGTGAATCGCTCCAAAGGCTGATAACGACTGACTTGGCGTTCGAACTGAAGCACTCAAACAGTGTGGCCAACTTTCGGAGGTAAGGTACACAGGGAAGATAAAGAGATACAAGCCAAATAAAAATTAAAAAATGAAAACATTTAACTAAAATGAAAATTAAAAGCTGATAACAACTAAAAAATAAGAAAAAAAAATCAACGATTGAGGTTAAGCCCAGGAGCCGATCTACCGCCCAGAAGACTAATAAGTGCTTCTTCTGAATATATTGTACTTCTGTGTATATATATATACTTAAAATAAACTGTGACACATAGAAACATAACAAAGACTCACTTTTCAATATTTCGACCGACATAGCGGTCATCCTCAGGAGAAGAAATGAATTAACGGAGGGACGAGAGTCAACTAAACACATGATCCAAACTGGACACAATACGAGTTCAAAATTCAAGAAGAGTATCACACAGAGTAAGTCACTTGCTGTTTCGTCTACAACGTGCTTGGTCTCCCTTTCTCTTTTCTCCTGAAGACGGATTACCCGAAAATTTGAGTCTGTAAGTGTGTCTCCTTACTCTGTGTGTTACTCTTCTTGAATTTTGAACCCGTATATATATATAGTTTCAGTGATTTCATTTCTGTATATTATTTTGAGAATTCTACTTTATATATATATACGATTTCAAAATCGAAGAAGACTAACACACTGATTAAAGAAACACATTTAGGCCGAACATGGTCCTTTGTGATAGCACACAATGAACATCCGTCATTGGTCGTTCAAACTTTGCTTAACTTAATTGTATTTAGAACAGGGATGTTTAACGAATATCTGACACGTCGTACAGACTGGGAAGCGAGGGCTTGACGTCCTGAGCTAGGGTGGCCCCTAAATGATATAAACAAACTAAAAATATAAAAAATAAACCACATATATCTAGTCCTTATAAAAGACTATCTGCGTTGTTTCAATCGTTATCAGCACGGTTATGGATGACAGGAAAGTTATAATATCTTACCTGACCACCTGTTTTCCTTGCCACCTGTCACGATACAGGTTTAGATTGCCCAGATCAATAAGTCCGAGTGAGATTTCAATAAAGTTGGCAGACGCAGAGAGGGAAAAGGAACTCACTCCTAAAGAGTTTCCTGCTAATACAGCGCAAATGCTCTTTCCCCACTAAACGAACCAATCACATGTTGATCTATCAAACCGGTTTTCTTTTTCTAGATTTTTCCTGTTTTGATTCCTTATTCAAAAACTCTTCAAAGACTTTGAGTCAACGAATCAACGTCTTCAGTAAGAATCAACGAAACATAAAGGAAATTATTAAAGAGATAATAATTGACCAAGTCTGATACATATATAGTTAAAAAATGTTGACGTTATCAATAGTTTGAAGCTATTTGTATGACACAATTCAAATGTCAATATCTGTCAAACAGTAGATTATAACCATTAGATCCTTCGTATTGTAAATTATGGGTTTACTGTTTGTATCTTTATCATGTGGTACTTTCAAATCCATCAAGTAGAAAAAATTATGAACGTAGAAAAACAAAAGCTACAAACATACAGAAATAGTGATGTAAATCTGAAGGTACCTAGACGGCGGGTAATTAAAGACCTATTGCGTTGTAACTCTGACTCAAACAATAATGGCTACAGTGGACACCGTTTACTGTAATCACGGATAATGTTATCAATCGGTTAATATTATCGGAATTCCTGATCCCCGCTCCAAACATACAATATCCATTACAAATATATCGCTTATTGTGATCAGAACATCGATTAATGGTTATCAATTTTTTTCCAAAGCTGGGGAATTTTTTCGTTGAATTCAGTTCCAGTGTAAATGCCCATCGAGAATTGTTGTTCTAACAATCCTTATGTTATCTCTGGTAAAGCAAGAGATAATATTTCCTTATTTAAATGCCTTCTTCAGTTTTCTGCCTAAATCACTCAGTTTCAGTTACTGCTAAGAGGCTACCAGTTGTGACAAGCGATCTGACGCATGGGACAAAGGTTACGTGATAATGACTTTTTTGTTTTCATATATTTTCTTACTCTTTCAAAATGAAGAAACGCAAAGATTTAAGCATCAAAGAAAAAGCTGCAATTTTAGAGGGCTATGATAAGCTGCCTAAGATAGAGCAACGTGAGGTTGCAGCAAAACTACAAATATCCCAACTGCTTCTACGCAAAATTTTAAAATGCCGTGCACAAGCCTCGCGATGGTCATCAAAGGTATCCAACATTTGTTGTGCAAAAGAAGACAGCCTAGAAAAGATATTGAGGTCGAATTCGCTTTGAAAATGTGATTTACAAATGCCCGAGAAGGTGACTCTGAAGCAAGTTTCGGAAGAAACAATTCAAAACTGTTACATGAAAGATTAATGGAGGGTTTAAACTGTGACTGAAAAGTTAACGGAGGGTGAAATCTGCGATGTTATTACACAGACTGGGGAGAATAAAGTAGGCAGATGATGATCAACCCTCAGTGTTCATTCCAGTTAATAAGGAAATGTGGGAAAGGAAGCTTTTCGAATGTTACAGCTTAGAGTGCATAATAGTTCTTCTGAATTTGAACTTCATTATGAGTACGAGCACTATATAAATGGTTTGCTGCGAAAAGACGTGAAGCAGACAAAAGTAGGACGATTTCCTAAATAAATAACTCTTTTTATTGCATATAGCTTAAATATAAAAACTATAATTTACACTTTTACTATTTATTATATATTTAATTTACTTGAGTTATTTTCTGCTACACCTGCAGATTTAATCTCATAAATGGTAAAAGGGCAATTTCTATTTCTTCGGTTAATGTTATCAATCGGCTATTGTTACCACTTTTGGTGTTTACAAAAGTAATTAGATTAAGCGGCGTCCACTGCACTTCATTTACTAGTGCATGCATTACAACTGCACATGCTAAGACATAAACAAAACTAGATGTTATGCAGTTTTACATACATTTGAAGGTGACTCTGTAACCATATAGTACAGATATCATAAAAAAAAAATTAAATACCACCATAAACTCTTATATTTACAATACTTTAAGGCAGGATTGTCTAATACATTGCTACCTGTGGGAGAGAAACACTATGGAATAAGGGGGTTACTTGGGGTGGTAATGGAGTGATTAAGAGCCTCTAAAAGACTCTAACACTCAACTCCGACTTTCGACCTTTACGAGGCTACCCTGTTAACCTGCTATAGGAAGTGACAAACGAAAGAGGAGGAGAAGGTGATCAGGGGCTAGGCCTGACCCACCTTCGTTTCACATCCTTCCTAATCCCCAAATCCCCTCCTTTTATCCCAGCATCAATCTAAGGTGTTATGCGATCCGTGCCGAAGGATGGATGATACAGGGGTTACTGTATTATGAACGGAGCCTCAAGGGTACCAGGCGACCCCCGTGAGTAAATAGCCTTACTCCGGTATGCAGTGCTCTGCCGGAGCGGACAAAATACCACTGATAGAGCTTCAAGGATTTTCCCCTGTAAAGAGATGGAAGTCCGGACACCATCCTCCGGAAGTGCAGAGGGTCCAAAAGCGCTAACTAATGGGAACCTCCCACAAGTGAACCTCAGGACCCGAAGAAGACCATCCCGAAGAAGGAGAAAGGAAGTTACTTTCTTCTAAAACGTAGAAAGCCTGAATAGGCATTATCAATGATGGTTTTTGCATATTCTGCAAAAAAAAAAAGAGGAAGAAACACCGTTGCACCTGCTGAGTGACTGTAAGGCAACTTTACTGCACAGAGGTAGGTGCTTCGGGACACTCAACAAAACCATAGAAAAACTTGTACAGCTGGAACCAACAAAAGTGCTGAGCTTCTTGAAGGCGTTGAAGCTAACTGCTGGTGTACTGTAGTACAGAACAGGGTAAGTACAATAGTTTTTTTTTAAGACGCAGTACTATGTCACCCTCAAATTAAAAAAAAGGGTGGGGGTTACTTAACGCACTGCCCTGTTCCACAATCAGACATTACAATTATTTGAAATCATTAATAGCAATGTTTCCTCTATAAAAACCTTATATTACAACAATAGTACGAAGGATAGTAAGCAAATATACTAAATACCTACATTTTTCGAAAAGAAATCGAAATTACGGTTTTATTACAGTGCCCTGTAATTGACCGTCTGTGTGATCACATGATTAATTGTGTTTGCAGCAAGGATGGATACTACTCATTATAATTCCATTCATTGAAGCTGAGATGAGAATCAGCTTGGTTCTGACATTTTTTCACTGTCTCACAGGTTTCGGGGTCTGCCAGGAAAATGTTTCTGGTACTAAACTTGTAAAGGATTAGCAATAATAAAAAAGATCTATTCAAAGTTTTGAAAAATGAAAGGTTAGATGACGGGCAATGGCTCACGGGTCCATCACTCATGTCGGGTAGATCCTATGATTCTTACATCCTCGCCGTGCCTCTGGGGGGTCAGGAAAGAGCTAACTTAATCAGGAGTCCCGGCTAGAAGCAACAAGTTACAGGTACTGGTCGACTAAGGTGGTCTGATCGACTAAGGAGCCTTGCTCCGCTAGGCAGAAAACAGCAAGAGTAGCGGGATATACACCTATGGTTGAGATGGTAGGGGTGACAACCGAGCTCCTATGAGTTCAACAGTAGCCCTAAAGCTGCAAGACGAGTAGGTTTCTCCCTATTATTAGAAGTCTCAGAAATTCATTACCGATATGTCCGCAATAACACATCTGTGTTATTTCTATTCAAACACTAAAGGCTGTAGCATTCGATAAATCATATTGAAATTTGACACATAATATAAAATAAGTTCTTAGTGAAAAGAAGAATTGTATCGTTTTTGCGAAATAACAAACCATGGAAAAGGTACTTAATGTCAATCAAGAAACAAGTAAAATGCCTAAAACTTCAGAGAAACAATGCAACGATAAATCTCATCTAAATGTACATCCATCCCCTCTGAATCTAAAATCTTAAACTTGCAATGAAAGAAAACATCACACACTGCATGCATTTGACACTGGAGCTAAAAATATGTCATAATGACAAATACTTACACATCTTAAGTCGAATGAAACTTAAAACCAAAACATTTTATTATCACCTTGAACATTCAACTACATCAATAAAACACCAAATAAGTTTTACATCTGAAAAACAAATGTTAAGAACCAAATGGTCAAAATGAAAGTAAGCATACTACTAGAAAAATTGACGATAAAGCTACCAACATTTTTCATATGCTTTCTTCAAAAAAAGTTGTAAATAAAATTTTTGTTAATTATAACATCGTGGGTGATATGTATTGTGCATTTTAGTAAATAAAAACAATATTAACTTATCTATATATTTAAGGAAAACCACATTTAACCTCTTTTCAACTCATAAAAAAGTATTTACTAAACTTCATATCTTACTAAAACCTGCAATAATGACAATAATTATAAAAATAAAAGACTAACAACCTATAGTGAAAAACTCAAAACCAGTAATTTTAGAAAAGAACCTCTGAATTTCTTAAAAATCTCAATAATTTTGTATTGTTTTCAAGTTTAAAAATAAAAAAATTGTATACTTAGTTTTTTTAGTATTTACAAAAAATAAATTTACTTCTTTTTTTCCCATTGGATAGCACCAACATTAGTACATTTTATGAACTGATATACTTCCAATATTTCATCCTTAAAGGTTAGACCACTAGGACTCCAAAGAAATGTTAATAAAGGAAAGAACAAGAACTGAAAAATGATAAAAGAAATACTGGAAAAAAATAATTTATTCATTTTAAATATTAGTGGAATTAAATATAATAACAGTAAAAATATTCAGTACCAAGAATAAGTAAACTCTATGTCATACCAAAATATAGAAAACCAATGATGAATTAAGAAACCAATAATCTGTATTCGAAGGAAATAAAGAAATTAGCATAACTATAGCAAATTAAACTTATTTCCGAAAGACCTCCCAGAATAAAATTCTAGCTCCAATAAAAAGAGGACTCAAATATGTGTAAACACGTATACTGAGGTATAAAACCTAAGCAAAATTTACTTTTTTTTTAATTATATCTGTTAGATATATATGTCCTAAATATAAGTATATATATCGTATACAATATATATCCTATAGAATTACAATATTTATAGGTCAACTAGTAGTGATCAGCCTGGGTCAGTTTAGAAACTTAGTTAAATTACTAAGTTTAGAAACTTAGTTAATATACTATTAAATATTTATATTCATCAATCAAGAGATAAAAAAGGCATGTCTCTTTGCATAAGAAATACAATACATCAAACGAAGTTAGAAATAAATAAGCCAAGAGCTCATTAAAAAAACAACTTCTCCGTCTTCCTTCAGCAAAAGCAGATCAATTTTTTCTTTTTACAAGATAGATCAATCACCGTAGAAGTTTACAATTAATTTAATTATGTATATAGTCAATAAAGAATAAATCAATGATATTAAAAATACTGAATTTATTTTGAAGTAAAAATTGAAGAGTCCTTGAAGTTATTTCACTTATTAAAATATAATAATCATAAGAGCAAGGGTAGCAATAATTAAAGGTTTATTTTCAAGCCTTAAGGCCTGTTAAATTTTAAAAAATATGTTTATATCACATTTTGCTTTAACAGTAGAAGTACAGCTGAAACTTCAATGAAGTCTTTATCAATGACAAAAGAAACTCACTATTTCCTTCGAAACAAAGCCAAATTTATTTACTTCCTACTTCATTAACATTTATGGATCAATCTTAAATATTTGAAATACAATTTGTATTTAAATGTATTGAAGAATCCTTTGTACATAAAAACTACTATTTTCAAGGTATTATTTATGAAACAGAATAACTGTACCCGTGTAAGGTACAAAGATCCGAAAGAATATATAACCTCAAGAAAAAAATCAACATAATAATTAAGATTAGGGCATATTGTCAATCACATCTGATAGTGTATCAAATTTCTATATCTTTGAATATCGTTTCTTTTAACAAAATAAGATTGAACATTACTTCTATATAAATAAGGAAATTTAAGAAACAAATGTCACTTACTTGTATTTCAAGCAGCAGCTCTGTTTTTCTTCTGCGAATATCAATGAGCATTTTTTGTTGCTCCACAGTGAGATCTGGAAACATGTACATTGTCATATTGACAAGAATAGGTAATAACTTCACAATCCTGAAGTTCTAAGCACTATAATCATAAGTGAATACGATAGCATATTACAAGCAGGACAAATTGAGATGGAAAGTTTTTAGAAAGTGATTTCTCTCCTCATTAAGTTAGGCCTACTTGACAACCAATCCAAGATATCTAACTACAAGAACTGAAGAGAAGTAAACCAAATTAATGTTTTTTACAAGTTTAATACTGACTGAAAAAAATTAAAACAAAATTTGTACGCCAAATCAAATTCAAAGTCAACTTACCATTAATATTAATTGAGTCAGACACGAATAAGTTACTCATCCTGAACTTTTCGAGAAATCATAATACACTCTAACGACAAAAACTGAAATTTAAAATAATTTTTGGAAACAAAAATAATATATCAATCAAAATGTAAACAGCCATTTTGGAGAAACAAATGATACAATGTAACCAACCAAACTATGAATTACACCAATGTGTATAATGTCAATAATGTATTTCTTCATATGCTATCACATATTCAAATTTAATTAAATATTACGGTCTCAAACGTGCAGAACAAATACAAACAAAAGTGATTGAGTTAAGTTTTTAAATATTACTTCTCTGATTACATGGCTGCCTGGGATCATGGCAGGAAATTTGAAAGGTAATATCTTGTTTATTTAAACAAAATTTCAATTGAGCAGAAGAGTAATTTTGTTGCGATGTTATTATTGCATAGTGCAATGAATATACTTCATTTTGAAGTAGTAATGAATCATATTTATAGTTTGACAAATTAGTTCGTTTGAAATTTATTATGTTTAAATAAAATAATGTTGAACAAAAATTATGATATGTGGGATAGTTGTGAGCTGTTACGTATGTATATGTGAACTATACATTTATTTTAGAAAAATTGTATATGGGTACTGTTATAATTATGAAGTCACTCGTAAAGTTCAGTTTAGGCTCTTTCTAAGGTTAGCAGTCATACAGTTGAGTTTTAAGATATATGATAAACTAATAGTGATTGATACAAGGATAATGATCTATTGCGAGACTTTTAATGGAGTGATTAGGTAATGGGAACTGAAAAAAGGAGATATGACCTTATTAGAGGTGTTATCTTAGGATTACACAACTGCAAAATGTTTATCTTTCCCCAATAACAAATGTACAAAATATTAAACATGTATATAATGTAGACCACATCTTAGTGGCATTCCCTTCTATACTTAAGTGAAGCCGTCATTTTTTTATTTATTCAAAATTCTAATAATTTGTTAGCATTATTCATAGCGTACTTCGAAACTATTAAAAATCTATATTACATTAAAAAATAATGAAAATTAGTGAGGTTAAGTAGTTTTTTTTCTGTGAAGTATGCATTATTATATTTTGTGTACGTTATAATGAAAATAGAAGTAATATTAAAGTGTTCATTTAGGTTATAGAAAATTAGAGCCTTATCCATGATATTTATTTACTTTTATTTGGTATAAAACTTAACTAAGTAATTATTAATAAGTGTAATTGGCCAAAATAATATTATATTTTAAAATAGCATACAAATTTTCATCTACTGGAATATACAATTAGTAAGCTGTTCTGAAACGTGTTCTAATTTTATTGTGTCTTTTAATAGTTGCGACACGGGCAGTCTTATAAAGTGGGGCACACTGAGACAAAGGAAAAATAATTATGAGTAAGCCACATGTAACCTGACTTATTATACTGTTACTTCTCCCCCGTCATCTTACTTAGGTACAACAGATTCTTCCCTAATTATTTTGGGGATCTAGGGAAAGTACATGAACAAAATAATCAAAATATAAATTAATGTACGATAAGATTTCTTAGGGAGCCTGTTCGTTTCCTTTGTCATTATGATATTTCATAAGTCTCCTTAGTTGGATTGATGAACATCTAATCAGTCACTGGTTCCAGACTGGAGACCTAGGTACTTGTGAAACTGCAGATTAGTTATATTAAACACCACCATCTTAGTTTGAGAGAATTGGTGTTGGGACTATAGATAGCAAGAGTTGAACAGTACTGATTTATGTCTCTCTGCAAGGTACGACAAGGCTCCTCCAATAGAACTAAGTATTGGCTAATGCTTAATCGGCGTGTAACAGGTCGAAACTGCCATATTTCTGAATTGTTCTAGGTACATCCAGACCTGTAGCCTCCCTTCGCTTTCAGTAAGCATACTTGAAATCTAAGTTGCGTTATCTAAGACTAAGATATGCATCTAAGTCTTTTCCAAGGTACAACTCCGCTGACGAAACCCCCGACATATCTGATTGGCACAGTGCTACGAGTATAAATGAATCTATTCAAGCTGTTGAGAACACGAACGCCATAATTTTTTTTTACATCAAGTCTTTTTTACATCTTATAGAATTCACATTCTGATACTTTCACTGAGAAAAAATGGCATATTCTGAAGTTATTTTATTCAAATCTTGAAAAAAATAAGAATTTTTTATAATATAGATTAAAAAAAGGGGTAAACAACGAGTTCTTATAAAAAATTCAGTTTATAATTAAATTACACAATTCAGACACTTGTATTGGTCCTTAGGTTATGTATATAAAGAACACTATTATAGTTAAATATTGACAATTTAAAAGAAATCGTATCTACTGGCTGAAAAACGAAGCTGCCTAAAGAGATGATGAAAATGGAGCTCTAGCAGAGAGGACTAGAGGTTTGATGGAGTTATAGAGAAAGTATATGTAAGGGGAGAAGAAAGGACTGTGTTTTGGGGAAGCATTATGCTTGTAATTGCCGTACTAAACTATAATCCCCTAATATAAGCTATATTGAGGTGTAAGAAAGATACATTTATGTTAACATATTTAGAAATTTGAGATAAAGGGGAATTTGTTCATTCAAACACTGATAGGAATTGAAGTCCCTGGATTTGTTCATTTCAAAAGATGTCAAAAAAAAAACTGACATTTCATGAAAATGTTATAAAATGTCTGAATGAACAAATACCGGTTTGTCCCAAATCCCTAAACATGTTAATAGGAATATGTCTTCTTTCACCTCAATATAGCTTGTATTTCTAGTTAAGTACCATAATGGTAAGCATTTTGCATCCCCCAATACTTTCTCCTACCCTTATACATGCTTTCTCTATAACTATCAAACCTCTAGTCCTGTATTGGTAGGGCTCCACTTCTCATTTCCTTTAAGTTTTTCAGCCTGTAGATAAAATTTATTTCTTTTAAATTGTCAATATCTATCTCTAATAGTTTTGATTTTACATATAACCTAAGAAACACGTAATTTAATTATAAACTGAATTTGTATAAAAACTTATTATTTACCACTCTTCTTTTTTTTTCTTCCTTCATGAATAAATATCACACATTTAATCATGGCACAACTCATAATGGAAAAATTTGTATTATTATTTGTTAAATATTTTCTTTTAATTCACCATATAATTGTTCTTTGATTCGTTTATTTGGCCCAATAAAAGTAACCAATGCTATTGAAATGCCCAGACCTAATGGAGGTATAATCCTTATCCTCCTTGAATGAATTTGTCGCTTCATTAAGGTCTGAATTTTCAAATTTTTCAATATAAGAATAGACTCATCCTGCTAGGATTTATAAACTTTAATCTATTTGACTGAATAATTTGAGTTCCTTAAATTTGCCTTGGTAGACCCTGTTCGTTATGGTCTTGGCATAGGTAATGCTTAGAACACTACTCGACGCCACTCATTCTGTTCCTTAATATAGTTACTTCATGGAAATCTTATAAAACAGGGTAGTCTGAGTCAAAGGGAACACAATGCAATCTGCCTTTTATAATTTTATTTAATATTTAACCACCTGCATCTCCTTTAGAAACAGGAAATTTCAAATTTGTTAAGAAAAAAAAATAGATTTTTCACATATCCTTACATGAAAGAATTTTTTGTTGCAACAAAAAACAAATTTCATTTAAATTTTTAATAAAATAACACTACAAAAAACTCTGAAAAAAATACATTTATAATTCAGCTTTTGTTTCAAAAATATTAATAATAATCTTGAATTCATACGAGGATATAATCAAGAAGTTGTCAGATTTATGATACACGATATTGTTGTAGAATTTGTTAAAATTGTGAAAAATAAATAAAACAATTTGAATTGAAAACGTCGATAAAAGTAATAGAAATAATCCGTTTTTTTTGTGTAAAATGTTTAAAAACTAATTTTATAAAAATATTGAGAATGTCTCGTGACACGTTTTTTCTTTGTTTTTCAAAAGTATTATTACTGTTGTGGTAATTACCAATGATATTACATGAACAACCTGAATGATGTACCAAAATAAGGGTGTATATTCATAACTGGTTCTGTACGGTTTCCAAGAATGAAATACAAATAAACATCTCCCATTTGGACATTTATATTATATCTAAATGGCACATTATATACCGAAAATATTTTATTAGTTTAATATTTTATTTACTTATAGTAAAATTAGTTTAGGCCACTTCAAATTTTTAAATGTTAATCTTTATGAATTTCCTTTATTCCTGCATTGATTTGTTTATAAAGTTTAACCAATTAACAAAATTAATTTAGTTAAATAAACTTTGTTTAGATGATTAAAAGAAATTCAGGTAGCAATGTCGGGCATATTAGTTATTTTATGAATATTCCTTTTATTACCTGTTAAAACTATTAGGTGAACGATTTTAATTAAGAGAAAATTAAAATCTATTGAGAAGCATGTAGATATGATAGTATAACGAGGGCAATAGCCTCTTCAAAGAGGGTTGACAGCTAGCGGATAGTTTTTTACTTTTTCTTACTGTACTCCTTTGTTTCCCCAAACATCCCTTTCTGGACATTAGTCCTTTCCTGAGCTTTCACCCTTTTAAAATACCACTATTCACTCCCACTCTTCTCAACTCCTCACGAGATGTTTTCTGCATCTAGTGTTCAGTTGAGTTTTTGACTCTGACGAAGACCGCTTGTTACGGTTGAAAGATCTTAGTCTTGTTTTCCCATTTCTTATTGTGGTTTGATCATTGTTATTTCACGTGTTTATGTGAAAGCTTTTTATCGATGAATACCATGTGCGATACCTACTCCTATTTCTGTCATCTTTTTCCTTGCTTCGTCCCTGTAGTGAAAAATTGTTTCTCTAGCTTGACAAAGGCCCATAAATTAAAACTAAAATTAAAATTTTTATTGAATCTTCTCTAATTAAATTTAATAGATCTAATATTATAAACATTAGTAACGGTCTCTTCAAACTTGATACTTTCGTCACGAGGGCAATAGCCTCTTCAAAGAGGGTTGACAGCTAGCGGATAGTTTTTTACTTTTTCTTACTGTACTCCTTTGTTTCCCCAAACATCCCTTTCTGGACATTAGTCCTTTCCTGCACTTTCACCTTTTTAAAATACCACTCTTCCCTCCCACTCTTCTCAACTCCTCACCAGATGTTTTCTGCATCTAGTGTTCAGTTGGGTTTTTGACTCTGACGAAGACCGCTTGTTACGGTTGAAAGATCTTAGTCTTGTTTTCCCATTTCTTATTGTGGTTTGATCATTGATATGATAGTATAAATTTAAGTGAGAGAGTATTGTATTTTGATTTAAAAATACTTTTTTTTCAGATGGGGTCTTGATTGACTATAGAACCGAGCGAATAATCTCATCCTTTTTCTGTTTTCTTTTTATTTCTTTTATTTAGCGACTATGTTTAGGTTAAGAAAGACTTTAGTTGTTGTATTTTCTGGAGCATTATTTCTGTTCTTTCTGTACTCGTTAGACATCATTCCTTCATATTGGTATATTTTCAAATACAAAGAAATAATTTGTTACAAAGATAATAGTGAAAGTGTTCTTGAAAATATATCAGATAATTTCGTCAGAAAGAATAAATCTATATTTTTTTTAGAAACTAGATGTCGAAATGAAATTATATTAACTGCAAGGGAAGCTTGTGCCGTTGAAAGTGCAGCTAGACATAACCCAGATTTAGATATCTATGTATTGTTTCCATCACCAATCAAAAAGCTTAATCCTTTGGATATATATATTGCACAGATTACTAGTTACCCAAATATTAAGTTGAGACATATTAAAATGAATTCTTTTTTTAATAAAACTCCAATGGAAAAAAGATGGGCGCGTGATATGGGAGGATTAAAGAGTAGTAATTGGCCTTTATCCCACGCCAGTGACATCCTCAGGTATACTCTTCTTTGGAAGTACGGAGGAGTCTATCTCGACATGGATATGATTCTTCAAAGGTGAATAAATCTAAATATATTATTATTCTTTTTAATGTTTTCACTCAGGAATCACAGAATACCGTTGCTTTTTATCTTACACAAAGTCCCTTAAAAAAAAATTTCTGGGATAATTTTACATTTTTTCTTTCATTATTCATGAATGTTTATAAATGAATTTATTTATCAATAAAATTCATTATAAACATGAATATATTTAATAAAATTAAAAATTAGAAAATACAGAAACTGTTGGAGCTTTTAAATGAGTGGTAAGAAAAGTTAATGAAAGTTACAAATATAAAGAAAATTAAAAAATCTGGAGTAGCCTACACTGAACTTTAGTATAATTAAGCAGAATATCAAACTAGTTGAAAATTATTTTGTTGGTTTTATTTTTAATGCGGCTATCGTGAGGGCATTGTATTACGCTTTCTAGTAAAGCGAGATCAAACTCTAAATAAGAGATTTAATGGTGTCATTCGTTTTTTTGTCCTTTATAAAAAAGTTAGTACAATTTTTGTTCCGCTTTATTGCCAATCGAATCACAGTCAACAAGAAGTTATGTACCTTCGAATTTTTCACTAAGTGTACTTAATAAACAAGCCAATTCTATTTGCATTGTAATTAGTAAAATGTAGTAGCCAAATTAAAATAAAGCAGCTAATAAATTTATTATTTATTATTTCATATAATGGGTCTACGTTCAGTAAAATTGAGTGTGGTATACTCAAGATTTTTTTTAGTATCGTTATGTTTTTTTTATTATTTTTGAGTATTTATACCTCACAGTTTCACGCAGTCTGGATAGGACTAACAACAGAGTCTTTTGTTTCAAAAATATTAATAATAATCTTGAATTCATACGAGGATATAATCAAGAAGTTGTCAGATTTATGATACACGATATTGTTGTAGAATTTGTTAAAATTGTGAAAAATAAATAAAACCAATTTGAATTGAAAACGTCGATAAAAGTAAAAGAAATAAATCCGTTTTTTTGTGTAAAATGTTTAAAAACTAATTTTATAAAAATATTGAGAATGTCTAATATTTTTATTAAAAAACGTAACACGTTTTTTTTGTCTCGTAACAGAGGTTTGTCGAACACATGTCCCTGTGGTAACCTTTCGTAAATGAAAATATAATTTGTTTATCAAACAGTGTTCTTATTTTAATATACTCCTTATGAGCAGCAATGATAATTAAAATGTAATAGTTGTCCTGTAACTCAAATATTGCCAGCTGCTATAAGGAAAGATTAACGTAATGGGAGGTAATTCTGTAATCACAAATTGCAAACTTACATATTTCAAGAACCAAAACAATTCAATGTATGTTCACCATAATTTTCACATATAATGGGGGACTATATCATGATATGCTATTGATGAGTTTAATTCACTTATAATAAAAATTGAGTCAAATTACTCCATTTTTTTTTTTAATTTGATTAAGTGTATTTAAAAATATATTACTCAGGAGCTTAAAAAACGAGTTGGATTTCGCTGGAGCTGAATCAAACAAGGATGTGGCAGCAGGAATACTATCCTTTCACTATGGTTCGGCCATGTCTGACATATGTTTGAAAGACATTACCTACCACTTCAAAGGAGATGAGTGGGGATACAATGGTCCCGGAGTGATTACCAGAGTTCTTAAGATGGCCTGCAACATATCTAGAGTCAGTGAACTTATTAATACATTTCAATTGTTTAAATATAATTGGTATTACTCTGTTGATCTAAAAATGATTTATTGTTTGATTCCTTTTTTAATAATTAAAATTAATTAATAATTTTTTACTTTTTTATTCTTATTTGTCCGGTTTAGACCGTTTCTATATTACATGTTTTATATATACATTTCGTAAGATATTTACTTTTGGTAAATTAAAAAATGTAGGAAAAGAGTGGGAGAGATTAATACTGATGGATGGATTGAAAAGGTTTAAAATACCCTATAAGAAATATAACTATTTTAAGTTTTTTTTTTTAGATTATTAGGGTAGGAAGGAGTTTTTTAACGCAACCCCTGTGATGAACTAGGGTTTATGTTATAAAATATACAATGTTATAACTACATAGATTTCTTTTTAGGTAAAAGACATTTTGGGAAAAGATTGCATGGGCTTCAAAGTCAAAAAACCTTCTGATTTTTACCCAGTCTTTTGGAAACGATGGGAAGATTATTTTTCTCAAGAAAACTCAAGTCTGGTAATGTCTCAAATTAATGAAAGTATTGGAGTACATGTTTGGAACAGTTTAAGTCACAACACACCTGCCTATAAAAACTCCAAACAACCATATGTTCTAATTGCCCAGAAACAATGCCCCAGAATTTATCAAAACATTCCATCAATACAATTTTAACCATTCATAAAACAGATATATTATTTTTACAAAAAAGACTTCATTTACTTTTTATATTTGTTTAAAAAGAAAAAAAGGGATTTTAGTAATAGAATTACTACGCAGATACTAGTGTGATATATGTAGGCTGTTATATTTTTCTTGATCTGGAAATTTTTTGTAATTTTTGTATTGTAAAATCATACACATGTAAAAATCATGGAACTTCTTTTTTATAAATTCCTATATATTGTAATTCTTATTTTGTTTAATTCAACTTTTCTTTAACGCACAATTTCTTTTTTGCTAAACGTTGATTTATACAAGAATTGTTTTAATTTTTTTTTTTTACATAAGAATATTATGTACTCAAAGCAGTTAATATGATAATTATTATTTCAATATTTGTAACTCATGAATGATATTTAAAATGTTTATGAAATATTTATATTGATAGTATAATCTCAAGTAATAGTTAAATAATGTAATGCGTAATATATAATTTTCTCTCAAATGGAACCCAGGTGAAGGGTAGAAATCACTGCTTGTTTGTGTATTCAAGCCATGAATCTCTTGTTTTGAAGTAATTAAACAGTTATCAATTTTTTACTGTAATATCCTGTTCAATTATTTCAAAACAAAGCAAGAGATTTATTAAATTAATTAATTTATGTGGCTGTCTTCTTTATTTTATATGAAATATATTATGTTTAATGTCGATTGTAAAAGAGCACTTGTATAAGTATTCAATCAAAACAATTTATTTTATATTAAAAAAAGTGCTTGAAAAATTAAACAGAAAAAATTCAACGGTTAATGTATAACTATATTGTATGTAAATATTTGTTTATTTAAAACAGTTATAAATCTAAAGTATTCAATCAGGGCCACATGTATTCTGGTTTCGTTTTTTTTTTCTCAAGGTTTGTTTTGTTTATATATACGTATTTATTATTATCTATACACTTTACTATTATATAAAAAGGAATATCTTCTTGTACGGTAACAGTATATCTGTCTGTACGTCTTAATTGTTACCTACTAATGAGCAGTATTAAATGGATAATTGGGCATATCTAATAGCTTCAATTAAATTACAGCTAGGAATCAGTATCGTTATGTCAGCTGATTTTTGTCAAAGTTTGCCTGTTATCCCAAGAGGAACTCGTGCTGATTCGATAAAAGCAAACCTTAAGTCATCTTAACTGTGGATGCATGTGAAAAAATTAAGCCTTTCTACTAACATGAGAACCCTATGACTCATGATACCCTATGAGATGAAACAGCTGATATATTTGCTCAATGACTTTTTCAACTAGGTGATGGAAGGGTGCTTAATGAAGATGGTACTACTAAAATGAGCCCACTCTCAAGAGTTGTAGCATCAGCTGAAGAATTAAAGAATGAAGTATTCTCAAACATAAAGCAAAACTGTCATAAACAAAAATGGATTTGAGAAAGATCTATCTTAGCACCAAACAATGTTACTGTTGGAAGCATCAACTCATAGCTACTTCAGCAATAGCCTGGCCCTGCAACTATTTACAAATCTCTAGAAGCAGTTCAATATCAAAACAGTATTGTAAACCACCGTGAAGAGTTTCTAAACATTTTCGAGCCACAAGGGGTGTCTCCACACGAACTGTCACTAAAAGTAGTAGCTCCCATCATGTTCCTTAGAAACCTGGATCCAGTTCGAAGTCACATTTGCAATGGGACAAGATTAGTGAGAAAGAAGCTCCTGCCACATGACAAAGAAGCAACTATACTCACTGGATGTGACATAGGAGAAGGTGCCTTCATACCAAGAATCTCCATATTCCTTCAGACATACCATTCCAATATTCAAAAGAGTACAATCCCCTATTCGCTTAAGTTTTGCCAAGTTAATAAGTCACAATGACATTGAAAGTAGTAGGACTTTGCTTGATGAAGAATCTTGCTTTTCACATCGACAACTTTATGTTGGTTGTTCTAGAGTTGAGAGTTGTAGAAAATCTGTTTTTTTTTTCGCCTCAGAAGGAAAAACAAAAAATATTATTTACAAAGAAGCTTTGATTTAAACGAAAAAATATTTGTTGTCTTTATAATAGTTTAGTATCTTATGATTAAAGTATAAACATGTATTATTTATCTAAGTTATAGGAAATTCTTATTTAAAAAACAACATATTTCACGACTAAATCATTCCTTTCTTATTCCCGAGTACAACCGGGTATTTTTTCTTTATTACATAGTTTATTTTATAGTTTACATAGGCGCAAAATGTGAGCAGACTATACTCTGGTTCTATTCCGATAGAATTAATGAAGCAGAGGCTTATTTACTTATTAAGGGATTTTCCGATTTATGATCACCCAAATATGCTTTAAAATTAGGGAAAAAATGGTTCAATTGGACTATAAAAAAAACTGAAATACATAGAATTTCGATAATTGGAAATTTCGATCGATATTCGAATAGTTCGCTGTCAGGAAGTCAGAGAAGATTTAGAAGGGATATAGTTAGACTAGTAGGTGATACTCAAGTATACATAAGATATTCTTATAATCTTCAAAATGTTCGAAACAATATAGATGAAAAGGTTAACTAATACTGAATATCAGTGGGACTCTGACAGTTATGTTTTTGATTTTCTTTTTTCTGTAGTTTAGAAATTGATTTTTAGTTCACATGTTTACCGGTAAAATCTTGTTATTGTTGAAAAAGTTAAAGAAACATTTGCTCACATAAAAGAAATTTTACGAAAAACCCAACTCATTTCGAATACTTGTTTGCTCAACTTCTCGGGTTGCATCTGCAATGATTATTACAATAATTGAGCAACGTGGGATAATCGTAAATATAAATTTGACCTGGGGAAGAAAATGATTTCGAAACGCTTTATTTTTCGTAAAAATTACAAACAGCTATACTGGAACATTACCGTTATATTCTACTGCCTCACTACAATACTATGTACCTGTTTAAAACTCCCTATAAAATATTTCTAGTCGAAATTCAAACAATTTTTTTTTTAAATGTTAAAAATACTGTTAAAAACCAAACTTATACTTAACGAAAACCAAACATGTATGAATTCTGTCATAAATTTGTCCAAAGACAGTCTTTGATCTCCTCGCTTCTATTATGAAACTAAAATTATTGAAATATTAAGTTTTATGAAATATGTAACAGTATTCAATAGAATTATAGTATTACAATTGAATTTCAAAAAGAACCTTAGACCACGATTTAAATTTTTATATAAATATAAAGGTATTAATTAAGTGAAAATTTCACTAAGTGAAATTTAGTGAGAATATAGAGATAGAAAATGTTTTGTCTATGTTAACTGATTTTGGTTATTATTATTATTACATATATCAGAATGGAAATCTGGCTTTACCAAAGAGGTAATATCTCAAGCCCTATTCTGATTAACCTATGATAAAAGAATATTGGTTGATAACATGAAATCTCAGTCAGAAGATCGTGAAAGCCGGGATCGCGGCTCTTTAAAGACTACACTTGGATCTAATCAAAAGCGATGTTTCTTTATTTACTAAAATATGAGCAGTGTTTAGAAAGAATTACTTAGGAATAATCAGCTTCCCGAGTTCCGACGACAATATTCAGACACGATAGTTCTATCTTACGTCCCAGAGAGTAATACTATTTTGTAATAATTTATAAATATTTTTGTTTAATTTATGATCTTGCCATATTAAGGAACAGGAATTTTTTTTTAAATATTGGGTGATATTTGTGAACAGCTATTTTTTAACTTTGTTGTTTAAGAAATTATCACTATTTTCCTTAAAACTTCAATTTATCTCATTAAATATTCTTTAATACTAATAATCATAAAAATATAATTTACTTCTTTAACTACTGTTACTTGTTACAATATTAGAAGACTATTTAGCGAAAAAATGGAGTTGAAAATTTGTAAAGAAGTAAAAAAAGAATTATAAATGCATAATCCGTTTTACTTCGTACATGTGCCGGCATACTCTGCTGGTCAACGTCCTCGTCCATCTTCTATATGAATTACCCTGTATCAATGTATCCGTGCTTACATAACCGAATTTTTTCCTTAATCGTACACTCAGCATTTAGTGACTGTTTTCATTAAATACATGCATATAGTTAGTACCACAGAGGTTAGTAAATAAGATATTATTATAAACCGTTATATCTCAAAGGCTGCATCATCAATGGAACTAAACTTATGTTCTAGAAGTCAAGGATATTAATCGTGCAGCCTTTGAGAAACCTGTCGGGCAACTCCACATGCGATAGACGAGGTGTGACGCTTTATAACAGGGGTGCTCACACTTTTTCAGTATGCGAGCTACTTATAAAATGACCAAGTCAAAATGATCTACCGACCCATAAAAGCGTATGTTATTTTAAAATTTATTGAACATTCTTACCTTGCATTATTGCATCAGCCAATATTGCAACAAAATAAGCTCTGAACATGTTTTTGTAATTACCATACAATAATAACTTTTTTTTTTTGGTTAAGGAGGTGAAATGCATTTACTCACATTGTGCTGGGCTCCCAATAATAATAACAATACATTGACAATTTATAATAATAATAATTAAAAATAAATAAATAAAAATAATAAAATAAAATAATAATACAGCTGTTTTTTGTAGCTTTTCATTGTGCTCAAAGACAGAAGCTTTCTAGGAGGATCAAAACACACACACACGCACGAGAGAGAGAGAATGGGCTGACTGTCACCCTGGAACTTTTTTTTTTTCAAAGTTGTATGCGATCTACCACTATTGGCCTCGCGATCGACTGGTAGATCGCGATCGACGTATTGAGCACCCCTGATTTATAATAATGTCTTTATTTTTTTTTTCATTAAAGCGTACATTTTTTCAATTATTCTCTATTTGTGTACATCTGTTGATTTTTTGTTATTTATAGTACCTAAACAAAACAAGTATAACAATACAATCAATAGCAAATTAATATAATTGAAAAACAAATAAGTAACGATACAGTTCTGTATGTGGGGAGAACTACATACTATCATATAGGCCAGCAGTCAGCCTGAATGTAATTTATTAAGTTCAGAATTTAATAATTTATAAAATATACAACCAACATCACATTTTCTTAGAAACATAAAGTCATAATTTAGTTCAGCAAGTATATGTACTAAGAGTAAATGAAATATAGTTAGTTTATTTATAACAACTATAAAATAATGGTTCAATTGATTCAAACTCCGTTCACGAAGCGACACCCCGTGTCCAATGAAGAATTCAGTCAGTTCATTGCTTGTCGAACGTTAACCTGTATCAGCTGCCCCGGACTTTGTTTAAAATTCTTTAAATCGACCGTCTGAAGACATTATTATGACTTCAATATCAGTATTTGTAAAATAATACATTACTACTACCAATATCGGCATTTTCAATTATTACAATGGATGTAGGAAAAATTTTTTAAAGCAATGAAAAAGTTAAATTTCTAACTGATCTTATTTGAATTTTATGGGGATGACAAAGATTCTCTAATGGGACGTGCAATCAATGATGGTCGGTGATTCAGGAAACACAATGGGTATATGAGCATAAATACTAGACGCATGAGGCTGTTACTCTTGAAGATGGAGGACTTCAGAAATCGGCTGAACTCCCTTACAACGAACAGCCTAATGTCTTTATCATTAATTTTATACTATTATGTGATAACAACCTTTAAAAACTACAATAAAAATGATTTCATATGAATGAGGTCGTTCTTCCTACTTTGATATATCGTGGTTGTATCATTCGTAACCGTTATTATATTTTAGCCCAAAACTACAAGAATGCCGGGCACCTCACATTAGTTATAAGACTATGTATTTAGGTTTAAAACCATGTTTTTGGAGCTGTGTTAACAAATTAATATTGTAACAAAAAAAAAAACTGTGTAAAATATACAAATGTATTATATGGTAAATAAAAGTATTTTCAAATTATGTTTTAATATTTATTTCAAAATATATAATTACACTGTACAAAATAAATAAATAAAATAAAAACAGCACCAGTCAATAGAAACAAGGTGGAACCTTTATTAAAATAATGGAATGACGAGGTGATAACACTATTTACATAAATAAATCAGTACAAAACAGTTTCAGTAATTTAAAAGTCAAGCTTATAAGAAAAGTTAAAATTTCAGTTAGAATAATGAGAATGCAATAAATGAGGAGACTGAATGGAATCCAGGTAAGTTGTAATTATTAAAATTATAGAAACTGGACATTTAGACATACATATCAAAATGAAAAGGTTAACGGTTATTCGAAGTTTATAAGTTTATCACACAAGCAAATGCATCATTGTAAATATCAATAATGACAATAGGGAAGTGATATCATTGAATGAAGAGAGACTATGATTCATTACATTATAACATTCACAACCTTTTATCACAAAACAAATCTTGTTTTTAAGTATATTCTTTTTTTAATTATTTAACATTAAGAAGGAATTTAAAATATTATTAACAAAAATCAATTACTACTATAATAAGAATTTAGCTGAAATATGGAGTTGGGATAAAAAAGAGAAAGCACAGGAAAATACAAAGGAAAATTGAAACTTATCTGACGTCTGAGGCAGGGTCTTCGGGTTTTACTATCTGGTATGTAATCAGGTACTCAGGGTAAGCCTGCAAATACAAAATGTTGTAGGGATTTATGATTATTCGTAAAATACAAACCAAATCTCTTCTTACTCATAAATAAACCTAAAATATTATGTTATTTTATCTTGTTGTATATTTTAATATATTTTAGTATCAATTTGGCACTACTGAAAACAAAATAAATAATAGCGAATTTTAAAACATAAAAGCTTCTTCTTTAAACATTTAAATTAACGAGTGGCTTTCTGCCTAAATGATACTTGAAAAATAAAGTGAAATCCTTAAATTTTACTTAAAGTCTAAAATTTAAAGCATTTAAAAACTTACAACAGTTAAGGCTTATTATGGCATAAAAAACCCAAGACCCAAAAGAGCGCGAATTCACCAATGGCATGAAGTACCAACCCAGTGACAAACATTATTCCAGCATTTACTTCTTTTTATTTTAATTGTGCCATAATTCTCTAAAGCACGTTTAGTGCTTATATGGTTTTTAGCACATAAACCAGGAGTCCCAAAGGGTCGATGAATATAATAGAGGTCGGTAAATTCACAGTAGCGAAAGAGGAGTCAATAAATATTAAATGTTCGAATATTAAACATTTAATATTAAATTAAATATTAAACCAAACAAAATTCGGAAGTGTTTTGATAAGTAGTAGAAACATGGTTCAAGCTGGTTTTTCGCATGCAAACGCAAATCTGACAAAACAGAGGAACAGACTACATTTGGAAAATTGTGGTGATTTGCAGCTAAAACTCTGAATTTGAAACCAATATCAGCACTCCAAGGGCATTCTTCTCATTAATGCAATCCATTTTAGTAAAAGAGGTACGTTAGCATATTCTTTGTTATTCTGCAGTAGTAAACTGACAGGTAAGACATAATCATCAATATCATTCTTATTGCATTCTAAAAAAATATTTGTATTTGAAGCATTATGACAAAAATAGTATAACAATCTTCGACAAATTGCAATAAATCTATAATTCTATCTATAACGTCATTCAAAAATTCTATTATATGTTGGAAACAAAATTGCTTTGATTGGATTTCTATGCAGGTGTTCTAATTTCCTGACATTACCAATGTGGAAAAAAATATAAGTTGTCATGAATGTGATTACAATAAAGATTATAATGGTCAATAAGAAGAAAATTTTTTGAGACCCCTGACATAAACCCTCAATTTGCAATATATAAAAGCTATTTGTGATTAAAATTAATGACTTCGGAATGGAAAAAGTCATTGCTAGGGAAATGTATTTTCTTTAAAGAGTTCTTTCAAACTCTTATTAACTACAACCGCAATAAGAACATTTATCAAGTGATGTCATTATGTACCCTGCGGTCAACCGTATTCTATTTACTGGTGCGGATGATTGATTACATACACTCGTATAAGGATATACGATTTAATATATTAGTTAACTATATTAGTTAATTAAGTTAAAAAACTATTTGTTTTTTATATCCAAATAGCTTTGACTGTTTCACTGGTCCACAATTTCGAACAATTATGAAATTCGACCAAGAATATGCCTTCTTAAGGAGAACTGTATAGTTTTTGATTTACTGAACATTGAGAAAGGTACTTTATTCTACATCAAGTCAAAACAGAAAGTATTTTTTCCCACTCTTTAGTGATATTTTCCTCGTAATTAAAATTAAAGCATATTACAAAAATATACTGCATACCTTTAGGGATAACATTGCGAAGTTTCAAAAATACAAACTAACTTTCAGTAATATAGTAAGATAAATATAAAATATACACAATATGTAACCGCCAACTGATTATGTCAGTACAAAATTTAAGCTAATTTAATGGCAAAACAAGACATACTCGAGTATAAATCATAATCTGGGTATTGGTAAGTCACAATAAAGGTAAGTGCCCGAATAGTCTGGGCTACTCCAGTTTCGTTATGTTAAGCGAACTATACCTTTATTATACACATAAATATTATTATTAGGTACTTTAATGTATAATAAATATAAACTGTTTATTATGTATTAATAATAGTGATTATTTATATTAAACGTGCAATGTGCTTAAAGTAAGTGAAACTTAGACAGCGAAGCTCTTCTAGAAAGTTTTAGTGAGGTTATGTACATGGTAAATGTCTTGGCATGCTGTCAACCACTTATCCTACCCACCATCCATTAGGCTACCAATTATCACTGTTACCAATTTCCCCACTTTTCTGTTTCCGGACCTGTATCAGTCTCTATTAGTATGGAAATACGGAAGATCTAGGTATATGTATTTAAGTGAAAATTTTAACAAGAGAAGTTCCAGATACAAGAAATTGAAAATAATTCCAAATTGATATTAAATGACAAGAAAAATACTAGAATATCAAAAAGGTTCAAGCTTCTAAATTCTACGAATTAATAGTTTCAGAATTTATTTATTAATATTTTAATAAAAAAAAAAAATTTTTTTGAAAAATCGAAACCTGTGGTTGAAGGAAAATTTTAATAACATTTTTTTAAAGAAATATTAATGGAATTATTGTAATATAATCTTTTAAGTTCTAAATTATATACAAAACTGAGTAATTAATTACATGAATACTGTATGGACAGAAAAATGTTACATCATAATACTTGAGACTGCTTCCTACGCTATCGTGAGTATTTTGTTTTCTTAATTATTCATATTATACTATAAATAATATTAAACACAGTACATATGGACGAGGAACCTTACCAATCTTGCTACTTATAATTGAGCCGTTTATTTTGAAAGTGGCCTAATTCCATTTTCCAAAAAAATTTAGCTAGCTATTTAAATAATTACATTTTTACGTTATCTTTACCTTTTGTAGCAAATTGTACAAAATTTATTTAAAATTACTAAGAATTTTATAACAAAAATTAGTTGATAAATAAAATGACAATATTTTTAAATTTTATAAAACGCAAACCCTTAAATATCTCGATTTTAACATAAATGGAATTAGGCCACTTTCAAAATAAGCGGCTCAATTGAATATTACAAATAAACGTGTCGAATAAATCACCACTTCAAGCTAAAATGAATTCAACTGCAGTATTTGGACAAAAAAAATGTACTAGTACATTTAAAATTGATACACTAATTTATTAAGTGTATCTATTATGAAATACTTCATATACTTAAAAACGTTTAATGAATCCCAGTTAATTAAAGGAATAAATATAGTATCTATATAACAAAAGAGAAAGTATGTGAAAATAAAAAAGGCGTTTTTAAATGATAATAACATAATAATTAAAAGATTATGGCAAAATATATTATGCTGATATAACGTAAGCGGCCAGTGGTCGGCAAACTCAATATTCAAGGAACCAAATATCAGCAGATTAGGAATTTGTTATTTCATTTTTAAGACGAATCATCAAAAAGAAATTTATTTCAGAAAGTTGATAATACTATCGTATTAAATTATAGTTATAGATAAAAATTACTGATAAAAGTATCGACCGTGGAATAGAAACAAAACTAAAGTTTATCGGTACTCGGTCAGTTCTTCAGGTTACAATTACGTTTGGATTATATGACAGTGACTTCAAACCTCGTCTATACTAAACACTGGGATCAGAATTGACTGATCACGAATCGAGATCATGAAACCCCGGATAAAAAATAAATGATTTCACATAGTTAACAATTCTGGTTTAAACTTACTTGCTCTCCCCTGTAGACAACAAACTCAGAAAGACTTAGCCCACCGGAAGAAGGTCTTCCCACAACGGAATGATGTCCAGGAGGCGCATGGGCCATCTTCATTGCGTTGTATTGCATGAAAGACTTGCCTAGTGTTACTCTACACAGTAGTAGGTGCCTGGAAAGGGTATTAAAAAAAATCAATAAAGTACATTAAAAACATGAGTTCACAAACATATAATCGCCTAATTTTAATAATATATGAAAAGTAATCACCTAAAATGTATGAATTCAATGATAAAACATGTATATCATACACAAGGTGTGTTTTTAATGTAATGATAAGCACTACCACTTTCAATAGAATTGCAAACAAGCTATATAAATAAAAGAAAGGTTTTGTCTGTACATTGCTTAGAAATGACTCATTTCAAGTTATCTACGTTTTATACATTAGAGAAACCGAATCAACCATTAGAAATTTCTGCCTGTTTGTTTATCCAAAAATTTTGTCACAGGCAAACTCAGCCACCATAAATCATAGGGAGCTGAAACTAACAGTAGGTTTTTGTTTATCTAACTTAAAAGCTAATATTTCAAGGATTGGAAATTCAGCGTAGAAAGGAAGTTATGGACTTTTGTTTTTGTCTAGCTACACCGGTAGGCAGATGTATAGCTAAAAATATACAGGTATTTTTACTGTAGCAAGTAGGTATTGTCGGTTGATTTTAGTTTCATTTGAGTTTATCATAATTTACTAGCTTTAAAAAAGTGAGTCCTACCAAACCGAGTACTAAATAAGAAGTATGCTTAGAATAAAATGAATTTAAGCTCAGTATATAAAGCTGCAAAACGTAAAAGAAACTCCAGATCTAATGACTGTTATGGACTATACTAATAATGATATTTTTTACTATTCTATCATTTCTAATAATATTTTCGAATACCATGTATCATAACTGAATTTTCGTAAAATACTCGTTAAAGACTGGTACGTCTGCTAGTCATTTATAAAGTGGTTTTTAAGTTGTTAGTGATTAATCCTTTCAGTGATAGTGACGGTCCTGGGTAGTGAGACCCGCAGGAGATGTCCTTTCGCTTCAAGTTTAGTTACTGTCAAACCTAATTGGTCTTGCCTGAAGTAGAGAATAATAATCCATTTATTGGAGAGATTTCTAATCAGTGCACCACAAGACTTGGCGCATGTGTAACTCGAAACTTTCACGCTTTTACAATGCATATTGTTAGTATCACAGAGGTTGGTAAAATTCATACTATTAAGTAAATCCGTCTTACCTTGTAAATAGTAACTACTTGAAGATTCACTAAGTGCAAAACCAGTCAGGCGACTACAACTACTTACGAGCTACAACGGATTTATCTAATACATGCATTTAACAGTGAAGCTAATAACTAAATCAAAATAATATGTTTTTAAAAATGAAGAATAATACGATTATTGTGGCATATATATGTACAATTGAATCATTAGTCAATAATGAGAAATATATGTTTTTTTTTATTTTAAATAAAAAGTTAAATTCATGTTAATTTACCGGAGTACACAAAATAGGAAAAGCTGTACCACGTGATTATGGATAAATAACACACACTAACTGTGTTAACACACTAATTTTCCTGTGTTGTGGGAATAACTTTGTGACTGCAGTACCCAGTACTTCCTCCCACATCTGTATATTGATCCCTCAAGTTCATCGAATACACCGTAAACTTAGAAGTTAAAGTGTCAGTAAGTTCAAAGTACAAATTGTGCTACTTGATTAAATTAAACGGCCTCCACAATAACTGTTTTTATTAAATGAACACATTCTTAGCTTCAGATTATATCAGTTGTGACATTTTTGAAAGAGGATTATCATTTAAATTGAATTTTCACATCATCAGTAAACACTCTACGTGTTCACTACGTCGATAACCAAAGTACTACTGGTAGATCGCATGATATTAAAAAAAAAAAAAATTAACACCAACCTATAATTCATCCCGTCACTGATTGATACAGGATGGCCAGTAGAATGAATTCTGATTTTCTAGATACTTAGGTGACGGTTCAACAGCAAAAGTGACTCTAAGTGCAGTACGGTCAATAAGCTAGTCATTAAGTTAGCTTTTACTCTTTAATTTTAATTTTTTCTTTCAAAATTAACAAAAGTATAAAAATGAGTGGGGAGACTGGGTCAGGTGCGAAGAAAAAAGCTAAGTGATAAGTATCACTTTCATATGAAATAAGAAGAAGTTTTTTCTACGATGAAATATTACATACATCATCATAAATTATAAGATCTTCACAATATTTCTAAATAAACACAATGGGTAGATCATTGTGACTCGTTCATTTCATAAGTAGCTCGTATGCAGAAAGTTTGTGAATACAGTAACCCCACTTTGAATTAGAAAAACAGTTACCTGTGACAGGAATAACAAGATCTATCCTTGTGGCTGCAACACCCAGTACCTCCACCAATACCATAGACGTACTGGTTACTCTTCGACGAGTGTTCCGCAAAATAAATACCTGAAAATAAGCACAAAACATAATAAAAAAATCAAATATGAATAATCTATTCATTATTTTCTATTTTTTCATAAAATATATTATTAAGTGTACTATTTATATGTTTTATATATAAATAGTCACCCCGAACTGGTGGTTGGATATTAGGAATAAACATCAGTTCGTCAAACTTTAAAATAAATTGTAACAACAAAAAACACATATAGCTAAAATAAACAATAAACAATAAACATTGTGATACACTGCTTACTCTAGATCAGTGATGTCAAACTCAATTGTACAAGAGGCCGAAATTCAAAACACACGTTAGGTAGCGGGCCGAATAACATAAACATTTATTTAACACACTAAAACTAAATGTTTTTGGAACAAAAATGTGAATAAAACAGACAGGAATATTATTCTGAAACAAACTCAAATCTTAAATTACTTCTATTTAATTTTTTGTTCTTCATAAAAATATATTGTTAAATATAGCATTCAAATTTCTTTGCTCCTATGTCACTGAATATATATATATATATAAAAAAAAGTTAAATATCTCAAAAGATTTTGCTCTCCTTAAAAGTATCTCCTGTTGAAATTGTACAAGTTAGAAATATGAACATGCTACAAAACCTGGAAATATACATAAAATGTGTGCTTTTCAGCAATAACAATTCAAATCATTCAGTTTACTTTATCTGACTTTATGACTTTATCTGATTATATGCTCCGATCGCAGCCGGATACCTGGCATCTTTTTTTGGCAACATGTTCGTTTTCGTTTGGTGTAAAGTCCTGTGTTGTGGAGATTCTCAGGATTGACAGCAGGTGCTTATCAGTGAGACGACTTCTGAGTGCTGCTTTATTAATCTTCATCACTGAGAAGAGCAGTGTCACTAAACATATACTCAGCCTCCCATCGGTTATTAAAGGCTCTGTTTTCAGAATCAACTTTTCTCTTCGTCATCGTGAAGGGTATCTTCGGCTAAAGGCTATCTTCGTAATATCTTGTAATCAAGCTAAACTTGATTGACGCGAGAAGTACGCTGCAAGGCAGCTGAAGCTTGCAATATGTGATCTGTAGTTCCGTGCATCATTGTGTTATCAGAGCTTCATATCGATGGGCCATGAATAACGATAATGTAAAATGATCTTGCAGGCCAGATATGATTACAAAGCGGGCTGAATGAGCCCCGCCGGGCCTTGAGTTTGACACATGTGCTCCAGATGAAAAACGAAGGCGGAAGCCCAAAAGCGATAAAAAAAAACAACATTTAAGGGTTGTTTTTTATTTCTTTCTGCACACTGCGAAAGATTCAGTTAAAAATACGGGAAGTAGTACTTACCAGCCCCAAACATGCCGCCGATGTAGGCGTGCCTTTCGTCAAAGCCCTTTTGAACAATAGCGTTAATAAAAGGAGATCCATGGAAGAGCATTCTTTCGTTAGCTTGATTCGTATTTTCTTCAGCAACTTCAGTTCTCCTGTGATTATACTTCTCCCATAGCTTACGGTTCTGTACTTTTTGAATCTGTAATATTAATAAATGATATTTAAGCTAACTACACGTCACAAAAGTGACATTTTGAATAATCATCAACAACTTTACCTATAATAAGTAAACTTATTCATAAACTTACGGACAATCAATCAGTTTTATGATTAATTGTAGTAAGACTTGCTACAGAAATTTATTGAATACATTTTTTTTGGCTCCTAAAATAATGTTCAATGAGTAATGGAATCCTACTCCTCCATCAGGGGACTCAAAATCTTCTTAATCGAAGAAGTTGAAATATTTTTCATATTTAATTCTATAGGTAATTTTTTGTAATTACAAATATTTGAAACTCCGTTTGCATTATCGACATCTACATCAATCATATTTTTTCTTCTTTGGAGAGATGAATCTGCGACTTTAGAAATGCCGTTATACATATCTATATATATTACCGTCTAAACTACAAAAGAAATCAGAATATATATATACCAGACACGTATAATTTGAGCACTCTTGTCTGGTTGGACGAGGGGACCGTTAACTGTCAACACCCCCACCCCACCGTCCACTCCAATTCAGCCAGTAGCTCTTGAGCAACAGAACTAAGAGCTACTTTAAACGATTACTGTAAACTCTGTCTTAATACCATCTCTAAAGACTCTAACAATATTTTTTAATTACCCTGAAGATGACTGGAAGCCAGTCGAAACATGTCAGTTCCCACTTAATTAACATTCTCCAACGTTTGGATAAAGGAAAGAAGAAAGTATTCAGAAACCTTGAAAAACTGGTGAAGAAAATGGCATCAGTGAAATACGGTCAGTTATTCAATGAAATATGCTTGAATGAAGGACTGCTCCCAAATTTTACAAATATATATATTTGTAAATATTACTAGCAGTCCTTCCTGTAAGCATATATTATTAAAAATATATTTGGAAACCGACCATACTATTGACTAATCGGTATACTGTTGTAAACATGATCATTATGAAGTGAACCACACAAAGCCATAAAACTCACTGATATCACATTGTATCTGGAAAATATGCCTCCTGCATGTCCATTGTCTTTATGTTCCCTAATAGTATTCTGCATTTCTTCTTCAACAGCCACAAACTCCCTGTCATCTCTAGTGAGTTCCACTAACAAACTTGATTCCATCCAACCTTGACCTGAAAAAATAACCATCCTATATTAATTTCCTCGGAAGTATACCACATTGAATTGTCATACAACGGAAACGAGATATAGCTTTCAGGAATTTCCATTTATTCTTAATCATATTAGATTTAATTTGTAAAACCAGGATATAGTATGTTGCAATGATTTATAAAAGTAATAAACAAAATAAACTCACAAACACGTATAATTTTTAATGAAATAGTAATAGAGAAAATAATAAATAATGAAGTTATTTTAATTTACTCTGATTTTTTTATTCTTACCACAAGTTTGATTTAAATCAAGGATAAGCGGACAGTAAGTGAACCTTAATTATTAAGCCATTTTAATTTACTCTGATTTTTAACTTTATCACAAGTTTGATTTAAATTAATGATAAGGGCATGGTAAGTACCCTTAATTAGTAAGTTATTTTAATTTACTATGATTTTTTTTATTCTTACCACAAGTTTGATTTAAATTAATGATAAGGGCATGGTAAGTACCCTTAATTAGTAAGTTATTTTAATTTACTATGATTTTTTTTATTCTTACCACAAGTTTGATTTAAATTAATGATAAGGGCATGGTAAGTACCCTTAATTAGTAAGTTATTTTAATTTACTATGATTTTTTTTATTCTTACCACAAGTTTGATTTAAATTAATGATAAGGGCATGGTAAGTACCCTTAATTAGTAAGTTATTTTAATTTACTATGATTTTTTTTATTCTTACCACAAGTTTGATTTAAATTAATGATAAGGGCATGGTAAGTACCCTTAATTAGTAAGTTATTTTAATTTACTATGATTTTTTTTATTCTTACCACAAGTTTGATTTAAATTAATGATAAGGGCATGGTAAGTACCCTTAATCAGTAAGTTATTTTAATTTACTATGATTTTTGTTATCCCTATTACAAGTATAATAATAAAAGTAATAAAGTTCTTCAAAATCAAGAAATTATAAAACCAAAACTAATATATTTATCAATTTATTCCATTTCTTCATGTGCTCATCTTTACTCAGAACTTTAAATAATAATGTTCTTTTACCATACGTACAAATCTTCAGTAAATAATAATATATTAAACGTGTGTATATTGTTTAAGGTTGTATCCTGATAATGGCTACAATGATAGCTGAAATATATTGATAATTATACCAGTTTTTGAAGAACAAAAGTCTTAATTCTGAACCTTATAGAGTTTCACAAATTAAACAGTTCAGTTAAAACGAAATTACTATGCAAAATACCATATAAATATGAGAAAAGATCAGTAAATTAACAACCTAAGTTTATAATCATATGAACAAAAAGAGTTCTAAATTAGTTTTTTTAAAAGATATTTTACGATTAAGAATATATGCAATATATGACGACCTAAGTAAAGTAAACCAATTAAATTTAATTAGATTTGATATAGCTTCTCGACCATTGATTTTTCAAATTCTCAAAAGGGGTTCTTGAGGACTTTGGTTTTATGACCAAAATCCTCAAGGATCCCTTCTGTGAACTTTAATTAGTTTAGTATTAAACTAATTATGTTTCATTTTATTAATTGCATAAATAATAAATTGATTATTTATAATTAATTAAATCCTAATTATATTATTTTTCAAAATTGAGATTAAAAGAATTTTCATAAATCAGGAAAAGATTAATAAGGAATATATAACAAGAAATAAAATGAATACTAACAAGGATTAAGGTTAAGTTTCTCAACAGCTTTGATGATCTTATGCCTATGACCATAAGCTGAAATTCCTATTTGTTTTAAATCGTCATGCCCCATTTCTGCTAGAATTTCCAAAGAAATTTGTTCTTTTTCAAATGTTTCATCAAGCTGCTCCAAACCAATTCTGAAAAATAAATAACAACTATTTAAAAGAAAAATTAAATCATCACATACGGTTTCAGTATTACGGTTTCAGTAGTAGTGTACTTGACGTTACTTGATGAATTTACTGATTCAAATCCTTCTAGTGAGCTCAACATTTTCATTCATAAAATGGATATTTCCCCTCAATGAGAGTTAAAAAAATCTAGAGTAGCCTACACTCAACTTTACTATAAGTAAACTTAATATCAAACTGGGTATATAATATATAACGTCTCATTTAAGCATAACGTAAACATCTAAATGGGAGATGTTTATTAGTCTTTCATTCCTGAGTAGCACAGATAGTGATTGATCGACTTATCAATAGATAAGCCTTTTTTTGTACATCACACAGCTGATGCAAATAATTTCATTAGTATAACTACAGCAGTAATTATATTTTTGAAAAGCCAAAGTGAACATTTCTTGATACAAAATAATCTCCTACAAGAGAACATGGCTTTTGTTCAAATAGTCAGTGGATTTCTAATATCTTTTACTTGACCTGCTTCTACATTGAATATTTAAGTCAAATGTTCAAAGTTAAAACAGGAAAATACTCTTACTTTCTCTGAAAAACATCATAAACATAGAAGAAACAATGTCGCTTTAAGGTAATTTATAATATATAAGGATGTACGATAATTACATTTATGAATCTTCAAAAGGAAGATTTCAATTTTGAATTATATAATATAATTATAATTATAAGGAATAATATAATTATAAGGATGTACGATAATTACATTTATGAATCTTCAAAAGGAAGATTTCAATTTTGAATTATGTTTTACAATTTTGGTCTTTTATAGAATTATTAAACTGGGAATTTTATAGCTTCTTAGTATTTAATAAAATCATTTACCTTCCCCCTTTATCAAAAATCATATATACCAATTTTTTCGGAGCTAGTGTTATCTTTTTCCTGCCTGCTGTACTCTGTTATAAGGTTGCTATGTATGTATATTGAGCAAAACTATATTAGTAATTAGCCAGTTTACATACTCAAATCAAAGTCAAAGCCAGCTATTAATTTAATTTAAATCTTTTATACTTGGGAGCTTCTAATTTTTGAAAATAATAAATATGAACTATTAGACTACTAGAATAGTGAAAAAACTGGATATTTCAAAACAAATATAAATCCTCTTTCTTGAGAAAAGAGTGCATTTGTCACATTTCAAAAACATGAAAATATACTACAATTCACAAAGATAAAGTAATTATAACTGATATTAAGTTTTGCTCAAGAGTGTAATATATAGATAGTAATATAATATATAGATTTATTAAACCATTTTATGAGACAAATCCATCATACCATGGAGACAAAGGAAATTTATTAATGTTTATTGGCGGTGACTTTTTTATATGTAAAAATATTATTCCTCTTATATCTGAAATAAGTCAATAAATTATTTAAATTTTTCCTTTTATAAATATCAATTTTATCTCAGTAGATTCGCTCAAAAAATTTCTAAGTCAATGTAAAAATATCAAAAATTCGACAAGTGTAGCAGGCAATCCCTTAGTCCAGGATAAACAAACAGTTTTTATAGCTTTATTGCTCTTTACTGTGATTGAAATTTTATGAATTTGTTTTATTAATTGCTAATCTTTTGTTCCATTTTTGGTCAAATTTTCATGATTTTTTAATGAGGCGTTTAGCGTCAAAAACAGATTTTCAGAAAACAGAAATCGTACTTTAACGCCCCTATGGTGAATGTTATTTTAAACAAAATTATTTCAACTCATTCTCCACATAATGTTCTATTTTTAGTCATAGTTTCATTTTGATCCGTCAAACATTTTGGCTTGTATCGCCGTCACAAGTTTTGAGATAGAATTATAAGTCACAATTTTTAAATGTAATTGAAAAAAAAAATTCCCCGTTATTTTGAAATTCTGAATATATTTTTCCTTTATTCCGTTTGTTACCGTAAAGATAATGCCAAAATTTCAAAACTCTACAGTTAGCAGTTTGGGAGAAAAAAATGTTTACCAAAAAAACGGGTTTTGGCAAAAAAACGGTGATTTCCCCGTCATGCATAATTCTTCCCAAACAATAGGGATCATCTACACTATAGGACCCATTTTTGTGTAAAATATCAACTTGATCCATCAAAGATTCTGGACCATAGCGTGGTAACAAGCAAAGCTAACACACTCACCCACCCACACACACACACAGACATCTTCGCAAAAACTTCATAAAACGACTTCTGGGACCTCAAAACATGTAATTCCGTCAAAATCTCGAGATCGAATTTTTTCACAATCACTATACTTTACTTATAATAAAGTAAAAAACATTCGATATCGAGGTTATACGATATTCAGTGTTCGTTAATAACTCTAATATAATTGATTAAGGCAAAATTTACTACCACAAACATAAAAAAAACTTTAAAAATGGGGTTCACCACTTTAAAAGTGTCCTCATTTTGCTTGGAGTCTCACATTCAGGGGATTTCAAGATCTTAAATGGAAATTAAATCTTTCTTATTATGCTTTATAAAAAGTATAGTAAGATTTTATAGAAAGTTTTTAGGTAGTTTTTGATAAAAATTTCTAAATTTCATAAGTAAAAAAATTGTCTTTTGAAATTTCCTCATGGTAAAGAAATCCCTATCAAATTGGTCTTATTTTTTTTCTGAAAAATGAGAATCCATTTTTCTTATAAGCAGTATAATCAGCACTCTAACTCAATCCAGGATGCCATTTACAATAAAGAGATACTTCATTGGGCTGCACAAGAATGTACACTTCAAGTTGCCAACAGCAGACCAGAGTAAGAAATAAATTTATAGTAAGAGAATAATAGATTAGTTAGAAATATAAAGAAAGCTAATACATACGAAGACAGGAAAGATGAAAGGGAAGAATGAGTGGACGTGTTAGGGGAAGACGGGGACAGCTGAAGATGAGGAGCTCCATCACCAGGCTGATGAGGCACCCTGAGAGACACGTGAGCTCCACTGGGCATTAGGACTGTTTCAGTGACAGCAGGAGTCTCAACAGTAGGCAAGGAGCCTCCAGGAGGGGGCTGGAGAGAAGCCATGGCGTCACGCAGCAGACACCGAACGTCTTCTCCTGTCGCAACGTCCAGGCCGGTCTGTCCTTCTTGGTTCTTAATAAAGGGGTCTGCTCCATGAGCCAGCTAGAATCAAACAATGAACAGCTGAAAACCCTACATCAAACGACCAAAATCAATTAAAAATTCATATTATTAATTTTTTACACAAAAGTTTAAAAAAAAAGACAAGATTTAATTATGTATTTAAGCTCACAATTACAACCCAACAAAAATTACAAAAACCCTGTCAAACCAACAACTATCGATGGTGACTCACTGCACACAGTCATTATTATCTTTGATAATACTGATAAATTAACCAATATAAACATAAATTTGACTTTCCAGCGCTCAAGTATTCAGGCAGGCACTCCAGTACTCTTCTGGAAGGAGGAAAGTGACTCGCGTTTGTCACTTTGACTTTCCGGAGGACAAGTATTCAGGCAGGCACTCCAGTACTCTTCTGAATGGAGTAAAGTGACTCGCGTTTGTCACTTTGACTTTCAATTTGACTTTCCGGCGCACAAGTATTCAGGCAGGCACTTCAGTACTCTTCTGGATGGAGTAAAGTGACTCGTGTTTGTCACTTTGACTTTCAATTTGACTTTCCGGCGCACAAGTATTCAGGCAGGCACTCCAGTACTCTTCTGAATGGAGTAAAGTGACTCGCGTTTGTCACTTTGACTTTCAATTTGACTTTCCGGCGCACAAGTATTCAGGCAGGCACTTCAGTACTCTTCTGGATGGAGTAAAGTGACTCGTGTTTGTCACTTTGACTTTCAATTTGACTTTCCGGCGCACAAGTATTCAGGCAGGCACTCCAGTACTCTTCTGAATGGAGTAAAGTGACTCGCGTTTGTCACTTTGACTTTCAATTTGACTTTCCGGCGCACAAGTATTCAGGCAGGCACTTCAGTACTCCTCTGGATGGAGGAAAGTGACTCGTGTTTGTCAATTGGTACCCATTTAAGCTATGGCCGAGTCACAGTAAGAATTTGATTACATATTAGAAGTCCTCAATTGTTTGTAAGATTGAGTGGGGTAGTGATAAGAGTGTATTATAAAATTAGTAAATTTTATAGTTTTGTAAATTAATATATGTCATTTAATTTAATTAATTACTTAACTGCCAACTAAAAACTATATAAGCCATATTATCCTACATGATTCGGTCAAACATTATACTATAGAATATTTTTACCACTTTCTCGAATGTTAGAGAACTTAAATAATTTTATTAATTTTTCAAAAAAAAAAAATTTTACCAGAAGGGCAGAAAGCTGAGTTCGTCCTTTCTGCGCAGCCTCATGCAGTGGAGTGAAACCCCATTTGTCTTGGGCATTGACAGTGGTGTTGTGTTGAATAAGAAGCGCCGCGATGTCTAGGTGGCCGTAAGAGGAGGCGTTGTGCAGTGGAATCAAGCCTCCCTTGTCTTGGGCGTTCACGTCTGCTCCAAACTCTAGTAAATACTCCACTACGTCCATGTTATTGTATCCAGCTGTGAATACAATACCCATAAATTATTACATATTTCATGACAAATTTCAGCCATACTTAATAAATAACAACAAATGTATAAATTTAATAAAATGTTCTACTTTTTATGTTATTACCAACGAGGTTGTTAGTAGTAACAATTAAAGAAGAATGAAACATGTTACTTCAATCCTTCAGTTTCAGATCTTGTACATGCACCAGACTAAAACTCAGAAGGTTTTCAGAGTTTCTCTCTATAAAATGGACAAAATCTAAAACCTGTTCCAATCTTCTTTAATAATTATTTGTAGAAACGAAATTACTTCAAGTTTTTATGTGAATTGAACTGGGGTCAAATAAATTTACTTTCCTAAAACATTGTAGTTCATTTACTCTTCTATTCTTATAAAAGTGAATCTTCAGGGTCACATATTACTTAAATGGAATTAAGTAATATGTTACAAATACTGCATGGTAATAGAAATAAAATGAAAAACATACACTTACGGTTTTCCTGTAACCGAAAGTGTATATTCTTCTTACATTCGTGAATTCCTTCAGTATGTTCCATCTCCAACTTCAGTTTTAACCATCTCTAGAAGAACAAAGTGATGGAGCAAAACTCACGAAGGTTGAAAACCCAAGGTTCCTGCAAGGTATTTTTTGGTATCCATCCCTTTACTCTCCTGAAGAAGGATTAAGACCGAAGTACAATTAACATTGAACTATTGCTACCATTCCGGATTGTTTTCACAACATTCAAGTATATATATATAATTACAAATATACATAAACAAGAATGGATTATTACAAATCGTGGTGTAATACAAGTAAAACTAATTCAGTAAAACAATATAAGGACCTACATAGCAAAGACTTCTCTGAATAAGAAAAGCTATAAAAATATACATTACTGAAGGACCAGCATGGTTAACTTTACAAAAACTTCTAGCAGACTAATATTAATATAACCACAATTATCAAGAAGCACCAACATAGCAAATTTTTATATTTTATTTATATTTAAAGCAATGAGGAATAAAAGGTCTCTTATTTTAACAATAAGATATTTTAACACATTTAATTTAAGAACTCTATTTCAAAGTCAACATGATACACCTGAATAAATATTAAAATTTGAAGTAGTCGAAGTTTTCTGTTTTTGTTCAACTAACTTTTTATCTACAATAATCGTTTTCTCAAAATAATTAATCTATCGTTCGGTTAATGCGTCAGCTGCAAGGGTTTTTCTTATTCCTATAATTTTTTCTGTTGAATAACAATGTTGCTATAATCTTCTTTCAAAAAACTGTTTGTCTCTTCTTAGCTCTTTATAGTCCTTGAATCTCACGCCATAACTCCGATGTGTGAAAACACATGTGCTTTATTATTACAGTCTCACTAAGACATTTATATTTCACCATAAACTAATATGAAAGCTTTAAAAAAGAAACACAAACCTGCTAAATGGAGAGGAGTCGAGTTTCTACCTTGTGTATCTCGACAGTTTACATTATCAACTGTCAACAGTTTGTGCACCTTAGCCAAATTACCTCTTTTGGCAGCGTCGAGGAGTGCAGGGTTACCTCTCAACAAGTCAGCCACTTCTTCGTATTCTTCCTTCACTAGGTCTACCGCCATAGCACCATCACGGTTCTTCTTGCTTGCATCTGCACCATTCTGAAATTTTTTTTTCAATTCATTAATAACAATCAAACTCGATCAGTAAACAGATGATAATTGAAGAATCGAAGTATATACGGATTATGTTTTCAATATTTACATCACTCTTGAAAAATGTCACTCCAAATCCGCTAAACATAGAGGACTTGAGTTTCCCACTAGTGTGTTTGTCACAGGTTACCTTTCCATCAGATTTTCTGCTCACTTATCCACTACTATTCTCTTTATTACAATACATCATCTATTATATTTTGAAACTCATTTAAAATTAACAAATATATTTGATTCTCCGGAAAACTCTTTTCAAGAGCAATCACAGCTATGATTATGCCCTGACTCCTTATTAGATAATCAAAGTTAAGCAACACTGGGAGTAGCTACCACTTGTATGAACAACAAACTATCCGATGGTTAATGGGTGTCGAATTAACAACGATACAAATCTTCAGCCTTGGATAGCACATAAGGCATAAAGCCTATAAGTATGGTGGGAGTTGGATACGAACAACTCTCGAAGTAAAACTAGACCGATTCCACAAGCAATAATACTCAAATAGTGTATTATACACACTTTTACTTGCACTTTAGTTCTCTTATACAAGTAGCCTAAGAGAATAAATGAAAGGATTCGATTAAGATTACTAGGAATTTGAAGATAATTTTCCATTGGACTTAGGAATTCCAATTATCTAGGTTAGGTTAGGTTAGGTTGCAGTGGCAGTTCCACAAGGGAACTCACTTAGGCCGAGCATTGGCCCTTTGTGATACCACACAATGAAGATTGATTCTACAGTGGGAGTCCTAAATTTTGCCTAACTCAAGTGTATTTAGAGTAGGGATCTTTAACGAGTACCTGACATCGTACAGGCTCGAGACCGACAGTTTAACGTCCTTCTCCGAGGGACGACGTGCTCGGATTTATTCAACTCCCGCATGAATAAATCGAGGGCCAGGTGGGGATCGAACCCCAGTCCTATCAGATCAGAGGCGAGCACGTAACCACTGAGCTAGCCTGACCCCCTAACCTCCAATTATCTAAGTAAAATATCTCGGTAATACTGATTCGCAACATTGGTTAGTTTCTACTAAATGCATTTATTCTGATTCCCTACCTAATGTTTTGCTTTCAACAGCTTTATTTCAACAAATGTAGAATAATCTAATGCTTGTATAAGAGGATGACAAATTACGAAAAAACTGAACAGGTTGTCCATCTGAGAGGAGGTTAAGTCATCGGTCTGAGCTGGGGCAATGTCAAACATCCCGTACTCGTTAAAGATCCCTACTCTGAATATACTTGAGTTAGGCAAAACTTAGGACTGCCAATGCAGGATGTTCATGTGTGTTGTCTCGTGGGACTGTCACTGCAACTTAAGCTACAATTTATTCACAAACCAGAAAGTCCATAATTAATAAATCAAGAACCGAGATGTTAATAATTGTATAAATTATTAGCAGATTTTGAAACTACATCTCAGTGCACAAGTTTAATATTAAATTAAGTTAAAACGTAATACACTATTAACATCTAATAATTTTAATTCATGAATAATCAATCAAGCTTATCTTACTTGTAAATTAAGACTTTTAAAGGATTTCATCATTATTAAATTAACAATTATTACCCATCAGAAAGAATATTTTTAATATTAACGTTGCAATGTTAACATTAATAATAACTGTACCATTTCCATCCATATACAAAGCGATATAAATTGTTCACTAACCTTAAGTAGAAAGCGAACGATTTCATATTTCCCTTTCGCAGCTGCTTCATGCAAAGGGGTAAATTTCCACAAATCAGCAACATTGACATTTGCACCGGCCTTGACAAGCATTTCAGTGACGAGATAGTGCCCATAGGAACAAGCGTTGTGTAGAGGAACCAAACCTCTGAAAAACAACTTCTATTATGAATCAAACATATTATAGTTAATACAATTAATTTACGCTTATAAATCAATTTAAATCGGGCCATCACATTAAGTCTCGGCCGAGCAGACCACTTGTACTCGTGACGGTGACGAGAACAGTCGAAGTTGTGTGAGATATTTCTGTGCTTTTTTTTTTTCTAACTTGAAATGTTATCTTTGAAGGCCATTTTTTTTATTTATACATAAAACTGTAATCATTTCTATACACAAAACTTTTATGTATCACAAATCAAACTATTTATATATATAAGTTCAAATCAAACCGATTATTTATGAGTTTCAGTCATTTCCTAGTTTTTCTTGAAAACTGACAGAGTTTCGATTTATTGTAGCTATTATTCTATCCCACAGTCAATATATTTCATATATAAGTGAATCAAAGATCACCAGAAATCAATTGAAATTGAATCATATTGTGATATTTCTTTGACTGTAGACTCGCGTGTATTTATTGTAACATTTCTGCGTCCATATAAGTAGACATGTGAGACATGCAATTAATTAATTAATCAATTAAAGATGCGAATTTATATAGAAATGAATAAGTTTATAAGAGTTTTGTACTTAAGGCTGGCATCATAGAAATGATCTGAGAATAATTGATGGATAAAGATTATTTTATTTACCACCTCAATTTTACTTTTAGTGAAGACGTGTCTGCTTAATGTTTCAAGATAAACTGAACAACGTAACAAGTTTTTTTTTGCTTTCTGCAGTTAAAGAACTGAATAAAATATTTTATCAATTTATTTTATGAGCATGGTAAATAAAAGTATAAACCCAGAATGTTGCATAAGTATATCCAAGAAGTACAACAAGTAATACAACAGTTTAAATACAGTTGAACCCAGTGACTGACAAGTGAAGTCGTGATCGCATAAAGTATCAACTCTCGTTCTCAAATTGACATTATTCGAAGACGATGTGTTTCAGTTGAACATATAGAAAAAACAGCTGCAATGAGTGTTAGCACAGTTATTAACAAGCTGAAATATTAGAAAACAAGAGCAAGGTTGACCTCGAAAGAATACAAGGAAATAATAACAAGAAACAAGAATCAACGTATGTTGATACCTTGTTTTTGAATACACATTTGAATAAAACGGAAGGTGGCCATTTTTTAAAGGAAACTCAAACGTGTGGCTTGTTAACTGTGGCGGGTCAGTCACTGGCATACCAACAACTGATACTAACTCAATACTCAATAATAATAGTCCTACAAACACATAAAATGTTAGAAACATATAACAAGTAAAAGTGTTGTCTTCTGTTCCCAATAAATCCACAAAAAATAAAAAAGTAACGGCCCATACTTGTACACCAAAAGATACTTTATATTGCCTCAAGAGGCTTAATGCTACTACTAGACAACATATATAAACAACATGAAATGGGAAATACTATAGATTGTAGAACAAAACAACACAACAAAATGATAAACACCAATATAAAATTTTAACTATGTGAAAGGATGTTAAACTTGTTGATTTCATTCTTGAAAAACTGCAGCAAAAACTAAAAATGAAAAACACCCAACCTTTAGATTCTAATATTATACTCCCTTGGGGTACTTTACATCCCTTTAAGAGGTACCTCAAGATAACACTAAACAGTATTACGATGCAGTAACTACAGTTCCTCCAATTATTAATACTTTAGTTTTGTAATATTAAACTACAAGCATATACCCTTTGTCTTTGGAATGTACATCAGCTCCATGTGCCAAGAGGTATCCAACTACTTCCACTCTGTTATACCCAGCAGCAAAGTGCAAAGGAGTGGAATGTCTACAGCACAAAAAAAAATAACGTTCAAATGTACAAATCTAAATTAAATATTTCATAATAGGTTACAATAAAAAAAAAAACAAACCTTCCATCAAGATCTCGACAGTTAACGATGTGTGGATAGGCAGTGAGAAGCCTCTGTACTGTCTCAAGGTCACCCGCTTTCGAGGCTTCTAGAAGTTGTGTTTCGAGATCCAAAATAGCCGGAGGTTCTACAAAATGGAAATAAAAGTAAATAGAAAAAGTTTTCAACAAAACAACTGACACATGCTTTAGGAATCATATGTCTTTGATAGGGGGCAAGGAAACGATAGTAAAGTACATATACTGTTCCCGGACCCAAAAGCAGGGTTCTGTATATTTTAAGAGCCCGGTTGCTATCTCAGTAACTACAGATTAACACTCTTCTCTACTCAGAAGAATGCTACTTCCCTAGCATACATAAATTCGCATCCTCACATATCCCTCGACTTATCATACTGCACTTATTTTCGCTGCATCGTTTATAACAGAAATAGGTTAATCATATTATCCGACGATAGTGCCAGGAAACACTGTCCCATTCTAGTAAGGAAAGAATTACATATATTCAATTTCTATTTGCATATTTAAAATTCAAACTTTATATGTTTATGTTATAACTTTAAACACCCATTGTAAAATATTTAAATAGTAAATAGAGTAATCCCCTCTATAACACGGTAGATTGGTTCCACGGTATAGGAAAACGCATAGTACGAGGAACATGAAATAGCGTTATAAGAGTAATGTGTAATAGGCAGGATTACTGAATAACGGGAAATCCCCACGTTACTGACATATTGGTATATATTGATAAAAGTATCGACCGACTAGAAACAAATTTTAGTTTTATATTGGTATAAAAAGGCAGAAAATCTTCTTGAATACAAATATTATTGAAAACTAGAGCGGCTTTTGCATTGACGATGCTTTTAAGGAAGTGTTCTTTTTCCCTAGAGACTTTACGATGTTGCACTGTTGACTGATAGAGTAACTCATAAGGGAGTTCGTCAAAAGGAATGGATAACATAATTCTTATAACTTCAGCCAGAAGTCAGTCATAAGTTCCAAATATTTTCGATAATAATGTGTTCTTGAATAAACTAATTTGATGTTTGTATAATTGACCTCACCTTGGAGAATTTTGGCGACATTTTCGGCAGCCACCTGCAATGCAGTGTAGCCTTGAAGGGAGACGATTGAAGTGTCAATACTATAAGAAAGAAGCAGTCTTGACCCTTGAACATTGTCCTCCCTAGCACACCGGTGTAACGCTGCAAGCAAATCAATATTGTACAATCACATAACTAGAACAGCTTTTGTCTGACCCTTTTATATATATTTAACAAGCCTTTCCAAGTTCTTACAAATTTATATACAACAAAAGCTTCTTCACAACCTTTTCTTAACAAGGAAATCCAGTATATATATATATAAGGATTTCACATACACACGTGAAATAACAATCAATGATCAAACCACAATATGAAATGGGAAAACAAGACTAAGATCTTTCAACCGTAACAACCGGTGTTCGCCTATTGTGGTTTGATCATTGATATATATACATATATATGGAGTCGTTATCAGCCTTTGGAGCGATTCACTTCTTTTCCTGAAGACGAGGACATCGAAATATAGTAGTGAGTTCAGTGATATCCTTTCTATGTGTTCTTTTTAAATTCTAGTTTACATATATATGTATAAAAAGATTTCACATAAACACGTGAAACAACAATCAATGATCAAACCACAACAAGAAATAGGAAAACAAGACCAAGATCTTTCAACCGTAACAAGCGGTCTTCGTCAGAGTCAAAAACCCAACTGAAGACCGCTTGTTACGGTTGAAAGATCTTGGTCTTGTTTTCCTATTTCTTGTTGTGGTTTGATCATATATATGTATATATATCAGCTCAAAAACGAAGAAAAGCAACACACAGAGAAAGAGACACACTTACAAACTAAAATTTTCGGATAATCCATCTTCAGAAGAAAAAATACAAAGGCAGTCGTTATCAGCCTTTGGAGCGATTCACTTCTTTTCCTGAAGACGAGGACATCGAAATATAGTAGTGAGTTCAGTGATTTCCTTTCTATGTGTTCTTTTTAAATTCTAGTTTACATATATATGTATATATATATATATATATATATATATATATATATATATATATATATATCAGATCAAAAACGAAGAAAAGCAACACACAGAGAAAGAGACACACTTACAAACTAAAATTTTCGGATAATCCATCTTCAGGAGAAAAAAGAATGGGCGACCAAGCACGCCCATTCTTTTTTCTTCTGAAGACGGATTATCCGAAAATTTTAGTTTGTAAGTATGTCTCTTTCTCTGTGTGTTGCTTTTCTTCGTTTTTGACGAACTTCGGTTAGAAATATTGATCCAGTAAGTGTTCTCGTGCTTGATGAGTTGTTTTTTTTTCGTTATTTATCTGTCCGGTTTGGTATTTATATTTATGTTTAAAAATCTAAAATAGGCAAAAGGCCTTCAATATTTTTTATAGCCGTAACTTAATTTTAAAAAGAATAATTTTTTTTTATGAAACTCCAACTAGTCAAAAGTTATTAGAACTATTGTTCGTCTCTGTTTCATTATTCAGATGACCTTTTATTTCATACAGTTTCCATATATGAGCTGTTTTAGAAACCCACGTACTTACAACAACAACATTGAGGTTTAATCCGGAAAATGAAATAACTAGTACTCGGAGAACCATAAAGATAGTTTACATTCAGCCCTGATATCCTCCACCCTTTCAGATATATTTGAGTATCACCAAACTATAAAGCACAGGTTCTAGTAAGCCACAATAAATACATAAACGATAAATATAAAATGATAAAATTACATTGAAATATATCAAAGAAGTGATTACTATTTCATAACAGAGTGAACTAGATATATTGATTTGTTTGCAATAACAAAGCAGGAATTGAAGTAGCCACGACGGCAGAAGTAAAACAGAAACAAAGATAAACTCGGATGTACCATCCAATCAAATTAGAGAAACGAACAGGTGCAGTCGGTAACCACTACGAAATAGCATTAAATATTTCTCTATCCAATAAAACTATTGACTTCATCAATTTATTAAAAAAGATTCACAAATTCTTTTCTCTTTAAAAAATCTCTAATGAAATACTTCAGTTTTTCTGTTTCATCATTTTATACTTCTGCTTATGAAAATAAAAACCGAAATGTTGGCAATGAGGGTTTAATTTAAACCTGAAGAACTGACCAAGTCCTGGTAAAGATTTAATTTTTTATATATATCTATATATATATATATTTGAAAAGTGGGTAGTATCATTGATATCTATCTAAGGTCAATTCACTTACCAGTCTGACCAAGCGCATCAAGAGAGTTGACCTTGGCCCCCGCCCTGAGCAGAGTTTCCATAGCATCATGATGACCCAAGTCAGCCGACACATGCAATGGGCTCAGCATCTCTTTGTTTTTTTCACCAAGATGAGCTCCTTTTCTGATTAACATCTCCACTACTTGTCTTCTTTTGGCACCAGTGCAGCTCACAGAGCAATGCTGTTTCAAACAATTACAACAAACTAAATTATAATCAATATACACAATAATAACGCCTGACGTATATTATATAAAAAAAAATCACTAAAAATAATGATCAAAGAAAAATATGTGATGTTTTTCTTCAAGCAGCTTCAACATCTATTAAATAGCAAAAACATTTTGTTTGAAAACAAAACCCATAAAAAAGAGACTATGCTGCGCAATGAGGCGGATGTCGATTGCCAGTAGTCTTATTTACAAAGGGACTGTGAGTCCTTTTCACTTCCTGGCATGAAGGCAGCCGCTCCATTGTTTAGTTTCTAGTCTTCACGAGACCACAACTACAGAAGTTTGGATCTAATTGGAGCCGCACCGGGGGACCCCCAAGTGGGGAAGCTGACACCGCAGGACAACATTTTGGTTTTACGAGGGACTGTGAGCCCTGCAATATTTTTCATGCCGGTGGAAGTGACTTTATGGAAGAGCTTCACTGAGTAATGGCTCTTGTTAGAGCCGGAAACATTAAATCCAAAAAGGAAAAGCAACAAATAATTGGCCAAAAAAAATAGCCAATCATATATATTAGGTAAGTTTTGTTTTTGAGGGCTAGGTCATATAAAAGAAAATAAACTCCTTCCTAGGCCAACGTTTCGAAGTATTTGTACACCACCTTCAGGGCTAATATTAGAGTAAAAACTATAATACTTTTACCAAAACAATCTACAACCTATATAGAGAACAAAACATACATAGAACAGGTTATTTTACAATCAGAGTTGTTAATTCTAAGTACACATCTATTTCAAAACACCAAACAAAAGGAAATTAATTTTACCTTGGAAAGTGTGCTATTGGTTATTTATATTTCATGAGAATTATTTGGTTATTGGTATGAAAAACACTACTTTGTTACAGTCATCTTTCATTTTAGATCGAACAAATACATCGTAAAGTTGGGCTAGGAAGGAGTTTATTTTTTTTATATGACCCAGCCCTCAAAAACAAAACCTACCTAATACAATAGAATAGAAGAGGTCAAGAACAATTTTTTGAGAATATATATATTCAAAACTAAAGTTTATCGGGACTCGGTCAGTTCTTCAGGTTCAAATTAAACTCTCATTGCCAACGTTTCGGTTTTTATTTAAAACCTTTTTCATGAGCCTACAAAACAGGGGAAATATAAGAAATAATTCGTAACCTCTTGGTTGGAGAAACCATTATTGACTAACATTTGAACAGACTTATCAAGCTCTTGGTGGAGGAGGTTCCAATTACTGCAGTGCTTAAAACCAAACCACAAAGAACCTGGTAGGTGAAGGGACGCGCAGGTAGCTGGGTTCAGTGGCTCTGCCCTGCATGCCTACACAGGCCCTCCCACCCTTCTACATATTTTGTTATTTCTATCCTAGTTAGTTGTTAACTGCTCTTAGTACCGTAGCATTTGTTTTGTTTACTATTTTAGTTTATTGTTTTTTACTTGATGTTGGCTAATGTAAGCCGAAAACTTTTGAGTTAGATTAAAGTTTTAAGTGTTTAGCGTTCTAATTTTAGAATAGCGTTTTCTAATAGAATTTAGCGTTTTAATTTAATTAAGTGTTTAGAAATCCTATTAAAAATGTTTGAAAATTACCGCAAACTAGTGAGGAAACTAGAGAACATCAGCAAGAAATTGGTCAACGCAGAATCTGCTGCTAACTTCAATAATATTTGATTGAGAGAAGACCTACTGCCATCATATATATATATATATATATATATATATTATATATATATATATATATATATATATCAATGATCAAACCACAATAAGAAAATGGGAAAACAAGACTAAGATCTTTCAACCGTATCATTGATACAGTTGATCAACCGGGATCATTGATTGTTATTTCACGTGTTTATTTGAAATCTTTATATATATATTACAAAGAAAAATAATTTGTAATGTAATACTTAGTTTTTCTGTCTATGAAAAAGGTTTTAAATAAAGACCGAAACGTTGGCAATTAGAGTTTAATTTGAACCTGAAGAACTGACCGAGTCCCGATAAACTTTAGTTTTGTATATATATACCGTTTGAAGAATAAATGACGAAAAATCAGTAATATTACTAAATAAGGAAGAAAGAACTTAAAACATACAATTCTAAATAGGTTTCTTGGGGATTACGTCCAAAAGTTACTACTTCTAATCATCAAGAACCTTATCTTGACTTTTAAGAATCAGTGGTCGAGAAGTTATATTAATATTAAAACATTAACTTCTATTTTTTTCCTAAACTTTGAAAGATGTGATATTTCAAACCCACAATCATAGGTCTGAACATTACATACTCAAAATGACAAGCATCGAATATAATTTTAACATATTGTAATATTATACAGCAAGAGAACTTTAAGTGATAAAAAGCTTATTATCGTAAATTTTAATTTTGTTCTTTTTTAGAACAGTTTTAATATAAATTTCAATTTACTTTACCTCTTTATTCAGACATTTAGCCTATTATTAAGTGAAAACTAAATACCAACAATTTATGTAATGAAATATAAAATTACAAAAATACTTACAAGAGGAGTGTCTCCTGTATACGGATGTTTGAAGTTGACTGATTCAGAAGATAAATATTTTTTCACTTTAGATGGATCAGCCTGTCTACAAGCTTCAAGTAAACAATGTCCTTTGTATTCGTCTGAAAATATTAACAAAGAAAGTGTAAATAATCAACCCTACAGGTAAAAAATAAAAGTTAATAATCAATTTAATCATTTTACCCATTTGTTTCAATCCAAATAAAAATTTTAATCACTGATCAGAAGTTACAACTAGCAAAAACATATTTGATATCTTTGTTTTTCTTATTTTCAAATAAAATAAACCATTTTAATGTTTTTAGTACAGCAGAGGTTTCTATATCATATGTGTTCGAATTTCATAACTACTGTATGTTTGTTTGACTAGATTTTCATAAATCCTACAAACTAAACCACAGGAGATGAATATTTGAACTTTTATCTTTTCTAATAAGTTTTTCTTGTGACGTATTGACTAATCATTTAAAAAAAAAATATGGATGCCTCCTAAGTAACTTAGATGGTAGAGTCGCCTTTTTGTTTTATCTTCATTTCATAGTTGACTCATGGTTTCTAAACATACAGGCGTGGGTTCGATCGTTTAACTCTTGGTTGTTGTGTTGACCTTTCTTTTTTTTTTGACCTCTTAAGATACCGTTAACAACCGCAGTTGTCCATAAGTATATTAAACAAATATACTATATTCTAATGTAGTGCAATCAGTTATTATGTGGTACTTACTCATTGTAGGGTAAAAATCTAATGAAATGGTCTCCACATATAAAAATTTTAATGATATAAACAACGCGTCTCGAACACGTAGTGTTCTTCCTCAGGCATTAACTAAAAAATACAATGACACCAGAGAGTTATCTATAGTACAAAGTAAATAAGTACAAAAATAAAATAAATTAATATAAAATATAAAATAAAATAAGGCAGAAAGTACGAACCTAATTAATTATTTAATATTAATTTTTGTACTTATTTACTTTGTACTATAGATAACTCTCTGGTGTCATTGTATTTTTTAGTTAATGCCTGAGGAAGAACACTACGTGTTCGAAACGCGTTGTTTATATCATTAAAATTTTTATATGTGGAGACCATTTCATTAGATTTTTACCCTACAAATATACTATGGTGTCTGGGTTAGTAAACAAAATATATAACATCAACTTCAAGTCTTAATGGGACCTTTCGATGTTCAGTTTATCCATCCATCATGGAAATTTCTACCTTAAAGGATTATAACTTGCTATATCTAGCATATTTGTTCTTTTCAACACATATTATCTTATTTCATTACATCACTACTTTTCTCCAGTATCACAAACAAAGAATTTATGTTTTATCAAAATCTGCAAATAATTGATATAAAAGTCTTGGAAGATACTCTACAATTTAAACAACACTTTAGCTGATCCTATTAATCAGAAGCATTCTTTAAACAAGGGTCATTAGGCTGTTGAAGATGAACCCGTTTGAAAGGAAAGAGCATAGTAAGTAATATTTCAACTCTTTTATCATTACTAAGTAGTAAGATATACTATTTCAAATTTCCATATCTACACTATGGAGACATGATGGCTTCTTTTATGCCAACTGATATTTAGCTCAGTATATTTTCATTACTGACCAGACATCAGATAAGAATACGAAACGCTGTGACAGTATAAAATTAGACTTACAATTACTCCTTTTTCTAGATTTGCTTTTAAAAAAAAAAATTATCCTTACTTCTGTCTAGTGCTGATATAAATAAAATATAATAGAATTAAGTATTTACAAGCTATCCTGTGTTGGAGTTCATGTGTGGGAGCGAGATCGATAGGGGATTTGGAATGACAGTTAAGTAGAGTGGGGTCTGCACCATGGCTCAACAATAACGAACACACCTCCATCCTCGACTTGGAGGCGGCCTCGTGCAAAGGAGTGAACTGCCACAGATCTGTCGCGTTCACGATCGCACCAGCCTTCACCAGTGTTTCAGTTACTTCGAAATGGCCGTAGGAGCAGGCGTTATGAAGAGGCACCAGTCCTCTAAAAAAAAAAAAAAAAAATTCAAATTAAACATTTCCTAAAAAAAAAAAGAGTAACAACTAAACTAATAATTATTTCACATTTTCAAATAATGGTATAGAAAGTTCCCAACTTGCAAACATAATGGGTTCCTCCAGGTTGAAATTCAATCTATAATTAACATTGAAGTATTTTAATGTAGTTACCACTCTAAATAATGAAGTACTATTCCCTAAGATTTAACAAACAATTACAATCAAATGTATTACTCAGATTTCACAGTAAACACGTGAAATAAAAATCAACGTACAACAACAATAAGAAATTTAGATATGAGACTAAGACCTTTCAAACGAAACAACTGGTCTTCGTCGAGTCAAACTCGAACTGGCAAGAAGTAATCTTGTTCGAGAGTAACTTTGAAGGTCAGATGTATGGGTTGAAATATATATATACAATACAATAGACCTAATGTAGTCGTAATAATTGTGCTCAATGTTTTAATGTTTTAGCCCTGAGGAAGGCATAAATATATGTCCAAACGTTGGCGAAGAAGTGTTTTTTAATATCCAAACCAAAACTCTCAAAAAATCTCAAAACCTATACATATATATTAGTGAAGGTTGGTAGCAATCCTTCTTGCAAACATGTTTCTAAAAATGTTATGCTAGGTTATCTTTTTAGAGAGTTTTTCTGTCTTGCATGCTCTTCTGAATTGCTCGGGGAATAAAAAAATCAATTGGCCCAAACTTTTTCTTTCATATATACACATTCTGACACTATTTAATAACTAACTAAATATTATTTTAAATAATTTTAATAAATAAATTATTAAATAGAATTATTTATTATTATAAATTATTATTTATTATTAATAAATAAGTAACTACTCACTTAATTAATTAATTAACTTAAGAAATTATTATTTATTAAAACTACCCTAAATAATGATACCAAAAAAAATAATATCAACAAACTATATGTAATTCATTAACATATATAGAAGACCAAAACTTAATTAACTTAAAACACCTTAATAAATAGTATTAAATTAGCAATATCAGATCTATATTCAGGGATCACTGATACTTTATAATATATAGAATTTCTGACGTTTTACTTACTTCTCTGCTCATATTGTTACTTAGATATAATTTTATTTTTAGTAAAATCATACTTATGGCTTTCATTAATACTATTTTTTTTTTCTCCAAAGTAGTACTCCTACTTGGAGGGAGTTTATTGTAATATTTTCACGTGCTCCATTTGTTATATTACATGTGTCTAATATCGTTACACTATGTTATATGAAATCTATGTTTCGTTAATACTACGTGCAGTCATGGTAGTGGATTAATCACATATCATTGCCTTATTTCCATGAAAGGAATTGTGAGAGAACAAATTCCTTATAATATAACAAATAATTATGTGGAAATACAAGACAAAATCTTTTAAATTTTCATTTGTAAAAGGTTTGTAGCGAGTGACTGGGTCCTTTTCAACGGTCACATACTCTTGTTCAACTTGACAACCAATAATTCTAATCGTACTAGGAGTTAAAAAATAAAGTAATTTCGATTAGACCTGAAAAACTGACGCTTTCCCTCATAAATATGTTTATTATAAATATATATATACTACACCATTTTTCTTTATGAAGGTTTCAAAATCTCGGTTTCTGTGAGTTGTTCGGAGTATAAATGAGTAGTTACTTTAGTGACCAATATGAATAGAGTTTTTTAAGTGACTGTGCAATATCTACATCAATGGCCAAGGTAACGGAGATTCGAAGGGTAGCGAGTGACTGGGTCCTTTTCAACGGTCACATACTCTTGTTCAACTTGACAACCAATAATTCTAATCGTACTAGTCACTAACACAATATACGAGAAATCAATAAATAGAAAGAACTGACAGAAATATATTGAAATACTTTATTGTATTAAATTACTATATTTATACAGCAAACAAACCCTTTGTCCTTAGCATGAACGTCAGCACCCTGTTGGAGAAGAATCTGAACGACTCTGTGCCGATTGTAGCCGGCGGCTAAATGAAGTGGAGTAGAGCGCCTGCCGTCACTTGCGTGGCAGTTAACATTCAAACATGTCAGCAGTGACATTAGTCTAACAAACAAAACAACAATCACTTAATAACCGCCCTGCTAACAACAATTATAATCAGCTGTCCTCAATACCTAATTATCAAATTGTAAGCATGCTTTTACAATGACCGGAAACTCCATTTTTACGAATAGTTCCTGACAACATTAATAAAGCCAAAAAACCAGGAAACTGCATCTCAATCTTTCTTAAGCTAAAAACACCTTTAGATAAAAAAAGCAATAATCAAAAGTATATTTGTTTTAAAAGTAACTAAGGAATGAGAAAATATATTTTAACTCAATATTTAAATGCACTCACTTCTCGACAAATACATATTTTTTTTAAAGATCTTAATGTTTTAAATATATAGCCATTATTAGTCTAGTATTGAAAACAAATGTACACCGAAAACTATTTTCGGAAAATTTCAGAACAATTTGAAATAAAATTTAATTTTCTCAATAAATTGAAACAATTTGACCTTCTTTCAAAATCAACAATTTTCTAGTAAATAATTTCATTAATTTTTCGATAAAAAGAGAGACATTAATTTACATTAAATTAAACATTAATTATTTAACTCTTTAGAGGTATCATTCAGACGATTCTTAATTTTTTCCCTCTATTTTTCAATATTATATTTTACTTTTATTATTACCACTATTTGTTTCTTCTAATTTTCTAAAAATTAAATTCCTTGATGAGGTTTCTGGAAATCTTCTGGATGTGAAGTAAATCTGAGCTATGAAAAACGAGATTGCTTGCAGTACAGTATTGCTTGCAATCCCTTAAATCTGTATTAAAGATTTGAGTTTACAATATCACTTAAGCCAGTTTAGTCCTCTCTATTTCCTAATTTTTTTTTCATTTCACATATTCATATTTTATTAATTGTTTGCGCACATAAAAATATAAACACTATAAATACATAAATATAAAATAAAAATATAAATGAGATATTGCAAATTATAGGATCAAAATTAATAAATTTTCAATTAATTAATAATGTTTTGGATACATATTTTATTGATTATATTCACTATAAAATCGGATAGACGATCCAAACTGGACAAAATACGAGTTCAAAATCACACACTGAGTAAAGAAACACACTTACAAATTCAAATTTTCGGTCAATTCGTTTTAAGGACCAAGCACGCTGAGGACGCAACGGCAAGTAACCCCCTTACTTTTTTACTTGCAGTTGTGTCCATAGCAAGCTTGGTCTTCCTCTCTCTTTCCTCCTGAAGATGGATTGCCCGAAAATTTGAGTTTGTAAGTGTCTTTCTTTACCCTGTCTGATACTCTTCTTCGATTTTGAACTTGTATTTATTATATTCATTATTATTATTCTCCCGATATAATCTCTTTTCTTAGTCAAATTTAAAAAAAAAAAACTATTGTGAAATAGTTTAACTACCCACAAAAAGGATAATTTTGGGAACATTATATGTTTGATGACTAAGTTGTCATTATAGTTATATATATATTTTATACAACTTCAAATTTGTTGTTAAGTGCTGGTGAGAAAAATGTTGCATTTCACTAGACTTGTAAAATATAAATTAACTCAAATAATCTTAAAAGAAATAATTCTAGGTTGACATTATCTGGTATACGTTACATGCAGTGACAAACGCATATTAACAACTTTCGAAATGTGTTTGACCATGTCAGAAAGTTCGAAGACTGGGGATACAAAAGATTTTCTTCGATTCCAAAATGAAAACAACAAATTTTTTCTTTCAAAGTGACCTCTCTCGAGTGTAACACACTTTCCCATCCTTCTCTGCTATGCTTGCATACACTACTAGAAGCATTCTTACAGACAAACAGATGATTCCCCTTAATAATCTTCTTAAAAGAAGGAAAAAAAACAGGATTTCAGATGAGGAAAGTAAAAAAGGTTTTACAAACAGAGTGATGTCCTTCTCAGCTTAGAACTGTGGGAATGTTCAGAAATTGTGAGCAGGAAGTCAGTCATGCAGCCCTCAAGATTGCTACCACAACTCAGTTTCTTTGTAATCGTGATGGTCGATAGTCGGTACTTATGAAAGAATATAACAGCAGCCACAGTCCGATTAACGTGACTTTGAATTCAACTGTCTCAGTTTCTTCGATATTGGTGGCGTCGGACTCTTCTAGTGAAGGCTCTTGACTTTGGTATTTGTGCATCACTCGAAGATAGGTAGCATCACCTTCGCAATCACCCAGATTACTGGTCCTTGCCAGTCTGGTTTGGTTTCAGGACTCAAGTGTTTTTTACTCTGTACTCACTGATTAAGAAACTCAAACATGAAAGCTTGCGAAAAAAAATCAATGGCAGTAAAGAGCAGAGATCACAGTTACACAGTCGAGGATTGATTATTTTGAAAGAGAAACTTTTAATTTGTATTTTAGATTCAAAATAAATATTTTGTTACAACAGTAATATAACTTTCTGACACGTATGTATTGCATGCTTGAAAGAAAGCTGTAAAAATGAATTGAGCTAACTTTTCTTCGTTGCCAGTGCGAGCAGCCTCTAGAACTTCTTCTTTGCGATGTTCACCAGTCAACACTGCCCTAGTAGCACCACTATCACAAACTTCCATCGGTGTCTTGCCTTCTGTGTTTCTTATGTTTACATCACCACCATGCTGGAGTAATGCTAAATACATTCTATCTTTAATGAAAAATAAATCAAAAACATAACATATTTATAAAAGTTTAAGATTCTAAAACCTCAAAAAAATCACATTACCATTAAAAAGTTGAAAACAAACTGAAGTTGTTTTCCTTTGTCACTGAAGATGTTTTAACGCATATTTTAATGCTTAAGCTGTATATATAGTGATATTTTAAAAGATAAGTACCTCCCCTTCTCCTGTTGATTACAGAGCACGTAGGTCGAAAGGTTGGGAATATGTGAGAAACGTATATTTGAAAGAAAAACTAAAAAAAAAATTTTGACTTGGTGCCACAAATATCCTTGAAAAGGAATAGGGCAACGGGTGGGAAATGAGTAAAGCATGGGAAAAAGGCAAAAACTAGAGATAAAATCAAAGTGAAGAAAATTAAGTTAAGCGAATTAAAATTATAATTAATTAATGGATAGTTTACGGAATAAGTGACCGGAGAACTACAATGGAAACCCTCTACTCTAATTTCCTCTTCCATCCTCCACCACCACCAGGGCAGTACATCAACTAATCAAAGTAATCACATTTTATTAAACTAATTTATATTTTTTACACTTTTACTGTACTTTAATATAATGTTAGTATTTTGCAAACACATTCATCTCCTTAAAAACATTACAAAAATTAGAACGGATGAATGGTGATACAATTAATTTCAATAGGGAGAACTGATTTGGATTAATAGAAAATTCAACAAAAAAATTGAATTATAAGCTGGGTGGGAAAACAAATTAAACTCGTATCTGAAGATACTAATGTATACCTATTAAACTCTCTACGTTTTAATCTGCTGATTACAAATTCATGAATATAAATAAATGGATCGTGCAATAAACATCTAAAAAGACAAATACATAACTACAATATATCCTAACAAAACATTAAAGTTTTTCGATCAATACGATATTCGTTATACTACAATTAAATGAAATTTGTTTTTGTTTACTTTGTAATTATGACAAAAATTGTACATTGTAGAAAGGTTTTAGTTATTCTGAAACTTTTATGAGTTTTATTCTATTGATATAAACACAGTCATATATATACAAATTTTGTAGATGTAAATTATATTGAAAATTAATAGACCTATTTACCTTTTTAGATTCAAAATATAACTAATGGATCACTCAGAAGAAATTAACATATTTGTTAACTGCAAAAATTACTGGAACGACAAAACATTAATGTTAATGAAACTTACCAATGCAAACTTCCACTTTTCCTTTTACAGCAGCTTCATGCAGTGGAGTATAATTCCAATTGTCCCTTGTGTTCGGATTTGCACCTGCTTCCAATAGGAGACGAACGACTTCAGCATGGCCAAAAGAACAAGCATTATGCAGAGGATGTAATCCTCCATCGTCTCGAGCTTGAATACATGCTCCAGATTGCAAAAGATACTCGACTACTTCCTTTCGTCCATAACCTTGAATAGCATAATTTTTTTGTTGATCTTTTAATTTTACGCAGAAACAAAGTGGTAATGGTTAAACTTACCAGCAGCGAAATGTAGAGGAGTCGATTTTCTGCCAGCTGTATCTCTCGAATTGACTGTCTGTGAATTAACTAGTTTTTTTACCTTATTCAAATCTCCAACTTTGCATGCATCAAAAAGCTCTCTTAATGGATCAGGAGAATTGTTTGTAGATGAAGAATCAGTAGGAACCGTTAATGTAGGCCTACGATTTGTCATCATAAATAATACTCAACACAACTTATACATCCATTAGGACAGATGTATTGCATAATTACGACTTGAAAAGTAGAATTTAACTCCTTCATAAGGATTAATTTACTAAAAACAAACTATATAAGAAATTAACTAAAATTAATTAATATATTTTGAGCAGGGAAATGAAATTTAACTATAACAATAAATAACAGACAAAAAGTAAACCTTAATGAACACAAGGAGGACAGTACAGACAACCAGCTGCTGTTGATAAACATTGATGGTAAGCCTGATTCTGAATTACCACAAGCCAAAAGTACTACTTTATTATACAATTCTACTAATATTTCATAATACACACATATAAAGAAGAATATTTGAAATATTTTAAAATTCTTTATTTTTTTCTTCACATATGAGAATAATTTTTTTTTCATAACAATAATTTGTCAAGGTAGCAGGGAACAGATGTTTATCTGAAAATTGTCAATTTCGGAATCAAATGTCTTCTCGGTTTCGTGGATGTGGATTTTAAGAACCCAAGGACCCTATTTTTAGATAACTGTAGGAACCCGCGTGTATTTAGTAGGTTTATAGAAAACATTTATTATAATGGCTTCAAAAGGAAGATTTTTTTCTAATTTGGCCGGTGAGTATTTATACTTTTTACATTAATTTCTTGAAAAAAAAATAAGTTTTACTTATTTTTCCACTCTGTGACTTTGAAAAGCAAATTATTCATTGTCATTTTTTGTTCTTTTAGCCATAAGTCTTAACTCAGTTAGACGAAGTTCCGAATATGCTATGTCTAGACCTAATCTCAAACTTACGGCTAACACGAAAGTTATTTGTCAAGGATTTACAGGAAAACAAGGTACTTTTCACAGTAAACAAGCTTTGGAATATGGAACAAAACTTGTAGGTGGTGTAACCCCAGGCAAAGGTGGAAAGACTCACTTGAATTTACCAATTTTTAATTCCGTAAAGGAGGTGAGTTATTAAGTTTTTTAATATTTAGATAAACTTCCTCGATTGATTGTTTCATTGAATAACTTATTTTTGTTTGCCCCTAGGCAAGAGAAGCGACTGGAGCAGAAGCAACAGTAATTTATGTTCCTCCTCCGGGAGCAGCGAAGGCTGTTATGGAAGCAATTGATGCTGAAATGCCATTGATAGTTTGTATAACTGAAGGCATTCCTCAACAAGATATGGTTAAAGTTAAACATCGATTGACACGCCAAAACAAATCACGACTTATTGGCCCAAATTGTCCAGGAATCATAGCTCCAGAAAAGGTTATTATTTCTCCTTTTTTTCCTTTTTTTTTTAAGTTTATATTTAGAATGTATGGTTGAAAAGAATTCGAAGTGATGATTAGTTTCACATCGAAAATAGTTTTTGTTGCTGAATAACGGATCTGAACTTAAACCTTAAGTAGTCTTTTTTTTTTTCAATGCAAGGAAACTTATTTATAAAAAAAAATATAGAAAATTCTGACTTTTCAGTCATTATAAATGCTAAGCATTCATAAAAAAAAGTAATTTGTTTAAAAAATGTTGTATAAATACTATTATGGGTTAACTTTAAATATTGTGTCTTAATTTATTATAACTAGCATATAAATCATAAAATCGGAAAGACAATCCAAAATGGAAATGGAAAGACCCAATGAGAGTTCAAAATCGAAGAAGAGTACCACACAGAGTAAAGAAACACTTCCAAATTCAAATTTTTTTAAGACCAAGGATTATTTGCCGTTACGTCTACTGCTTGCTTGGTCTCTCTTTTCTCCTGAGGACGGATTCCCCGAAAATTTGAGTTTGTAAGTATGTTTCTTTACTCTGTGTGGTACTCTTCTTCGATTGTGAATAATTTAAAAACATATGTTAAACGTGAGATTGGAAACATCATGGGTATTGTAACGTAAGCTTGACGTAATGTTTATTAAAATAAAGTTCATCTAGAGAAAAGTTTAACTTGGAGGATCTGCATCGCGAAAGTTGCCTTAAGTAGTGGGATTCATTAACTTTGACATCATTTACTCCCGAAATAGTTAGTACCCAATATTAAACCTTTATTATAATAGTTCAGGTTATATTTTACGTGTATATCCTTATTTGGATATGCAGAGATCATGGTAACACATTGTAACTTGATATACATCCAAAAGGTTAAAGTAATTTCAGAGAGTTCATTTATCTCAAAAGTTTATATCAATTTTTTCTAAATAGTAAGTATTATCCTCAATTTAAGAATATTTGGTCTCTTTTAATGGAAATATTAATTGGTCATTTATGAGTTCATGCCCAACTATTTTAAATATTTCAAAAAGTTAAAGGATTTTCGATTTATATATAATCTATTACTAGTTTGTGAGGTGTATTCTACGTTTCTGTTATGAAAAGTTACGGTAAAAATACATTGAGGTAGTAAAGAGTTGTAAAGTGGTAATGGTAGAGGTGGTAGAAGAGTTCTAAGTACTTTAGGTGTTTAAATATTTAGAATTACTTCATTCTCATGCGAGGAAGTGTAATCACTGAATTACTTCTTCTTTTCTGACTATTGTGGTCAACCTGTATCTGTGTTATCAATGTCGCTGGTAATATTCTACTTACATTGTTGATTTATGTAAACATAAAAAAAATTGATAACTCTTTAGTTCCAAGGTCATTATGTTTAACATTTTTTGTTTAAGATATTTGTAATTGGAATTAATTTGTTCCTATGAACTTTATTCAGTTCTTGAAACTAGCAACTGTGGATTAATTGATTACTAATAAAAATTAAGATTTCCATATATATATAAATTTTATATAAACACGTGAAATAACAATCAATGATCAAACCACAATAAGAAATGGGAAAACAAGACTAAGATCTTTCAACCGTAACAAGCGGTCTTCGTCAGAGTCAAAAACCCAACTGAAATGCTACATGCAGAAAACATCTGGTGAGGGGTTGAGAAGAGTGGTATTTTAAAAGGGTGAAAGCACAGGAAAGGACTAATGTCCAGAAAGGGATGTTTGGAGAAAGAAAGGAGTACAGTAAGAAAGAGTGAAAAACTATCCGCTAGCTGTCAACCCTCTTAGAAGAGGCTATTGCCCTCGTGACAAAAGTTAATTTTGAAGAGACCATTACTAATGTTTATAATATTTGATCTATTAAATTTAATTAGAGACGATTCAATAATATTTCTTAACAACATTGATTTTTCATAGATAATAAATTTAGGACGCTGGGAGAGTTTTGTATTAACATATTGCCCACGTTATTACGATTAGAAAACACTATATTAAAATCAAGTTGTTTGGCTAATCTTGGAAGGGGGTCCAATGACTCATGATATGGCAAAACTATAGAATTTGACAATGAACGGGGCTCTGTTGAAGTATTAGAGAAAGTTTTTTTATCACCCTTCAAAGCTAAATCGATATAAGAGAAGGGGTATTTTAATGAAAGGGCAATTGACCTAATGCTGTTAATCTCTTCATTAAGGAATTCAGGAGAGCACTTTTAACGCCCTCAAAAACATATTTCTAAAAACAAAAATGTTAACATTTTTTGGATGCGAAGAATAAAAGTGAACAACACATGCAAGTACATTTGTAGGTTTTTTATATACACTAAAGCGTAACTCTTTAGGTAACCTATGGATCAGGACATCTAAGAAGAGTAAATTACCACTTACTTCTTCTTCCATTGTGAATTTGATTGTCGGCACTAATGATTTTAACTTTATTAGGAAATCATCTTTATTTATAGAATTAGGACAGATGCAAAGTATATCGTCAACATATCTATACCATTTAAAATGTAAAGTTAAAAATTTAACATTTAAAGTAAAATGTTTTGCTCAATATTGCCTAGACATGTTATTTAAGGGTAATAATTTTATGTTAGATAATTTTAGAAGCATCACGTGTGACGGGGGAAAATGTTTTTTAAATTCAAGGACGTATGCATCTGATATTGACGAATTTACTTATCATGGAATACATGCATTTATTATTTATTTTGTCCCCAATGCATTATATAAAAAGGATTGCATAGCAGCACAGCCAATTGATCAGTCAATTATTCCTTAGTTTCTTTGCTGTTAAAATATCCATAAAGTTATGATATAATTAATGTAAAATACGTCCGTCCTTTTCAAATACTCTAATATATCATACTTTTAACATCCTACAATTCTTTATTCAGAGATTAGGTGTTATTACCTAATATAAAGTCAAATATCAGAGGGGCTGATTATGAAATTGTTCAAATTTAATACAATGAAAAAAAAACTAAATCACATACAAAAAATAAATATCTACCAAATGGTTGCAAACTTCCTAGTAATCTCTATATATATAAAGTTCGTGAGTTTGTTTGTTTGTTCACCCATTTTCCGTGGAGATAGAGACCTGAAATTATAATATATATTATTTTATTACCTGAATAATTTTAAATATAAGAAAAATATCGCTATATTCCCAAAATTGGGGTCAGAGTAGCAAGTGTCTTGCGTGCTCGCCGATGACAGTAGTGCAAATGATTTATATACTAAATGTAACATAAAAATTTGTTTTTTTAATTTAATGTTTGCGTAATATAAACTCTGGTAATAAATTAAAGGAATGGAGTCAGGGTAGCCGAGTGGATTACGTACTAGCGATGACAGTAGCAGAAATATATTAAAAATAAATTAACAAAAAAAATTTTTGAATTTAAAATTTGAATAATTTAAAAAATGGTAATAAAGTAAAGGCATTGATCCAGGGTAGCAAGTTGCTTGCGTGCTCGCTGATGACAGTAGTGCAAATGTATTATAAATAAATGCAACAAATATATAATAAATTACTACATTATAAGTTAAAAATGAATAATTTGAGAAACAAACTTGAACACAACTATCAGATAAAATACAAATGTTTTAAGGTAATATTATAAATACCCATTCCTTTCATTGATGTTATTTTATGTTAGGTAAATAAATTGAATATTTCAAATTTTATTTGTTTTAAAATATTTGATTGTGTATATAACTTGAATAGATGTTTTCAATTTAAGTTATATACATAAGTTATATGGATTTATATAATTAGCCATAAAATAATTTTTATGGCTAATTATACCATAAAATAGTTCTTTTTACTTTTAATTGATTTTTATTTTTCTAAATATACTTCCCGTATACTCGTACATATCTTGAATCATGTTAATAATACTATATCAAAAGCTCGGGCCATATAAGAATCTGTTCCCGTGCCATAATAACAAGAAACAACATTTAAAATTATCACTGTCAATCATGCTCAGTAAATTTATTTCAACACCTATTGTTATAATTTCTGAGAGACACAAAGGGTCATGCGTAGTCTAGTACTATAATAATTTCTTATACATAGTAAAGTAAAAATTCTTTGTCAGAATGAGCTAAAGATATTTATTATATATTAACAAATAAATTTAATTTTTCTTTTATATTTAACACTTTATTTGTGTTTAATATTTAATGTTCATGTTTAAAAAATAATAAATTAAAATTATTGTATTTAACCTAACTCTTCCTTTTTATTGAAGATGTTTCTTTTTCTTTAGTCATAGCGGAAACCTTAAAAATGCCACGATCTTTCTTAGGAGACTTGGGTAATAATTTAATGCTTAGAGAATTACGGTTGTTTTAATTTGGGAAAACGGTTACAATATAAATGTTGGGAAACACAATATGATGTTTGAAAAATCTAAAGCAAAATTTTTAGATTTTTCTATAGAAAATTTATTTTATTAATTATATAATTAATTTTTGTATTTGAATTTTTATATTCAAATTTATTAATTGAATAAAACTTGAACCCATGGCTAATCTGTAGTTAGTAATTATCGGTAATAACTTAAATTTTTCTGTATTATTGAAGATCTTTCGTATACTATAGTTAGTGTGACAAACAGATGGTCATATATTATAGTGTAGATTATATTTGCTAAGTTTACATTTAATAACTTCAAATGGAATTTAATAGCAATCAAATGTGAATGTAATATTGATACTTCCCTATTATTATTATATTAATAATTTTTATTTATTAAAGTTGCTTTAAACAAACGCTCTGGTATACTTTTACAGATCATTTTCTTATCTTTTTAGGTTGTAAAAAATATATTCGGACTGTTGCTATCCGTTACGATTATCAAAGAAGAACCGTAGTAACCTTCTTCTATCGTATATAATATAATAATATTATATTGTGCTTTTTAATTAAGGAAATTGGGTTAGGTTAGGTTACAGTGACATTTTCACAAGAGAATACACATAAAAATTCCTTTTTTGATAACACACAATGAACATTCTACATTGGTAGAATACAGAGGCATTTGCTTGACAGTTTAATAATAATGGTATTTTCTACTATTCTATAATTTCTAATGATATTTTGGAATACCAAGTATAATAGAATTTTTGATTCCGTCAAAGATGGGTTTCTTTTGCTAATATTTATATAAAATATGTATTTCACAGAAAAATGTTGTAGTACTAGTTTATATTTAAATTATAACTTTTAGGTTTGTATGATATAATTGTAGGTTTAAAATATAGTTGTTATAATGTTATATTACTGAGAAATTATAGCATATTTTGTATTAATTTCAGTGTAAAATTGGTATAATGCCTGGACATGTTCACAAAAAGGGTATCGTGGGTATTGTGTCAAGGTCTGGCACATTAACATACGAAGCAGTTGGTCAAACAACGAAGGTAATAAATATCAAAACAAAGTTGATTCATTACTTAATAAACCATATTGTTTATTTCTGATATAATTTGGTATAGTTAGACAGTTTTATTTATTTATTTTTTTTTTTTTTTATTAGAAAATACTTACTTCGGTTTTAGGTTGGCCTTGGTCAGACTCTGTGCGTCGGTATTGGAGGCGATCCATTCAATGGGACCGATTTTATCGACTGTCTCGAAGTCTTCCTAAAAGACCCTGAGACAAAGGGAATCATTCTTATTGGAGAGATTGGTGGTGTAGCTGAAGAACAGGCTGCAGAATATCTGCAAAAGAATAACTCAGTAAGTTAGAAGCTGATTTTTAAGAAATTTAGTGGGTTATATATATATATTCACTGTTTCGTTATTGAGGGCTAGGTCAAATAAAAGAAAATAAACTCCTTTCTAGGCCGACGTTTCGATGTATTTGTACATCATCTTCAGGGCTAAAAATTAGAGTAAGACTATAATACATTTATCAAAAACAATCTACAACTCACATAGATTGTTTTGATAAATGTATTATAGTCTTACTCTAATTTTAGCCCTGAAGATGATGTACAAATACATCGAAACGTCGGCCTAGAAAGGAGTTTATTTTCTTTTTATTTGACCTAGCCCTCAATAACGAAACAGTGAATAGAATAGAAGAGGTCAATAACAATTTTTGAGTTTATATATATATATAATAAATCAAAACTTGAAATGGTCCAACAGGACTACTAGTTAACACATGAAAGAGAAAAAACAAATAAAGATACACACAAAAGACTAATAAACCATATTGTAATAACCTCAGTTAGCTTCAGCTACTCAAAGGGACTACTTCTACCCGATGACGACGACTGTCGAAATATCGTTGTGAGTCTTTTGTATGTATCTTTATTTGTTTTTTCTCTTTCATGTGTTAACTATATATATATATATGTGTCTTGTTAAATTTTCTGCCTATTTTTAATTTCACACTTTTCTACTCAGTCTCACAATTTCTCTAATACATTTTCTCCATGTTTGTGGTTCAAGAGATTAGTTGACCAAAATTTTTATTTACATAGCCCGACGGTCCTCACTGACCATTATCAAGGATTACAGTTCTTGCACGAAATCATAACTGAACTATACATGACTAATATATAATAATGTAAATAATATATCGACCGTTTGATAGAATAGGTGTGTTCTCTAATGGGGGTTCGGTCAATTTTCCAGGATAAAAAATCAAACTCTCGTTGCCGCTAATGTACTAATATACGCTAATATACAAAACTAAAGTTTACCGGTACTCGGTCAGTTCTTCAGGTTCAAATTAAACTTTTTATATATGTATATAGTCATAACCTGTCTTTGGAGCGGCTTACTTCTTTTATCCCTCTACCTAATGACGTCTCGGTTGAAATATAGTAGTGAGTTTTGTGATCTGTGTTATATGTCCCCATTCTGTGAATTTAGTTTATATATACAAAGGTTGTCATCCATCCATATTAAAAAAAGCTATTCCATGAATAAGGCTATTCTGTTTCGCCAACTGTAAGTTTCCTATTTCCCCTGAGTAGTGATAGATCGTAGTGATATTTAGTATCTCTAATTACGATTATTTCCCCCGAGGTCACACAGGTTGGATAAAATGATAATGATTCTTTATCATACCCAGCCCTTATCCTCATCCACTTCTGCAGTTTTTAACTTCCTCAAATCTGTTATCGAAGTCCTCTCTGTCTTCGCAACTTATTCTCTCAGAGTGCTAATGTCTCTCTCTCATCGAGGTGAGGTGTACAAGTATGAAACGATGTGAACGTCGAGGTTGTTTAACTGTCCCATGATCAATTCAACATATTTCACTTCTTTTAATCCTAGCATTATACATACTCTTCCTCCTGCACCTCTAACGTCAACCGATTAGATTGTATTTATATATTTTTGAACAGATTAGAGTCAATAGAATCGTTGTTTGATATGTAATTAAAGATATTTGATATCTTAAAGAGTTGGTATGATATGTTCAAAGAATATTATTCTTAAAACTATAAAAACAAACGAAAACGTTTGACGGATGGTTGTCTAATAAGGTCTTATAATCAATCTATATTGCGCAGCCTTAGATCTAAAAACTAGTTCATGGATAAAAAACTGTTTTCCGGGTAAGAAGGGGGAAAATCTTTAGAAAAACAACCGACGAATTTTCTTTATTCAATAGTGGCCCTCTTAATTAGCATTTAATGTCGCAGATCCTCTACTGCTGAATTTCTGTACTGCAGTTAACAGAATGATAATTTAATATCGCCTGGTTTTAGGGCGAGTACATTTATTCTTGACAGTTTCTGATGCATGTGTTGTTCGCCGGAATAAGTTTTAACCTTAGAGGGTATGTGAAGTCACAAAAGTACTAATTACTTCCTTGTTTAGAACTAATTAAATGGTTAGACTCGGTCCTATACTTTTGAAGTATTATTAGATTTAAAGATATGATAGAAATCGGGCAGGAGATGTATAACTTAGATCTAATTTGAATTGGCCTTACCTGGATTTCAAATTACGATTTGAATGGATGATATCAGTAATTGATCCAATTGTTCTTTTACATAATCTGGATATAATATACGATACTAATAATATATTATTTTATTAAATATTTCATGGTTTTATGGTTCATTTGTTTGTTTAAAAACAGTAGATATAAATTAGTTGTGGTCTGCAGGGATCCAACGCCAAGCCAGTGGTCTCCTTTATCGCAGGTCTAACAGCTCCACCAGGCAGAAGAATGGGTCACGCAGGAGCCATCATTAGTGGTGGAAAAGGAGGAGCTCAAGACAAAATTGCCGCATTACAACAGGTGCTTAAAATTTGATTAAATTCACTGATCTTTTAATAAGTTATAATCATTAGGAGATAGTTCTTAATATTTGGTTATGAATTTTAAGGGTACAGAATCTTGAAGTTTATCTTTTAATAAGTTATAATCATTAGGAGATAGTTCTTAATATTTGGTTATGAATTTTAAGGGTACAGAATCTTGAAGTTTATCTTTTAATAAGTTATAATCATTAGGAGATAGTTCTTAATATTTGGTTATGAATTTTAAGGGTACAGAATCTTGAAGTTTATCTTTTAATAAGTTATAATCATTAGGAGATAATTCTTAATATTTGGTTCTGAATTTTAAGGGTACAGAATCTTGAAGTTTATCTTTTAATAAGTTATAATCATTAGGAGATAATTCTTAATATTTGGTTCTGAATTTTAAGGGTACAGAATCTTGAAGTTTATCTTTTAATAAGTTATAATCATTAGGAGATAATTCTTAATATTTGGTTCTGAATTTTAAGGGTACAGAATCTAGAAGTTTATCTTTTAATAAGTTATAATCATTAGGAGATAATTCTTAATATTTGGTTCTGAATTTTAAGGGTACAGAATCTTGAAGTTTATCTTTTAATAAGTTATAATCATTAGGAGATAATTCTTAATATTTGGTCCTGAATTTTAAGGGTACAGAATCTTGAAGTTTATCTTTTAATAAGTTATAATCATTAAGAGATAATTCTTAATATTTGGTTCTGAATTTTAAGGGTACAGAATCTTCACAGTCTACGCTGTGATATTAGAATTTAAATTATGGATATTTGTAGGTAGGACCTAGTAGGGATAATTTATTGTGGTAAAATAATCCTTAAACTGCCCTCATTTTAGATGGGACCAGCGAGTAGGTCATTTGTGAAAGACCAAAAAACTGGCTAGAAACAGTCTTGATAGGTTGTTTAATCTTAACACAATATTAAGTGAACTTTAATAACTACAGTTGTATAATTGAATCTATAGCTTTGATGTTACCAGAACTTCTTAGATCTGTGGTTCTGTCTCCGTCATAAGGAAATAATTCATTTTATATGAAATATATTCTTTACATTCTTGTTCCATCTTATTTCCCCCGAATAGTGATAGATTGTAGTGATCTTTATATGACTATGTAAATGACTGAGAATTTAAAAAAGAGTCAAATTGAATAACATAAATTTTAGTCAGTTGATTAGAATAATCAGTAGGACAAAGTAACCAACCAACAAGAAGGAATCTTCCCGGGTACTAGAGTGTAATTAACTATTCAAGGTCATAAGTCTACTCCTGCTGAATTTACTGGGCTATAGTGAAGGTTTATGTTCTATTTTGGTTCAGGTTATTTAGTGGTTATCTGATCTTATTATTACTATTCAGTAGATAATGTGAGGAAAGGTTAGTATATCGAGTTATTGAACCTAGGTTTAATATGCATTTAAAGGATAAATGGATTTTACTTTAGAATAAAGGAGTTTATTTTATGGAGACTGTAGTGAGGGTAGTGTTAAAGATAGGCTTTGAAGACAGAGCGAGAATGGGATGGTATTTTCGAGACCTCATTGGTAACTAGTAGTGTTTTATTCTTGTACAAATTCTAACTTGAGGTCTCTTTAAATGTCCAATCACATTTCTGGCATACCAAAGTGATCCAGCCATTAGAAAAGCAGCACAATTATTTCGAACTACCTATATAGTCGTTCTATTACTTTTCGTTGTCTGGAAAGCCGCGTAGTCCTTAACTCCCACCTTATACTACAGATGATATCCTTCACCCACTGTGGGTTATTCTTTGACATCAGGAATAGAAATTTGACGTTGGGATTTTATATTCAAAGCCTAATTTATACCTGCTTAAGACATGTTTAAAAGTAGCCCCGTTATCGACTCTAATATCCAGGTATTGAACCTAGGTTTTTGTAATAAACTAGTCATTAATGGGGACAGGAGAGAGTTGCTTGGAGGATGCTTTACTTAATTGTGTAAGGACACTGCTAGATAACAGGAAGTTTCTAATCTCTGAATCAGTAAGAAATTCCATTAAGGTTGATCTCCCTAGGCTATTTCCCATACTGACAAACTTGAACAGTTCTCCTATCTATTCAGCAAAGAGTTTAAAAAAGGTTTCAGTTCTGAGAGAATTGGGGAACACACAATTCTATGGATACTAAAAAAGTCATAAGTATAGAAAAAATAAAAGATGAAACCTACAGTTGCCTTGAGGTACTCCTGTTTGGGAACCATGGGTCCAAATTTGTCAAATTGTCCAAATGACGGAGACAGAACCACAGATCTAAGAAGTTCTGGTAAGATCAAAGCTATAGATTCAATTATACAACTGCAGTTATTAAAGTTCACTTAATATTGTGTTAAGACTAAACAACCTGTCAGGACTGTTTCTAGCCAAGTTTTTTGGTCTTTCAAATGACCTACTCGATGGTCCCATCTAAATTGGGAACCATGTTTGGTGACCATAGGTCCTGTTTGGGAAATAATCATTTAATGTCCAAGAAAATTATCTGTTTGAAAAGAAAAACTGATTCATTCTGTGAAACACCATTTAGTCTGAAACTTCTTAGTTTGTACAGCAGCACTTTATTCTAGTTGTAGTGGTAGTGTCATTCCATGATGGATTAGGACCCGAATTAATCAACTGGAAAGTAGAAAAACTAAAAAATTAATTGTAGTAGTAACAATATGCATGCATTTAAACAAATTATTTTGTTTATTAAGTTTATTAATGATGAGATATTTCAGAAATGACGTCTCCACACAAAAAAGAGTTTTATGTTAAAACTAAAATGCTTTTCGAACACTTAGTGTTCTTCTTCAGGTTTACATCTGCACTGTTGAGGGTGTTATTGCATCAGGGACCTAGGACATAGGAAGAAGCACGGAGAGTCGTACAATGTCCCTGTTGTGATAACACCCTCAACAGTGCAGATGTAAACCTGAAGAAGAACGCTAAGTGTTCGAAACGCATTGTTAGTTTTGACATGAAACTCTTTTCTGGGTTGGGACTTAATTTTTTAAATTGCACATCATGAGTTGATACCACACAATAACAGATAGCACAATATAAGTTAATAAGTTTATTAATTTTTCGACTCTTTTTTTTTCAGGCTGGAGTCATTGTTACCAGGAGTCCTGCTCAAATGGGAAATGAAATTCAAAAAGCCCTGAGAGAAAAAGGCATAGTTTAAACAGACAAACAATTTTTTGAATACAGCTATACAAATTAGTTGGTATTTCCAACATTCATTTGTTAACTGGGGTTAGTCGTCTATAGAAAATTGTCAACAAAAAATTATTGCAAAATATATCTAAATTACCAGCTTGTTTATCATTAATTTAATATATTTCGATATTAAAGGGAGGTTTGGAGACCACATTCCTGAAGAATGTGTTGCTCTCTTGTCTACAATAGTCGTTAATTGCACAGTTATAAGATAATATTTTACATATTATGTTCTACTTGACAGTTAAGATATCCATAACATTTAATAACTTGTATTGATTGTTAATCAATAAATTGTTTTGTTGTTGTTTACTTTATAAACCCCAGTTCTGCTTTTATTAAATAAAAAATTACATCCAGAAAAAATAATATATATTTTTTAATTTGATTAAACCAAGTAATTGATGAATGTATTTTTTTTAAATGAACGAGCTTTTTAGGTTATTAGTGACATACTACTTTAGAAGTTTTACATTTTTATTAGGATAAACTAGATTTAATATGAAACAAAGTTATGTGTATAATTCAGCGAAATTTTATGGAGACACATTGATGATAAAATTGAGAAATATTTTTACCCAACTTCCTTCTATCCCACTTTTTCATTTAAACTTGACATGGCATTTAATATTTTTTAAATAGTACCGTAGAAACTCAAGTAATAATCGATCCCTGCTTTTGAACAAAAAAATATCTGGATTGTTCCATGTATGCTATGTAAAATCCCACCCTAATATTACCTAGGTAACAGACCCTTTGTTAAAAATCTAATGTATCTTATGTAATACTAGACTATCCGTGACCCTTTGTGTCACTCAGAAATTAGAACAATAGGTGTTGAAATTAACTCCCTGAACATGATTGACAGGGATAATTTTAAATGTTGTTTCTTGTTATTAAGGCACGGAAACAGATTCTTTTATGGCCCAAGCTTTTGATATAGTATTCTTAACATTATTCAAGGTATATACACGTAAGTATGTTTAACAAAATAAAAAGCATTTAAAAGTAAAAAAATAATAATTTATTTTATCAAATAAATAATAAAACATCAGTTAAGTTATATAGACAATCAAATATATTTAAAACAAAACTTGTCAATTGAAATATTCAATTTATTTACCTAACATAAAATAACATTAATGAAACGAATGTGTATTTATAATATTATCTTAGAACATTAAAATTTTATCTGATAGTTGTGTTCAAGTATGTTTCTAAAATTATTCATTTTTCACCTCTAATGTAGTAGTTTATTATGTATTTGTTACATTTATTTATAATACATTTACAGTACTGTCATCAGCGAGTACGCCAGCCTCTGGGCTACTCTTACTCCATGCCTTTATTTTATGACCAGTGTTTATATTTCGCGAATTTTAAATTTTTTTTTGTTTGTTACATTTATATATAGTACATTTTCACTACTGTCATAGGCGAGCATGCAAGCGACTGGATCCATATTTACTTCATTACCATTGGTTATATTCAAATTTTAAATTCAAACATTTTTTTGTTACATTTATTTTTAATACATTTGTGCTACTATCATCGTCGAGCACTAAAGCCAGTGGGCTACCCTGGCTCTATACCTTTAGTTTATTTCCAGTGTTTATATTACGCAAATATTAAATTTTAAAAAAATTTTGTTTGTCACATTTATATATAATATATTTGCACTACTGTCATCAGCGAGCACGCAAGACACTTGCTACCCTGGCTCCAATTTTGGGAATATAGTGATAATTTTCTTTTATTTAACATTATTGAGATAGTAAATAATATATATTTAATTTCAGGTTTCTATTTACACGGAAAGTAGGTGAACAAACAAACTCACGAACTTCATATATAGAGATTACATAAGCAATTACCGTTCACGTGGAATCAAAACTTACAAAATCATTTATCAGATTAGGTTAGTTATAAGAGTAGTTGTGAAGAAATTTTCCTATGAAATGCCATAGAAGAAAAGGAAGTCTTAACATTGCCTATGCCATATGGTGGTATCTTAGGGTAAAATGTCTTCCAATAGGGCAGCCAAACCTCCTTTAGGGCTAATTAGTGGTATTTTATGGTATGTCCGCTCTGTTTCTATACATTTTATTTTATTCACAGTCGTCCAGTCTTTTAATTTGGATACGTGTTAAAAGTACTTAGTAATGGTTTACGTACTGTGAAGTATATTTTGATATTGAATTGATATAACTACTATAAGTTTAACTTAGTAAACTAATATAGTTCGCAGTGGTTTTGTTTTTATACATTTGTGGAGCAATACGACTTCTGCCACCGCCACAGTACTTAAGTTGCAGTGGCAGTCCCACGAGATAACACATATTGACCCTTTGTGATACCACACAATGATTGTACATTGAGATTCCTAAATATTGCCAAACTCAAGTTTATTTAGGGTAGGAATCTTTAACGAGTACCATAGCTGGACATCGACAGGGTTGTGACCGATGGCTTAATATCATCTCCGAGAGCAACGTTCTCACTTTCATTCATCTTCTACATGAATAAATCGAGGGTCAGAGTGGGTATGGAACTCCGGATTTACCAGGTCTTGAGGAGACACTTTACAATAGGGCTTACCTGTCCCTCATAGTACTTAGAAATTTGTCCATATCCACAAGTGTCTTGTGTGCTTGATTAATTAAAAGATTTTGTTACTGCTCCTTGGTAAGCAGTACTAACCTATGAGGAACCCAACATATTCCTGAAGTAGTTATTAAGTCTCAAAGTAGTTATTTCAATTTTGAATGTCTTCATGTTCGATTAAAGGAATATTTTTTGTTGGGTAAATTAACCATCGCAACACGATTAAAATTTAAAATAAAAAATCACGAGTGGCCTACACTTAACTTCACTATAAATAAACTTAATATGAAACTTCTTCGGTATATAATGTCTCATTTAAGCAAATAATCTCATTAGTATAACTACAGCAGTAATAACATTTTTGAAAAGTCAAAATGAACATTTCTTGATACGAAATCTCCTACAGCAGAACAAGACTTTGATTCAAATAGCCTGTGGATTTCTTAGATCCTTTACTTGACCTCCTTCTTCATTGAATATTTGAGTCAAATTTAAAACAGGAAAATACTCTTATTTTCTCTGAAAAACATCGAAGAAAAAACGTCGTTATATGATAATTTATAATTAAGGATGTACGATAATTACATTTATTAATCTTCAAACGAAAGATTTCAATTTTGAATTATGTTTTACATTTTTGGTCTTTTAGAGAATTATTATACTGGTAATTTTATGCCTTCTTAGTATTTAATAAAATCATTTTCCTTCCCCTTTGTCAAAAATCATATATATTATTTTTTTCTGAGCGAGTGTTAATCTTTTCCTGCCTGCTGTACTCTGTTATAAGGTTGGTATGAATGTATATTGAGAAAAATATATTAGTAATTGGCCAGTTTACATACTCAACTCAAAGTTGAAGCCAGTTATTCAATATAATTTAAATCTTTTATAGTTGGGAGCTTCTAATTTTTGAAAATAATAAATATGAACTATTAGATTAGAATAGTGAAAAACTGGATATTTGTCAAAAAAACATAACTCTTCTTTCTTGAAGCAAGAGTACATTCGTCATATTTCAATATCATGGAAAGATACTACAATTCACAAAGATAAAATAATTATAACTGATATTAAGTCTTGCTCAAAGGTGGAATATATAGATTTATTAAAGCATTTTATGAGACAAATCCATCATACCATGGAAGACAAAGAACTTATTTATGTTTATTGGCGGTGATTTTTTACATATAATAATATTATTCCTGTTATATCTCATAAAAGTCAATGAATTATTTCTATTTTTCCATTATAAACACCAATTTTGTCTCAGTGGATTCGCTCAAAAAATTTCTAAGTTGATGTAAACAATGTAAAAAAATATAGCAGTTGATCCCAAAGTCCAGGATAAACAAACAGTTTTTATAGCTTTGTTGCTATTTGCCCTGATTAAATTTTCATAAATTTTTTTATAAATTGCTAAATTTTTTGTGAAATTTTCATTACTTTTAATGAGTCGTTTTGCGTCAAAAACACATTATCTGAAAACAGAAATCGTACTGTAACGCTCCTTTGAAGAATATAATCTTTAAAAAAATTACCTCAACTTATTCTCTACATAATGTTCTATCTTTAGGCATAGTTTCATTTTGATCCGTCAAACGGTATGGATCTCACAATGTTTGAGCCAAAATTTTTATTTTTAAAAAAATTATTTCTCGTTGTTTTAAAAATCTGAATATATTTTTCGCTTATTAAGTTTGGAACCTCAAAGATAATGCCAAAATTTGAAAACTCTAGATTTAGCAGTTTAGGAGAAAAAAATGTTTTCTAAAAACCGGTTTTTGGCAAAAAAAGTAACTTTCCCGCCATGCATAATTCTTCCCAAACAATAGGGAACATCTACACTGTAGGGACCATTTTTGTGTAAAATATCAACTTGATCCATCAAAGATTCTGGACTGTAGCGTGGAAACAAACAATGCTAACACACACACAGATATCATCGCAAAAACATCATAAAACGACTCTTGGGACCTCAAAACATATAATTCTGTCAAAATCTCGAGATTGATTTTTTCGCGATCACTATACTTTACTTATAGTAAAGTAAAAAGTTGAAATTTTAATCATATGGTATATATAAATAAGCAAGGAAGTTTATGTAGGGTTTAATATAATTATGAATTAATAGAATGCTACAGTAATGTATTCTTGCAAAAATAGTAGGTTATATTATTTGTTAAACTATACGAAATCAGTTTTGTCTACACGACATTCTTAAAGGAAGTAAAAACACAGTAATCCCTCACTTTTCGCGGATAATGTGGACCGAAGACAGCTCAAACAACGACCTTTCCAACAGAAGAATTCACGACCTATCAGGAGAGAATCCTGACCTTACTGAATACTGTACTGAGATGTAAATAAAAATGTGTTTTTATTTACAAAAAGAAAAAAATAAGAAATAATTAATAAAAAAGAATTATGTCTTTACCGACTATAAGAGAGAATTATACCTTTAATGTATTGTACGGTAAATAATAATGTAAGTAAATAAAATAAAAAAAATCGTAACTATCCATTATTTTAATTCATAGATGAAAAGGGCTATTTTTTTACTTCTATTTTTGATACTTTTATTATTCTCTTGATACAATTGATTATGTTTTAATATTTTTCATTAATTTTTAGTCTTTATTGAATATTTTTTAATAGCTTTTATTAACCTTTAATTTAATGCTGTAGAATATATTTTGACCCAGCAAGTCACTGGTTGTTTGATATCTTTCTGGATTGTACAAGAAGAATCCTGTATATTTTCTTCTCTAATACTAACTACTGTATTTTTTCATTACGAGTTGTATTTTTTTTATTTTTTACTGCAATTACAGTTGTATATTTTTTATAATTTTTAATTGAACATTTCAGGACCCCGCGAAACACTGAACCCGCGAAAACTGAACCGCGAACTAGCGAGGGATTACTGAATTGTTATAATACATGTGTTCTATTGGCATAGCTGATAAATTTGGCGAGAGGAGGTGTTAACGTTTGTATTGTTACTTAAGTGATTGTTTGAAGATGATTACAGAGGTTTTAAAACATAGTCCAATTTTGGGTTTAGAAAAACATTTCGATGAAGCCCAGAGGAATAGGGGTTATCATCCAAGAGGAATTAGTTTTATGTACCAAATTTACAAAGGGGTATTGAAATATTTTTCAGGATCACGTTACACTTGTTTTTAAAACTCAAATATCTAATGATATCTATCTTCTTGTAGAGTAATCTCAAAGATTTTACTGTGGAATTTAATCAGTGGCTGACGTTATTTCTTATTCAAAATGAAAAGGCTCCCCAACCTGCAAAGAAAGGTTTGGAATTTGCAGCTAAATTTTGTTGCCATCAAGCTGAATCGTTCGATGAAGAAGAATTTAATCCTTTTTTAAATGACGTTATTGACTATATTACTATCGTAAGTGTGTTTTCATACCTGGAGATTTGCATGTAAAACGTGCATGTGTATTTGAAATTCAGAGTACAGTTAAGTACAAACAAGTAGTTTTCTGAACTAAGAACGGTTTAATAACTTATGTTATAGAATTTAAATTAAAAAATATGTTTAAATTATCTTTTTTCTTCAATAATTTTTTGTCCAAAGAAGGCTATAGTTATGCGTGCATTATCTTAACATGTCTGTACAATTTACTTCATATTTAATTGCAACCCAAGTGTGAGCTAAATGGAATAAATAAATAGAACTGCAGAGAAATAGATCTTGTATTCTTTTGTTTCTATTGTGTACAACTCATTTTACTCTACGTATAGGTGTATCACAACCATTGCAGGTGATATGTGTTGACTGATTAAAATTTATTACTACACTGATAATTAACTAGTACGAATTGTTCATTTATATGGTTTACTTTACCAATCCATGGTTTGGTCTCTCCCTGGATTTTTACATGTGGTAAATGGTAAATCTTGTGAAAGCTTTCCTTGAGCGACGTATAGCTGTTAGTCGCAATGTTATGCGATATGAAGTAATTGTTAAAGATCCCCACTCTAAAGGAACTTAGTAAAAGACGAGATTGAGGACACCAAATGAATAATCGACTTCGCTGTTCTTAGGGATTCATTGGTTTCCTGTTTGTCCAGACAGTTACACCCCCACCTAAGTCCACCGTATTAAAATTTGAATATTTTAAGCACAGTTTAGCAATCTTACCAGTTAGGATTATTTGTTATCTTTATTTATATAGTTTTTCTAAGCTGTTTATTCGTACCCGGCAGTGATATTTTTCCTACAAAGGTAGCCTTTAAATTTTATATCATATTTTTTTAAGATATAAATCAAAATTTCTTATAAAAATTCAACAATCTAGAAAAGAAATTTTATTAGAGAATAATTGGAAGAAAAAAATCTAGAGGGGGAAGTAATCCTGCCTCAAATAAACGTTTGGTCAATGAAATTCTAAATGGTGGAATAGTCCTATTGAGATCTTTCATCCTCAACTACCTTTTATATATTTCTAGTCAATATACTTTTGGGAGAGTTTCTTTTCAGCTTTAAATTTTATTTAAAATAAGCTTCATATTACTATTTCATGCCTCTATTAGAAAAAAACAGCATATTCACAGATTTATTATAAATGTAATACATTATGATGGACGATGGTTTTCATTTCATTGTGCTGTTGGGATATAGGTTGCATTGTTAGCATGGATATTATTCTTCGTTTATCTTCTTCTTTGTTGGACCAGTTTAGGAACATGTCCATCTTCAGGAGTTGGATATATGTGGGATTAGCTCTTGATGTTAGGTATGTTCTGACATATAGAAAACCTAGATGATGTACGACATATGATGGTTATTGTGATAATCTTATGACCTCCGTGATACCAAAAATTGTGTAATGTTCGGAGTATATTTAAAAAGAAGAATCCGAAACAAAGTGTTGTGTCATGTGTTATTAATGTCGCAACTCTAATTCATCAAACAGGAAGGAACAATTTATTGGAACCTCTAGCCAAGAGGGCTGCTAACATGCTTGAAGAAGGACCTATTGCTAAATTACTGCTTGTGAACATCCAGAGTTTAATTTGCGTCTTTTTTAAAATACAGTTGTATAATGCAAATGTTAGAAGACCTTTGTAAACAATATATTTTCAGCTCAGTATCATTTGATTGATTATTATTGTGTTTAGTCTGGTGTAGGTAAACTTACCGATAGATTAAATCTATTTCTGACCTCTTTTATTTCTTCTGTTGCAATATTTTTGAAGACATTTGTCAAATAAGAACTCTATCTAAATATTACTGTCATAATAATCAGGTTCTGTAGTTTTGCTCATATCTTACAAGATAATTTTATCAGAATCATAAAACTCGAAATGTGTACTATGCTTTTATGCTTTTTTTAATATTTTTTCCAAGAATGTAAACAATGTTTTAGTTTAAATATATATTATTTATTTTAAGTATGTGAAGAACACTTTAGATTTAATTCCTTTTTTTTTTATTTTATAAGTGATAACTTTTTTAACTTTAATATTCTAGATTGGAAAGAGAAAAGAAACTGTTGTTAGGCAGAGAGTGTGTGAATTCATCACATTTTTACTCGATTCCAAGACAATGATCGAAGACATTCTCTTCGAAAAGATCAGAGATTGCCTGCTGGAGAGGTTAAAGGTATTAGAAATCCACCATCTATTTTATTATTTATTACTTTAATTTGGTAAAAATCTGCAGCTTTGATTACATTATACGATCCTCTTATAAGAAAGTTTGTTAACAGGGTATTAGTACTACAAACATATGATTGTATGATTGACTTGATGGTACTAAATAACAAATACTCGTAAAGAAATATACTGTTTTTGAAACTAAAGTCCTTCAATTCTTTTTAACTTCTGGTAAGTTTGGTTTAAGAAATTAATCATTGTAAGAGTTAGTTGAACAACTTTTTTTATTACGAACGAAAAATTAATTTGACAAAATTTGTAATATGTTAATTAAACAACAAATGTACCATCTTATTAATGTGTTTGTAAGCGTTCACGTTCAGCACATTTGCATCTTTCGTATTCTGTATGACCAACATTTTGTGCACTTAAACATGATTCACTATGTAGTCGTTTAGCTAGCAACCCTTGATAGATACGCTATAATCTCAAATAAAGCTATTCTCAGCACTTGATTTTCTCAGAGTTTTCCACTGTTGTGTAAGAAACTTTATAGAGATCTGAGTAAATAATCTGGGAGTCATAACTGCACTTATTATAAGTTAGGTTATTATTTGCAGAGGGAGAACTAGTTGATTTATGGCTGTCAGTTTAATTATTGGATCGAATTAAATATTTGTCTATATTTTACTCTCTTTTAGGTAATATCCCAATCAAATTAAATAAAGCCTTTCAAAATATTCCTATATCAGAACAGAATTCCAAAACGTTGACTCTCAAGGGCCATTTCTGTAGAGATCGCACCCTATAAATATTAAATATGAACTAAAAATTGACAACAACAGTGAATTATGTGGATAGATTTATACCAAATCACAAAAAAACACATTGCAGTATTGGTTCCCAGTTTTCGGTTTCCTCGCAAGGTCAACAAAAACTTAAATTAAATTATAGTTTTGTTTTTCGAAATCTCACACAAAAACACACTCACCTTTAGGTCATAAGCCAATTTGCCAAACTTACTTCAAACGATATAAAATTCTATACCAGGTTTGAGCTCAATTTTTTACCTAATTCTGTATTTATAAGGAAATACATAAAAATAAGAATTGTAAAATTTTAAAGTAATTATTGATAATTTTTCATTATAAAGTGTTTTTATTTATTTTAATAAACCAGATTTCAAAGTTCTCTATGAGGCGACACTACTGTAAAAAGTTTAGAAATTTAGGTTTTGTGGTTTGCAGAAAGTTGAAAATAGTAGAGTCTTCTTGAAATGGCTTAGTTATTTATTATCTATGAGAGTTAAGACCTTAAGATCTATGAGAGTATATTCACCTTCATGCTTCCAGAAATCAGCACTGAGCATTAGGTATACTATTATATTTCAGGCTTCACCAGTAAGTGTCAACAAACACAAAACTATACACTATTAAGAACAGCTGTTATTCAAGTAATAAAATCCTTACATTCAGACGAGATCTGCTAAAAGGCACATCCTCGGTGGATGTTTTAAAAATTCTTGCTAGAAAAGTACAAGAAAAGGTTCATATTTTGCTATGTAGATATCGGATCAATTTTTCTGACAACATTGGGTCGGAAGTGAGTAGCATTTTTACATTTACTACACAGTCTAAACGTATAATTAAAGTTTTCAAGCAATAAAAATGAAGTTTTGCTTCTTCTTTTTAATATGTAAAATGTATATTTTACTTCAAACTAAAATGTACATACTAAGCATGTCAAACGTCCTGCCTACAACTAGTATATTTCTTGGTTTATAATAGTGGTATTATAATTATTGGATTGGTTAGCTTAGGGAATACAAACCAACCTGCTGTTCCAAAAGTGTAAACAGTTAGTGATTTTTTAGAACAAATATAAAGGTGTTTAGTTCAATAACATTTAAAATAATTTATAATTATTGAAGTTCAATATAAATTTTTTTAATACAATGTTTTTTTTATCTCGACCACATACGAGGTGTGTAAATAAAGTAGTGAGACTCATTTTTTTTTTAAATTTTCTATTCAAATATAATTACAATGTGATATTGTCACCTTCAAAATAGTTCCCTTCGGAAGCCACACAGCGCTGGAGATGGTCCTTCCAATCATTGTAGCATTGCTGGAACTCGGATTCTGGAATGGCCTTCAGCTGGTCGGTTACAGCAGGTTACAGGTCGGTTACATGCTCTGACGTTTCGTTTCTGGGTCGTACTCAAACACCCATGACTCGTCACCAGTAATGACACGTTCAAGAAAACGGGGATCATTTTCAATTGAACCCAAAAAGTCAAGACTCCTTCCCTTTCTGAGATCCTTTTGGTCTTGGGAAAGGTTTTTCAGAACCATTTTCGCACAAATTTTTCTCATCTCCAATTCATTGGTCAAAATGTGATGAACGGAGGTGTGATTCAAATTCAACTGTTCCCCGATCATTCTGACTGTCAAGCGTCGATCTGAACGCACAAGGTTCCGTACTCTGTTGACATTTTCATCGGTGTTTGCACTTGAAGGCCTTCCGCTTCGTGGTTCATCTTCAAACCACCGAAAAACCTGTGCCCTTGATAAAACACGTTCTCCATAGGCCTCCTGAAGTTTTTCAAAAGTTTCGGTTGCATTATGTCCAAGTCTGAAGCAAAATTTGATTGCACACCGCTGCTCAACTTTGAGGTCACTCATTTTTAAAACGCTCAAGAAAAAACCATTTCACGAAAACCAACGCTACGGACAAACAAATGACTGTGGCGAGTTCAGATTCATACTGGAGGCGCATCACACGTGCACCTGACGCTACTCAAGGCCACGCGTCTCCAGCGTTGCCAGATCGAAAGCGACGTTGCCAGTCTCACTACTTTATTTATACACCTCGTATATTCAACACAATTTTTTTTATCGATATTTTGTCTAGTGTCAAACAGTAAAACACCTTTAAGCAACGTTTTGTCTGTATTTTTTGACATGTTCAGAGCTACATCAATGGAGAAATTAATTAAAGTAGCATGCAAAAAAATGTATATTTATTTATAAATATTGCATTTTGTATATTCATATAAATAATATAAGAACATTTTTTAATGTTTCTTTAATTAATTTATGTATTGATGTAGCTCTGAAAATGTCTACAAATATCCACGAAACGTTGGCTTAAAGATGTTTTACTGTTTGACTCTAGACTAAACCTTGTAAAAAAGAAAAATAGTATTTTTTTAATAAATTTACTGTTAATCATAACTGAAATTTCATAATGTGGAGGGAATTTATTTTGATTTACTTGATGTCCATAAAGCCATTTCTGTTCGCCTTTGAGAAATTGGTTTAATATTACTAGTACGGGGAAATTAAACCAATTAAATGAATTTTGTTGGACAAATGAAAAACAGTTATATGTTATAGAACCCAAAATTAAAGATCCTTGCACAAACTACAGACAGCCAAGGAAATTTTAAACTAGACTAAATAAGCATTTGTTGTTATTTCTGGATAAATGACCAGTTTGTACATTTTTTTAATGATAATATTTTCGGTGTATTCATTTTCCAATCAAAGTAAAATTAAATTAAATTTTACCGATTGTTTTTGTAATACATGTTATGAAGGTTTAATATTCTAAATTGAATGGGTGTACTGAAGATTTCAGTTTTTAAAATCTTTTTCGTAGCCAGAAGTAAAAATATTTGGAAAAGAAAAACTATTATTTTACAATACAAAAGTAATAAATAACGCTATTTATAAAGAATAGTTTTTCATTTTCAAAATTTATTTTTTCCTATGAAGAAAGTTCGAAATGTTGGCATTAAGAGTTTTATTGAACCTGGAATACTGACCGAAACACTAATTCATTTTAATTCTAATATATATATATATATATATATATATATATATATATATATACAAAACCAAAGTTTATCTGGACCTAGTCCCGATAAACTTTAGTTACGTTTCTATTCCATGGTCCATACTTTTAACAATATATATATTTTGGTAGCAGTCCTTCCTGTATACATATATTGTTGAAAATTAGACCTTATTTAGCTGAAACTTCCTTTCTCATAAGTTTTTCGAACTTATTTACGATATTCTATGAATACAATAACAAGATCGTTATTCAGGAAACTCGAAAAACATCACCTCCTACAGCGAGTTCATTAGACTCCTGAATGTTAATCCATGCACACATCAACTTGTATCGTTTTAATATAAACGTAATAGCATGATTTTATATCTTTAACGATCTATTATAATTTATTAATAATTATCAATAATATTATTATTATTGTTATCTGTTTTAAAACAGATCGCGACGACTTGAACATGTAATACAAATGATAATTTAATATTCTCCTTTTCATAGCAGGTGTAACAATTGCCCACATTGGAATAAATGAATCAATATTACGACATTTTATTGTGTATATTCAGTGGTTTGTGCATGTCGCATGAAGAGTTGTAATAAAGACGAATGGAGCGGTAGTGGACGAGTGAAGGAATAGCATGACCCTACACATTCACGATCTGCAAAACAGTTTCATTAGCATATGTCCATATTGCACACTCATACACCCGTTAGAGCCCTGAATACCCTGGCTTTCCCTTATCAGTTTCCCATCTTGCCTCGCAGTCTTTCTCATTGTTTTGATTCCCAACACTATCCTCCTCAGTTAGAATCTATCCATACGCGGACCTCTATCTTTGACAGTCTTCCTGCATCATTGTTTTGATTCCACAATAACACAAATCAAGCTCACACACACTCACATCAAACGCCTTCACACATCACCTCCATACACAGACTCTCATCATCTTTCCGTCTGGCTCAATGTTTTGATTCACAACTGGACTAATGACATTACAGAGGCTAGCCACTATTTGTCTAACACATCTGACTCATGGTATTGCCTAACCGTTACCCTAATGATATTACTGTACCAAGATAATGGCATAGTGGTTTTATTCAACAATGATCAAGCTCATTGTTTTGGGTCTGGAGCTCAGTGAAGAACATGTTCACTTGAAGCACAACCTGTCTGGCAGATTCTTGTTAGTTCGAGGTTAGAGGACAGCAATTTCAAGATGGTCAAATCCTATTTTAATGTTGATTTTTTATCACTTCAATATACATTAAGTTGAAGAATGTCCAAAGGAGTAATACATGTGGGTGGGAGTTGTGAATGCCAGAAATATGAACAACCATAAACCATAAAAATGTGAACAACCAGAAGTTATTACTGCTTTTCGTTTTAAGACATTGGTGCAAACAACTTTCCTAAAATTTATTATGAATGTAGGTTGTACAAGGAAAAAGACACAAGGTTGTTTTTAGGACACCAGAAGGAAGTATAACAAAAAATGTTTTTAAGCTAAGGATTCTTTACAATTTATATCATGAGTAAATAAGAACCAAGTTATTACTTTAAAGAGTAAGGTTAGAGTAAATTAGTTAATGGAAATGGCTTAAATGGGTTGATTGTGTCAGATGCAGGGCTAAAATTTAGTACCACAGGATATATTAATCTTGACCTTCTTTCCTACAGTTGAAACTCCTCCTCCCTCCCTTTTCAGACTATATAAACAATGATCAGACTTAAAAAGTCTCTCAGCAGAACTTCTACCACAGCTTGCGCTTGCATCCAACTATCTGAGTAAGTAACAGTTTCTTCACTAGCATATACACAATTAAATATTTTGCTTTTTTTTTTTGATTATGAACTCTTTCATTATTACATGGACACTAAACAAAATGGAATCAATAAAACAGTTACCATTAAGGCAACTTATTTGGAGAAAGGGAAAGAGTATGATATAGTCTCTTTCAAAATTAACATTACATTTGAGGAACTTAGAAAAGGATTTGAAAATATGAAGTCAAAATGTTCGGGATGGCAACTTAAATGCGCAAACAAATAATTTGCTTTGTATAAATAAACACAATCCATTGTTAGTATCTTCCTTTATTGAGCTACCTCTAAAAATTAAAACGAATCATTTCAGTACAATATTAACACACACACATTTTGACATCTTATTGTTTTATAATCAAAACGACAGATGAAATTGAACGACACTCTATATTGCCAACTACATCCGTCTTATATCATGGAGAAAACGCTGCTGAAACATTTTGTTGAAAGTTTAAGAGACATTTCAGTCAAGGTAAATAAAATTAAAAATCGTAATCTACTCATGCCTTAATAAACAGATGACGAATTGAAGACTTATTTAAACGCTAAAAAATGTCCCATATGTCAAAGAGAGTATAACGATAGCGTGGTGTGTGTGTGTCCGTGTACGTGTGTGAAGGTACGTGACCATTCACACTTTAGCATAAATACTAGCAACCCCTCAACAGGAAAATTTCGTCAGATATTGTGTCGAAGCTGCAACTTAAAGTATAATAACTTGAAAAACATGTTTGTTGTCGTGGCCGTGCACAATTTATCAAACTACGTATGACTCACATTTCCTCATTACAGAGTTTAACAGAAACGAAGAATCTCTCATGTATCTCTCTCTCTCTCTCCCTCCCTCTCTCTCTCTCTCTCTCTCTCTCCCCCCCCCCCCCCTCTCTCTCTCTCTCTCTCTCTCTCTCTATCTATCTATCTCTATCTCTCGCTCCTCTTGAATGTTTGTGGATGTTGTTAGTGAATGTGTTGTTTTGGATGTTCTTTCAGATACAACATGCTTACCGATGTGGAAATTAATGGCTTGAGGAAGGATGAAGGAAAAATTATGATGGAATGGTGAGTGACTGTTCTGTTTGTCATATAAGTTATTTCAAACGATTTGTATCATAGTACTACGTGTTTTGATAAATCACTATTTTATTACTTTACTATAAGTAAAGTATAGTGATCGTGAACAAATTTGAAGCTTGTGAGAGCGATACAAGCCATACTGTTGGACGGATCAAAATGAAGCAAGCTTTGCTTAAAAATAGAACATTATATGGAGAATGATTTGAGATAATTATTTTCAAAATTACATTCACCAAAGGGGTGTTAAAGTACGATTACTGTTTTCAGAAAATTTTTTTTGAGGCTAAATGGCTCATAAAAAATCATGAATATTTGACCAAAAAGGAAACAAAAAATAAAAATTTATAAAAAAATTTTCATGAAATTTCAATAATGAGAAAGAGCAATAAAGCTATAAAAACTGTTTGTTTATCCTAGACCAAGGGATCACCTGTTATACTTGTCGAATTTTTGATATTTTTTTACATTGACTTTGAATTTTTTTTCAGTAAATTCTCCGAAATAATATAATGTTTAGAGGTATAATGAAAATTTTTAACTTATTACGTTTATGAATGAATTAATTTTGGGTATTATTGAAGTTTTTGGAATGAAATTTTTCATCCTATAGAAGGGCTTCTATGTTTTTGTCTAATTTCCAGTTTTTCACTATTCTAGTCTAATACAGTAGAACCCCGTTTATCCAGCACGATCGGGGGGGAGACCATGCCGGATAAAGCGTTTTGCCGTTGTTTTGAGTGTTACTCTTATAAATACACACGAATTAATTAAAAGTTAGAAAATAGCAAAACAATCATAGAAAACACACTTGTAATTACCTTCCTAGAGCGTAGGCTTCACTGTAGACTGTAATGTAATTCATTATAAAGGCACTTTTAATAAACGTAAACTTTATTTTTCATATTTTATTTTCCTTAGGTCAGGGCAGGCATATTTATAGGCTAGTCGTAAACTTATATTTCGATACTGTATTTAACTCTATGTTTTCACTTATTTTCGTATTTATCTTACTGTACTAATGTCCTTATATAGACTAATTGTCTTGTTTTTAACTTTACATTGGAGGGGGGTCGTCAGGTAATTCTTCGTCAGACCAGGGGAGCTTCGCGCGGCGTATTTAAAATTACGTGGTTGTACATTTTTTATGTTTTTGCATATTTTTTACCCAATATTTTCGGGAAATTACCCTGGTCAAAGTTTTTCCGTTGTTTTGGGCGTGCCGGACGTTTGGATACCGGATAAAAGGGGTTCTACTGTAGTTCATTCCATTATTTTTAAAAATTTCAAGATTCCAGCTTTTAAATTTAATATTATACAGAAAAATCGGTTTTGAACTTGATTTGAGAATGCAAAGGTGGTTAATTAAAGTTTTTAAAATACATAAAATATTTTCAAGTTCTAAATGGGAAAATTTGTCTTAAGCATTAAATGTAGAAGGAGGTCAGATAAACTATGTAAGAGATCCACTGGCTATTGAAGCAAAAGCCATGCTCTCTTGTAGGAAATTATTTTGTATAAGCAAATTTTCACTTTGGCTTTTCATAATGTTATTATTGCTGCAGTTATATTAATGATTGTATATCCATTAATTGTGTGACATACAAAAAAGGCTTATCTACTGATAGGTGGATCAATCACTATCTGTACTACCTCAGGAATGAAAGACTAATAAATATCTCCCATTTAGACGATTATATAATGCTTAAATGAGACATTATATACCAAGGGAGTTTGATATTAAGTTTACTTATAGTAAAGTTGAGTGTAGGCCACTCCAGATTTTTTTTACATTTGTTTACATTGACTTAGAAATTGTTTTAGCGGGTCCACTGAGATAAAATGGATGTTTATAATGGAAAAATTTAAATAATTTATTGACTTATATGAGATATAAAAAAATAATATTTTTTACATGTAAAAAAATCACCGTAAATAAACATAAATAAAATGCTTTAATAAATCTACATATTGCACTCTTGTGCAAAACAATATCAATTATAATTACTTTATCTTTGTGAATATGTATTCCATACAATTGAAATGTGATGGATGGACTCTTTCCTCAAAAAGGGGAGTTATGTTTGTTGACAAATATACCGTTTTTTCACTATTTTAGTCTAATAGTTCATGTTTATTATTTTCAAAAATTTTAAATTGTATGAAATAGCTGGCTTTGATTTTGATTTAAGTATGTAAACTGATTAATTATTAATATATTTTTACTTAATACACATTTATAGCAACCTTATAACAGAGTACAACATGCAGGAAAAAAATAACACTTGGTCAGAGTAAACTGGTACCTATATATGAGTTTTGACAAAGGGAAAGAAACGTAATTTTATTAAATACTAAGAAGCCATAAACTTTCCAGTATAATAATTTCCAGTAAAAGACCAAAAATGTAAAACATAATTCAACATTGAATTATTTCGTTTGAAGATTAATAAATGTAATTATAGTACATCCTTAATTATAAATTATCTTCAAACGACATTTTTTCTTCGATGTTTATGATGTTTTTCAGAAAAAATAAGAGTATTTTCTTGTTTTAAATTCTATTTTTTTTTTAAAATCAGAGCTGTGGTTCAGGTGTTACCGAACAATTATCCCAAAAATATCATAATATATAAGGTTTGCTGTATAACCTGTCTGTTTACATTTTGACTTTAATTGGTAATGGTGACCCCAGGTAGGTTGTTCCTTATGAATAATCAACTTCTACTATTTCCACATGCTTTGTTCAATTGGAAACAACCAGGTACCAGCAATTTTATAATGTTTTTCAGATTGATATTAAAGACAATTATTGTAAATTTATATGGGTTTCTTATTAACTTTAACAATGCTTTAGTTATTAGCAATAGTTTACCATGAACTTTTCTTATCTAATTGGTTTAACTTGCTTTAAGCATTAAAGGGGGGGGGGGGGGGGAATGAAGCAACATCCTCCTCCTCATCGTCCTCCTTCATTGTTGAGGATGCATCGGGAGTATCCTCATCATCCTCCTCCTTCATTGCACCGGTCCCAGAGTGGATCTACGATACAAAGGAGGGGTTGGAGATATACCAACGCCACGGCCTGCTCCCTTCGTACGAGAAGTTCCGAAGAAGGGAGCTACCCACCATCCTCCATCCGTCACCTCGGAACTGGGTGAAACTACCAACGCTCGGGGGGGGGGGGGGGGGGGGGCCTCCGGATAGATGCAAATGAATAACTTTTTTTATTCTGTTATTTTTTGCTGAAATAAATTTACTCCTCTCTCACCCTTAACATTACTTGAAATATGTGAGCGTTGTCTGTAGATATATTTGCGAAATTTTTTATTAACATTTACAAAAAAAATACTAATGAACAGAACGATTTGAATATGCTCTCTCACTCTCTCTCTCTCTCTCTCTCTCTCTCTCTCTCTCTCTCTTCTCTTCTCTTCTCTTCTCTTCTCTCCCCAACTATTCACACCGTTATACAATAACAAATAACAATTGATGAAAGAATTATATTCCTAACGCTCCTATAGGATGAATATAATATTCATATAAACTAGCATTGATTGTAAATAATTCATCTATTATTATTGAATTATCGTTTATTAACTCAATTACAATAAATACATCGGAGCTGGGAGAAAAAAACAAAAATTTAGTCAAAATATTTATTAGTTTTGACTAATTGTGTACATGTCTTTGAATATTAACACTTTTACATGTTTTGCTAATAACAGATGAGATGGTCTTTAATGCGATCATGTAGCAACGAAGGAACCAATTCCTGTCCTTTGTCTATTCCTGTCAATGACAGAACCATCTGTTGATCTGCAGCCGATGTGACAAGTCGGTGAAATGATGTATGCATTGAATTTTGTTATTATAGAACATTTTTTTCTCTCTTTGTAAGTGAATTAATTGGTTAGTTAGGTTGTGAATACCGTTAAGAATACTGTCTTCTACACATGTTATGTTAAACAGTTCTAAAACATTTACAATTTTTCCTGTAACAATTCGTAAATATTCATCATATTCCACAAAATATCCTTTTTTGTAATTGAAATATAATTTGCGTTCATATGTCGAAACACTGATGTAATACTTCTTGCACTTAAGCCATGATATAGATTTTCCAATGCACCTTTTATATAAAATTAATTTTCAAGCCCTTCTAGGAGGTAAAAATTGTTTGCAATTAAATAAACTCTTCCCAAGTAGTCAACGTATGATCCCGTTATAGTATTCATTGCTCTGTGAAGAACAATATTTACTAATGGTTCTTTCTTAACCAAACGGAGACGGGGAAAATCAACAGTGTAAACTGTATTATTAGGAAACATTCAAGGTTTTCATTACGATTTTGGTAAATTGAATCTAAACCGTTAAAATTTGTTAAGAAGCCCAACCATTGATTTATTCTATATGCAGCTGACATTTGGTATTTACTTCTTAATGACTCCATTAAACTCACTCTCCATGCATATTTGTTGTAAAAGAAATAAACTAATTTTTGGGTGATTAAAACGTGTTCAATTTTATATCTGTAGGAGCAAAGATCCGTTCATTTCTTCCATTTTTGGTGATGAATTAGTGGAAGTTGTATCAGCCGATTTCACTGGTTTTTTCCCATATAACTTCACAATTGACGAAATGTCGATAAGATCTAAAGCAGTGTTTCCCAAACTTTTTCGAGTGACCGCCCCTTTGGTCCATAAACCTATAACTCACCATCCTTGAATAATAATCAGATTCCTAGACTGAAGAACCAAATGAGTAACATTTTAATAATTCAGTTAAAATAATTACTAATGGAATATTTATTTAGAATCCAATAGATGTATTGTTTCATAGCATATTTATGCAAAAGAATTAATACACAATAAAAGAAACTTAGATGAAAAGATACTTTTAACATTAAAATGAATTATCAAAACAAATAATTTTAAGAAAACGTTTCCTAGAAGTTTACATGTCGTGTTTACATTTAAATTTGGAAATTATATTGCATGAACATTTTCAATTTATGGAAATAGTATGCCCGATCCTTTTTGCATTACCGCCCCCCAATTTCAATGCACCGCCCACTTTGGGAAGCACTGATCTAAAGCAAGCTCGCTCATGTTTCGTATACCGTCTGGTATTCTATAAATTGGATGCATAATAGAGTTTCTGTTGTCTGTGTTATCGTTCAGTCCCAAAGTATGACCAATATCATGCACAAGTGTATGAAAATATGATATGTCTCCGTTTTCAGGCAATTTCATTATCATTTCCCAGTTATAATGTTCATTGTTAAAATGCATTTCAAGCTTGGCATCATAAAGTCCACTTTTTGGAGAATATGCATGAGCTAACGTGACTTTGTCAAATGGTTGGCACAATGTAGCGTTGTTTTTAATCATTTTATGATTAGTTTCAATGTTTCACTTGTTAATTCTCCACTACTATCAATATTGAAATTATTTTAAAAAGAAACAAATGGCATTTTTTACATTTTCACTATACATTGAAGCAACACCTTCTTCTTTACTTGCATCCTCCAAATATCCATACGTTTTCAAGTACTCTATGTAGTCTGTCTACTCCTCTGCATAAGTGAAAGACTGACAGAGATTAACAAAATGTAGAGCATCATGTCCTGCTACAACGTAGTGTTCAAGACTGAGCAGGATATAATGTAGATTAATACTTTTCAGTCGTGTGACATTGAATACCTTGAAGGAGGAGGAGTTTCAACTGTAGGAAAGAATGTAAAGATTAATATATCCTGTGGTACTAAATTTTAGCCCTGCATCTGACACAATCAACCCATTTAAGCCATTTCCATTAACTAATTTACTCTAACCTTACTCTTTAAAGTAATAATTTGGTTCTTATTTTCTCCTGATACATATTGTAAAAAATCATTAGCTTAAAAACTTTTTTTCTTATAATTGCTTCTGGTGTCCTAAAAACAACCTTGTGTCTTTTTACTTGTACAACCTACATTCATAATAAATTTTAGGAATGTTGTTTTCACCAATGTCTTGCAACGATTGTATCTGAAAAACAGTAATAACTTCTAGTTGTCCCTTAACAGAACAGAACAGAACTTTTAATTTAACAGAACAGGAATTTGATTACCTCTGTTATTTTAATCCACCTATTTTGAAATAAGGAACACCGTATTGTTAGTTATTTCAATTCAATACATATTTATTCCTTAGTGGACGCGTAGCAGCTAAAGCAGTTAAAAAGCGGGAGCGAGTGAGAGGGATTGCGAGTGGGCGTTAGCCAAACAAGGTCATGCTCTTGACTCTCGTTCCCCAATCATTCATTATAATTCACTCAATATTAAATTCGAGTTTTATATTCATTAATCTAGTGCATATCGCACGCATTAATTGTAAAAAAATACTAACATTATCTCCCTCATACATCCCTTCTTTCATTCACACTCACTCTCTCTCTCTCTTACTCACCTCTCTATTATTAGTGACTAACAAATACAAAGGAGTCTTGTGTTGATCTAAATATATACTCTCACTAAGCACCTACTTTTATCTCATATTGTCTCTCTGCTCCCTCATGATTGTCTTTTTTACACGGACTTTCTGCAAGTTAACATTACAAGTACTACTAAACGGGAGGATATTGGAATGCTTTGACTAGAATTAGTTCACAAACATTAAACAAAAATAGTAAGTATGTGTGTGTGTGTAAAAATACAGGTTGTATAGAGTAAATTGGAACCACTGATTTGTTCTCAGATGAAGTCAACATTCTATGTCTTTAGTATCAAGCATATAAACTAGCAGAGTGTTGATAGTAATATGTTAAGAATATTCCTCAGTGTTCTCAATAATGATTAAATTGTATAAGTAGTCATAATATTTCATGAAAAATAATTAAATTTGGTTGAATATAAGGATGCCATTGGTGTAATGAGAACACTGATCGTGTTTTTTAGATAATGACATCCAGTTTAATATTCAATTATCATTGATTCGGACATTAATTCGGAAATAGTCATGCTTGTCAAGCCATCCATTTCTGGGAAATGGGGACGGGTATGCAAGCAAGCAGACACCTTCTAGGACTTGTATCCATCTATCTTTTTTTCGAAATAAATAAAATCTCATAGTCTGAGTGTTCACAACTCCCACCCACATGCATTACTCCTTTGGACATTCTTCAACTTAATGTATATTGAAGTGATAAAAAATCAACATTAAATTCTATATTAAAATAGGATTTGACCGTCTTGAAATTGCTTTCCTCTAACCTGGAACTAACAAGAATCTGCCAGACAGGTTGTGCTTCAAGTGAACATGTTCTCCACTGAGCTCCAGACCCAAAACAATGAGCTTGATCATTGTTGAATAAAACCACTATGTCATTAACTTGGTACAGTAATGTCATTAGGGTAACGGTTAGGCAATACCATGAGTCAGATGTGTTAGACAAATAGTGGCTAGCCTCTGTAATGTCATTAGTCCAGTTGTGAATCAAAACATTGAGCCAGACGGAAAGATGATGAGAGTCTGTATATGGAGGTGATGTGTGAAGGCGTTTGATGTGAGTGTGTGTGAGCTTGATTTGTGTTATTGTGGAATCAAAACAATGTTGCAGGAAGACTGTCAAAGAGAGAGGTCCCCGTATGGATAGATTCTAACTGAGGAGGATAGTATTGGGGATCAAAACAATGAGACAGACTGCCAGGCAAGATGGGAAACTGATAAGGATAAGGGAAAGCCAGGGTATTCAGGGCTCTAACGGGTGTATGAGTTGTCAATATGGACATATGCTAATGAAACTGTTTTGGAGATCGTGAATGTGTAGGGTCATGCTATTCCTTCACTCGTCCACTACCGCTCCATTCGTCTTTATTACAACTCTTCATGCGACATGCACAAACCACTGAATATACACAATAAAATGTCGTAATATTGATTCATTTATTCCAATGTGTGCAATTGTTACGCCTGCTATGAAAAGGAGAATATTAAATTATCATTTGTATTACATGTTCAAGTCGTCGCGATATGTTTTAAAACATATTATTGATAATTATTAATAAATTCTAATAGAACCTTAAAGATATAAAATCATGCTATTACGTTGATATTAAAACGTTACAAGTTGATGTTTTTTGAGTTTTCTGAATAAAGATCTTGTTACTGTAATCACAGAATACCGTAAATAAGTTCGAAAAACTTATGAGAAAGGAAGTTTCAGCTAAATAAGGTTTAATTTTCAACAATGTGTGCATACAGGAAGGACTGATACCAATATATATATATATTGATAAAAGTATCGACCTTGGAACAGAAACAAAAGTAAAGTTTATAGGGACTATGTCCAGAAAAAGTTTAGTTTTGTATGTGTATATATATAAAGATTTCACATAAATACGTGAAATAACAATGAATGATCAAACCACAATAAGAAATGGGAAAACAAGACTAAGATCTTTCAACCGTAACAAGCGGTCTTCTTCAGAGTCAAAAACCCAACTGAACACTAGGTGCAGAAAACATCTGGTGAGGAGTTGAGAAGAGTGGGAGGGAAGTGTGGTATTTTAAAAGGGTGAAAGCGCAGGAAAGGACTAATGTCCAGAAAGGGATGTTTGGGAACAAAGGAGTACAGTAAGAAAAAGTAAAAAAACTATCTGCTAGCTGTCAACCCTCTTTGAAGAGGCTATTGCCCTCGTGACGAAAGTATCAAGTTTGAAGAGACCGTTACTAATGTTTATAATATTTGATCTATTAAATTTAATTAGAGACGATTCAATAATATTTCTTAACAAGATTGATTTTTCATAGGTAATAAATTTAGCTCCTGTCCAATCAATATGATGATTTTCATTTTTTATATGCACGAATAAGGCACTACTTTTTTCCAGTCTACTTACGTTATATTGGTGTTGTTTTACACGTGTCTTTAATGATTTACCAGTTTGACCAATATATATTTTATGGCAATTTTTGCACGGAGTTTTATAAATACCAGCGGACTCCAATTCGCTGGGAGAGATTTTTATTAACATATTACCCACGTTATTACGATTAGAAAACACTATATTAAAATCAAGTTGTTTGGCTAATCTTGGAAGGAGGTCCATAGATTCGTGGTATGGAAAAACTATAGAATTTGACAATAAAAGGGGCTCTGTTGAAGTATTAGAGAAAGTTTTTCTAGCACCCTTCAAAGCTATATCGATATAAGAAGAGGGGTATTTTAATGAAAGGGCAATTGACCTAATGTTGTTAATCTCTTCATTAAGGAATTCAGGAGAGCAAACTCTTAATGCCCTCAAAAACATATTTCTAAAAACTGAAATTTTAACATTTTTTGGATGCGAAGAATAAAAGTGAGCATATGCAAGGACATTCATAGGTTTTCTATATACACTAAAGCGTAACTCGTTAGGTAACCTATGGATCAGGACATCTAAGAAGGGCAAATTACCACTTACTTCTTCTTCCATTGTGAATTTGATTGTCGGCACTAATGAATTCAATTTTGTTAGGAAATCAACTTTATTTAAAGAATTGGGACAAATGCAAAGAATATCGTCAACATATCTATACCATTTAACATTTTTGGGCAAAATTGAGCTTAACATTTTACTCTCAAAAAACTCCATATATAAATTACTTAGGAGGGGGGATAAACAGTTACCCATAGCAAGACCAAATTTTTGTATATAATAATTATTTTCAAATTGAAAATGACAATCTACCACACATAACTTAATTAAGTCTAACATAGTGGTAGATGGAAGGGGAACGGAATAATTAATTAATTCCTCCTGGAGTAAGCTCAACAGATCAGTTACAGGTACATTTGTAAAAAGAGACTTCACATCGAAACTGATTAATCTATAATTTTTGTTCATGTTGACGCTTTTTAATTTTTTAATTAAATCCATATTGTTTTTTATATGGCTGCCTGAAATTTTCCCAATTAATGGGCTTAAAATACTTACTAACCATTTGGACAAGCCATATGATGCCGAACCAACCGAACTCACAATCACACGTATTGGGTAATTATCTTTATGTGTCTTGATCAACCCGTACATATATGGCAAAGAAGGGAATTTTGATATAAATTTAGTAATAAGTTCGGGTTGATTTTTTAAGATAGTTTTAATTTTTTTATTAAATGAACTATTGACCCTTTCCAAAGGATTAGACCTTAACTTTGTATAATTGGACCTCGAATTGGAGTCCGCTGGTATTTATAAAACTCCGTGCAAAAATTGCCATAAAATTTATATTGGTCAAACTGGTAAATCATTAAAGACACGTGTAAAACAACACCAATATAACGTAAGTAGACAGGAAAAAAGTAGTGCCTTATTCGTGGATATAAAAAATGAAAGTCATCATATTGATTGGACAGGAGCTAAATTTATTACCTATGAAAAATCAATCTTGTTAAGAAATATTATTGAATCGTCTCTAATTAAATTTAATAGATCAAATATTATAAACATTAGTAACGGTCTCTTCAAACTTGATACTTTCGTCACGAGGGCAATAGCCTCTTCAAAGTGGGTTGACAGCTAGCGGATAGTTTTTCGATCTCATAAGTTTTTCGAACTTAATTACGGTATTCTGTGATTACAGTAACAAGATCGTTATTCAGGAAACTCGAAAAACATCAACTTGTAACGTTTTAATATCAACGTAATAGCATGATTTTATATCTTTAAGGATCTATTAGAATTTATTAATAATTATCAATAATATGTTTTAAAACAGATCGCGACGACTTGAACATGTAATACAAATGATAATTTAATATTCTCCTTTTCATAGCAGGCGTAACAATTGCACACATTGGAATAAATGAATCAATATTACGACATTTTATTGTGTATATTCAGTGGTTTGTGCATGTCGCATGAAGAGTTGTAATAAAGACGAATGGAGCGGTAGTGGACGAGTGAAGGAATAGCATGACCCTACACATTCATTATAAATAGCGTTATTTATTACTTTTGTATTGTAAAATAATAGTTTTTCTTTTCCAAATATTTTTACTTCTGCCTACGAAAAAGATTTTAAAAACTGAAATATTCAGTACAACCATTCAATTTAGAATATTAAACCTTCATAACATGTATTACAAAAACAATCGGTAAAATTTAATTTAATTTTAATCATTATCATGATTTAAGGAGGGTGGGAGTTTGCGTAGATAGCAACAGGTAAATTAAAGTGGTTGTGGACGCAAGACCTATGACTGTTCATATGGAGGCTGAGCATGGTAGAAGACAGTCCTACATAGAGCAAATCATAACTAGTATACTCCAGTCATTAAGCACAGCTTTTGGAGTTAGATGAGTAATTATCCTACACAGGATATGGTAGGTTGCAGGAAGGTAGAGTAAAGTGTGAAAGATTGTTAGAAGCGAGCATGTGACGTCAGCATTCGCAACTTCTTACGGCCAGAGGACGAGCGGTTACCTCACCTGGAGATCAAGTCTCTGTGGGGAAAAAGTTTGTCTAGGTGAGAGATACTTCTATAGTAGAGGTGGGGTTGATTCGAAAGAACGTAATGGATGTGAATCAGATGATAGGATGGGGAACACTTGCTTTAAGATAGGTTTAAGTTTGTTTATATCAGGAAGAAGGTTGCCACAAGATAGGTAGACCCATTTTTAGATGTACAGAAATTTTGTTGCCCGTTTTAAATTTTTCTGAATTACTTTTCTAGGATAAGTTGGCCTCGGTGAGAGCTTTGGCAGTTCCTGCTCTACAAAAACTTCAAGATCCCATGGATCCCGAGTGTCCAGTCATTTCAGGTAAGTTATTTAATTTTATTTATATTTGAGTTTGAATTTACTCATACAGTATGGTGACTTGATTGATTACTCTAAAAAATGTCTTAAATATTCCAATATTTCTGCATCAATTTCTCCTCATTTGCAACTCCATAATTAAATCATACTCGGATTGATTTACAAGTCAGAATACTTTTTTCATTGCTATAAGTAAATAGTACAGTAATATAACTTATAATAATATAGTAATGAATAAATCGAGTATGGTTCAATGAATTTCCTTGTTTAGAGTCCCGAAAATCCATGTTAGTTATAATTCTACTGGTCGCTGAGTCCAGAATAATTTCTATATGCAAACAGTTCTTACATAGAAAGACTGCTAATATTTCATATAGTATGTACAATATTGAAGTAAGAATGAGATACTTTTTGTCTCTACAGAACTTTTTTTCTCTGTTTTTTAAATACAATTTCAGTATATTGCTATATATGAACTGTCATGTCCAGAATATCGTCGTGTCATCATTTTATCATATCTGTTCTCAGAGTACTTTAGGCTTTGAGACGTGAAGTACATGTCAGTCTGGATTGTGTTAATACAGAAATATTATTTTATTTCACTTAAATATCGACCTAATGTCGATATTTAATACATTATATAGCGTTAATGTATTATAGGACAACACACTATACAAGAAGCAATACTGGGATTCTCTTCAAGGACACTGACAATCAAAGATATTTGCTCAGTAATGCCCTCCAAGCAAGAGGCACAACTTTGTTCAGAGAAGAAAACCTCATAAAGAGGTCTATTAAAACATTTGAATTGCTTAAGGACAATATAGGGACATTTGAAAAAGAAATTGATGAGAGGATTGCTTCTGACGCATTCAGAGATCCAGTTTACTGAAAACCACAGATTTGTTAGCCTACCTCGTCAAAAGGTACTGGAAGCAATAATAGAAAATATGAAAAAAAAACTGATGGCTGGTGATCATGTTAAAGCAACAAGTAATGAGCAGGAAAACTTCCTTGAGCTATTTAATTCGCCGAACTCATAATATTTTAAGCACCGGTTCGCACGAACCAGTTCTTAAAAAATTTGAATCCCACCACTGAGCGGGAAGTACAATAGTTCTTAGGACGCAGTACTGTAATTACCCTCAATGATAAAATAAAATATAGGTAAAAATTCTAGAAGTATATTTTAGTTCCATGCCAGCATTTAACATACTATAGACTACATTGAGAATGACAGATTATGTTAACTATTGTATGATATTCAAGTATACTCTTGGCATGCCATTTTGTATCAATATGTTGACATAAATTAACATTTAGCCTGTGTACTCTGTGCATATGAACAGTTTAATATAATCTGTTGTTTCCAGAGAATGTAGACCTTAATATGGTATGACAGATGCATGCCAGGATATTGACATAAACTAATCTGTCATGTCTAGAGTATACTTGGATATTATGAGTGCACGTAAGCATTTTGACTGACTGTTGTTCTCTAGGGTTTCAAATGTCAAATATATGACAGCATATTAGGAGATGTCAATGTGTCGTAAAACGTCGTTCTCAGAGTACTCTTTTTTCTTCTGAGTTCTCTGGTCTCAACCGGTTTACTTGAACTGACGTTGACCGTTGACCGCTACTCTTTATTTGGAAATGTCTTGCCCGTGTCAAAATGTCATAAACCGATGCTCAAAGTTAGATGATGCTGGTGTCAACAGGTTTACTTGAACTGACGTTGACCGTTGACCACTACTCTTTGTTTGGAAATGTCTTGCCCGTGTCAAAATGTCATAAACCGATGCTCAAAGTTAGGTGATGCTGGTGTCATCCGGTTTACTTGAACTGACGTTGACCGTTGACCGCTACTCTTTGTTTGGAAATGTCTTGCCCTTAAAATAAAAAGTAATTAGAGATTTTGTCATCCGTTTACTTAAACTACTTGAGATGACGTATTCTTTGTTGAAAATTCTTGCCCTTGTCAAATGTCATAAATTAAATTTAGGTGATCTGGTTAACAGTTTAATTAACTGTGTTTCCGTTGACCTTAATTGGTTGAAATGCTGCCGGAATTGCATAAACTATCTCAGTTAGGTATCTGGTTTAAGTACTAAGATTTTGACTGACGTTTTCTTGTTTAAATGTCTTGCCGTGTCAATGTCTAAAACGTGCTCAAGTTTTTTGATTCTGGTTCAACCGGTTTACTTGAACTGACGTTGACCGTTGACCGCTACTCTTTTTTGGAAATGTCTTGCCCGTGTCAAAATGTCATAAACCGATGCTCAAAGTTAGATGATGCTGGTTCAACGGTTTACTTGAACTGACGTTGACCGTTGACCACTACTCTTTGTTTGGAAATGTCTTGCCCGTGTCAAAATGTCATAAACCATGCTCAAAGTTAGGTGATGCTGGTTCACGTTTACTTGAACTGACTTGACCGTTGACCCTACTCTTTGTTTGAAATGTCTTGCCCGTGTCAAATGTCATAAACCATGCTCAAAGTTAGTGATGCTGGTGTCATCCGGTTTACTTGAACTGACGTTGACCGTTGACCGCTACTCTTTTTTGAATGTCTGCCTTAAATGTTAACCATGTAAATTAGATATCTGGGTCAACGGTTTACTTAATACGTTGACCGTTGACCGTATCTTTGTTTGAAATGTCTTGCCCGTGTCAAAATGCAAAACCTATCTCAAAGTTAGGTATCTGGTTAACAGTTTACTTGAACTGACGTTCCGTTACGCATTTTTGTTTGGAATGTCTTGCCGTTAAAATGTCTAAACCTTCAATTGAGTTGGTTCACCGGTTTACTTGAACTGACGTTGACCGTTGACCGCTACTCTTTTTGAATTTGCCCGTGTCAAAATGTCATAAACGATGCTCAAGTTAGATGATGCTGGTTCAACGTTTACTTGAACTGACGTTGACCGTTGACCACTACTCTTTGTTTGGAAATGTCTTGCCCTGTCAAAATGTCATAAACCGATGCTCAAAGTTAGGTGATGCTGGTTCACCGGTTTACTTGAACTGATTGACCGTTGACCCTACTCTTTGTTTGGAAATGTCTTGCCCGTGTCAAAATGTCATAAACCTATGCTCAAAGTTAGGTGATGCTGGTGTCATCCGGTTTACTTGAACTGACGTTGACCGTTGACCGCTACTCTTTTTTGGAAATGTCTTGCCCGTGTCAAAATGTCATAAACCTATGCTCAAAGTTAGATGATGCTGGTGTCATCCGGTTTACTTAACTACGTTGACCGTTGCCTACTCTTTGTTTGGAAATGTCTTGCCCGTGTCAAAATGTCATAAACCTATGCTCAAAGTTAGGTGATGCTGGTGTCAACAGGTTTACTTGAACTGACGTTGACCGTTGACCGCTATCTTTGTTTGGAAATGTCTTGCCCGTGTCAAAATGTCATAAACCGATGCTCAAAGTTAGATGATGCTGGTGTCATCCGGTTTACTTGAACTGACGTTGACCGTTGACCGCTACTCTTTGTTTGGAAATGTCTTGCCCGTGTCAAAATGTCATAAACCGATGCTCAAAGTTAGATGATGCTGGTCTCAACCGGTTTACTTGAACTGACGTTGACCGTTGACCACTACTCTTTGTTTGGAAATGTCTTGCCCGTGTCAAAATGTCATAAACCGATGCTCAAAGTTAGGTGATGCTGGTCTCAACCGGTTTACTTGAACTGACTTGACCGTTGACCTCTACTCTTTGTTTGGAAATGTCTTGCCCGTGTCAAAATGTCATAAACCTATGCTCAAAGTTAGGTGATGCTGGTGTCATCCGGTTTACTTGAACTGACGTTGACCGTTGACCGCTACTCTTTATTTGGAAATGTCTTGCCCGTGTCAAAATGTCATAAACCTATGCTCAAAGTTAGATGATGCTGGTGTCATCCGGTTTACTTAAACTAACGTTGACCGTTGACCGCTACTCTTTGTTTGGAAATGTCTTGCCCGTGTCAAAATGTCATAAACCTATGCTCAAAGTTAGGTGATGCTGGTGTCAACAGGTTTACTTGAACTGACGTTGACCGTTGACCGCTACTCTTTGTTTGGAAATGTCTTGCCCGTGTCAAAATGTCATAAACCGATGCTCAAAGTTAGATGATGTTGGTGTCAACAGGTTTACTTAAACTATCACTGACAGACTACTCTGACTTAGGATATGTTATATCAACTTATTCACATAAACTATCGTACCCATAAATAGTTATTAATTCTTAAGGTTTCATTTCGATTTTTTGTTTTTAAAAAAAATTACATCCTTATAAACTTGTAACTCTATTAAAATATGTTCCTGAATTTCAGTTTTTTTTTAAAATAAACTATCTTTATCCCAAACTGAATAATAAAAAGCATGCCGTATTCAAGTTTGTTGCCTTAGTACACGAATTGGTTGTAATTTCTTCAGCCGTCTTTCAGTTATAGTTTCAGTAGTTTTAGATACCATACACAGTTGTATGGTATGTGATTATAGATCCCATCAAGATAGGTTTTATTTTTAACCAATTGAACTAAATCAATGGATATTGTAGATGCAGTCTGTTGAATCATTAAATGGTTTTCCTCTTACTGACTATTATTCACCATTGGCTAAGATGCCATTAATGTTGTTTATTTTGGGACAAGAATGTCAAATTAGACCTTATCGATATCAATTCCGACTCTCCTGTTCTTCTGATAACAGTTTGACCTGCTTGTAATCGCACGCTTGTTCAGTATACTACCGGTTAGAATGAATCAAACACTATTTGCTGTCACTCTAGTATGCCTGTTTGTTTCTTTTGTTATTATTTTCTCCACTGTTATATGTATGATATAATTTCAATTTTGCTTCTTTATTATTTTTTATTTTTTTGGATAAATAAATTTTCATGTAATTATGATAATATTAATATTTATTATTACTTTATATCCTTATGTTTTCCTTCATTATTTATTTTTCTAAGTTGTATAATTACATAACATATATCAGTTCTCGAAATGATTTTGTAACTTAAGAAAAGTAACATTGAATTCAATTTATATTGTGAATATAACACAGTTTAATTTATTTATACTTTATTAAAGTTGTATAATAGTTTCCATGTCTGACTTGAGTATTGTTATGTTATTTATTGTGTTTTTGAAGGAAATGAATTGATTGTACACCTAAACCTAATTCCGTCTAATTATATTCATTTAAACGATAGAGAAACAGAGACATCATTTAAGATTTTTTACTTCTCTTAGAAGATAATTACTGAATTATTACAATTATTTTAAATATGTATTAGTAGTACTGTTTTATTCGGGGTTTTTATTTTATCCAGTGATAAAAATTTAACTTACAACAATGCAGTTCCCTTCTCTGGATAAGTATGAATGCAACTTATTATCCTATTCATAAAATTATTGATTTCTACACTGTCGTAATTTCAAGGGAACTGACACAAGTGTATTAATTTCCTTGACTTTGAAATGTTAGTTTTACATTTATATTTATAATAGTGATTCCCCGTCATTCTATCTCCCCATATTTGTATAAATGATTGTTTATAATTGTAATACATTTATAGTTAAATGTCTGCAAAATCTTATTCTTATTACGTTTATTTTTAGCCTATTTGTTCCACGTTGAATGCGACCCTAGTGTCGATGTAAGGAAAAATATTTTAAGAAGTATAGCTGTGAACAAACGAACAATGAAGACTATTCTTGAGCGAACTCTGGATGTGAGTGAGTCTGTGAGGAAGGAAGTGTACTACTGCATTAGGAAGACTTGGATGACGCGCTTCTCTATCAAGCAACGGCACAGCATTCTCATTAATGGACTCACTGACAGATCTGGTAGGCCTTCTTCTATGGTAGCCTTAAGTTTTAAATAAATCGCTTTTTTAAAGATTCATTCAGTTCTTTCCAATTACCTTGTAAAGTAAATATCAAAAACAAAACTAATTGGCTCATAATAACGAAGTGTTTTTCCTTTAAAATTAAAATCTTTTGTCTTGTACTGTGAACCTAGAAGTATTCTAATGGAAACACCACATGAAACTGTTAGCAGGTGCATAAATGATATTGAAAAGTTTGTTCTGTCTAAACACACTTTCTTTTAGGCTTTCGTCATCAGTACCCTGCTAGTATATCCCTTTTGTTAATTAGCTCCCATTTTATTTGAGTGTGAACAGCTACCAGGTTGTCTCTACATTAGAAACTCTAAATTATGCTTCATTCAAGTTTGCTTGCATTGAGATGATTTAAGAAGTACCAGTCATCGTGCAGGCTAGTGACCGAGAGCTTTACGTCTTCTCTAAGAGCCGGCGATTTACACAAGATTTTTCCATTCTCACACATACTCGTATAACTAGAATCTAACTTCAGTGCCTCAACATTAACTGTTACTTCCAGTGCACACCTGGTCCAGGGGATATAGTAATTAAGCAAGAACGGTTACTTGACCATTTGGAGCCAAAGATGATTAGGATAACTAGATTTCCCAGTGTTCTGAGGACAGGTTAAATTATGTTAATTATATTAACTGGTTGCATAACAGGTTAATTATGTGAGTAGAATTCGAAGGTCCTTTACAAAGCAAATAGATTAACAACAAACCTTTTATCCCACTTTCAAAAATACTAATAAATCTAGTAGATTCTGCGTAAATTAACCCCTTACTCAATTTTATTGAGAATAAAAATCTAAATCTTCCATATTTAAGAACGATAGCTTTACGTCTTTATGGCCAAATTTTCTGTACAATTCATAAAAAAAAACTTACGTATTTTCAGACGTAAAACTGGATTTCAAAATAAAAAAAGGTAAAGAATTGTTAAGTGCCAAATACCATGATTGGGTTTTTAGGAGAACAAATATGATTGTGTTTTTAGGAGAACAAATGTTTATGTAAATTAATAGAAACTTGTTCATCTATCTCCAATCGTAATCCTGTATATTATGAGGCACTTTAAAGAACTCCGCATTTTTAAATCTTCATGTTGATGAATATTTAAATAGAGGGTATTTTATTTATGTTACACAAATAGACAGGAGTGATGTCAGACTTTTGGCTTGAAATTGACTACTAAAGATTTGAATTTCGAATCATGATCATGACAAGAGATTTTTCATGTAGGAGATGGAAAATCTTGAGAGAAGGACATAAAACTGTCAGTCCCGAACTTATATGATTTCAATAGTCTTTAAAAATGCCTACTCCAATAAATTCCAGTGAGGTAAAATTCAAGAATCCCGATGTTGATTCAACTTGGTAATATAGTTCACTAATTATGAAAATGAGTACCAAATAAGAAATAAATCACTAATTCCGCTCCTAAAACGATACTAAAAGTGAAAGCCTGTAAATGTATATGTTCTAAACATTAAAAACACCTAATTTATTTGAAAGTCGAAGATTTTGATGATGTTGTTATACAGTAATTCAGCAGCTTATAGGTATGATATTTATTCAAATTTGCTTCAATTTAAGTTCAGTCCTATGTGTAAAAAAATCCCCCAGAAATATCAGACAAGCTTTTTTTTTACTGACCATATTTTCTATAAAAAAGGTTCATCCTTTATTTACAAATTTTTTTGCCAATTTTAATCTATAATATAACTTCGTTCTAGTTTGTTTTTTATTTTTTTTTTTTTTACTAAATACCTATTCGTTGCAGGGATTGTGCGAGACTATGTAAAAGATGAAATGGTTAAAGAGTGGTTTCAATCATCTAAGGGAAATTATATAGAAATGCTCAAGAAAGTAAACATTGAAACGCTTCCAGTTGAGCACGCTCATGACATACTCTTTTCTCTATTCCAGTAAGGCAACATTTTTGGAATTTTGAATTAATGCCTTTCTTTAACTAAATCGTAGTAAAAAGGATATTTGATTGTTTGGTTTAATATTAATTGAAGATAACGTACCCAAGGGGGAGAGGGGATAAATTTATTTATTTATATAGCATTATACATTTAATTAATGCTTTATGAATTCATATTTAAACACACCAAATCTTTAATAAAATAGTAATGCTAGTTTTTTTTAATTTAGACATATGTATGATTTGAATATTTATGATTTTCAGTAAATGGTATGTAAATTTGTGTATACTGTTCGAAAGTTTATTACACCATTAAAGATAATTTTGGATCAATATTAATTCCAATTTCTATAGGATCAGAAATTATAACGATAATGTTGCAGGATTCCTTGCAATGTAATTTATTGCATAAAGTAACAATGTTAAATTTTGTTATTAAACCTATGTGAAAAAAATATTTTTTTTATTTTCTTTAAATAGTACGGAGCGTTTTGAAAGCCTCTAAACATCTCCTGTTTTCTGTTATTGTTCAAGTAATTGTTAAAGAAATGCCAGGTCTATGACATTGCAGTTTTCAGTGATGATCCACTAACTGTTAATTGTTCAGCAACTCATATTACAACAGGTTTATACAGTTTCAGTCTGCTACCAAGCTTCTAAAATGAGAATTTATGGGACTTGTAATTTTAGAGGGCTTTGAGAAGCAGTAAATTTTTTGTTAGCTTTACCGATGACTAAAGCACAAGATTTGTAAACAAACTATAAGGACTGCTATTGACCTCTTTAATAATACTACCCAAGTATCAACTGTCAATCCATGAGGATCACTGAAATAAAACTGCGAAACTGAACCTATGGGATTATCATATTACACAAAACCCGTCATGTATCATGAAATTTAGATGTCTGACAGGTTGTTTAGAATGGTTTTACTATGGAATGGGGTTTATTCTTGTCACTTTAACTGTTCATTGAAGAGAAATCGAAGAAGAAAGTAATTAGGGAAACCCTGTGAATAAGTTTGAATATAGTTTCTAAATAATTTATATGAATCAACAGTAATTCTGATTTAATATAGTGTTTCATTCCAATATTCTATATATGTTGGTACATTTTTATATGTATATATTGTTACTATTTATATAACTATCAATTTTTTGAAAAAAAATATTTTCTTGAACTATATTCCTTTATTTTGCTTTATCTTGTATTGGCACAGGGAAGAATTATTAATGTTTGAATATGGCTTTCGGAGTTAGAAATCGAAACCAGTTTCATACTGGTGTATATTACAAAGTCTCCGCGCAAAAAAAGTTTTTTTTTTATTCATACTATGCGTTTGAATTTTTATATACAAGTTCTAAATCCTACAAAAACACAGGACAGCGTTTTGCGAAACTGAAGCTGTAGTTTCGGAACCAGTAGAAAAATGTTTGGCTCTGGCTAAAAATCTTGATGATGAGGCTACCAATTTTAAATCAGGTACAAGCTATCTTTGGGTTCAAAACTTGAAATAAGAGCCAATAGCCTCTTTTACAGTCCAATAAACAGTTTGGGCAAAATTCAAGAAAACACGAAGTGTTTGCACTTCATGTTCATCGTCAGGCAAACTTCTACAATACAAATTAGAAATTCAAAGTTACAATAAACTAATTTTCTTGAATTTTGCTCAAACTGTTTATTGGACTGTAAAAGAGGCTATTGGGTCTTATTTCAAGTTTTGGAGCCAAAGATAGCTTGTACCTGATTTAAAATTGGGAGTCTCATCATCAAGATTTTTAGCCAGAGCCAAAATTTTTGCTATTGGTTTCGAAACTATAGCTTCAGTTTCGCAAAACGCTGTCCTGTGTTTTTGTAGGATTTAGAACTTGTATATAAAAATTTGTCTTATGCATTAAAATTAGTTATTTAAATTGTTGAGTAATATCTTTCTTTTTTTTTTTCAGGAAGCAGCCATCATCAGAGCTAATAGACCTAATTAAAGGCTTCATGGATATGAATAACCTAATAGAAGTTGATATGATATCACCAGAATTGATTCTTCTATGGAAAGAAGTGGTTGACTACTTTATAAGTCCCCCTCCAGAAGTGACCATTAACAAGGAGTCTGTTGAACGGATTATGCCAATGCTTACTAAACTGGCGAGGTACATCAAAGTGTAAGTCCCAACGTCTTTCCTAATGTATAAAATATATTGTTGAAATTGGGTGTATTCATTGGAAGAGTTTTGTTTTAGTTTAGCTGATGACATGGAAAATGGAGACAAAGTCGTGGAATATATTATACTAAGATTGATCGATCTTGCACGATTGTATTCATTCGATGATGAAATGGGCAGGTAAATCGGAAAGATTATTATTGACACGATCTTACAGTGAAGTACTTCAATCTTTTTCACTTTACCATAATTTTTTAAAGCATCTGCTGAAATGAACATGGATCAATATTTTTTACTACATTAAAAATTGTGCTTTTTACCGACAGATCCATAAAATACATTCTGCTTTATTTTATATCCAATCGGATTAAATATACATTTCTTGGAGATATATCTTGGAAACTTTCTGAGATGCGAAAGAACTAATGAGCCTTGAGGCATTTGCATTTAAGTAGTCCAATTTACAAGTGGCTTCACTGATCTTGTATTATTTGTTTGAATATTAATAAGAAGTCCTCATGTATTTTTTTTTTATAGGAATAAGTCATTTTAACTTTGAACTTAGATCGGCACTTTTACAAAAGTATATGCGAAATGTCACTGTTAGGCTAACTAACAAGGTGTGCACACCTTGATGCATATAAAGGTTGCATCAAGGTTTCTTTATTGTTTTAAAGTACTATCATTCATCTAGTACTTTATTTTCTTTGGACGACAACTTTAGTTATATGAGGGGTATGGCAGTGTAATAAAGTGCGTTATCTTGTTATTATCTTTTGTTATATATAAAAAATTCCCAAATGTCTTACATTATATTCAACTTGGATAATTAATGCACTTTTTTTTTCTAGTTTCCTAATAAATCTCTTCAAGTATTGTGCTGAAAAATATATTGAATTTTTCCATATTGTTAGAAATCTTAGCCTAGTTTTAGGTTCACATCCTGAAATATGTATTTCAAAAGGGATTAAATATCCTTAAAAAACCATGCCACTTCAATCTTATGAAATGAAAATATTTTATAAAGTAGAAAGTCAATACAATTTTTCGTATTTAAAAGTTTGAAATAAGAAAAAAATATTTTCAAAATTATGTATAAAGTTCATATATGTAGTGTTACACCAAATAGAAGTTTTTATATGTTACTATTTCTCACTTTAATGCTTTCGAATTTATATTTGTACTTTATTTTTATTACAGTGTATGTTGAATATAATGGTAATGAAATAATATCTAATTTGATTTTTTTTGACGAATTTTTATGTACTAAGGTCTCAAAAAATCTGTTTTTTGTATTACCATTGTATGTATGCAGTATTTTTTCCTTTCTTTCAGGAGTGAGATGATTTCAATGTGTCAGACATTGCTCACTTCCGAGAAGATTAACACTAATGAATTGATCTCCCATTTGGCTAAGTTCCTGCTAGTCCTTGTACCTGCTCCAGATGACAGATTCCAAATCATTGCCACGATTGTTTCCGATATAAGACAACCTCTCGATTCTCCAGTAAGTTCAATTTTAGCTAGTAATATTATGAAGTAAAACCAAATTATTTTATTATTTTTTTTAATTTGACACTTATCTTATTAATTGATTTTTGATTGGTTTCATTTTTTAACTTTTATTAAAATTAAAGTATAATATTCATGAACAAAATTAATTACAATATTTTGATTTATTTCCACACTTTAAGGTCCACTGAGTACACTTTTGATTTATTATTATTATTTTTTATTGTATGATATGAAACGGGTGGTATGCAAATACAAATATCCGCCATATATATTCTTCTTTGTATTTGTATTTGGTGTAAACATAGAAGAGTATTATCGTACTCTTCTCTGGCCTGCCACTGCAACCAACCTAAATAGGTAGTGTTTACAGTGTTTACATACTGTAGAAGTTTGTAAACACGCTACAGATCAAACCGTTTGATGGATCATTCTACAGTGATACCCAAAATATCCCTTAGAAACTAAGTGAGCAGTTTAGCTTAAGACAACAGGTTTGCAGACTATTTTTATGCTCTTGTATTAGTAATTCTAGACAGTCGAAAATTTGCTATTAGTAGCAAATGATATTATAATTAACTGAAAAAAATCTCAGTATTTTTAGATAAAAGAAAACTTAATTTGTGTAAAAATTTAAAAATATTGACGTATGATTAAATGTGAAAACTTGGGAACATGATACTGGTCACACTGTTTGGATTTAAGATTCTTATTTAATTTTCACGGACGCATTTGGGAAGTGTCATATCAGAATGAAATTATTCCTTATTTATTTTAAATGCATGTATTTTTTTTGTTTATTTAAATTCATATTTAATATTGTAATGTTTCTGTTTTTTCAGGATTCTTTAGAAATTACTTCAGATGATGTCATAGATGCAAGTATGAATGAAAATAATTTGGAAAATGTTGTGAAGGTAAGACACAAGCAGCCAACTGTCTCAAACTACTTCTTTGTTCGTAACATACACAGCCTTTTTTGCCATGTTCAATGTATTAGACGTTACCTGAAAGAATAACCATACTGTTCTTAACATATATAGCCTTCTATACCATGGACTATGCTACCTGGAAATGCACGATTTATTGATGTATTTTATGTGTTCGTTGAATAATGATGTCATGCACAAATTTTTACTTTACTGTAAAAGTATAGTCATTTTGAAAAAATTCGATCTCGAGATTTTGTCGGAATTACATGTTTTTAGGTCTTAAAAGTCGTTTTATGAAGTTTTTACGATGATGTCTGTGAGTGGGTGGGTGAGTGAGTATGTTAGCATTGCTTGTTACCACGCTACGGTGAAGAATCTTTGATTGATCAAGTTGATATTTTACACAAAAATGGGCCCCATAGTGTAGATGATCCCTATTGTTTGGGAGGAATTATGCATTACGGGAAAGTCACTTTTTTTGCCAAAAACCTGTTTTCAGAAAATATTTTTTTCTCCTAAACTACTAATGCTAGAGTTTTGAAATTTTGGTATTATCTTTGAAGTTACAAATGCAATAAGCGAAAATATATGCAGATTTTTAAAACAACGAGAAATATTTTTTTTTAATAAAATGTAAAAATTTTGACTTGTAATTCAATCTCAAAGATTGTGACAGCGATACAAGCCATACCGTTTGACGGATCAAAATGAAACTATACCTAAAAGTAGAACATAATGTGTACGATGAGATTAGATAATTTTTTTAAAAATTACATTCTTCAAAGGGGCGTTAGTGTATGATTTCTGTTATCAGAAAATGTTTGTTTTACGCAACACGGCATTAAAAAACCACGAAAATTTGACCAAAAATGGAACACAAAATTAGCAATTTATGTAAAAATATTCATGATATTTCAAACACGCAAAGGGCAATAAATCTATAAAAACTGTTTGTTTATCCTAGACTAAGGGATCACCTGTTATACTTATCGAATTTTTGATATTTTTTACATTGTTTACAGTGACTTCGTAATTTTTTGAGTCAATTCACTGAAATAAAATTTATGTTTAAATGGAAAAATTTAACTAATTTATTGACTTATATGAGATATAGGAGGAATAAATTTTTATATGTAAAAAATCAACGGCAAAAACATAAATTTCCTTTTGCTGCCATGGTATGATGAATTTGTCTCACAAAATGATCTAATTAATCTATATATTGCAACCTTGAACAAAACTTAATATCAGATAAAAAATTGTTTTCGGTTTATGATTTATAATATCTTTGCATGATATTGAAGTGTGAGGAATGGACTCTTTCCTCAAGAAAGAGGAGTTATGTTTGTTGACAAATATCCAGTTTTTTCACTATTCAAATCTAATAGTTCATATTTATTATTTTCAAAAATTAGAAACTCCCAACTATAAAAGTTTTAAATTATACTGAATAACTGGCTTTGACTTTGATTTGAGGATGTAAAACTGGCTAATTACTAATGTACTTTTTCTGAATATACATTCACAACAACCGTATAACAGAGTACAGCTCAGAGGAAAAAGATAACACTCGCTCAGAGAATATTGGTTTATATGATTTTTGACAAAGCGGAAGAACAAGATTTTTATTAAATACTAGCATGCTGATAATTAGCTGATAGGCCGCTTGTCATAATGATGAATGTACGGAGAGTATATTTTTACAAAGTACAAATTCACTTTAGTGAAAGAAATCTTATATTTTGTTCTGTTATAACAAAAAAAAAAAAAGAAATAATGATTAACAGTAAAGATGGTAATTACCCATTTATGATCATTTCCCTTAGTTCACCTCCGAAACCCTATAACGTATGAAAGTACTACTTAAAATGCTTTGAGGAGATGCAAAGTTCTTATAAATTTATAAAAAAAAAAAAACTGTCCTTAGAAGGCTATATGTTTTGAAATCGTTATTTTTTAACAAATTATTTTTTTCAGGATTGTGTTGAAGAAAACACCGACCCAAATTTATTATGCAAGTGCCTTACACTAATTTGTGAAAGTCTTCGTGACTCCGACGTGGAGATCTTAGAACCAGCAATTATGAGTTTAGAAGAAAATTTTATTTCTAATTGTTTCAAGGTAATCAAACAACGTACATAAACTTCTGAAGTACAAATCAATGTCTAATCGGCAATAAAAAATTCATAAATGGAATTAAAATCTTTTGACCAAAATAACATGTGGTTATTACTTATTCTCTGTGACTTCGACCAGGATTTATTTTAGTCAAAAGATCTTAGTCGCATTTATGATTTTGTTAATGTGGTTTAGCCGTTGATGTGTTTATATAATCAATAGTTGACTATAGGCTTCTTGCCGTGCCATTTGTATGGTATTATTATTATTATTATTATTATTATTATTTCGTCGAATTATTGAAAGTGAGTCCAAGTGTATTGTTGTCAATCTTATTCCTGTTTGTAAAATATAGATTGACAAACTTAATAGATTTTATTAAGTTCCGACTTATAATAAAATAGAAACAAGTCGGAAGGACAAAAATTCCTATACTTCGACATCTTCAGTCATCAGGAGGGAAATGTTTCGTTTGAGTAGCTAGCAGTAAGTAGGTTTATATATATCACTCAAAATTCGAAAAAACGATACAAACTGGACACAAATCAGCTCAAAAACGAAGAAAGAGACACACTTACAAACTCAAATTTTCGGATGATCCATCCGTCTTCAAGAGAATAGGTGACCAAGCATGCCGGAAACACAACGGCAGGAAAACAACCCATTCTACCATCTCCGTGTATATATAATAAACCAGATAATTCACCTTAGATCTTATTCAACCGATGGGTTTATAGAATTATCTGGTTTATTATATATACACGGAGAAGGTAGAAGGGGTTGTTTTCCTGCCATTGTGTTTCCGGCGTGCTTGGTCGCCCATTCTCTTTTCTCCTGAGGACGGATCATCCGAAAATTTGAGTTTGTAAGAGTGTGTCTCTTTCTCTGTGAGTTGCTTTTCTTCGTTTTTGAGCTGATATATATATATAACCACAAGGAAAGGGAAAATATAGTCATAAATGTTCTGAAGCCTTTCACTTTATGTCATCAGAGAGCGAACATTTGGTTTGGTCTCTGATGACATAAAGTGAAAGGCCTCAGAGCATTTAATTATATTATTTTCCTTTTTCCTTGCTTTAAACTTCAGTGATTTAATCACTTGTTTATTGTGATTCTTCTGTGCTATACATATTTATTTATTTAATATTTATTTTAAATTGTTTGATGTACAGTGAACCATTTTGATTTGTAGTTAAAATTTGCTATTTTTTAATTAAAAAGATACCTTCGGATTTTGTAAAAAATAGGTTAATAAGTTAATTTAAATGCATTAGCTAATTATCAGTTTCGATGATGAGTTTTATCAAGTTGATTGGATAGTTTTCTCTCCAAGACTGACACAAAATGAATGTGTGCTTTCTATTTTCAGGTGGACCACCCAGAGGTAATGAACTTGGCCCTCAGAGCTCTCGGCTACATTTGCTTGCTTGACATCAAGTATGCTCAAACTAACTTCGTTCGCTTCTGTTTAACTGTAGGTTTTATTACTCGCCAAGATTTATTGTTGACGTATGTGTCCTTTTTATTGTAGCTATAAATCTTTGTTTTATTAGGTAACAAAATCCAAGGATTTCTCGTAAGTAATGTAATTAGTTACCTAACATCCTATAGACTAGATACTTTTTTTGGCCGTATTAGTGTGTTTGGGTGAATAGAGAAATTAGAACTGTTATTTGAGCAGAAAGCCAAATAGGGCATATTTCGATATTGATTAACCCTTTGCGGTGTAAGGATGTGTATCCCTATCTACAGCCCTTGGGTTTAGACCCGCAGCCAAACACCATATGAGGGCTGACGCATGAATACATGAGCCATACCTGTCCGGAGGTAGCGGGTCGAATGTGCTTTCGGGTCATACACCGATCCATAAGTACCAGCATGATTGTACCAGTGATGTAAAGGTTTAATGGGCCATTTTATAACTCTGTCTTAAAGTGAGAACTCCTTTTTCAAGAGGCACTCCACTCCTGTTTAGGAACACAATGTGGTTGTAACAAATAGGCACTGGGGAATCAGAGACTCTGCCACCCATATGAGTGACCATGGGCTCTAGGTTGTCTGATAAATCAGTAAATACCAAAATGTCTAAAGCAATAAACGTATGTTACTTTTAAATTGGTCTTTAGAAATAATTTTCAGATGTTAAATTACCAACCAAAACTGGAAACTTAATTTTCCAGATATTTCAAATTTGAGAAAATAAATAACTACTGAGTTTTACACACATGTTATATACATTCGTCCATTAGTATTACCAGAGATCTCGTTTTTTACACTTAAAAAACGTAAAATAGGTTATCCATTTTAGTCATTCAATTTTTAAGGTTCGAATTCCTAAACCCTCATTCTAGTGTCAACCTCCTCCTAACTCCCTAAGCCTCTAAAAAACGTTATCTTTCATCGTTACTTATATGTCTTACAAGACTTCCTTCCTATCACGAAAGATATCGAAAACTCTTGGCAGATCCTCCAGCTATTTGTAATTAATAAAACCAAAAAATTGATGGCTTTGAAACTCAAACATTAACTCTATTCAACTTTGAAATGGAACACCAATACTGTTTATGACTGTTATTTTGGACAAAGAATCCTGGGAGTTTCATGGTTCTTTTCTTATTTGTTTATAAGATTTAGTAGAATATTTATAATGGTTTCCAGTGAAGTATCAGAACATATTTAACATAAGTCTTGTATTCTTCCATGATTTCGGTCTCAGAAGGATTTCTTAATCGTAGATCTTTCATGCCTTTTAAGAATGTTTCCTGATTATAGATAAAAGTGTCAACAAATGACATAAAAAGTAGCTGCATATTTAATCAAATTAGTAGAAATTGAATGTCACAGTATATGTAGTACTGTAATCACTGATTGTTTCAAATTCTGAGAAATCCTGCGTGACATGTATATTTGATGGATATTTTAATCCAGGAAAATAGCAATTAATAGAAAAGTTATCTATCATTGTTTCGCTCAGAGTTATAGATTCAATGACAGATAAGTTTATTATTTTTATTTCTTTCTTTTAGATGGTGAGCAGTGACCTTTGTAAGAACTCTATTGAAGTCATATTTAATTTGCTACTTATTCACGGTGTGGATTCATTTTCAACTGAACTTCCTGGATCTAAACTTCCAGAAAGAGGTAAGCACTGTATAGATTAAACAGGAGTTATCATATATTTATTATAATTTTTAATAATATTGTACTATTACTATGTGATGATCTTTGATTTTAGAGTCATGTTTGTATATTCTACCATACCATTTCCTTTGGGCTGTGTACTTTTCTCTGACTGCAACAGTAGTCGGTTTCTGATTACTGCAGTAATTGGTTTTGCTGAAACCCACGAAGCTGTGTTCTGTCTCAAACTACGATATCCATGATTTGATAAAACATATTGTTTTAAAAATTGATCCACCACTCGTTTCATAAATAAAGTGGAAAAATTAGTACGGGGAAACTTTTACAACTTGATTTCTTGTTTCAGAGCCAGAGCCAAGTTACAGCAGTCTGGATGTGAACAATGATGAGACTCTGAAAACCCCTCAACTCAAATATATAATGAACTTCATTGCGAACTGTCTAGAGTCTGGGGTTAGTTCACATCCACTAATTCATATCTACGTAGTTTATCTCTATATATAAAGTTAGTGAGTTTGTTTGTCAGGTCAGATACAGACCTGAAATTTAATATATATTATTTATTACCTGAATAATGTTAAATAAAAGAAAATTATTATTTAATTCCCAAAATTGGAGCCAGTGTAGCAATTGGTTTGCGTGCTCGCCGATGACAGTAGTGCAAATGTATTAAAAATAAATAAAATAAAAAAAAATTTTATTTAAAACTTGAATAATATAAACAATGGTAATAAAGTAAAGGCATGGAGCCAGAGTAGCCCAGTGGCTTGCGTGCTCGCCGATGACAGTAGTTCAAATATATATATAAATGCAACAAAAAAAGAATTCTTTTTAATTTAATATTTGTGCAATATAACACTGGTAATAAAGTAAGGTATTGAACCAGAGTAGCTGAGTGACTAAAGTGCTTGCCGCTGACAGTAGCACAAATATATTATAAATAAATGTAACAAAAAAAAAATTGAATTTAAAATTTGAATAATATAAACAGTGGTAATAAAGTGAATATTTCAATTTACAAGTTTTGTTTCTTTTAAATATATTTGATTGTGTATATAACTTGAATTGATGTTTTACTTATTTATGTCATAAATTAAGTTATTTTTTTTTACTTTTAAATGATTTTTATTTTGCTAAATATACTTACTCTGTATATATCTTGAATCATGTTAAGAATACTATATCAAAAGATTAGGCCATTTAAGAATCTGTTTCCGTGTCTTAATAACAAAAAACAACAATTAAAATTATCCCTGTCAATCATGTTAAGTGAATTTATTGCAATCCCTATTGTTATAATTTCTGAGTGATGCAAAGGGTCACACGTAGTCTAGTCCTTAATATATAGGCTCGATGAAATTGTCTTTACAATTTGAAAATACAATTTGTGTCGATCAGAAATTATTATAAGCGATAAAAATAAATAAAAACCATTTGAAATTAAGGATTACCCAATATTTTCTGCTCCGCCAATAGTTGTGATTGATATAGTTGATTTGATTAAATAAAATCCTAAACAACTATCCATTAAGAGTACAAAGTTCAACGTTCAAAGTGAAAAAAACTTCTATACACACTTTTCGTGTAATTCTTTGTCAACACATCTTTCTTTATAATAAATCTGTTGAAATGTAAAGAAACTTTATGACCACTCAACTGTATTATAGGGAACTTCATTTAAAGACATAATTTTTAATTATAAAATTAATTTTTTGTTTGTTTCCAGGATTCTGAAATAAGGATGGCTGCTGCCCTTGGCCTAGGAAAACTCTTTCTCACAAACACCATCAGATCTCCAATACTACTTGGTAGATTGATTCTACTTTGGTTTTCGGATGATTTGGGTTAGTATATAATTAATTGATTGATTTAAATGAATTAAAACACGTTTTATTAAATTATTTTCGATTAAAATTTATACAGAATGAAATCGTTTCTTGGATACTTTTGTATTATTATTTCACTGAACTGCCAGATGCTCAGTACAGGAGTCTTGACATTTTCACGGCCTAGGACCACACAATAAATTTATAGAGGTCAAATGTCACATATTTGTCAAATAAAACGTGCTCAAGGCTCAACACATCTTAAACAGCTTGTCTGAAAAAACAAACATCAGGCAGACGGTATCAGTTAAAATCCAAAGGTAAAGTTTATTTTACCTTTTATTCTGTATTTATTCCGTGGTGTCAAATGTATCCACAGATGCAATAGGTATTTCAGAGTCAATTTGTATAGTTGTTGATAAAAACTGGAAGATTGTGCAGAAAAAATAAATAAATTTGCCAGTGTTATTATATATTAAATTACAATAAGGGCACAAAGGTATATTCTAGCCTGACAGAAACTTTATCTATTGGCTTCACCGTTCTGGTCTATCTATATACTTCTCAATCGAGCAGTGGTGAAATACTATGGAATCCTCTACACCAGGGGTGTCAAAACTGATTTCGGTCTAGGGGCCGAATACAGCTTAATCTGATCTCAAGCGGGCCGTGCCAACCAGCTAATTACAAAATTACATAGAACTAACAATAAGTCTACCTTTTTCTTTGTATCAGTCACTAATACTAATAATTAGTGCAAAGAAAAATAAGTCAATTATAAAAATCTTTATTAAAATCGGACACTCTGTATCCATTATTATCCATTTTGACAGAGATATTTCGCTGGTCATGATGGGAGGACAAAGGAAAAGTTGATAATTCAGCGCGTATTAAAACACTGGAGGATAGTATAAGAACTGAAGGTTTTTAAGGAAATTAAAGTAAACTGATTTTATGTATATATATATATATATATATATATATATATATATATGAATAATAATCAAAATAACACTTGATGTAATAGATGGACTAATTTACCACAATGAAACAATTTTGTAAAACAATGCTCTAAGGCCTTTCGTCAACACATCGTCAGTTATATATACACACACGCATATATATATATATATATATGTTTAGTTAGTAACTTACCTAGGGCGGCCGGCAGAGTGCGTGTGTGTTCGTTGCATTCGGTCTACCACTCAGTTAGCTTCAGCTACTCAAAGGGACTACTTCTGCCCGATGACGACGACTGTCGAAATATCGTTGTGAGTCTTTTGTGTGTGTCTTTATTTGTTTTTCTCTTTCCTGTGTGAACTATATATATATATAATGCAGATTTTTCCCCCGGGCCGGATCGAACCCCCAGGTTGGCCGAATGCGGCCCGTAGGCCGTATGTTTGACAATTGTGCTCTACACCAAGGGTTCTCAATGGGGGGTGAAATTCATCCCCAGGGATGAATTTTGATTTCTAATGGGTTAATTGTGTTCACAGTAAGTTTACAGAGTGAGGAAAGTTATTATAGATTTTGACCAGTTAATTTTGAGCAGTATATACCACCTTGGAAAGAAGAGGGCATGGCATTGTGAGAAATGGCGAGAGGAGTGAATGGGCCAAGCTAGGCTGAGAACCCTGTTTTACACTGTGTAGTGAGATTATTTCAAGTTTTAGTAAAAAAGACCCCCCTCGTTCGTTTTGTTCTTAACATGAACTGAAGGTATTTTAGTTTTTAAAAGATGACATTTTCACGATAGGAGACTAATAATACCACTTGCTCATCCCGAATTACTGAAAGCTAGCTATCTTTCTTGCAATTGTGGTTTGCCTGTGGAGTGCGTACTCGAACCGTTTATTTAATGTATGGAGGTATGAAATGAGATTCAGAAGGGTTTTAAACCGCTTTAATTATGTCGCTATCATGGAGTATGTCTATATGAACTAGGAAAAAGGGCATATAACCAGGCGTTGAACCTGTAGCATTTTGTTTCATTTCTTGGTTTCATTATTGTTTTGTCTCCACCGTAAGTTAGTGTGAAGCCATATGCAGAAGTGAATATCCCAGTGCTCTGTGAATATTTAGGTTTTAAGTTGTGTTTGTCCTGTTTATTTCTCTTATGTCTTAAACTGTGTTTTTATCTCCGAATGAATATTCTAGTACCCGGAGGATCCTAGTCATAACTTTATTTATGCATAATTTTACCTTGCATTGGAAATACCCTTGTATTTTAGTGTTACGTTTGATTGCGTCTTCGAGTATTTTGTACGATTAGTAAATGATATCCGCGACTTAGCTTAGTTCTCTCATCTTCGTATGGTCCTCCAGGATGTGGGTATACTGGGAGTGACAAAAGGATGGCACTCTAAGTTACGGCATGGTTTGATTTAGCGGCTTGTCCAACGGTTGAGATATACAAAGGATTAAAACAAGGTCTCTAATAACATCGTCGAAGACCTCGGGTATTTAGTTTAGCCTAAATAGTTAAATGCTTTTTTTACTATAGAAAAGGAATAGAAGGAAATTCACTATAGAAAGTGATTAAGGGGAAAGAAGTGGGATTGGGTAAGAGAAATGATGTTTACAATTCAGAGAATCAGGCTATCAAAATAGATTCGGATTAAAATTAAAAATAAGAAAAATGATATAGAACTTTATACTTACTGGTTTAAGTCTGCATTAGTAGTTGAAAAAACAGTTAGAGAGATGTTCATTAAATGGAGCTTTTTTACGATCATTCCTATTAAAAAAAAAATTAAAATGTCTATTACACTGTAGAGTATATTTGGAAGCCTGTTTAATTTGTAGATTTCTATGTGTTTTGACCGAAAGGTATAGGTACACATCAAAGATCAAAACAGATTTCATGTTTGATTTAGTTGTGAATCCCTGTTTCAGGGCGTGAAGCTAATATCAATCGGCCTCTGGGAATGTTCTTCAACTTGTTTGTAAAGAAGATTCCTGGAGCTGGGGCAGTGATTCTCGAGACCTTCATACCAACCCTTGAATTCCTTACTAAGTTCTTTTTAGTTCACTACGCCCAAATAGATCCTAACAGTGTTGCGAGCCTTATTATCACCCTGCTTAGACATGATACTCTTCCATCTTCCCCAGAAGTAAGTCTCCTCTTTCAACAAATATATTTTAACTCATTAATATATTATATTTGTGTGTTAAAAATTAAGAATTTCTGTTCACTTTATCATTTCTCATTATGAATGTATGGAACATGCATGGCATACTTATTTGAATAGGAGTAGTCTGAAATTTGAAGTATTGGTCATGAACTTTAATTTTTCTGATGGGATGTGAAAAGTCTGTTAGGGGGGTCGTTGATCTGTGGGTCCCGAGCCCGTTCGTACCTTCAGGTATTTGTTAAACGTCTCTAGAGTTAAGCAATAAACTAGAATGAGTGTAATCTACACTCTCCGCCCTTAGATCAGCACTAAAGGTTTGAAAGCCTGTTGTATTCGTTGAAGACAAACAAGTTTTTGGATTAGTCAATGGTTCCTAAACTTAATCAGTTCATGGCTCCATAGTAAATCTGAGTATTCCCAAGTCTCCCTCTGCTAACTTTTAATGAACATTGAATAGTCTGACTTACTTGCAGTCACTCTGACGTATTTGAATTTTTCTATTCAATAATATTTATAAAATTATGATTCAGAAATATGACAGTGTAATATGTCTGACATATTATTCCAAGAAATAAAATCAGTCGATGAAAATGATGTGACTGACTCATTCAGTGTTAAATATTTTAATCTAAACTTTACATATTATATTAGGGGCCAGGGTAGCACAGTGGCAACGTGTTCGCCTCTCGATTGGTAGGTCTGGGGTTCAATACTCACTCTAGCCCTCGATTTTTTTAAGTGATAAGTGAAAAAATCTGAGCTGTCTCCTCTAGGAGAGGACGCTAAACCGTCGACCCCAAACCTCGTCAAGTACTCGTAGGATTCCTACTCTAAATAAACTTGAGTTCGGCAAACTTTAGGACCCCCAATGTAGATAGAATGTTCATTGTGTGTTAAGCTAGGTCAGGGTAGGTTGCAGTGGCAGTCTCACAACAGAACAAACATTGGCCGAACATTGGTCCTTTGTGATACCGCATAGTGAACATTCTACTTTGGGAGTCCTAAATTTTATCAACTCAAGTGTATTTGGTGTAGAGATCTTTAATGAGTACCTGACATCGTACAGACATCCTCCCCAAAAGACGAGGTGCTCAGATTATTTACCTCCCATGTAAATAATTCGAGGAACATAGTGGGTATAGAACCAATTAGTTGGATTTACCAGCCCTGAAGCGAGCAGGTTGCCACTGTGCTAACCTGGCTCCTTAATTGTGTGGTATCATAAAGGGTCAATGTTCGGTTTATGTGTATCCTCTTATTATGGACTGCCGCTGCAACCTAACCTAACCTATTACTATATCATATCTACTTGTTAAAAACCTTGGTCTAATTATACTTGAGTAGGTCAATATTTGAGACTCCCTGAAAATATACTCGTACAATGTAATAGTAACCTTAGTAGTGGATGTTATGATTTCCAAATTTATCATTCCAAATTTAGTAACCGACCTTTGAAGCAAGTATGAAACAAATTACAAAATAATTTAATTAATTTCTAAACATTAATAACAGATTTTTAAATAGCAGGTTATATGTGAACTAATTGTAATATTTCGAGGTTGGTATCTTTATTATACCCTCTATTTTTTTACGTACGATATTGAAAACTTGTTTGCCAATGCCGTCCTCGGTAGGCTTCCCAGATAAGAAAGACCTCCATCTAATAATCGTGGGTAAGTTAAAATGTAAGACCTCTGATTTAAAATCATCCTACAATGAATATTGATTAAGAAATTAATTTAGTAATGTTGTTCTTTACTAAATTGGTAGTCAACTAACAAGTGAACCTCTGAAACTGTTTCCGCCACTGGAACTACTGTAAAGGATATGAACTTCAAGAGTTTGCGTTGGAAACATGCAAACTACTTTTACTGTAATCTAATTTATAGATGGGAAATTACGATTGTTGTGCTATATCTGTATTGGTATATTTCAGGAACCCAGCTGGCACTGTCGTCTTACCAGCAAGGTTCTTCCTGAGGTGTTAGCAAGGAAAACTAACTCAAAGATATCCTCTATTTTTTTGAAAGGCCTTTCGAATATTATGTTGTGTGAAAAAGATAAACCTCATACGAAAGATATGTTACCAAAAATGGAGCAAATAATCAATGTAAGTCATTCCTATTACTAAATATCATGGTTATTTATACCTATATCAGTTTGTTGCATCATGTTTTTTTTATGTAAAAAATAATATTAAAAATATATTCTTTGAATGGAAATCTATATCCCAATAATGCAGAAGTAGATGTTTTACATTCTGTCATTAACTAAATGAAATAATTGTCAACAAATGAATGAAACTGTTAACTCTGTTACACAGTCCTCGATGAATACAGAATGTGTGTCCCTTCTCTGTAACAGATAGAAGAGTAAGTATTCTTGGAGTTTGCCCACCATACACAGGATATATCCTATACTCTGTGTATCGTACAAAACGCTCCCTAATCTTGGTAATCTTTTCCCCCCTAAACTATGAAGTCTAGTAGGGTAAAACTATTGATGTTACTAAGACTGTAGAAACCGTAAAAGTTTCATTTGACATTTAATGATTACTAATTGTCACTTAACCTCTCTAATCGGTTACATTTTTAAACAGACCTCGTATATATATATATATATATATATATATATATATATATATATATATATATATATATTTGAAATGAATCGTCCATTAGGGAAATAAATAATATCAATGCAAAAAAAAAGACACAAAAACTCCAACAAAACTCATTTTTCTTTAAGATGAAATTAACGATACCATTAGGTTCATTAGTTGAATACACACAGGGAGTACGACCCGTTAGATGCCGAAGAAAGTGTCAAAAACGCGACTTCTTTTTCATTAACACTTTTTTAAATTATATATCAAAGAATTATTCCAGATTTTTATACCAAAACTTTAATAAGGAAAATTTTCAGAAAAGTAAGACATTCAAATTGAATATCATTTAGGCATTTCTATATCGCGAACGACCATAGACCGATAGAGATTTGATTTTCGTATTTATGCATGCAGATATGTCTAGTTAGATTTGACTTATTTACGAACTAATATTTCCTTGTCCAGTGCCTGATCGAATATGATGACAGAGGAATGAAGAAAGTGGCTATCTCGTTCTATAATAAACTACTTGTTATGTGGGGAATGGAACCAAGGGTTTCTACGAATTTAGAACTGCTTGCATCCAACAGAAAGGTTGGTTATTTGGTTATTTTTGTTATGTGATTTTTTTTTTTATCTGAATATGACTTCAGTTATTCAATTAATACCAAGAATTTTGGTTAACAATATAGAAAACTTCTTTAGTATTAAAGAAACCACTTTGGGTTTATCTTGGATATAGAAGAGAAGCTTTCGATTTATTATCAAATTATGAAGAGAGTCATTGAATCATTACTAATATGAAGTAATGTTAATCCAGAAACTGTAGAATGAGTTGCTAATTCAATCCCATTCTAATTGAAAAATAATTAGTGTAAGTATAAGATATAATAGAACTGAAATTGTAACCACTAAACACCTGCAGCCTCAGGGAAGTGTCGTATAGACCTTACTTCGATGATTAGTTGGATACTCCAAATAATCAAGCTTATTATTTGGAAGGATGTATAGATAACATTGTCATTATAAGGAGTACTTATTACTACTACCTTTGAGAATATGCAGCATACTCTACAAATTTTTGAAAGATTGGTAAAGGAGAAGAGTTTAGTTATAAACCCAAAAGTCCTTATTCATTTTTCAAGAAGAAAACATATAGATCTTAAAGGCTCCCTTATTCTGTGATAATATGAGCCAATCGCGTTTAAGAAGTTAACGATTTTTGACAAATAATACCTGAAAGCAATAATAGTGATAAATACTTCTCTAAGGATAGTTATGAAGTTAATTAAAGAACATAAAATCTTAAGTTGATTTAGAAACGGCAAAAGAAAGAAGGACAATAAGACTCGTGATCTAGGTGCACGAGTTGGATGATTCTACGACAATCATTCAATAATATAACGTACATATGGTTCTACAGCAATCGCTTCAAGTTTATTATTAATGATAAAATTGAATAAGTAGAATAAATGAAAAAGTTAATTTCATCATTTATAATTTCAAAATTCATTACCAAAAAAATTGATATTGCTTTAATACGATAGTAACAGATAAAATTATAGAATGATGCATTCTATAGATGCAGGAGGCTTACAGTACATAATACCAAAGCTGAATTGATTATCAACGATATTGATATTATGTTTATTAATAAAGTTAAGATGTAGGCCACTCCAGATTTTTTAAATAAATAATGTTTAATGCAGATTCTGAATTTTTTTTTATTTAGATTATGTTAATATTAAAAGTAAGTATAGTTTGTTCTAAATGAATATATATATATATATATATATATATATATATATATAACAATGATCAAACCACAATAAGAAATAGGAAAACAAGACTAAGATCTTTCAACCGTAACAAGCGGTCTTCGTCAAAGTCAAAAACCCAACTGACTCTGACGAAGACCGCTTGTTATGGTTGAAAGTTCTTAGTCTTGTTTTCCCATTTCTTATTGTGGTTTGATCATTGGTTGTTATTTCACGTGAAAAATCTTTATTTATATATATATATATATATATTATAGACATATTGATAAAAATTAATAATAAACAATAACTCTTCATATAATATATGAATTGAACACCACAATAAACAAATATATATTAATTACAATGCTCTAAGGCCTTTCGTTACAACATTATATAGTTTGTTGTAACGAAAGCCCTTAGAGCATTGTAATTAATATATAATTGTTTATTTTGATGTTTAATTCAGACATATTGACATATAGAGGATATATAAAATGTATATGTAAAGGTTTTTATTATATTCACTAAATAAAACATTAGATTTAAAATTCCCTAGAGAGGGTGGATACAAAACCTACTAGGTTGTAATATTTATCATAAATTCTTTTTCCAAACTGGTTACTCTAATCATTGTTGGTAATATATTAATTTCTAGAGTACCAGGAAGTCGGAACGCAAAAAGCCTCCAAGGTCTAACTATGAAGATGATGATGAGTTTATACCTGGAAGTTATAAACCGAAAAGCATGAGAAAGTGTCGTAAACAGTAAGACTTAACTAATATAATTGTGTAAATATATGTGTTTTGTAAAATCGTCTTTCATTTTTAGATAGGAATAACTATTAAATGAGGAAAATGAAAAGTTTGTTTCAAATGTTATGTTGTTTTTTTTTAATATGATTTACTAATACTTTTATAGTAAATATAATATATATTTATATAAATAAATGAAATTATATTAATGTATATAAATTAGCTTAAATTTTATTAATATTATTTTGATTTAGAAATGAAGAACTTGATCTTCTTTAGTGATATTACAAAAAAAAAGTTTCTTATGCTAAACCTGATACTACTTTTATGTTATATTAATTTGTAATTTTTAATACCAGCAGTTTGATGTAAAGTTTTGGATCTAATAGGTTTTTAAAACAAGGTAATTTAAACTAGAGATAGTAGTTTTTGAAGTAGAGATGTCTAGCATTAAAACTCTCCTTGAAGCTTTGGTGAAGTTTCGAAGTGACTGTTAAGAAATTTGAGTATTTATTTACTGGGCTTGAAGGTAAAGGATTAGCAAAACTCCTAAGGTGCAAGGAAACTCTGCCATTGACGTGAACATGTATCTCTGAAGAAGAAGGATGAGGGATAACTCAAGTAAAGCTTAAGCTAACCTTGAAGAAACGACTGGCACAGCTGATCATTAATGGTCATTCAGAAAAAAATGTATTTTATATTGTAATTGATAATCTTGTTGCAGGGTACTATCAAGAGGTTTGCAGAAAAATTGTATTTTTCATTCCCCAATATGTGAAAGTGAGATTAGCTCTGCGATATCCTACAGACTTTAATTAATAATTTAGATTTGGCTGAAGAAATGATTTTGCAAATGAAACGAAATATTTACCAGCACAACACTAAATGTGCTGGTGAATTTTAGAAAACTAAAGCTGAAACCTTTAGAATTACTAATTTAGTTAATGCAATAAAGTTTTATAAAATGTTTCCATGTACACTCTTTCTATGTACAGAAATGTTTCTGTAGTAATAAAGACCGAGACAGGTCCGGAAATTGGTAACACTGGTAAGTGGTAGTCCAGTGGTAGGTAGGGTAGGCATTTGAGAAGGGAGGATATTTAGGCTATTCTCTACCCTCCCTTACCTTACCTGAAATCACAATCACAATATCAAATACAGGTGGATACAGTTAGTTTATGTTTATTATACATTAAAATACGTAATAATAATATTGTTTGCTCAAGATAAGGTATAGTTTACTCAAAATAACGAAATTGGAATAGCCTAGACTACTCGATCTCACTCTGCTATCTCAACTAATAAAAAATATCATCCTACAAGGAGGAACGTGGCCGAAAAAGAAAGAAAACCTAATCACCAAGTACAGTAAAGACTTCTTTGGTTTTATAAACAACCTACCAATTGATGAATTATAACTGACATATATGCAGTTCAAATAACACTGTATGAGAAGACCTGTAATCAAATGGGAACAGTTTAACGAAAATAACTCCCTGATGGTAGGGTTACTACCCGTGTGGAAAGCATAAAAAAAAACAACTCTGCTATCTCACTCGGAAACTAAAGTACGGTTTCTTGAAGTATGGAAACTCGAGGGCCGAGTGTATTTGTATTGATGAGAGCCTAATATCTATTGTCAAAATACAATATAACAAAATAAAAGATACGGAAGGATAATGGAGCAAGGTTGCACAACATAAAGATTTGATTGGTTGAAATCGCTTTAAGGAACTCGCAGAATTCAGTATTTCAATGTTGATGTTATTACATTCTAACGCTGGAAACGAGCGAATATTTAGCAATATGGACATATTTAAAATCAAAATAAAGAACAAAATGCAACTGGGAATGCTGAATTTGTTACTATCGACGAAGGTCTTCAATGGCTGGTCACAAAAATTGCTGTAAAGATTGTGTACTACCAGAGGCTGTTGTGAACGCCATAGGAACTATGTAGACCTACTATTCATTAAATCAACAAGACCAACAGACACCAACTGATTTGTTCGAAAAATTACAATTTCTGTAGTGAAATATAAAGCTAAAGTTCGTTTCTATGTATAGTGTTTTACTATTTTTGTAGTTATCCATTTTTAAATTATTTCTGTTGTTTAATTTAGCCGCAATTTCTCCGGGTATGGCGTATTTTTAGCCGATTTTAGCCAAAAGAGTACTCATTCATTTGGCAACACTGCTTATTATAGTCATACCTAAGGAGTTTAATGCTTTGATATTTTCTTCTTCCATCGTAAACTGAATGAGATTAAGATCGTAAATTAAGTTTCAAAATTATTTTAACTGTCTCAGAGTGTCTAAAACATTAAAATGTTTCCACATTTGTTTTTAAAATATTTTAATCTGAATATTTCGCTATCAATTTTTTATGGCTTATGACCTTTAAAGATGACACTCTGAAAAGTCATCCAGTTAGTGTTTGTGAAATAATTGATGATGGTAATTAGGTTCATTAGTTGCATATGTACTTTCGAAAAAATGCCAGAATGTGACTTTTAACACTGCCAAAATAGTGTAAAACATGGTTTTAATTATATGTATTGTCTTTAGATTTTATTACACCAAAATACAAAAAATAACAAAAAGAAATTTACTAGAAAAGGTGACTCCGCACATCCAATTGAATGTCATTTGGTCATTTGTTAATGTCATGAGATTCAAAGACTTACTCAGAATTTTTATAATTATAGATATCAGTCATTTGTTTGTATGATTTATTTAAGTTAACAAAAAGTGTTATGCGATTTGGCATGTATCAATCAATGATTAACCAAATTCATGGTTATCTACTTCATACGAATTTGGCTAAAACTTTGTTGAAATAAGAGGATAGAAAACTGTGGTTTGGTAACTTCAAGAATAATGCATTTAGTGGACTAAACTTGTTTGAAGGAATATTACTGTTTCTTAGAATATTTGCAATCGAAGAAGAAGTTGAGTCGAAATCAATTGCCAGTGAAATAAAGAAGAGGAGGGCTGCCGATAGAAGTCCGACCAGCGTGAAAAGTTTGTCCTACTCTCAGGAAAACAACAGCAGGTTGAAATATTATTTTAATTTTATTTTTTTATAAATAAGTTAGTATATCGTCAATTATTTTGTAATCCTTAACCATAGAAAATGCTACAAGGTTTGACAGCTATTAGATAATGCACTTATTTCTTCCTGAATTTTTTTTTATTTTGTTATTCCTGAATTGCATACCTTTTTTTTTTGTTTGAAAGATCTTAGTCCCATTTCTGAATTTATTACTGTGGTTTAAACATTGATATGTAACAAGATTTCACAATAAATAGTTGGGATTTGACTCTGATGAAGACCCCTTGTTACGGTTGAGAGATCTTAGTCTTTTTTCTCATTTCTTATTGTTTAGATATTGATAGATTGAGATATATATAATATATATATATTCACCGTGAAAGGTATATATATATACACTTTTTCGTTGGAAATACGATCCGAAACGGACAAATATAGTTCAATATAGAAATAGAAACATAGAGAATTCAAAAGAACACACTTACAGTCTCTAATTTTCGGTTTGAACCGTCTTCAGGAGAGACAAGAGAGAGAAACCAAGCGCACTGGTTCAGAGACCGTTGGAGGGTCTATAGTTTTGTTTCTATTCCACGGTCGATACTTTTATCTGTTTATGGTGTTACTTTCTTTTTTAACTAAGAATTGTAGGCTATATTAATCCAAAAACAGAAGCCACGCCTAATATTCAGGTCAAAAACAGTAGCCGTATTTTCAGGCTGTTTAATTCACATCAAGGGTATCCAGTAACCCTTGCAGGTAGCGACTCAGGCCGAAAGGCCACTCACCCCACAGGATTAACGCCCACCTTTTCTTAAACTTAATGGAAAACAACTCCTTCTACATTCTCCGTGTATATTTAATGAACCAGATAATTCACCTTAGATCTTATTCACGTCCTGATGATGAATGTTGATCATTCGAAACATGTCGACTATAGGAGATGTACTTTATTGTGTAGACGAAATAACGAGAGTGTTATTTAGAAAAATTAAGAAACAGGTATCAGCTAAATTTGGTGTCATTTTCAATAATGTGTGTGTCAAGGAAGGACGCTACCAAAATTTACTAATATATATATATATAAAGATTTCACATAAACACGTGGAATAACAATCAATGATCATACCACAATAAGAAATGGGAAAACAAGACTAAGATCTTTCAACCGTAACAAGCGGTCTTCGTCAGAGTCAAAAACCCAACTCTGACGAAGACCGCTTCTTACGGTTGAAAGATCTTAGTCTTGTTTTCCCATTTCTTATTGTGGTTTGATCATTTATATATATATATATTATATAACCTTATCAAGGCGTCTCACTATGCACATCTCTTCAGGAGTGCCAAAGAATCACATGCAGGAAATACATAAATTCAAAATAAACCGTGAAACCCTGGTTCAAAACACAATAATAATAGCAAGAGAAAACGATGATATTATTATTCTATACTAACGACTAGTGAAAAAATAAATATAAAGTTCCAATAATGTATTAAACTAATTAAAAAAAAAAGAACACGTTTTCACATAAATATTGTGGACTATGGTGTTGTGATTTCAACAAAACTTACTAGGTCTCCAAGTATCGACATTTTCATTATGTATAAATTGATATACATGAACCTGTATATGTATATCGTATATTATATGCATAATATAATGCAAAGATATTATCTTTTATAATTATTATGTATGTTTTCAGTATCCAAGATCCCAGTCCAGTCCTTGTACCTGGTACACCAGAAGCAAGGTAATAATGGTGACATATCCCTAGTAAATAACTTGTGGTACAAATTATTTAGCAGAATTATAACTTTTTTGAAGTGTTGTCTTATTATAATAGTTCTAAATAATTCTTTTTACTTTAAAAAAAATAACAGTTTTTTAAATCTTTTTTCTTATTGTTTTAACTATCTTATATTTATTATTTTTTACCGGAGATATCTTTACAGTTATACATTAAAGGTATAAGTGTCATTCAAATTAAACATCATTGGTTTTAGCGCCTTATAACCTCCCACACGGTTATTTTATATAACCTCTCATACAGCAACTTTCCGCATTTCCTGTTCCTTTCTCCCACGTGGTAGTAAGTGTTATCTATAAGGTGGTTTGTACTGCATCTCCTGGAATTTAATTTGTTTAATATAATGATGTTCTCGTATTCTTTCATGTTTATTAAATATCAAAGGATGAATACAACTTACATTTTAGGACATATCTTTTATATCTCAAAGATACCGAATGGTTAATTTAATTATACTACGGATGTGGTATTCGAATTTTCACTTGTGATGCCCAATGATATTAAATGCAGGTAATTAAATTATATGGAATACTTTTTTTTTTAAGTTACCAATTTTGTGAAAGTGGTTTTATGTATGAAAGCTTACTCAATTTGTTTTTGGCACGTGATCTAGCAATTGATTCAATAGTTAATTATTTTTTTCAGCCCAAATAAGAGAAGTTGTCATCAAATCGTTGTGCCAGAGTCACCAGAGTGAGTATTATAATAAACTTAAATTTTCAAGTATCTTAGGCATTTTTTTATCTCTTCGTAGTGCCTACACGATTTTTTTTTGTTTTTTCTTTGAATTAGTAGCTTATGATTAATTTCCATTTTAAAAAGAGTTTTTCTTGTATCACCTGTGGATTTAGATAATTATAACTTGTCATGGTCATTCTTGTCGAATATGTGGTTTAAATAGTTTTAAGGATTAAGATCACATTTATCTGGGCATTGCTTCATTTTGGTACTTATGGTTATTTTCGTATCCTACGTTTCTAAATGAGCAAGGAAGAAATAAATCTTATTTGCTTAATTATATTTGTAATGAATAACAACCAAATATTTCATAAATATACAAGAAATGTTATAATTTGGTTCAATGACACTAGCAAGAGATGTAAATCGGTTTTTATTGAAAAATTTAAACAAAAATAATTAAATACATCAAGCAAATTATTATAATTTTATTTCAAGAGGTAATGGTGTCATGGTTAATTTCAGTTAACTGATATAATTATTGTTGAAATAATTATTTTCAGTTGAGTTTTGAAAAAAAAACACCAGTTTGAGGAAAAAGGTGTAAGTAGACAACTATTACAGTTAACTGACTACATTATTGTAGTTTAATTTTGGGGTTTAGTTTAGGATTGTAAACTCTAGATTCCCGTCTTACTTTCATTTATTCTTTATATAAACTACAGTACAATTAAACTATTGCAGGATCTATCAAAAACGAAAAGTGTTAAATGATAGAATTTAATATAATGTTACCCCTGTGAAGGAACAGCAAGCTGGTGCTCCAAAATTATGAACTAGGTGCTTTTAGATGAGGGAAAAGAATCAGACTTTTCATTTTGCTAAAAATCTACCTCACGATTTGAAGTCCTTCAGGGTCAACAGTTCAGAAAACTTCTCTAATGGTTCCAAACAAACCTTTGGAAGGATTTTTGTTTGAATTCATACTAATATTTAAAAAAAGACAGCAAAATGTACATATTGTCTTCAATTAGATTTAAAGTGATTATTCAAAGAGAGAGAAATCAGACAAAGGTTATTTATTTGGAAAATAAGTACCAATAAATCTACAGTGCTAACGTGTACGCCTAGCGCTACCCTAACTAACAAATCCTCCCCTACCGCTTATATCTGGAGTGTCAAAGTCAAAATGGACGGAGGGCCACATAAAAAAATGTAGCATCAAGCCGAGGACCGGACCGATCAAATGTTTATTGATTTTTTTTAAAATGACCACATATAGTGCAGTGAACGGAATTGAACCTACTGAAAACCTAACAAATATATTGCAATATGATTGGATAAATGAAGCAATATTTTCTTATGGCTTTGTCAGTATTTTTAATTTCCAACAGCACAAAAGACAAATTTCCTTTATATATAAATCTGCATAACATGAACATTAAATGTTTGAAGCGGTATTATTCAAGGCAGCATCAGTATATTTTCTCATTTAGACATAGAGAAAAACCTCTCATTCTCATTTGGAAGTTTTCCAGCTAGCTCCGTGAACATGTACTTCGACTCCCACCTTGTTTTTAACCACCGGTTCTCAGTGCCCGCCTTCCGTTTTGCCATTTTTGAAGGGTATCTGAAAGTTAACTTTTCCTATTATGCTAATGACTGCTGATAAATTATGAAATGAAGCCACGCACGCTGCGTCGCCTTTGCATTGTAGGAAATGTAGGTGCGTGTAAAATTTCTGCAGTCTGCGGGTCGGTTTTAATAATAAACTAATATCATCCTGCGAGCCATAGAAAACCCTCTCGCGGCCCTTGACTCTGACATATGGGGCTTATATCATTTGTACAATTATTTAATATAATGAGATAAATGAAAATCCTGTGGTGCCCCACATTATATATATATATATATATAAAATCTGATTCATATAATTTTTTTCAGAGATACCTCCGAGGTACAAATTATTGTTCCATCTTCACCGGAGTAAGTATTCATTAAAACTATTTAGCTCATTTTATTTTATTTTTTTTTTTTGGAAAATTTTTGATCCAAATTAATTAGTAAGAGACCAAATATTTTATTACAAAGCTATTTGGTAATTTAAGTTTAATTATAATTAATTAGTTACTTATATAAATAAGCTTAGTGATAATTTATAACTAATAACAAATATTAAATTCTCATGATTATGGACAAAGACTATTAGATAAATATGAAATATAGTTAAGTTAGTATTTTTAATGTAAAGTCATAAAACTGAGACATTTTATTTTTATTTATACAACTGATAAATTTGTTTATGACAATAAGCTGGGGAGTTTACTTTAGTGTAGATGAAAGACAAATGTATAGATGTATGTTGACGAAAAATAATTTTAGAATAAGTGAATGTTTATAAATATTTATTAGTCGAAAGTTTTTTGCCCTTATATTCTTTTATAAATCTGACATATAATCAGTAAGACTGTCCCATAATCAGTAAGTCTGTCCCATAATCAGTAAGACTGTCCCATGATGAAGTTAATATTACTGATCGTTTTTGATGTCTAGTACTGTACTAGAGGCTTTTCCTGAGGACAGAACCTAGTTCAAATTGAGTGGTAGTTTATACTTTGAAGAAAACTATTAGTTGATCAAAAGTATTTTTTTTTTAAATAATATTTTTTTCTAAAATAATATACTACTATTCCCCTATACCTACATTAATATTGATGTCAGGTTACTGGTTGAATAATAGCGACTGTGTCATTGAAGGTGTATACATTATACGTTTAATTTTCGCTTAAAAAAGAAAGAAAAACCCTGATTCTAAGCAAGCCTGAGAAGTGTTGGTAAGCTATATAATATTATATACAGTCGATTCCGGTTAATTGGGACACATCGGGACCGAGGCGTTTTGTCCCAATTAAGCGGCTGTCCCAATTAAACGAATTTCACTTTTTTTTTTGGAAATTCATTTGATTGGTTTTAGGAACAATGCCATTAAGCATTCAGGGGGGGGGGGGGGTGTTTATTTTGCCACTGCACTGGCTCGGATGGAAAAGATAGCAAATGTGAACATGAGGCAGCTGCGAATTTTTAAAACACGGGTATCGGGTTCAGAAAGAAGCCGCCTTTCTGGCTTTCCCGAGATTTAGAAGGGGGTGTGTTTGTTTTGCCGCTGCACCGGCTCGGTTAAACTGGAACTCAGTTAAAACATACTCGGTTAATCAGGACTCTACTGTACTAAAATCTTAAATTTACTGTCCCAATTAAGCGGAATGTTGTCCCAATTAAACATACAAATTTACAATTGTAGTTCATAGTTTGGTTTCCGTTCTTTGAGATTTGTCCCAATTAAGCAGTGTCCCAATTAAGCGGAATCCACTGTACATATATTAAGATACATTTTTCCAACTGTCTTCTGTGGTTGATTCCAATATGTAAATTCATTAGTACTAATATTAAATCTTTCCTCTTTGCAGCGTATTAAATTCGCAATCAATTATTTTTAAATCTACATGTATCAGATCTGATACATTTCTGTTTTAAAATAGTTAATAGCATTAAATCAGCAAACGAAAATCTTAAAAAATAACTTAGAACTCCAGCAAATTAATCTCTACTATAGAAAATGTTTTCAATTCGTTCGGTTTTAGAGATTATATATATGTATGAAATACATATATGCATCGTCGTCTTTTATTTCAGGTGTTTTCTGTCGATGAATAACACTTTCGAAATGTTATTAATGTTTTATTGTTGTACTCGTTCAAAAGTTGAATTTCAAATTTTGATTTCAACAAAAAAAAAACTGATCTAATCTGATTTTGCTATCCAATTTTGTCAACAGGAAAACAGTTGAATTTTACTATATTAGTATGTATGTCTGTGTAAATGAAATAATGAAATTTATTAAATTATTTAAAGATAGAATAAGTTGGAGTAAAGCAGCATTTGTTTGAATGATGTTTATGATGTCCTTGTGAAGGACGTATTCCTTAACTGCATCACTGCCCAATGATGAAAGTTGTTTACTGAAAGTCCTTGATGTCTAGTATTGTACTAGAGGCTTTTCCTGAGGGCAGTGTCTTACGCTAGAGGGTAATTTGAGAATCCACAGATACCACTTTAGTAAGATAGAATCATTACACTTATGATGGATGGCATTGGGAGACAAATCACTTACTATTATTTGGCTTGGTTCATCGACTTGTTTAGGCTACTCCAAGGTTAAAAGTTCTGTTTGACATCATATATAAACCTTTAATGTTGGTATGCCATACCAATCGTGTTGTCAGGAAGACTGAGGATTCTGTTTATCAGATCGAATCTTAGGGCTCCCCTTTGAGTTTATTATTTCCTGGCATGAGTTGCGTATTTCACTTTCTGTTTGGATATTTTCTACAAATCAACTACTAAAATACTGTTTCGGTTTGTTTATTCTTGGTTTTTATGTATTTTTAGTTTTCTTATCTTGTTAATTTATTTTACTTATTCTTCTTGTATTGTATGATCGTTGCAGTAACTTATGTTTTTAATTTTTTTTTTTAATAAATGATGTTACGGTTTCATTGATTCAGAAATATTTGTTGAACTGCCTCTCTGCCCAATGATGATGATTTTGATCTGAAAGTCTTTGATGTCTAGTATTGTACTAGAGGCTTTTCCTGAGGGCAGTGTCTTATTCTAAAACGAATGGTTGAAGTTTGTAATGTGGTTGTGTTTATGACAATGAAATAATTTGCCATTATTATATTGTGTAATATTGTAGTGGGTCTGTTACAATAATTACATACATCTGATGTAATCGACTTTATTTATAATAGAAGAATTCAAATGATTTGTTTTCTTGCTTCAATAATTTCTTGTTCTAATTTTGAATCTTATGTGACACTTGGGTTTGGTGTGACTCCGACGATAATAGAGGAGTCCAGTACACAATGGACAAATTAATTACACAGAGGAATGGAGGGTAGAAGTGAAATAATAAAAGAGATTATTGTGTGCTTTATCCCTCTCTCGCAATTTCGCAATGCGTGAGTTTCTAATTGAAGCTTGAGCTTGTGGTATTTCTATATATTTTAATATATTGCTTAAGTTTTAATGATTTTTTTTTGCTCGATGTATTCTTATCTTTCAAAAAACACAGAATTGATCAGGTTCTTATATTTATTGCAGTTTCCTTTCTTGAAGTTCCATAATGGAGTTGGTTCTCCTTTTCGTGGCTGACTGGTTATAGATATCGCTGTTGTTGGAGGTGTCTTACAAATCAAACTTTTGTTTTGGCAGTTATGTGGATGGGTTATAACCAGGTCTGTGCAGTCGTACCTCTTAGGGCCGACTACAACTCCTCTATTTTTCAACAGCCGATTCCAGCTCTTTTTTTCATTATTAAAAAAAACAGATAACAGATGGATAATAATAATAATAATAATTAGCAACTTGTAAATAAAAGTGAAATTTCAATTACTGCGAAGAGCTGTAATAACTATAATGACTGAATATTCATCCTGGGCTATTGAATCACCTGTTACAATTTTTGGATTAGGTTACAGTTACTTACATTCTTTACGTTGACTCAGAAATTTTTTACTGAATTAACTAAAATAAAATTGATGTTTAAAGGTTTAATGAAATGATTTCACGACTTAATATGAAATGTAAGAAAAAAAATTGTCTGACAAAATACTCTAATCAATCAATATGTTACACCCTGGGACAAAGCTTAACATCGGATGTATATTTTCTTGTGTTTACGAATGATCTTATCTTAGGGTAATATTGTAGTCTATAGAATGGACTCTGTTGTTCTATACTACAAAACGGATATTAATTTTAAGCTAATTTCTCATTGATATTTTTTGTTATATATTTCTAACATTTTTCAAACAAAATAGGAATATTTGATCTCAAAATGAAAACTTTGGCGTTATCACTGCTAATACGTATACGTATTATAGTACACGTATACTATACGTATGTGGTAATACTAAGGATATTATATGTTTCAGTTCTATGATATACCAAAATAACCGTTTATATGTATAACTGGTTCAATCACTATCTGTTATGCCGACAGGAATGAAAGACTAATAAACATCTCCTATTTAGGCATTTACATTATATCTAAATAAGACATTATACAACCAAGGACTTTGATTTTATATTTACTTATAGTGAAGTTGAATGTAGGCCATAGATTTTTAATTATTAATCACCTGAAACTGAACAGGTAAGGCCAGATATTTTGTTTTAAACTAAACTTTTTGTGTTGTACCATCAAATGTCCAATGTCTCTCCGAAGGGAAAAATTCCTACTTTGACTAATTAATCATGGTTTAACATCCTTTTTTCATGCACACAGTAATTTAAATAGGTGAGGAGTCGGAGTCGGCTGATTTCTCCCGACTCCGACTCCTTAAGGTCGAAAATATTCCCGACTCTGACTCCACAGCCCTGGTTATAACTATGTCTTTCTAGAAATGCTTTCTAGACTTCTAAAAAGTTGCGTCGGTCATTTATTCTAGGTGTTTTTCAGCTACTCTCGGTCATTATTAACTCCATCCAGGCGAAGGATGTTGGGTTAAAAAAAAAATAGAATCCTAAAGCGTTCCATGTACTTCTAAGTACCTCCTAGCATAGTTTCTGGTGTGTGTATTATCTGCGTCCAGTTCGTGCATTTCACTGGCTGGATGTTTCTTATTCCGACGAACGTCCCTAAGGTAATCGGCCAGGACCTCTTAATCTCATTAACCATTCGTTTAGTAATATTACAAGATTTCATAGGTAACTTTCATAGGTAAGATTTCATATGCGTCTTCAGCAATAGGATTAATATCTACTTTTGCTTTAAATTGAAAAAAGTCAAAGGACTCCAGTATGGTAAATTATATTTGGTAGGTTCGTGCTGTATTCCTTGTTCTGTTGAGATGTATATTCCATCTTTTGGTTAGCATATTACTCAGAGACTCTTTGTTGATAGTTTTGATTCTTCGGAGAGCTTCTCGATTATAAAACAACTTTGCCCCCTCCCTGTCCATAAAATAAAAACGTCAACCACACATAAAAAAAGACAATTAATTTTTGATTCCATTTTTGTTAAAGATAACGTTATTTAATTTTCCTTTATGAAAAGTTCTTCCCTTTATTATTTTTTATACAATGCACAGTTCTGTAGATCAAACAAATTTTTTAATTTCTTATGTTTATATATTTTTTATTGTATTCAATAGATTTATTAGTCAATTATATTTCAGAAGTAAAAGTTATTATCTTAATTACAATAATATTAAACATTATAATATGAATTTCATTGCATATTCATATTCTAATTAGATCTATTTTAGAATATTGCATATATGAATTAGATAATGCCATACATTAAGGGGCAATGAATTATTCAGAACATACAATATTCAGGATTAGATTTGTTTATATGATATTTAAAACTAATAATGCATATTGTATGTTTAAATTTATTTGTAAAGATTGTAATTTAAATTGTGATTTATTTTTCAGCAACATTAATGGAAGTGAAAATGAATTCTCTGATAATTAAAACGGCTATTCAGTGCATTTATTTTTCAGGAATTAATATTTTATTACATGCCCTATATTGTTTATATTAAATTTAGTTAGTTTTAATACTGTATTACTAATCATACTTTTAATAATTATAGTTCAATCCTGCAATGTCACGTAAAGGTATATTTCAGAAAGGATTTGAATATCACAAAACAGGATATATTATTTGAAATTTACTTCTTCAATTTTTGTTAAATATATTTTTACTTACACTGTTATAATTTATTCATTGTTTATTTTTTAAAAATAAGCTTATTTTGTAAAAACAGAATTATATTAAAATTTTAATTAAGTATATTGAATATTGAATTTCCCTTCTCTCCTTTAGTTTAGAGCCTGGGATTTGGCGGAACAGTGTATACGCTAATATCTCTGTCCTTTCCATGGATAAACATCAACCATATAATTTATGATTATCGACAATGTGAAGGGTAGTTGGCTAGAGATTGTGTTGTTTAACATAACTATTAATCAGATATGTAGTTCTTAAGTGTGTATGAACACAATTGTTCTATGAAATAATGGAGCATTGGAAAGGAATTTTTAATTGTTTATGATAAAAGGTTGTTTTAATACCTCATTTCTAGTGATTCAACATGATAGATTATATCATCTTCTCCTTTGACTGCTTCCTTTCCTGAGGATGTCCTTTAAAAAGGTTGAAATATTGAAAGTGAGTCGTAGTAGTTTTCATCCGTGTTTCTTTCTGTTTTCAAAATATCAGTGACGTACAGTGAGGGTTATGGGTTGGGGAGGCACTGAATCACAAGTCAGGTTACAAACATACAGTAGGATGAGAGAATAGGAGCAAATAAGATGCTTCCATCTTGAGGTAGTGATACTGCCTGTCTCAAGACAAGTATTTTCCCTTTAGATTTATATCATATCAATATGAAGTAAAGGGGGTCAGGCTAGCTCAGTGGTTACGTGCTCGCCTCTGAACTGATAGGACCGGGGTTCGATCTCCCACCTGGCCCTCGATTTATTCACGTGGGAGGTGAATAAATCTGCACGTCGTCCCTCGGAGAAGGACGTTAAACTGTCGGTCCCGATCTTGTACAATGTCAGGTACTCGTTAAAGATCCCTACTCTAAATACACTTGAGTTAGGCAAAATTTAGGACTCCCACTGTAGAATCTTCACTGTACGGTATCACAAAGGGCCAATGCTCGGCCTAAGTGTGTTCCCTTGTGGGACTGCCCTGCAACCTAACCTACTCGTAAGATGTAAATATTACACAAATACGGTAATATATTACCGAAAACATAGAAAAGAAGACGTTTACTTTTATTCCATGAAACTGTCCTCTACTATCATATTAGATGCATAGACAGAAATAAGAACAAGCAAGTGACATTTACACCCGCTTAGTCCAGTTTGTGACTGCGCAAAATGGAGGGATGCCCGGGCTGACCATGCGTCACCTCTCGTCTCCGAAGGAGACTCCGTTTATTTAAGTAGGAATTACAGAATTGTTTGCGATTTTCAGTATAAAAATGATTAAAATACATTAAGAACTATACCAAAACATAGTCTAGAGGATGACTATTAATACTTGTGTTATTTTATTGTTTAGTTTCTTTTTCCTCTCATGATGACAAGCACCTTCCTCCATCACTACAAAATATATATATCGTTTTAATGCTCCTGATTGAGAAAATTTGCCTCTCCTCTTCTTATCTCTCTGCTCTTTAGAATTTAGATCGTAGCAAGCGCTATTTCTATGTTTTTGTTAGTACTGTCATATTTTTAGCTTTTAATAAGTTCAACAAGACCACAGTCTTTGTTTTTACATTGTAGTCCTTATCTCTAGTTTGATTTTAGAATATGCTTAAGTAAATTTCGAAATAGTATGTATTTTTAAATCGATGATTAATGACTCCGTCCATTTCGAACTTTTTAAGCCAATAGAATAATATAAATATGTACTTAAGACTTAGTGAAGCTTTATATAAAGGGATCCGAGAAAAAAAATAATTCTGTCAAACTTGTGAAAAAGGCATTCTTTAAGTAAATGTTTGTTATTAAATTTAGTATAGAATTTGAGAAATAATTCATAAAATAAAAGAACTTAAATAATTATAATTAGAGATCAATTATTCTTATATCTGTTGAGATAGTATTGTAGTTAAAATAATATCTTCTACTGCTCATTTAATAAAGTTACTTTACTGTTACGAATCTATAATTAGTTTTAGTATATTACCTTTAATTATTGCTTTCTGTTTTTAATTTACTACAATACTGTGAATAGTGAAGAATATATGTTTAAAGTTTATTTCTTTCATAACAGAAGTTTTTTATAATTTTGGATGAACTATAATATCCTTTTCATAGTTATAAATTGAAAACTAAATTAAGAATATTGTTTATTAGTGGTGTTGTATCATTCATCAAATCACAATGTCTATGTAAATAAGTCCTTTTAGTAAAAATGTGCATGTCATTGACATTAAGACAACTCTTCTCTACTTTTTTAAATAAACGAATTTATTACTTTTCCCAATATTAATGTTCAAATAACTAGCGTAGTAGTAGCTAGGTCATAGATTGATACATTTATTTTTTAGTTCTAAATTAATTGACTAAGACATATGGGAATTATGCTGCAAGTTCTGTCGTAATCTTTGTGATATTTTTCACCGGTTTTTTTTTAAACAGAAATACTTATATGTACGATCGGCAGAAATTATGCGTAAGTCTAAATTTAACTAAACTGTTATTTTGAAATAGAAGTATAAATGAAATTATAAATTGTTAATTAATGATCTCTAATAAATTCAATTGTTTTAGAAAAAAAATATATAAGGATATATATTGTGAACGTGATTCACTTTATATTTATTTTTGTTTTTGTTTATTGCTCTGTTTTTCTCTCCTTCTATATATGGATAATTGTTATATACTGTTATTTTACTCTTGAAATTTGTTTAAGTCATGTTCTCAGGAGTAAATAACGTAAAGGTTTTAATTTGGTTTTTATAATTCACTTCTTTAAATTTCTACAATAATTTGAAAAATATCATTAACAAAATTGACTAATTAAGTTGTCGATCTACTTTCTAAATCATTGTGATGAGAGACAAAATTACGAGCCTCGCAAAGCGCTGCAGACCTCATTTCTTTCTGCAACAAAAAAAATTTCATTTTTTAAAATTTACATATTTTTAAAATAAATTGTTGTTCAAGTTTGGTAAGTTGTGTACATTCAGTTCATTAATGGTACTATGTGATATTTCCGTGTTATACAAAACATGGCTATTCGACTGATTAAAGCTATGGAAAATGTATCTTTCCTTCATGAAAACTCGAATATTTATAGAAAACATAACAAAAAAATCACTTTGTTGTCATTGAGTTTGATGTTATGTTTACTTTTAGTAAAACTAAGTATATGCCAATCTAGATTTTTAATATAATTGTAGGAGTGGAAAGAATTTGTATGGCTCATTTTAGTTATGAGTAGAGTCAATTGCCTGGCTGATTTTGTACATTGATAAACTAAATTTTACTCAAATTTATTGATATAGGCGTCTGTTAAGTGTATCTGATGTGGTACTCGGGGGTCTTTACGCCCTCACTCCGAAGTAGGTGTGAACAAAATTTCACATCTCCCACATTACAATTTGAGCTCATGTCCAAAGAAACGAACTTTTAAACTTCTATACTAAAGACCAACACGCTACCTGTTAGCCTACACTTGACTAACAATTCATATTTGTAGGCATAAGATGTACTAGATGAACCTTGACCCCTTGTGTCACTCAGTGTTAAGAAACTATAGCAACATTTAATAATATGCATACACTGAATGTGATTGACAGGAATAACTTTTATTGCTATTTCTTGTTATTAAGTCATGAAAACAAAATTCTTATATGGTCCAAGCGTTTGATATAGATTCTTAACATGAAGCAATATACACAATACGTATATTTAATAAAACCAAAAATCATTTAAAAGTATAAAATTTCATTTATTTTATTACAGAAATAAATGAAACATCAATTCAAGGTATATATACAATCAAACATATTTAAAGGTTACCAACCAAATTGTTACATCAAAAAGTTGGGTTGAACCAGGAAAACTTACCGATTCCTGATACAATACAAATAACATTTGTTTTATATATATGTATAACAAGAATTAACAGTAAATATGTAACAAAAAAAAACACCGTCTAAACAACAATAAATTTCTAAACATGTTTCATCTGGGGTTATTAATTTTACTTTACTCGAGTAGGGAGAATTTATCTTTAATTCTCCTTTCTTTTTAATTGCATTATTTGTAAAGATATCAATTATTTACTATTTTCTTTAATATTTATTTGAATAATTTGTCATAAACTGGAATTAACGGGCATTCCAATTACCGCTGTATGGAAACATTTAAACAAGAACATAAGAGTTCTTTTTATAAGTATATATATTTAATATAATATGAACACTTTTTGATATAAATTTGACACTAGACTGTAGAAAGAATGTACTGGAATTTAGATTAGTCTGTAACATAGTATTCAATTTTCTAAATTTCGACAAAGGTGGTCAATTGTTAATGCAAGGAACCATTTCAGTCATCATATATTTAATGAATTCAAATGTAAAAAACATTTCATCACTACTCTACTATGTTTTGTTGGTTTGTACTTGAGTAGAAACACTTATTTGGAAAGCTACTACCATTTCAATTGCATGGATAACCTGAGCTAATTATAATCTTGTTAATAGAGTTTACTTAATATAGTTTAAATCATTAGTTGTGCAATCCGTAATTGTGTGGTATTTACTCATTCTGAGGTAAAATGGATAAACCAACAAAACTTGAATTCTCTTAATTGAATGTTATTATTTCACTCTAATTTTGTAACTGATTAGATATAATTTGTATTATAGTGTCTTCCTGATGATGAACACAAAGTGTTCGAAACGCGTTGAATAAAACTTCATTTGTGTGGAGACTTTTGTTGGTTTATCCATTTTACCTCAGAATTAATATAGTTTGTTTATCGGCGTAGTAGTGTTTAGCTAAGTATCACGTATGTACCTTAAACCAGACTGCTGGAGTTGGAGAAATATAAATTACTAGAACCAAAACCACAGTGATTAAAAATACAGCTGTCCGAATATCATTTGTTAATATATTGTCAGGTGCTGAAAATATTATAGTTGAAAGCAACTGGGTTCTGTTTTCTTCTTCCAAAATAGTAAAACAATTAACATAAAAAAATAATTAATTTGTATAATTCTAGAAATTTAGTGAATGGATTTTTCATTCAACAGTAACATTGTCAGTAAGTAACATTGAAGGAAATTCTGTGTACACTGTATTTTAGTAAAAACCATTGTTATATTGAACTCAGAGTTTGGTTTTAATTATTATCCTGGCTGTTCACAAAACGTTCCTGATATTATTGATATAGCTTCTCGACCACTGATTGTTCAAAATACTAATTTAGTTATCGAGGATTAAGTTTAAATTAATAGCATCTTATTTTAAGCCGACGTTTCGCCGAAAATTGTTTGGTATTCTCAAGGCTAAAAATAATTTATTGAACATTAGGAATTCTATAAACAACTATGAAAGAAAAATGCCTCCACAGAATATCAAAATACCAGAAAACAAGAACACAATAAGCAACAGCACAGAAAATGAAAACCATATGTAGAGTATTTTTATTTTATAGACAAATGTGTTTATAACATTATTACTTTAATTATTATTAAGGCTAAAAATAATGTAGTATTTTTATATTAATATTGTGTAACTATTAATATTATAGTTTATTAGTTATCAAATTTTTTCTGCTATGAAATGATGTAAATTTATTAAATTTTAACATATAAAAAGTTAATGTAAAAGTAGAGCTAATGTAAAAATATGTGTCAGGAGTGGGATTCGAACCCACGCCCTCAGAGAGGACCAGAATTCTCAACCTGTACAACAGGCAAGGGGATAGCCTTGAGTCTGGCGCCTTAGACCGCTCGGCCATCCTGACAACTGGCAGGCTGACGTTCATTTGTGTATATAATTCACTGTCAGATTTCCTAGCTAAATGTAGTTTTAAATGTAATTTTCGTTGTGATAGGACTTTGACAACTATTAAATTTTAACTCTAAATTGTTTAAAGATTATTCAATTAAAAAAAAATAAAATGTTATTACATTTTTTTTCTTAAAGTTAATTTCCTTTTTCAAGATCCTATTTGAAATTTGCTTTAATATAATGTAAAATAAATAGTTAAGTAATACTTGAACAAAAATAAATAGTTTAGTTAAAATATATTTTAACCTATTAGACCAAATTGATTTTCAACCAAATTTATTAATAATTTTAGTAATCATGTTTATCATAATGTATAATTGAGCTTGAAACGTTAAATTTTTATGGTTACAAAAAACCCTAAATTTTTAGAGCATTAAAATCATCCTGGAATGTGAACTATAAGTAAAATCAGACCAACAGTTCCAAGATTTCTGGATACAACTTTAAAGATATAATGATTCTGTAAGTGGTATTTGCGTTGAACAGAATGCTTGAAAAATGTATTATCTTTAATAAAATATAAAACAGCAACAAATAAACAATAATTAATAAAAAATAATTACCTTAAACGATTCTACACCTACTGTTCTTATCCAAAGTCATTCAACGTTTGATCTAAACATCTTATATCTTTAGTTTATTATAGGATCAGTATATTAATGATTTTGAAAGTTGGATTGACAATCTAACAGATAACTCACAAAAAGAACTTGGCACAGCGTGGCGGCTGTTCTAAGAGGTGCTGAACAGTCAGGGACACTTCTTTTACCGGCGTTCCAGTCCCTGGAGAACGTCACCTGGAAATAGTTTCCAACAAGAAATTTGACTAGCTCATCTTCAAGGAAGTTTTCAAAATAAATGTTTAAACCACAAGTTGTTTACTACTCGTCCAACTATTATGTTAAGTGTTTTATCAATATATCTATTTAATTGTAGCGTAATTATAAAATAAATAAGTATCCTATAGTTATTGACCCACATTAGATAACCAAAATTATTGGGATTATTCAATTTTAATTTTCAGGAAACCTCGAGAAGTGCTAATCCGTCGAAATCTTTAAATGTTTTTTCTCCTTGTTCCTCTATACGTTATTTGCAGTAAAATAAAAATATCAATATGGATTACGTGCTTGAATACATGTAAATCGTGGAAATCTCTTCTTTTTTTTATCATTACATTTCATTTAAATAAAATAGTATTGTCATGTTATATTTCAGACGTTGTTAGTAATTATAAAATAATAAATTAGAAAAAACTAAACAATAATTTAATATTTAATATAATTATAATAATAATATAATATAATAATAATAATAATAATAATAATAATAATAATAATTAATATAATAATATAATAATAATAAAATTTAATATAATAATAATAATATTATATTTTACTGTTAACAAACTGTATTAGATAAGGAGTAAACATTGTTTTTTTGATTCACCGAGTAATGGAGTATGGCGAAATCGTCTCGTGGTAAGTTTTATTCATTTATTTCTAAGACATCTGCATGTTTTCTTTTTTTTTTCTTTTGATTTCTCCATACTATCCAGTTATTTACAAAGTTATTCATAAATCTTAGAAACAAAGAAATAAATACTGTTTTTGGATGGCGATATCTTTAATTTTAAAGTTGCATGTGTTAATTAAGATATTTCTGTGTATATATTTAAAAAATTCTTACATATCGTGTATCAAATTTTGAAAGATTACATTGAATATGACATTAAAGTCGAAAATGACGGTTTTCTTCAAAGAAGTAATACATGAAATAATAAAATGGAGATAAAACTTGATTGTTTGATGCCATGTTTTCCTGATTTGATGTTCACATTTACTTAATCAAAAGTCTTAGGTCTATTCTTAACAAAATAACACAGTTGTAATCCAAAATTGAACATTTCCTTTCAATCATAAGGTAGACTACAATGCAATAATACTGTGCATTACTATGAAAAATCTAAAGTATTTAAATAATTGACAAGATTTTAACAAATTTTAATGAAAACAATTGAATAATTAAAGAAATTAATTAAAAAACAATCAAAACAATATTTTTGATTAACTGACTGTTATTAATATTATTTTTAAGACATACTTTAATATTGATATATTATTACTTCTACAGCACTCTTTTTTGAAAAGAGTTTAATTAATCATGAATATTTCCTAATTCAAACTTGATTAACTCATAATGTCATAAATTTGAATATAGTTTGCTGACTATTAACATTATTATTAAATAATAATTTAAGCAGAATTTAAGTAAACACACTTTTGTAAGTAAAGTAACAGATATTTACCTGGGAATTGACCGGTTTTATTGTGCTCACCAAAATACCAAAAATAATCATCGTTACTAAGATGACCTTGGTACTGAAGTCACTACTAGAACAAAAGTATTACATACAATTATTTGCTTGATTTAAAATAACCTCTCTAGGTTAATCTGTTTGTATAAAGTAAATAAAAAGAATGCCTATAATAAAATTATATGGAAAGCTATTTTCATTGTTTCATTACATTTTGATTAACCAATTATTTGAATGAATGTTTACTAAATATTCCTTAAATCTAAAGAAATAACATACTCAAGTATAGTAGAAATACTACAATATCAATCAATCAATGATTGAAATAAAGATTGAAATACAATTCAATCAATCAATCATTAATTGAAATAAAGATTCATTCAGTTCGCCTTTCCTAAGATTAGTACAGATTTAACAAATAAAAATACTGTTTGCAAAAAGAAGATTACCTTGTTTATTGATAATCTTTGGTAAACATTACAGATATGACTCGAAAAAAACCACTAATTAATCTTAATACATGATTTCTCCCACGTTTAATATGTCTACCAATGGCACTTAAAAGAGACGTATTATGTAATATAAGAGACATATCTTAGTAAATTTTTTAGAAGACACTTCAAGTGTCTTTTTACTTTACTATAAGTAAAGTATAGTGATCGTGAAAAAATTCGATCTCGAGATTTTGACGGAATTACATGTTTTGAGGTCCCAGAAGTCGTTTTATGAAGTTTTTAGGATGATGTCTGTGTGTGTGTGGGTGGGTGGGTGGGTGGGTGCGTGTGTTAGCATTGCTTGTTACCACGCTACGGTCCAGAATCTTTGATGGATCAAGTTGATATTTTACACAAAAATGGGCCCCATAAAGACGAAGATCCCTATTGTTTGCGAAGAATTATGCATGATGGGAAAGTCACTTTTTTTGCCAAAAACCGTTTTTTTTAAAACATTTATTTCTCCTAAACTGATAACCCTACAGTTTTAAAATTTTGACATTATCTTTGAAGTTACAAATGCAACAAACGAAAAATATATTCAGAATTCTAAGACAACAGGAAATATTTTTTTTTCAATAAAATGTAAAATTTTTGACTTATAATTCAATCTCAAACCTTGTGAGAGCGATACAAGCCATACTGTTTGACGGACAAGAATGAAACTATGCCTACAAATAGAACATTATATGGCGAATGAGTTGAGATATTTTTTTTTGAAATTATTTTCGCTAAAGGGGCGTTACAGTACGATTTGTGTTTTCAGAAAATGATGTTTTGACGCTAAACGGCTCGTTAAAAAAAAATGAAAATTTGAACTAAAATGGAACAAAAAATTAGCAATTCACAAAAAAAAATGCATGAAGTTTCAATTACGGGAAAGAGCAATAACGATATAAAAACTCTTTGTTTATCCTAGACTAAGAGATCACCTGCTATACTTGTCGAATTTTTTGTATTTTTTTACATTGTTTACATTGACTTAGAAATTTTTTGAGCGAATCCACTGAGATAAAATTGATGTTTCTAATGGAAAAATGAAGATATATTATTGATTTATAAGAGATGTAAGAGGAATAATATTGTGCAGGTAAATGATAACACTCATTAAAAAAAAATTCGTATATATGTTATTTGACAAAGGGGAAGGAAAATGATCTTAATTAATACTAAGAAGCCATAAAATTCCCAGTATAATAATTCTGTTAAAAACCAAAAATGTAAAAGATAATTCAAAATATAAATCTTTCGTTTAGAGATTAATAACTATATTTATCGTACATCTTTAATTAACAGATCACCTTAAAACAAAATTTTCTTCGCTGTTTAAGATGTTTTTCAGAGAAAAAAAGGGTATTTTACTGTTTCAAATTTAAAAATTTTACATTAATATTCAATGTAGAAGGATGTCAAGTAAACGATGTAAGAAATCTACTGGCTATTTGAACAATAGCCATGTTCTCTTGTAGCCATGTCCTTCAATCACTATCTGTACTAACTCACGAATGCAATGCTAATAATTATATCCCATTTAGATGTTTACGTTATGCTTAAATGAGACGTTATGTTTATATACTCAAGAAATTTGACATTAAGTTACTTATAGTAAAGTAGAGTGTAGGCCACTCCAGATTTTTTTCTTTGTATTTAGAGTGTGTTAATAATCAATAAAAATGAAGCATTAATATAAATACTACTAATGAAATGTTCCCATCGCAATAATCAACATAAAATAGTATCTGCATCTATAGTAATAGAAGTAATAGTGCAACCAGACTGAGTTTTGAAGTGTGTGCTTGATGAATCATTATTTTATTTATCTACCTTAAGATTAAAATCTTGATTAAATACGATGGATGTTTGTTAGCAAACGGTAAGCAAATAATAATATAAAATTTAGCCAACTATAAATAGAATAGAATATTAATAGAATAATGAAAAAAAAAAAAAAAAGAAAGAAAAATATACTGAAATCTGGACAATTGTTTAGAGTTGTTTATTACTCTGTTTTGTAGCTTACAAAAATCTCATAGTCTTTATTATGCTTCGAATTACTGAGTTCCTAATATTTTAATATCTTTACTAATATTTAGGCTATAGATTTTCAGAATAGTCCAGTTATATTTTAAATTGCATCAGAAAGGTGTTGCATCATTAAAAATATTGTAATGGATAGATGGACAATGGATAGAAGAGACTTTATTTAAATTAACACAAATATAATTAAAATTAGTTGTAATTTTGGTAGTTATCACTGTTTCAAGTTTTAGGTTCAAATCTTGCTATCAGACTGTTTTTTATTTATTTTTTTACAAATATAAATAGACCAATCTATATATAAATTCTCTTCGTGGCTCTGTATGTATGTATGTATGTATGTATGTATGTATGTTTGTACCTTATGCATTCGGCCTACAATGGACCTTTTTCAAAAATTCTTTTGCAAGGCACTTTCTATAGGTCTTGGGGAGGTTTTAGGCTATTAAACTCTGGGGGGCAGCCTAACCCAGGCCCCCTAGGGCCCAAAAACCTCAAGAATTTGCTGATTTTGAGTTTTTGCATTTTTTGTCAAGAAATATGGCGTCTACGGCCTTAATGTATAAAATATGAAATGTTGGAAATAAAAATCGAAAATCAGAGTTGTGGTTCAGGTAATATCCCAAAAATATTATAATAGATAAGGTTTCCTGTATAACCTGTTTGTTTACATTTTGACTTTAATTGATAATAGCGGCCGCAGGTAGGTTAATCTTTATGATAATATTTCCACACGCTTAGTTCAATTGGAAACAATCAGGTACCAGAAATTCTTGAATGATCTCTAATTTTTTGTTACAAATTTCACATTATAATTTTTAAACATTCACATTATAATTTTTAAACATTTTTCATGACAAATTTCACATTTTAATATTCAAACGATTTTTGTCACAAACTTCATAGTCTAATTTTCAAACATTTTAAATTAGACCTAGATTCCTAATTCTTTGTAATGAGTTCACAATAAAGTTTTTCAATTATAAATTGCAAAATTAATTTTTTGTCACAAGTTCAATATTATCAAACAAATTTTCATAAGTTTCATATCATAATTTTCAAACAATTATACTTGCATCTATATATAAATTCTCTTCGTGGCTCTGTATGTATGTATGTATGTATGTATGTTTGTACCTTATGCATTCGGCCTACAATGGACCTTTTTCAAAAATTCTTTTGCAAGGCACTTTCTATAGGTCTTGGGGAGGTTTTAGGCTATTAAACTCTGGGGGGCAGCCTAACCCAGGCCCCCTAGGGCCCAAAAACCTCAAGAATTTGCTGATTTTGAGTTTTTGCATTTTTTGTCAAGAAATATGGCGTCTACGGCCTTAATGCATAAAATATGAAATGTTGGAAATAAAAATCGAACTCAATGTTATTTAATGATTTTTTGCTCTAGGATGCTTCTTTCATAGCCTAGGTACCACTATTCTCCTGAAAATGTTAAAAAACGTCCAAGGGACTGTAGATCATGAATGAAGAATCGTAAGACAAAATGCATAAAATAATATTGAACCAATTTTCATTTCGATCATTTCATATTTTATACTTAAAACTTCTAGACCCGGGCAACGCCGGGTATTTCTGCTTGTTTCTATAAAAACAATTAAACATATCTTACAAAAGTAGGAATATATCAAACTAGATTTAGTTCTATAGTGATTTTTATAATTCTACCAAGGTTTCCCATATTTTCAACAATAATATTTATATAATCCTAAATAATAATGCCTAAGATACTAAAGTTCAATACGGCAAGAACTTGTCTCCAAGTAAAATGAACAAAGTCACTCCTCCTTAATTAGTGGGTTAAACACTTATTTTAGTTTTTGAATTTCTTCTATTTTAGTTGAATTTCTGAATTTCCTACTATGGTTAAGGTTAATATTTGAGAGATATATATTAATCAACTGAGTTGAGATTTGACTCTATCAAAACCGCTTCTTACCGTTGAGAGATTTTAGTATTTTTTCTGATTTCTTTTTGCAGTTTGGAGGTTAATGTTTACTTCACATGTTTATCGCGAAATATTGTTAATATATGTTTACCATGCATTGTTCTTGTTTCATGTATATATAAATATATATCTCTTTCTACCAGAGTTAACAGCAACTATCAAACAATGTTTTACTTATTTCTTCTTGGACTTCTTTAAAAATAAAAAATATTGTTAATTTTTAAGGCTCTAACAGAAATATACTAACAGAAAGCCTTTTAATGTTAAACGTCATAGTTTACCATATCATGAGTCATTGGGTTCACCTCCTAGGCTTGCTCGTAATCTTGACTTTAATATGTTATAAAGTAGGTAATTTCTTTATTTAACACACTCCTATAAAACTGTAGTATAAGAGTATTTACAAAATTCCATGTAAATTATAATATGTACATAGGTCAAACTGGTAAATAATTAAAATTGTTCGTCAAACAATATCAATACTCCGTAATTAGAGGTAAACAAAGTAATGCCTTCTATTTGCAGATAAATTATGAGAATCATGATATAAATTAAAAGTTAAATTGATCACATATAAAATGTTATTAGATTCAATGTTAACTAGAGCAATCGCTATGTCCACAAGGATTGAAAACTGGGAGATATTATTTTACTTATTTTTTCCTGAGCTCCTCTGTTTTTCTTGACATTCTCAACTCAATATCACATGTTCTATTCCACTATATATTGTTCCTATTTTATTTCGAATTTGACTCAGACCAGTTATTTCATTGAAAGACCCTATATAAATATTATATATATATATATATATATATATATATATATATATAATATATGGTAAAAAGATTTCACATAAACACGTGAATAACAATCAATGATCAAACTACAATAAGAAAATGGGAAAACAAGACTAAGATCTTTCAACCGTAACAAGCGGTCTTCGTCAGAGTCAAAAACCCAACTGACTCTGTTGACTCCTATTGACTCTGACGAAGACCGCTTGTTACGGTTGAAAGATCTTAGTCTTGTTTTCCCATTTTCTTATTGTGGTTTGATCATTGATATTATATATATATATATATATATATATATATATATATATATATATATATATTGCACATCTCCCAATTCTTTTAACAATTAAGTGTGAGTCAAAATTAAACAAAGCCTAATTTTATTAATTTCAACACACCAATAATAAGAGTAAATTGTCATCAATATAATATTTCTTGCCACTCTGTGGTTACGCCATTTTTCATTCCCAAGGAAAAACTTCCTTCAGTTTGTATATTGAAGATATTGTATTATAGTTAAAAATGTGTTATATTTAGTTTTGAGGTAGGTATAAGAATGGTTTTAAAAATATTAAATATTATTTAGGAATATAATTAAATATATTATATTATTAAATTAAATTATAATTAAATATAGTTACGAATTAATTAAAAGTAATCTTTTTATAAAGAGAGTATTTTATTAAAAGGGATTGTAGGGATAGAAGTTTATAAGTCAACCTCGGAATCTCTTATGACTGGATTATTGAAGTTGATGGTATACAGGTAAACAGATAATTAAAATAATTTCTACTGGGACTCATCAAATTTTGATTTTCTAAAGTAGGATATTAGAAATATTGGTTAGGCAAATCCTTACACTGAGCCGAGTAGCATTCTCTCAGAAAACTTGCTGACTTTTAAAACTGCCTGATAGAAATGTTGTATACTGGGGTAACATATCAACTTAAAATGGAAAGTTAGAGGAATATACCAATATTATTATTATACCCATAAAGCATCCAGATAATTGTATTATTAATGAATTTTATTGTAAGAATAAAAATTATTGTACATAACGTGTAATAATGCTTGTCATACTATGTGAAAACATACAGTAAAATAAAAAAAATCTGGAGTGGCCTACACTCAACTTTACTATAACTAAACATACTATCATACTTATTGGGTATATAGTATATAATGTTCTATTTAAGTATCACATAACTGTCTAAGTGAGAGATGTCTTTCATTCTTGGAGGTAGTACAGATAATGATTGATCCACTTATCAACATGCTTCTTTTTGTATATCACACCACTGATGGATATAATATCATTAGTATAACTACATCAGTAATAACATTTTTGAAAAGCGAATGTGTAGATTTCGTGTTACAAAATTATCTCCTATAGGAGAACATGGCTTCTGTTCCAATAGCCAGTGGATCTCTTACATAGTTTACCTGTCCTCCTTCTACATTGAATATTTCTGACAAATTTTCCCATTTAAAACTTGAAAATATTCATATTTTGTCTGAAAAACTTCAGAAAAATCTAAGAAAAAATGTCGTATTAAGATATTTCTTTTTTATTTATGATGTAGGATAATTACATTTATCACTCTTCAATGTTTTCAATTTTGAATTATGTTTAACATATTTGGTATTTCATACAATTTTTAAACTGGGAATTTTAAGACTTCCTAGTATTTAATAAAAATTGCTTTTCTTTCCCTTTGTCAAAAATCGTATATTCTAGTTTACTCTGAGGAAGTGTTGTCTTTTTCCTGAGTACTCTACTCTGTTATAAGGTTGCTGTGAAAAAAAATTATATTTGTCAACAAAACTAACTCCTTTTACTTGAGAAATAGTCTATTCCTCATACTTCAATAGTATCCAAAGATAGTATGATTCATAAACAAAAAAAAATTCATCTGATATTAAGTTTTGTTCAAGAGTGCAATATATAGATTGATTAGAGCATTTTGTGGAACAAAATCCATCATAGCATAGAAAGAACAGAAATTTATGTTCATTGGCATGATTTTTTACATGTAAAAATGTTATCCTCTTTTATCTCACATAAAACAATACATTATTTAAATTTTTTCATTATGAACATCAATTTTATTTCAGTGGATTCACTGAAAAAATTTCTAAGTCAATGTAGACAATGTAAATAAATATCAATAAATTCGACAAGCATAGCAGGTGAACCGTTAGCCTAGGATAAATAATCAGTTTTTATAGGTATAAATATCTAGCTGTAAAATATCTAGCTACATAGCTATAAAATATCAATTTGATGCATCATAGATTCTGGACCGTAGCGTGTCCACAGACTTTAGATACATACTCCCCCCCCCCCCCCCCCCCACACACACAGAGACACACACAGCCATTATCGAAAAAGCTTCATTAAACGACTTCTGAGACCTCAAAACATATAATTCCGTCAAAATTTCGAGATTGAATTTTTCATGATCACTATACTTTACTTATAGTAAAGTAAAAAATTAGTGTTGGAACTTTGAATATAATTAACTAAATGACTTATAGGTATAATGTTCGTATATTCGTCTTACTTTACTATAGTGAAGTATAGTTTTTTTTATATGTCCTTCACTCCATGTTGATATGTTGCCCCATCGCAACATATTCGATCTCGCAGTTCTAAAAGTCAGCAGGTTCACTGAGAGATGCCCGTCCCATTGAAAAAGTTATCCTAATCAGTATTTCTGGTATCCCACTTGGGAGAATCAAAATGTTGATAGTCTCAATTCTTTGTAGAAAACAAAATTATTTCAAAACTCATTTTTAAATAGTTTTAATGGTAAGTTAGTACTTACCATCTACGATCATAGTATAGGGGTCTCATTCTCTTATCCACGTTGAAAATACGAAAAAATTCAATTATAAATTATAATTGAATATTTCAATTATAAATAATAATTTTTGTTCTTAATAACTAAATTTAATATTATAAATCATTAAAATTATGTAAAAAATATATTATTACAGATCAGTGGAGTCCAATCTTAATATTTAAGCCCCCGAAATTTCAAAATGTTCTTTCAATTATGTTGAAGCATAAAATTGTATTTTTGTATCACTCTTTGATTTTTTGTTTATTTTAATCTATTAATATTAGTAATAATTCATTATTATAATATCAATGAATACATTCAGTTTTTTTCGTTAACATCGAAAGAAAAAGACTTGTTGTTATGTTATGTGCGAGGCTTTTGTTGAAGTTGAAAGTTGAATCCATGTCATAATAAATTATATGGATTATTTATGGATAAATATTATTAATATGGATAATAAGTCTTTTTTTATTAAATGATTTAAAAATATATGGGTTAAACTACCATCTTTGATGCAGTCGAGGTACTGGTATCTTCATTCCAGGTCACCGATTTATTTTTGATGTATTCTTCTGCAGCCTTTGAACTCCAGTGTCATTAATTAGTTAATAACAGTTGAAATTCTGTCTAATGTTAATAAATATTTTTTTTTAAAGTTTATGACTATTAAGACAATGTGAAGTCAGTAATTCAAAATCTGGGTTAGACAAGGGTTAAGGAATCGGAAGCTCGCTTGCGCGGCCGACACAAGAGGTCTTGCTGGCTGAGCTAGCTACTCTTGTCGTCTAACAATTAATAATATTCAATGAGTGTTTGGAAGAGAAGAAACTTATTGATGGCACTATTTCGAAAAGCATTTAACTCTTGTGACTAACTTTGGAAGAGTTTGATGAAATAACTTTAAATAATTAATATTTAATGAAATAATGTTATTAATGAAACAGCACAAATAAATATTATAATAATACAGCTGAGTTAACTAAGTTTGGTGTTGTTTAATATGATATTGTTAGCAGATGTCAATGTTTATTATAATATAATATTTAGGAAATGTAAGTGATATTAGAGATGGTGTCTGTAGTATAATGATGTGAAATTAATATTTTATGTTTTTGAACTCTAAGTCATGAGTAATGTTTTGGGGAGTTCTGGATATTGTTAAAAAAAAGTTTCCCAAAAATTGTTGAAATTACACCGTTTCGACCATTTCATCTTCTCCTAGCAGTTAAACTCAGTGCTTTTCAACCTTTTTGCAGGCGCGGATCCGCCGAGGAGCTTATTTATTCTTGCGGATCCCCTTGTACATAAATATACATATATATATATATATATATTATATATAAGTTTTTTTAATGAAATAAAAACGGCTTATAAACACAAAAACACAATACAGTACTATCTGAATTTTTTTATTCAAGAGAATTACAAATTAATGTGAAATTTGTCCTTGGTGATTTTTGAACTGAACTGGAAAGTTTGGCCTGGTTTTAGAAAGACATACACGCATCTCTTCTTCAAGTGCTAGTAGTTTATTTCTTTTCTCACTTTTAATGTTCATCATTGTGGAAAATCCTATTTCACACAGGTATGATGTAGAAAACTGTAGGAGAATGCGCAGAGCCTTATTCGAGATTGATGGATATTCTTTTGCAGTTAAAAAACAAAATGAGTCCAGTTCAAGAAGTAAACAATCAGAGCGTCACGTATTGGCTAAATTAAATGTTTCAATTAAATGACGTAGGTCGTCATCATAACTGAACTGCCCGACTCAAATTTTGGCTCGCAGTTCTTCCCTAACGTTACCGAAAGTTGCTGGTTTTAGATGTGTACGACGAGTTATCTTGATAAGATGCACTAATTACATTGATAGTGTGCTACTGTACTTACATTGACGTGTACACATTGATAATACATTAATTGCACATTGTGAATCTGTAGGTCTTGCGGATCCCCTGGGTAAACGTCACGGATCACCAGTGATCCGCGGATCACAGGTTGAAAACCACTGAGTTAAACCCTTCGGGTATGATGCCTTCTGGGACAGAGAAAAGGGGAGAGAAACTGCCGACAAACTCTGACAAAAAACTATTATTTAAAAATATGTAGAACTCTTCAAAATACACTATGTGATTGTAAGTTCCAATATTAGTGAAAGCAATTTACGTAATCTATATTTTGCAATGTGCTATGTGTAATGATATTCAAACATTATAAGGTTAGGTTGAATGAAAAACAAAACACTAATCAGCACTGAGTTTTCGCATTATTGCATAGTTTCTGCTTTATAATATATACATTTCAGGGGAGAAATGCACGAGAAATTACAAATATAATTATGCCTCCCTGTGGACAGACCATAAACTTGTAGGTTCCTAGCTTTGTTTTAAGTCAACGACTACAAAACTGACCACTTTTCTAGTCGACTTAAATAAGGTAAATTCTGTGGTTACTTCAAAGTATTCCTTAATTGTTAACATTCTAATAAATATAAAAAAATCAGAAATAAGCTTGAGAAAGAAACAATGTTTTTGAAAGAACTTATCAAGTCACGCTTCTCCAGTGTTCTGAGTTCTTCCTATTTACTTTTCTCCTAGTGACGGTTGTAGCAAAAGTATTGTTTAAGACTGAAAGTGCCCTTATGTAATGTATGTGACCCTTCAGTTTACATATAAATCTATATATACACGAGTCAAAATCGAAGAAGAGTATCACACAGAGTAAAGAAACACACAAACTAAAATTTTTGGGCCATCTAAAAAAAAAAGGAAAGGGAGACTGAGCATGTTGCAGACACACGTTACTCAATTACGTAAATAATTGTGTAAAGGAACTACTAGTTCCGTTCCTAGATTTACACTGAAGCTATATATAAGTGTGGGCGATGAGTGAAAAATGTATATTGTGAGTTGTTGTGGTGTTTTTTATAATTATTGTTATTAATTATTTTTGTCATCCATTAGTTGTGCAGTCAACTTTCATTTTGTATTTTATCATTTGTAGTAATTATTATTTTGTTTAAAAGAAAAGTTTTATAGTTTATGGTTTAAAGTAAGAGTGTGGAAAGTCACCTGGTCATGGCTGACGGGTTGGCTGGATGTCGCTGCTCCTTTGAGAGCTCGCAGCTCTTTTCAGCCCTTATATATGGTGATTGGAGCCTCAGGGCAATGGTCAGCTCCTACACAATCAATATTCAGATTCACACATCAAACAACTCCTGGTTTATGTTTGCCTTTTACCAGACGCTCTTATCAAAAAATATCTCCTTTTATCAATATTGACTTTAATCTAACTCCCAAATTCGTTTTCTACCAAAATTTTAAAAGTCAGTTTATTTGTTTTTTAAAGAAAAATATTTTTTAAAAAATTGTGAACAATTTTTTTTTAATTTTTCACTGATTAACAATAATTATTTTGCAGTTGATAATGAAGTTGAATTATGTTAGTTTTTTTCATCATGATCTTAAATCACAGAATATTAAAAAAATACATATAAAAATGTGAATATTTATCAGTTCTTTCATAACAAGCTGTACCTAGTAGTCCAAATATTTATTACTAGAAGATGTGCCCATCTTTGACAGGTATTATACAAAAATTTTGAGATGATATTCCAAAATAATAGAAATTATATAATAGTAGAAAATATCATAATTAGTATAGTGTTCAGTAGGTGCCTCTGTATACACCACGCTAGCTGTCTCTTCTTCATGTGCATGGCAGAATAGAGAGTTGGAACCTCTGACTCTTGAGCAATTAACATACAGTTGACCATGTGAGAAACACTAGGCCTCACTACTTAAATTCCTGTCGTAGATAGAGTTTGCCTGAATAGATTTTGAAGTCTGGGAAAGACCTTGACAACAATTTCTTGCTGGGAGCTTGAACACAAATGCAATTAAAATCAACTAACGTTACTTGTTACCTACCTACCTGTATATTTTCGAAATAAAAATGTCTATATAGCTAGTCAAAAACAGTTTAAAAGTTATCTTCGCATATCTTCACACCTACGTTGAATTCCTAATCCATTTAAATCTTAGATTTTAAGTAAGATATACACAAATCTACTGCCAAAGTTTCAGCTTGCTATATGCCTTATGATGGCGAGTTTACTTGTGACAAAATATTTTTGACAAACAGACAGAAATTGTTCTAAGGGCGGATTCGGTTTCTCTAACGTAAAGATAACTTAAAATGAGTCAGTTCTAAGCAGTGTACAGATAAAACCTTTCTTTTAATTATAAAGTTGGTTTTGTAATACAGACAATTTATTAATAACTTCCAATTTGATTTCTTACTAGAACAGGTATGAAATTCATGAAGGTAGTTCATTAAAAAAGCAAACAAGTTTATTTCTATTATTAAATATTGACTTAATCCTCTTGGTATGATTACAAATTTATTAAATTTAAAAAACAGATTAAAATAGATTTAATCCAAACCTATATTAATAATTTTTTCCATATGAAGTTTATCTGTATGATCTTACACACACACACACACACACACACATATATATATATATATATATATATATATATATATATATATATATATAGTATAGTTCAATGTAGAAAAAGGAACATAGAGAAATCAAAAGCACACACTTACAGTGTCTAATTTTCGGTTTGAACCGCCTTCAGGAGAGATAAGCGAGGGAAACCAAGCGCACTGGTTCAGAGACGGTTGGAGACCGTCATTCAACCAACGTTCAGAGACGTTGGAGTCTCTGAACCAGTGCGCTTGGTTTCCCTCTCTTATCTCTCCTGAAGACGGTTCAACCGAAAATTAGAGATTGTAAGTTGTGCTTTTGATTTCTCTATGTTTATGCACATTGAACTATATTTGTCTGTTTAGGATCGTATTTCCAAGGGAAAAGTATATATATATTGTGGTTTGATCATTGATTGTTATTTCACGTGTTTATATGAAATCTTTATATATATATATATATATATATATACGAGGGTCGTCCAGAAAATAAGTTCCGTTTTGGTCTGTAGGGCGGTAGGAGTGGTTTTTGCCAAATCCGGCAACACCGCTCGAAAGAGGAGAGGTGGGGGAATAGAATGAGAGGTGGGGGACCTCAGTCGGTCAATTACCAACGTCAGGGCAGGTAGTTGAAATGGAGCCCTCCATGTCACGTCCCGCCACCTCGATCCCGTTCCCTCTCGAGTTGTTTTGCGCGGAGTGATTCAATTTCTTTATGCACAGGGTTTCAAATCAGTTCAAATTCACGAACAGCTCATTTCTGTTTATGGAGAAGGTGTAATGAGTGAATCAATGGTGAGGAGATGGGTACGTGAATTTAAGGCGGGAAGACATTCAGCTCTCTAGGGACCCACCGGGCGGAAACTTTCCGAAAGTCAAGTTTTTCCGAGACGATCTCATGGATGAGGGATCGTGAGATGTCTGGGAAACTCAGGTGGAGTTCATCCAGGGTTAAACGACGATCTTTGCGAATTGCATTGTCGATTTCTGCGACAATTTCGTCCGTCACAACTGAGGGTCTGCCTCTCCCACTTTCATCCTCAAGTGAATGTCTTCCCGCCTTAAATTCACGTACCCATCTCCTCACCATTGATTCACTCATTACACCTTCTCCATAAACAGAAATGAGCTGTTCGTGAATTTGAACTGATTTGAAACCCTGTGCATAAAGAAATTGAATCACTCCGCGCAAAACAACTCGAGAGGGAACGGGATCGAGGTGGCGGGACGTGACATGGAGGGCTCCATTTCAACTACCTGCCCTGACGTTGGTAATTGACCGACTGAGGTCCCCCACCTCTCATTCTATTCCCCCACCTCTCCTCTTTCGAGCGGTGTTGCCGGATTTGGCAAAAACCACTCCTACCGCCCTACAGACCAAAACGGAACTTATTTTCTGGACGACCCTCGTATATATATATATATATCAGTTGAGTTTCTGACTCTGACGAAGACCGATTGTTACGGTTGAAAGGTCTTAGTCTTGTTTTCACAACATTTCATATTGTGGTTTGAACATTGATATATATATATATATATATATATATATATATATATATATATATATATATCAGTGGCTGAACATGTCTATCTGAATAGTTATAATTATCTTTCTCTTGATCCGGAGCATTATAGGTCAGTTTCATTGGGACTGAACGATTAAAGAGTTTATTTTTTGCAAGATAACTTGCAACTGTTTTTATACTTTCTGTGTTTTAAGGTATAAAGAGTCTTTTAAATTTAGAAATAATTTTGTTTAGAGAAATCTGCACCCCTTGTGTCTATATATATCGTTTAATGCATGGGGTTCACCTTGTTGAAGACGATGGATGTCGAAATTCTTGAATATTTTTTTTTCTCACCCTGATTTTATTTAGTTCGTTCAATCGCTCTTGTATTCATGATTATAGAAAAATGACATTTATTAAAATATACATATAGATTATATGTTTTACAGAAATATTTAATTTATTGTAAGATTAAATATATATATATATATACACAAGATTTCACATAAACACTTGAAATAACAATCAATGATCAAACCACAATATGAAATGGGAAGAAAAGACTAAGATTTTTCAACCGTAACAAGCGGTCTTCGTCAGAGTCAAACACACAACTGAAACACTAGATGCAGAATCATCTTGGTGAGTATATATATATATATATATACAGAGAGTGAGAGAGAATTCAAAACACATGCTACCAAAGTAACACTCATTTTTACATTACTATAACTATAGTGATCGTGAAAAAATTCGATCCCCAGATTTTTACGGGTTTACATGTTTTGAGATTCCAAAGTTGTTTCATGATATTTATTCGACGATGTCTTGTATTTTGTGTGTGTGTGTGTGTGTGTGTGTGTGTGGGTGGATGTGTATCCAAAAGTTTGTGTAGATGCTACAGTCAACAATCTTTGATGAATCAAATTAATATTTTACACCAGAATGGGCCATATAGTGTAGTATGCCCTGTTGTTTGGGAGCAATTATACGTGATGGAAAAGTCACTTTGTTTGGTCATAATATGGCCAAATGTTTTAGACATTTTTTTCTAGTAAACTACTTACTCTAGAGTCTTGAAATTTTTGCATTATCATGGAATCAACAAAAGCAATTACAGAAAAAATCCCCAGATTTCTAAAACATCTAAAAATGTTGATCAAATCTGAAAGCCTTACCGTTTGGCTGATCAGAATGAAATTATACCTACAAATAAAGCAGGTATGAGTTGAGGTAATTTTTTTGAAAATTACATGAACTAAAAGAGGGTTTGGATCAATTTTATGTCTCCAGAAAATATTTTTTTGACCCTAAATGACTATTAAAAAAGAATGAAAATTGACCAAGAAATTAAAGAAAGATTACCAATAAAGAATTCGTGAAATCAATATTCATCCTGAACTAATGGATCACCTGCCATAATTGTTGATTTGTTTACTTTAATTTACATTTACTTAGAAGATTAGAGGTTTAATGAAATAATTTGAAATTATTTAATGACTTAATAAGAGATACAAGAAGAAATAAATTTTACATTTAATAAATTCGCGCCAATATAATTTCTTTTTATGATATGATGGATTTGTCTAACGAAATTCTCTAATCAATCTAAATCTTGCATCCTTGAACAAAACTTAATATCGGGTGTAGATTTTTGTGTTTATTAATCATATTATCAATTTACTTCGTAATATTGTAGTATGAGTAATGGACTCCTGCTTTCTATATTATAAAGCTAATACTAATTTTAAGCCAAGTCTTCGGTGACATTAAACTTTTTTTTATAGGTTTCTGACATTTTTCAAACAAAATAGGAATGTTTTAAAGTCTTAAAGGGCAAACTTTTGCTTAAATCTTCAATGTATAAGGAGGCTAAATAAACGAGTTTAAATGTAGCAGATCCACTGGGCATGAAATGGTACAGATGGCCATGTAAGAGATCCAACAGCTATAGTAAATTATTTCAAATAAAGAGATTATTTCGGCTTTACAAAATTGTTATTACTGTTGTGTTAATACCAATGGTATTACATTCATCAGTTGTGAGATGTACAAAATAAGCGTGTGTATTGATAACTGGATCACTCACTATCTGTGCGGTCTCCTGGAATAAAAAACTAATAAAGAACACCATTTAGACATTTATATTATGTCTAGGTGGGACATTATATACATATGAGATTTGATATTATTAATTTTAATAAAGTTGAGTGTAAGCCACTTCAGATTTTTTAATTTTATACTCACAATTATTGTCATAGACCAATAATTTTGACAATATTTTTATTATAATTATTTGTTCATTTCTCATTTATTTTGTCAATTTATATTTTAATATTATTTTGTTTTAATCTACACCTCTTACTGACAGCAGGTATGTTCAAGTGGTTAGAGGTTTTTTAATTCACAAAAATTACAAAATATAGACGTTGGTAACTTAAACATTTAAAAAGGAATGGCTCTTAAATGTTTTATCGACTCTTATTCCTAACTTACAATGTACTACTATAAAAACTGCTTGTCCAGCATTTTGTTCCTTTTCCTTAGCTCTACGATCTTTGAAATTCGTCCTTTTGCCTCCCTCCCTACATCAATGCCACACCATCGACTTCTCTTGTTCAGTTCGAGTGTGACTCTCACGAAGAGCAGTTATTTTGGTTAAACAATACTATCCTGAATTTCTTACAGTGGTTTTATTTACAGATGTCTTTATTCACTGTGAAATCTTGTTATATATTTGCCAGTCAATTTCAGTTAGACTCTCCAATGAATATCTATAAACACTCTAGTTAAAACGGGAAGGTCTCATACAAGGTCAATATTAGTTATTACGAGATGATTTCTCTAACCATTGGTAAAGGTCGAAGTTTCTAGCTTTCCCTGTGAAGTAAAGTGCTGATGTGTTTCCGAGAAGATAGTTTAGGTTAAAGTAGCAGTCTCACAAGAGAACACATAGACCAAACACCGGCCCTTTGCTATACTACAATGAACATTCTACATTGAGAGTCCTAAATTTTGCCTAACTCAAATATATTTAGAGTAGGGATCTTTAACGAGTGTCTGACATTGTACAGACTCAGGTAAACGGCTTAACGTCCTCTCCGAGGGACGGAGTGCTTAAATTGTTTTTCACCTCCCGCTTGAATAAATAGTGGGCTGGAATGGGTATCGAATCTCGGATCTACCACTCCAGAGATGAGAACGTAATCCACTGGGCTACCATGGCACTGTAAAAACTATAAATCCTAGACTGTCTCTGCAAAGAAGACAACTCCTTTTTAAACATAGCCTCTTGAACAAATCAAGGCCTTGAGTCCAACAACGGAACACAAGTCAAGGAATTGGTCGTTACCTTTATCTCCGTGGTGCTGACTACATGTAATAGGCGTTCAACTGGGACACGAGACACATGGTACTCCTGAACCTACCAGTAGAGAGTAGAGGAGTAGAGGTTAGCCATAAATATAATGCAAGGGAGTACCAATTTGTGTTGAAGAAGAACTTAAACATTTTATTTTAGATTCAATTAGGAAAGAACAACCACTATCGAACAGGCTCGGTTATTTACATTATTGAGGATATTTTGGGTTAAATTATTTACTCCAAGATTTGTAAATATTTATATTATGTACACACCAAAAAAAAACAACACAACTTGGACAGTAGTAATATATCATGTTATATCTTGACAAATGAAACACATTGCTTTAAACAAATTAAAATAACTACTTCATTACATAATAATGATATTTACAGGATAAATAATTTGATAAAGGTTGTATATTTACACAGTAAACCGACAAAGAATTACAACTCGCTTCTTACTAGTATTCGACTTAATGATAATAATCTGTCTGCATAAAAACATTCAGCACGCAACTAAATTAATTACTTCCTCGACGAGTTCACATGAAACATGAGAAATTGAAGCAATGATGCTGGATTTCCGAAAAATAAGGTGCAATGTTTTTGATCTAAAAATTAGGACTAATTGAAACTAATTGAATGAAAGAGTTATAGGAAAGGAAAGTTTGACTTAGAGATAAAAACAATTCTGTAGCAGTAATACATGTACAGTGGATACTGTAAGTGATATAATATGGCATGTTTGACTGCTTAGCCATCGGTCTGCAACATATCAATCGACTTTGCACTTGTCACATCTATTTCAAATGTATTTTACCAACCAAAATACTGAAATATCATAAATCAGTGGCAAAAATATGTCAGACTTGGTTGCCACACTAATTTCTAGTTGCAAGAAAGAAACAACTTCATCATCTTAACCTGAACAGCACTTTTCCTCCTCATTATGAGATGACCATTATAAATAACCGTAAATAATCTTGTAGTGATTAATATAGCATAATTTTGTGGTGGTTGATTAGAAATGTCGGAAACAAAAAGCAGTTGCAGTACAATGCAATATTTTTTTCCTGTGTGAAGTAGCACCGAAGTAACATAATTCTACAAAAAACTTCTTCAAAAAAGGTATTTAATTTAAAACAAAAAAAAATAACACCATATTTTTTTCATCTGTCATAGAGGCTTGAACTTGAGGAGGGTCGACTTAAAAAAGTATCAGAGAATACTAGTTTGCATAGCTGCTGTAAGAAAATGTTCTCCTTTCTTGAACAAATGGAAATCAACATTAGGCTAATAGAATCGTCTAACCCAGTGTTTCCCAAACTTTTACGAGCGACCACCCCCTTGGGTCCGTAAACCTATAATCAACACTCCTTAATAATCAGAATCTTAGACTAAACAACGAAATGAGTAACACTTTAATAATTAAATTAAAATAATGACTAATCGAATATTTATTTATAATCCAATATATGTATATTTCATAGCATATTTATGCAAAAGAATTAATACACAATAAAAGAAACTTAGATGAGAATATACTTTGAACATAAAAATAAATTATCAAAACAAATAATTTTAAGAAACCTTTTCCTAGAAGTTTACATGTGGTGTTTTCACTTAAATTTAGAAATTATATTGCATTGAAATTTTCAATTTATGGAAATAGAATCCCCACTCCTTTTTGCATTAGCGCCCCCCCGATATCAAAGCACCGCCCACTTTGGGAAACACTGGTCTAACCTTTATGTTAACCAATATATCAGAAGAAACTGTTAGTCAAAACATAGTTCTTCATTGAAAAGGAATAAACATAAAAAAGAGCAAGATTTAAAGCTTACTACACAAACAATTGAAAAATTAAGGGACAAGTTTCCACATAAAAGATGTTTTTTTTTAAAAAAATAATGCGTTTCAAACACTAAGAGAGAGGAATGCCTTCTTCTTCATGGAGTCAAAGTTATGTATTTTTCCCATTATGAGTAAATACTCATAGCATATGCGTAAAAACTCACAGTATATGAGTAAATACTCATAGAATATGAGTAAATGACTATATACTTTTATAGAAAATGAAATTGTACAATCATTTACTATGTTCAGTTTACACATACTAGGGAAAATAAAAAGTCTTCCAAAACAAATGTTTAAACACTATCTAGTACGTTGAAACTTCATTATTTCCCGCTATAAAATTAACTGATTTTACATAAAATTCAACATTTAATTATTACTTAAAAAATAAAATCATAAATCTCTCATCACACTTGGCTAAGCAGACATATTTATAAAATAATTAAATCGACAATGGTAGTAAACAAATCTCTTTATCACAATTCTACTTTGCAGTCATGGAGTAAATAATAAACAAGTATGACAATTCATATTTCAAATTAACAAATTCACATACATCAATCCAACACTTATTAGCCCAATATATGCAACATTTTTGTATATTTATTATAAAAAAAATTATTAAACACAATATGAAATAATAACATTTTTATAATCTATATCAAAGGTACACTCCATGACACATGCGATCATAAAATAAATATTTCAAAAATACCTATTGTATTACTAATAATTTTATCTACAAATATATGCAATTATTTAGATTATTATCCGTGTAGTTTGGTATTTATTTAATTAAATGTGCACCATACTTTAATATTCTTGTTTTAAATTTATTTAAATCTTAAATAGTAGTTTTACAGATGTAAAATGATTTATTCTTAAAAAAAATTTGGAGAAAACTAATTTTATAGTTTAAAAATACTTTAAACATTATTACATGTTTACAATATTGCTCTTTATTGTAATAGATATAATCATATTTTTACGATTGGTTTTTCTATTATATTTTTTCGTTTATTTAAGTGATTATAAATTATAAATCTGGAAGAGTAACACCAATAATCTAAATAAGTTAAACTTTAAATGAATATTTAATTACGAAACAAGATTTCGCTCTTCATCGAATTTCATTATTCTCTTGACATTTATTAGTTGACATTTACTAAGATTCAATGACAATGTGTACTAAGAACTCAGCTCAAGAATAAACTGCCAATTGCAAAGGCCTCAATATTTTCATACATTCTGCATACTTCTTAAAAACTTTCCAAAATATATATTTTTAAAAAATATATACGTATTATTTCAAGTAAAAAACACTACGTTCATAAAAATGTATAACTTTTTTTTTTTTAATATAGTACACATGAACAATAAAACTCCTTCAATTTTTTTTAAAAAAAACTTCATATTTTTCAAATACAAATTAAAAAAGTATTCTTACATAAGAAACATATTAGACTCAAATAATTTATTCTAACTAAAAACATTATTTCAGATTCATCATTTCCTTTATAAAATTCATAAAAAAATAAACGTTGTAACTAGTTAATAAGTTGAAATCTCAGTCAATTTCCTTCAATTGTTAAAATAAAATTATACCATCAATTAAATAGTAAAACAAGTGAATCTTCTTTAATAGTTGAACATTTTAAAAACTCTTTCTAAGAAGAAATATACATATCTTCTTTTAAAAATAAATCATTTGAAATAAATTGACTTCAAATTAATTGTACTAACTTCAGTGGTTTTTTTTTTATGTACTAATACTATGAAAATTAAACATTTGATCTTATTTCACTGTCCTTTTTTTTTCTAAAAAAAAAAAAAGAAGGGTCGATCAAAATCATCAAAAACAGTCAATGTTTTCATCGTTCATGATGCCCAAACTCAACAATATTTCAAAAGCACATTTCTGAGAATTAGTTTCTTAATTAATCATGTTTATTTTTAAATTAATAATCAAGTCGTACATATATAAATCATAATTAATCAATAGTTTATTCAGAATTAAATTTCTTTAGTTTACTCTCATATTGTTTTCTTTTTTTCTGGGTACTGGGGTCGTTTCACAAAGACAACTTTCTATTTCTTTTTAATTATAAGTTGTTATTTTATATTTGTTTGTTGAAGTAATTAGCAAAGACAATTCGTGTTAAAATCGAGAAAGAGATGTATAAAAAGTGTTAACCAGTAGTTCTTAAGTTGGACAAATTGGATAACTGATTTCATACTACACAAAAGAAGAAATGTAAATATGAAAATTGACTTCATATTTTATTATACTCTAGAATAATACAAAAAAAATACGTTCATAAAAATGTATAATAGATTTTTTTTAATACAGCACACAAAACAATAAACTCCTTAATTTTTTTTAAAAAAAGTTCATTTTTTTAAATTACAAATTGAAAAAGTATTCTTAGTTATATATTAGACTCAAATAATTTATTCTAACCAACAACATTATTTTGGATTTAGCATTCATTTCATTTATTAAAATCATATTAAATAAACGTTGTAAATAGTAAATAAGTTGAAATCTCAGTTAATTTCCTTCAATTATATTTTAAGATTAAAACGTCATATAAAAAGAAGGTTAGAACCTGTTCTATATTATATTATAATCTTAAAACACAATTGAAGGAAATTAACTGAAATTTCAAATTATTAACTATTTACAATGTTTATTTTATGTGATCGCTGAAATTAAAAGTACACCCTTAATGGTCAATAAACGAAATAACAATAAAAATACCCATACAAACTCAAATCTACATTTCGACATTCACCGTCATCAGAAGAAGTACTCGTATACTGTTTGAGAGACCACTGAGTACTCTCATGGAAATTACTTCTTCTCTTCATAACGTCGAAAAATAAAGTAGATGAATACAACTGTCTTTTTATGGAATCAACGCAACAAACCACAATCAATAAAAAGGAACACATTCTGATTAATAACCTTAAGGTGAAATGCCTTACACGGCGAAAGTTCTACTTTAGAAATTTTTATTGTGGTTTATGCGATGATAAGCACATATATATTAACAGCATTTTAAGGGAGAACTTATAATTATAGTGTTTTTTTTTTATTCCTGTGACTTTTAAGGTAAAAAATTTGGCATAAAGGTTACTTATTATTTATTTATAAAGATTGCTCTCCATGTAATGAATGTTGATAACATCAATAATGTGGACTATATATTTAGTCTTTCATCAAAAATACTGAGAAAATCAGCTGTTTTACTGTAGTCAATTATTTCTAGATTAACTAATCAGATATAAAATATGAAATTGAGGTTTTTGAAATTCTTACAATTTGAACAAAAATGATGGATTATATGATTCAAAATACTAAATTTTATAAAATTAATTTCTGTAATATTGTTTAATAAATTTAATTTTTTTTTTATTTTAAGAAAAAAAGTTTTACCACTAATTGGAATGCTAAAAAAAAAAAACAATCATGAATAGCAAGCATAAAGTATCCAATTTATTTAGAATTATAGAATTATTGGTAAATTACGAATTTAAATGATAAAAAAATTAAATATTTTTATTATTTTCTTAAAAAATAAAATAAATATTCAGTTTGACCATTATTAAAATAACAAAACATCTGTCATCCATTTCTTTGTAAAAATTGAGTTGCCCTTTATACGTTCTCGATTTAAAATTAATGTTTGTTTTAGTGTCGAAGAATTTAACCTCCCGGAATTTTCAATATGAAAAATTGATTGGAATGCTTATTCTGAGTAAATATATGTACTTGAAAAGTTGTTGAGTTGAAGAAATTAAAAAAAAAAAAAGTTTGTTGTCCCTCAGAAGTTAGTATAAATTAAGTCATAATTATAATGAGATGTCTTATCTTTATGTTGTATTTTGTACTAGACTGGTTTAACTTCTTGCTCTTGAAGATGGAGAAGTTCCAAAAACGGTCCAACACAGAAGGCAACATGGTTTTAAATAACTATGAAAAAAAAATTTTTTTTCATTACTATAATAAAAAAAAATTGAATACAATAATATAAAGTGTGTGTACAGAGTATCTACTTTAATAATTGTACACATAGGCTTGCATACAAAATAAATAAACTTCAAATGAATAAATCTACACCAACTATACTTTCTAGAAAACCAAAGTTCTACAAAATCTTTAGGAAATCAATTACATCATTTCAAGAATATCTGCACTTCGCAGAAAGAATATGCTATATTTAAAATAACTAACATATGCAAAAAAGATAACTTAAATCTATTCACTTTGTAAAACACCAATTAAGGATTAATGCGTGGGAACGTGTAGACGGATGGCAAATGACTTCAACAAGAAGACAGAACACAACAGTGAAAGACAAACACGGAGGTACATGTCAATGCCTTTCATAAAAGGCAAACCCTCTCAAACATTTCGATAAATTCAGAAATAAAACCATTTATTTTTTAAAATAAAAGATATTTAACAATAGTTATAAAAGTTGAAAATCTAGTACATATTAAGCATATTTTAAAAATAACAGACATATTTAACTTACAATAATATGGAAAATTAAAACAAAATAAATAAACATTATGCTTGAAAAACATTTATACATCTCATTTATTCATTCTAAATTAATAGGCTCGTGCCAGATTATGTACATAACTGAATCTAGTTTATATAATTTATTACATTATAATACAGATAACAGTCTTTTGGTGATCTCTATTAATTTAAATGTATTTAAATTTATTCTTTTAAACTAATACAATTAATTTTTTTTTTGTAAATTCTCGAAAGAACTTAAGGCATGAAGCTTATTTCGAACTATGCTTCTTACACTGTATATCAATGAGACATCACTTGCAGGTATTGCTGGACGACAACATAGAGTATATATTTAATTTAAAATGCGTTATAATTATTTAGCTATTCTTTAAATACAAAAATTACGTTTGAACTGATTTTTACATTGAATACAATCTGTACAGTTATGTTTAATTCAATTCGCAATGCATACGTTCAACTAAAGATGAGCTTTATATAACCAGGAAAACCTTGGAGAGTAGTGGCACAAAAGGGGCAGAAACAATCAAATGCCGCAGTGCCGTGTGGAATAGGAACACTTGCCCAGTATCTGAAAAAATCATTCAATCAGCATTCCAAGTTCACTTTCTTAGCTTATGCTTACCTAAGAAATACTAAAATTATCGCTGCATATGAAACAAAAAAAAATTAACCGTTTGGCATTTTCAAATCAAATTCAAAGCCGCATATCAGTATAATTTAAAACTTTTATAGCTGGAAGCTTGTAATTTTTAAAATTAATTTTCAAAATTTTAAAATGTCTATTTCCTACATGAAAAATAGAGGGATATCACCAAGATCTGAACTTGTAGCAATACAGTACTAAAGGCAGGCACACCATCTAATAGACCTCACCCCAGATACAGATGAAATCTTAACTGCGCTTTAAAAGTAAAGCTTTACAATAAGGGGTCAGGATAACCCAGTGGCTTGCCACTTGATTCGCCTCTGGATTGGTAGATATTTTCACCTTCAAGCACATAGTCCCTGGGACAGGATGTTAAGCCTTCGTTCCTGATTCTGTACGATGCCGAGAATTCGTTAAAGATCACAACTTTTAATAAATATTAGTTTCGTAAAATTTAGTACTCCCAATCTAGAATCTACAATCATGGAAGGCTGCCAAATATTCCCTCGAGGAATCAGTGTTAGAGGTTTAAAATGATCAAAAAATGAATAAAAAAAACTTTACATTCTTACATTCTGAACCTGGCCGATACTATTCCGTTGTGTACGTTGAGTCCCAGAAGAAGTTAGGAACCTGTACTTCATTCAGGGGGTGACGAACGCACCCCCCGTGGAATAATAATAATAAATCTATTATTAAATAAATTAAATATCTGTATATTTTAATATAAGCCTACAATCCATAATTTTGTATGACTGTTTTTGAAACAATTGTAAGTAGCAACGGTACCGTCTCTTTACCATCTTCTGAAATGGTTGAATACGGATTTAGGGCAGTTACTCAGTCCTCAATAAAAAAATAAGTTGTTTGCAATAAGATTACTTCATATACAAGGGTGAGAGAATCTGCTAGTTAGCACTGAATTAAGCAATATAAAATACCATTATTATCATAATATAGCATTAAATCTTGTCTTGTGCTTTATGAATGAATATCTGTATAGAGACGCAAAAAAAATAATATCATATACAAGGGGTTGGTATCAGAAATATAGAGCCCAAAGGGAACAATATCAAAAAATGTGGTATTTAAAGAGGAAGTTAGTCGAAGACAGGTCGGGATACACAGTTTTAGATTTGAAATTAACTATTCAACTTGAAGTGTAATTTAGAGTTATAACATTTATAATGATAACCAAGTGAAATGTTAAGACTCACTTGACAGTTTTCTCTGTAGCTATGTGACCACATGGATTAAAAGCGTAAAAGTCTGGCGGCCCTGAATCCACATAAAATGCCGGCTCAATACCCATGTTGAGCTTAACTTTCGGACCAGTCTGAAAAAAAAAACAAATTATACACTAGTCATATAGATGCTATAAATTCAATTATATTTCAACGTAATATCCTTTTATTAAATACGTCATTATTTTACCGGGAAACATAACAGATTATGAACAGCTAATATGAGGTCAAACAAGAAAATTCCAAGTAAGGTGAAGGCGATCTAATAATCAAATTTGATATTAATTCTTTATTTTTTTTTATTGGTCATGTTATTGTAGCATAACCAATTTTTTTTATTCTTTAGAAGTCTCTTTGAATTCTTATTAAAAAGACTTTTACATATTTCAGTATGGTTGGAATTTAGGAAATTGCATTTCACCTGCTCTAAACAACATTTAAATGGAAAATTTTGAGACCGAATTTCTTCCCAACATTCTACCTATTAATGCTAAATGCTACTAATAATATTAATATTAATCTACTAATTAACGCAACGTAATGTACTTATATAGTTATTTTGTGCAGTTAGCCAAATAGTTAAAACAATTGAGAGTATAGGATACTCTCAACAAGTTTGTTTCTTCCATTAAATCTTTTTAATTTCTCATATATTTTAAAACATTTTGCAGATGTAAAACAAAAAAATACTACAAATTGTTAATTTTATAATTAATTGTTTTATATTTTATAGTATTTATTTGTTTCCAAGAATAGCCGTCTTAAACTTTATTGATCATTCCACGTTTTGATGATTTATTTAATTGTAAGTCAGGGGCTTAAAATAATTACAAAATAATCTGCACTACAAAAAGAATTACAAACAATAATTAATAACAAATTATATTACAATATTTGATAATCTGTCTATATATATATAAAAATGAATGTATGTCTGTGTGTTTCTACTGATAGATTCAAAAACCATACATCCAATCGCCGTGAAAATTTAGGAAATTATTAGGTACATTCCCGGGAAGGTTTATGTAAAGTTTTTTAAAACTCAGAGTTGTGGTTCAGGTAATATCTCAAAAATATTATAATAGGTAAGGTTTGCTGTATAACCTGTTTGTTTACAATTTTACTTTAATTGGTAATGGCAGCCGCAGGTAGGTTATTCTTTATGATAATATTTCCACATCCTTTGTTCATTAACACACCTTCATAAACAGGTACCAGAAATGTTATTATTATTTTCAGATTGATATTAAAGACAATTATTGTAATTTTATATGGGTTGCTTATTAACTTATTAAAAATCTTATTAACAAAGCTTTAGTTATTATCAATAGTTTACAATTAACTTTTCATATCTAATTGGTTTAACTTGCTTTAAGCATTAAAGAAAGTTATGCGTTAAATAGTAACTTATTAACTTTAAGTATGCATAATAGTATTAGGAATAATAATTATAGTATTTGAACCATTAATTCTAATCTTAAAAGAATAGTTAAAGTATTTTGTTTAAGTTTAATGGATGTAAGTATTCTTTACTTATTCATGATTTATTAATTCGTTTGTTTAAATGTTTAATTATTAGTAATTAGTATCTGGCCCTACTCTATATAGGCAAAATGATAAGGTATTATATATATCGATGATATCTAACTAGATATCAAAAATGGAAAATCATATCATTACCTTAAATCAGTAAAACTTATAAGGGAATATATACAGCATAAAAAATGGATGAAGAAATATTCAAACCAAAATGTACATATATAAAACTTAATCACTGTATGTATTTGTGGGTATAAATACAGTTCTTAACATAATAACTCTTATCATTACATAATGAAAAATATATTTAGAATTTAATATTTAGAACTCAATTGACACTTTTCGATGCAATGCTTCTTCATAAACAAATAATATTTCATCAAAATATTGTTATTCAAACTTTTAAGAGACAATTTTCTTTACTGATAAAATTTTAATTAAATATTTAAAACTGTGTGAAGTCTTCAAATTGAAATTATTTAATAAAATGTAATGAGATATGCATTAGCCTCTTTAACTAACTGGCTCCTAACTGAAACGATTTGTAGGTTTAAATTTCGTGTCATTATATTTAACAGATAAGACATATCACATTTAATGTACTAAGACTTCTTTCAACATTTCTTGATGTATTGTTCGGCAAAATATATTCTTTTTACTATTTATCAATTACCAATTGTATTAGACAATGTCTGCAATTTATAATCAGTGTTAGATTATATCTTTTTTGCGAAATCCATCATTTTTATTTCTGTATTAATTTCGTGTATCTCAAAAAAGTAAGTGTAACGGAACTATCGAAAATTTAAATTGTTTTCGTTTATGTATTTTATTATTAGAGTTGTAATTAAATTGTTTCCCGAGTAAAGCTGGGTAGATCAGCCAGTGTATAGATATTAGAGCAGCAGAAAAAGTGTAATAACCTACATAATTACACTGATGGGTGACAAACACAAATGCTACACTTTTAAATATTTGCTCGAGATGAAAAAATATTAATATATCTTAAACAATCTTTGTTTAGATATTAATATTTTAATGGAACGATGTCTTTTCAGATTTCCTCTAAATTCATGTGAATTTAAAACATACACTAAATATAACTATATCACTTAATAAACATATATTTCATATACAAAATTTTCAAGCTTTTTTACAATGATTACTTATAAAAGAAATAACTAAGAATACTTGTTTTGTTTATTAGATTAAAATGAACGAAAACAGTGCAAATTTTATACATCCTATATGTATCATTTATTTTTGCAAATATACGATACCTAAATGAACATACTTTATGTAACCTGAATGATTTAGTTCCAGAATAGATATTTCTCTCAGGGTCTATAACATATGTAAAGCCTTGCAAGAGATTTGAGAACAATCAGACACCACAACACATTATAGATACAAATGCCCAATATCTTCAGGCTTACTATGAAACTTAAATAATTCTGATCAAAGTGAAATTGATTTCATTAAAAATTGTAAAAAGATGTTCGTTTCAAGCTATTTTTAATATTTTAAGGCTTACTTTTTGATAAAAAATATGTTATTGATATATTTTGACCTTACCTTTACTACAAAATAATGATTGTTACAAGCTGAAACGAACATCTTTTTACAATTTTTAATGAAATCAATTTCACTTTGATCAGAATTATTTAAGTTTTGAAGTAAGAATAATAAAAAATATTCTTTTTATTATTTGTTTAATGTAATCTATCAACTACCAATTATATTAGACAATGTTTGCAATTTATAATCAGTGTTAGATTATATCTTTTTTGCGTAATCTATAATTTTAATTCTGTATTAATTTCGTTTATCTCAAAAAAGTTAAGTGTAACGGAAGTATAGAAAATTTAAATTGTTTTCGTTATGTGTAATTTATTATTAGAGTTGGAATTAAATTGTTTCCCGTGTAAAGCCGGGTAGATCAGCTAGTATTTAATAAATTATTCCTTCTATAATAATATATTGTTCTAGCTAGAAATAATTAATACAGAAAATAATAAACACAGGCTTATTTATGTTCATATGTATTCAATGTTTTGTTTCTTTATTGATTACTTCCTAAGGTTGATTTAGAAAAAGACGGAAAAAAAATAAAATTGATGTATTTATTCATAAACGATTGAGTATATATTGAGTTGATAAGGTGGGGTTTTCCAGGGTTATCTGTTTGGTAATCCTATTTATCGGTGACTCGACTGAAGAAATGTTTTTGTATAGCTTGAACATCATACGACTATTTTTTTTATTATATACATAAAATATATATAATATCCAGATTCACAGAAAGAACACATAAAAAAATCACAGAAACTCACTATTATATTTCGATTGCCTCATCATCAGGAAGATAGATGTCAGTCGCTTCCTGATATTTATTTATATATATAATATATCTGTGTATTTTAGGAGCTGACCTTCATTCAAACATGTTTTGTAAAAAATTATGCCAATTTTTATTATTGTCCTTTTGCGAGTGAATTTTTCAAACTTTCTGAATATGGCTTTTATACCTTTACGGTAAGATAAGACCATTTAAGATGGTCGTATGAAAAACCTTTCCATCTTACCGGAAAGGTGGAAAGCCATAATCAGAAACTATGAAGAATTCACTCGCAAAAGGTAAGAATAAAAATTGGCATAATTTTTAACAAAACACACACACACACACACACACACACACACACACACACACACACACACACACACACACACAACTATATATATATATATATATATATATATATATATATATATATAAATTAATAATCAACAATAACTCTTGATATAATATATGAATTAAATACCACAATAAACAATATATATTAATTAAAATGCTCTAAGGCCTTTCGTCACAACATCATCAGAGATCTAAATGAAACAACTAAAAAAAACATAATAACCAGCCAGGTTAACTTGTTATTATGTTTTTTTGGTTGTTTCATTTAGCTCTCTGATGATGTTGTGACGAAAGGCCTTAGAGCATTTTAATTAATATATATTGTTTATTATGGTATTTAATTCATATATATATATATATATATATATATATATATATATATTTAGAATACACTGTATTTCTTTATGGAGGTTTGGTCAAGTATCAAACAATTTTCAATAAAACACCTTTAAGCCAACATTTCGGCAATATAGCTACATCAATAGAATTAATCACAATAACATGACCAAGTAAGTTACATTATTTACATGGTTAATATTTTCACTTTGGGATTTTTCTATTACAGTAAGACTATATTGATAATGCGCATTCTAATCAATAGAAAAATTACCCAGGTAATAGATAATGTTATCTACATCAATAATTCAACTTAGTTTATCATTATTGTAATTAATTCTGTATTAATGAAGCCCTGAAGATGTATATAAATATAGACTCAATGTTGGCTAAAAGGTGTTTTTTTTTTTAAATTGTTTGACGCTGTACCATACATGAATAACGAAAAATAACGTAGAATATATATGGTCGAGATAAGAAAATTTTGAATAATATAATGATAGAGAGAGAGAGAGAGAGAAGGAGAGACGAAGGGAGTGAGAGACTGAGGGAGATGAAAGAGTATTTTATGGTGAAAAACAAAACAACATTTTAGTCAGTTGTAATTTTTTGCTGTTGATTCCAGGTCTGGTTGGTACGAAACAGGTTGGGCAGCTGGCTATGACACCGATTCACGAGGTAAGACGGAATCTTATAATAATATGATGTTTACCACCTTCTGTGGTACCAAAAATGTTCAGGTATATATATGTATTATACATTAATGACAGTTAAACTGAAAATATGAGAATGTAAGTGTGTAAGCCTATTGAGTGTGTTTATTTAATTTCTTTTTTAGAACATATATACAACATATAATTGAATAAATGGATAATAGATTTAAATTTGCAACAAAAGTTCTAAAAAGGAAACTAAATAAACACACAACATGGGTTTAAAGTTTAAAATTTTCAGTTTAATCGTCATCAGGATGCAGAAAAGAGGGAAGAGATACAGCGTTCTGGTAAAATGGTCCGACATAGTTCTACTGGAGTTCTGTATCTTCCTCCTTCTCTTTTTCCATATAACGGTTAAATAAAAAATTGAGAGATTGTGAGCATTATTGGGTGTGTTTTATTTTTTTATAATATACATATATAGTCCTAAATTGAAGACATTATAAAACTTTAAAACTATAAAACTTTAAATTACACATAGCACGACACAAAAAAAAGTTGAAAAACACACTAAATTAAATATTTCAAACTGTTGTTTGTCATCGTCCCCACGTCTAAGGAAGGAACGCGAGTCAGCTCACGAGATCTCTCTCACTTTGACCTCTCTTCTAGTTTTCTCCTGATGACGAACAATAGCCAGTGTGTTTTTTATCTTTTTTCTGTGTCGTGTTTTGTGTAATTTAAAGTTATATATAGTGGTTTTTTGTTTAATTAATTTTCCATCTCGTGTTTAATAGTGATTATTTTTATATATACAGTAGAACCTCGCAGTGCGAGTTAATTCGTTCCCACACCGAGCTCGTCTTGCGATTTACTCGTATTACGAATCAAGTTTTTGCACTGAAATTAATATGAAAATAAATAATCCGTTCATCATCAAAATACCTGTTTTTAAGTTTATTTTTTACACAGGGAAAGTGTAATTAGAAAAAATAAACAATACTATACACGTAACATGAATAATAAAAATGCAGGCAAGACATAATCTTGTTTTATTAATCTACAAAACTTAAAACGGATACCATCCTCGTACTACGAATTATTACTTACTCGTAGTACGTGACAAACATTTTTAGTAATTGCTGTTAGTAAATGAAGGAGGTTTCAAAAGTGTCATTAAGATAAAATACCACACCAATAAACAATTATGACCATCTTCAAATTAATGAACGATCTCCTCTTTTATAAAATAGTCAACGAAACATTTTTTTCAATTAAAAGTAACCAAATTTTCATAGCAAAGTGAAAATTTTAAAAGTATTTTGACAAGAAACATATTTGCGAACTTACAGTGAAACACATGGAGCAGGTCCTAGAATTAGTTCCGTGTTCTACTCCCCAATCGTGGAAACCCTGAACGTGACCGCAGTTGAGGTAGACGTAAGGCTGCTTATCCGAGTCCGAGGGTGACGTTGACCTAGTGAGCCAAGACCTAGGGATTACTAAAGTGTTAAGTCCCACTGGACACATGGGCCTGTCTGCATTCACTTTGTCTACCAGACCTTCCAAGTACTCCCTCGACTGAAACAAAACCCACAACTTCATCGAACGAACTTAGATTAGTCATACTTAAATTTTATATGCGCTTTTAAATTTATTGAAGAAATATAAAAGCGGTCTGCAGCTCATCTTATTCTAGGTAATACAATAAACAGAAAGAGTAATATAAATGTCTTCATATTTATTAATATGACGATAAACTACCTCAGAAGATCATTAATCAGACAAGCTTAATCACCTTAAACCCATGAACATATTAAATTATATTCAACTTCTTTAATAACTAATACATTTATAACACTGTTTATCGTGACCATATAATTGACAAAATTAAAATTAAATTAATTTAAAACTTATTTATAATGAATATTGCAATCACTAACACTTGAACATCAAAAAGTAATACTTAATATTTATGGAGCTGATATTTATATTAATGCCCAAAAAAACTCTACATAATATACTTATTTATTTGCGGAATAAGTTAATAATATATTTAGATTTTTAAATAAAATTGTAATTATTTAAATATTAATGGAAGTAAAAATATACATAAATAAATAGGAACATTTTACTGTTTCTCACTTGTTGACAAATTATTTCATTTTTTTTTCTAGTATCTAACTTTTGTGTTAAATTCCTCTGCCAAATTTTGTAAAATATAAATTGTTGCCTTATATGAAAGGACAAATATACAGAAAAGGATGCTTTTAAAATTTCAGTAATGGTTCTGTAGTTTAATATTTGTACAGAGGTGGAGTGGCACTTTACTTCGCACATTGCCCGACCATTCTTGGTATTCTCTTTTCCTTTTCTAACGACACACAGGAATTTTTATTTTATTTGATCTGTTGTCTGATTATATATATATAATCAGACAACAGATTGATAGGTATAACAACAGATTGTTAGATTGATATGGTATAAAACCAAGTTTATTCACTGTAGTTTATCATTTGATAATAAACTACAGTGAATAAACTGGGTTTTATACCATATCAATCTAACACAAATAATTTTTTTTTTTTTGTTTGTTTGATATTTCATATGTTTACCAATATTCTAATCTTGCTATATGCTGAAATAAAGGTTAGTCTTAAAAACGCGCGAAACAATGTGCTGAGCCTTGAATAATGACTATGATGGTTTCTGCCCTCAACTGGTCAGAAACAAAATGAACAGCCAAGAGTCATTTTACGTCGGCAACTAAAGAAGTAAATTGCAATATACATTTCATGGTGGAATTTTTTACGAGTACATTAATTTTTGTAATCCATAAACAGTAAATAAAGCATCATGACTATTTTCCACTTTCCTTAGATTTGTTTTTACTAATTTTAATTTGTCTTACTTCTTTTTACTCTTTTCCTAATTTTGACTTACTTATTTGACTGTGGCTCTCTGACCAGGTGATAATCTGTTTAATAATAAGCCTTTCCTTTTGTTATATCATATTGGAGTAAAAAAAAAAAAAAAAAAAATTAAAAATCCACTTCGTTATTTGGGCATCTGAGACTCTTGGAAGCAACTCCAGACTGAGTAGTGTCTCCATGACAGGACCCTTGCAGTGTTGTTATTATACCGAGAGAAGTACAAGGGGAAATTAAACAAAAATAAATAAAACAAGCAAAATAAATAAATGGTAGTGAGTTTTTTTATGTGCATTTCACTCGATGAATTTATTCTTAATTAAAAAAAAAACTTTAAGTTTGTTGGAAGTTTTACACAGTTTGTTGTTTTTTTCTCAAAAGAAAAGGTTTCTTTTTGTTAGACACTATTGAAGTTGTAGTAATTCCACTTGAAACAAGAAGCCCTATATGCCAGGACGGTGAGCAAACACTTGATTACCATATATGGAATCCCCGGAGAGCTGAGGGGATGCCTTTGAAGTGAACTTTCTTCAGACTTTATTAAATCACTTGCATCAGAAAATTCTGAGAAAACTTCAATAGGGAACAAAATAATATAATTTACTTCAAACAAAAACTCAATCATTAATCTAAAACCTGCTATTCAGATAAAACCATTATATCATAACCTTTTTAAATTAAAGCAGTTTAATTACTAATTAAAACGAAAAAAAATCATAAAACTATTCAAATAAAAAGACTAATTAAACATTTTTTGTTAGGGAAAATAATTGAAACATTTCCGGTAATAATTTATTTAAACTATTTGAAAACTCACTGTCTTGTCTAATTGTTTCACTTCTATGAATAGGATCATCCAGTTTGACTAAAGTTAAATTATGATATTTTCTTTGTAGACTATTGGAACTGACAATAAGTTAGTTATACAGACAACAGCTGAGTTGCAAACATTCGTATATATGACGACTAAAGATTTATTAGCTTTTATTCTGTTGTCAGTTAGATTATTATTAAATTTATTTTACGTACTATTTATTCCATTAAATGTATATTGAGTAAACACTTTTTTGACTGAAGGTTGAAAATGGCAGATAGTAATGATTCGAGACAGTGAAAACTATTTTACCCATAACACTAAACGATCGCTAATATTGTTCATTTGACATTTTAACTTACTGTTAAGAGATTTATTGACCTTCTCCTTTCTAATAACACGAGGATTTATCACTGTGGGTCCCTTCCTGAACTTATAATTACGACGTCCATTATAGTACACGAAAATCGCTCCTTAGTCAGTTACTTTTAATGTTCTGTTTTTTGACGGAGTACAGGGAATTAGTGACGCCTGTTTTAAAAGAGTTAAAAGTGTCTTGCACAAATTATTTTCACTACTTACGTAAGGTATCACTACTTAATTCCTGTGATATACAAGAAGAGCAAAAAATATCAGTACAACAAAAGTAACGGCATTTAATTAATAATTTAGCTGAAAAAAATTATTTTCAACCATTTTTAAAGATTTATATTAGAAATAGGTAAAACCGTCATACCTCGTATGCTCCATAATCATGTTACGAGGTATGATTTATTTTCTAATATAAATCATACTAACCTCAATGGTATTAACAATATGCATGTATTTTTAAAGATACCTAGCCGTAATTAAGTACATTATGATAGTTATCATTAATCAAAAAGTTTTTCATAATTTATATGTTTAAAATCTGGAAACAGAAAAATAAGGTGTTTTCCCCACACTTATAGATGAAAAATTAAGGGTTTTCATCTCTAGCGCTGTTGTAAGGGAAGAAAGTATGACTGAGATTATTCTAAATCGACTGAAAATTATTGGAGTTGGGATGTTTAACCAGCCTGATTCAGTAAAGGCTCGGGATCTACAGCTCTGTGTCCTCTCTGAGGGACGAGTGCCCAACATATTCTACCTCCCTCATAAATCATCTATGGTCACAAGCAATATTTGAACCTCAAATCTTGCCTACTAATAGCAAACACCAACCTATTAGATGACTTCTTAGATTAAACTCAACATTAAAATTAATATTAAGATGACTTTCCCTAATTTGAAAAGTCAAATTTAGAACATATGTTTCAATGTTCATCTGTACATAATTCAAATGAAAAGTCAAATTTAGAACATATGTTTCAATGTTCATCTGTACATAATTCAAATGAAAAGTCAAATTTAGAACATATGTTTCAATGTTCATCTGTACATAATTCAAATGAAAAGTCAAATTTAGAACATATGTTTCTATGTTCATCTGTACATAATTCAAATGAAAAGTCAAATTTAGAACATATGTTTCAATGTTCATCTGTACATAATTCAAATGAAAAGTCAAATTTAGAAAATATGTTTCAATGTTCATCTGTACATAATTCAAATGAAAAGTCAAATTTAGAACATATGTTCAATGTTCATCTGTACATAATTCAAATGAAAAGTCAAATTTAGAACATATGTTTCAATGTTCATCTGTACATAATTCAAATGAAAAGTCAAATTTAGAACATATGTTTCAATGTTCATCTGTACATAATTCAATAGGTGAAATTATAAACTGTGAGTTTATTAATTCCAATTGTTAAAATTAAGAGTTTATAAAGTATTCTATATATATTTTTTTGTAAAGAAATAACCTTTTGATCAATATTTTAACCAATCATAGCGTTTGTATTTGAAAAGTTCAATACTAACAATTCTAATGCTATTCCACTTTATTTGAAATATGACTATGTTGATTTTCTCTTTACCTCTGTTTAATAATAATAATTCTTATTTCTTAAAATAAACCTGATGAAGCTCTTATTCTCAGAGATATTAGGTTTTATAGTATGGTAAATATATAAATATTTATCTATTTATAAATCAATGATCAAACCACAATCAAAACCCAACTCAGTTGGGTTTTGACTCTGACGAAGACCGCTTGTTACGGTTGAAAGATTTTAGTCTTGTTTTCCCATTTCTTATTGTGGTTTGATCATTGATTGCCATTTCACGTGTTTATGTGAAATCTTTTTATATTTATAAATATTTTAGATATGAGACAGATTCTGTCTCATCTAAAAGATGGTAGACAGAATCGCTGTGAAATATTGTTTTCTTATTATGATGCACAAGTTATTTTAATCATTATAAAATCAGATCATTCAATACCAGGTTACTTTCTTTAATCTTTAATCACTTGTATTTCTGAACTTTTTCCACCATACCTTCAGCTTTTAGCTTACTGATATATGAACATGCATGTGGTAGTAGTGGCCAAATACACCCGGAGGCTAATCTGTTTTGTTCATTTAGTCAATGATCAGCTATAGAGATACCACAGGCTGTAGCTATTATACAAAGCCTTCTCGTTAAATTTGATATAGCGAGTGCCAAATTTAGTAAGGTAGTAAGGTAGGTATAGTAAGGTAGTAGCACTCTCAGTCCAGCGATGTGGATTCAATTCCTTAACTCTAGGTGTTGTCAGGTTACTATAAATCGAACTAACTTGCATTACAGACTTCAGAACGGATGAACAGAATAATATAGTGCATTCTTTCCATATGTTAAATTATTAAGTAAGGCCAGAGTTCTTTAAAATTTCAAGCCATATTTACAAGTTTTCCTTCTTTTCCACACATTCAAACTTAAACACGATATCAATGAAATCAAATTAATTGATAGTGTAATATAGACTTAAATGGTAATTAATATTGTTGTTTTCAACTCCTAGGTACAGGCTTTCGCTATCCGTTCTGTTTAGGCTCATTTGACAACTGATCGTGTGAACTGAAATACCAGGTTGATTTCATATCAGGAGTTTTAGATTTTGCCATGCTATTGTTGGCTAAGATATTTAACGAGTACCTGACTCGAAGAGGTTCAGCGTGATACATCCATCCGACATAAAAAAATGTGGCGTTAGAACGAGCAACGAGCTCAGGATCTCTGGTACCAGCTGTTAAGCACGCTACCACTAGACCAAAATGACGGGTGTGAAAGAGAGTGTTGTGTAAGTGTAATAAAAGGAGTGGAGTTTACTGACGGGAGACTTGGCGAGGCCTTCGGCAGAGCGCCAGAGCAGAGTGGCGCCGCACAAGTCGATAAGCGTGCCGTCCTGCAGGACATTGGTGACGCCGTGCACCCGCTGGCCCTTCTGCTGGGCCGACCGCGACTCCCTCAGCGTGAACACCCCGCCCCCCACGCTCACTTCGCGCCACACACCTCCCGCCGCGCAGCCAGACGTGAACTCGCCCTCGGGGTGCATGATCAGCACTCCGTTCGTCGTTAGTCCGTCTATGTCGTGACCCTCCTGCCATTTAGTTGCCTTTTCCTGAAAAACAAAGAGAACTCATCAAGCTACTGCTAGCAAAGTAAGTACCAAAGTAAACCTTCAATATAAAAACATCAATCATAATAACTACAACTAAAGATATCAAACTAATGGGTAGTCAAATTTATGAATACTATTTGAAGTATTTTTAATGCAAAGTATGCGCTACTATTCAATTGTTAGTTTTGTTTCTGCAAATTTGTATAGTTAATCACATTAATTAAAAATCACATCTTTTTATTAAATATAATTCATTAAAAACTTTTCCAATCAACACTGTAATTTTCTTCGACATTGGCCAGGTCAAACAGAATTCGATATTTGCTCAGAAATTATTTTGACTCTATGCGCAACATTGTGTAACAAGTAATCGAACTTATGATTTTCTGGCTTCAATAATGGATGATACAGTGTCATACTGAGCTAAATTCAGCAGACAATTTTTATCACAAAATACTATTATTTGAGGTTATCAAATATGAAATGTTTACCTTTTATAAACAAGGAATAAAGCAAAAAAGTAGCTTTTTTATGCATAAGTAAATGCTACAACTTTTGATACTGTCCAAAAACTATGTTTTTTTTGCAGCACACGACTACTCATCGTAATATATGTTTATATTACTTTTAACGTATTCACAACAATGTAAATATACACTTATCCCCCCGTCGGTAAAACGGGGTAAAAAAAATTTGACCGATACGTCGGTAGAAAAAAATAAAAACTGGGTTCTAGAGCCCTCAAATATACAAAAATATTACAAAAGTTGGAAATATATTTTTCATTATTATCATGCTCTTGTTAATTACCGAGCAATGAATACTGTAACCCATAACTGGTTACTGTTTCAAAGATAAAGGAACAGTAATTTTCATAAATAACCAACAATACAAGGAATAAATACAAGAACAATATATGTCACTAGTACTACGCGATGCAAGGCAGAGCTATATGCCAGACGGGAAAACAATTGAAAAGAAGAGGAATGTTTCCTCACCACAACCTTTTCATAAACAGACTTTATTAAACTGCATTATGACTGAAGTTAAACGATATTAACTTTTAACACATTAGGCACTAAATTAGAAGGAAACATTTATAGTTATGGCAAACAGTAGTACTGTACCTAATATGAACACTGAACGAGATAAGCTGTGTGTAGAATTGATGTTTTACAGACTTCACTGATTTACCCGTATCTCACAGACAGAATGAAGCTTTCTAGGATCTGAATAACATAGACGTTATTCAATGTAGCAATAACGGAGTTACTAAGTTTCATACCTCATACGTTTGTCTCCTTGCTTGAAGAGTTTTAGATCCATATATTTGGGGGCCTGATCAAAACATGAGCTTTTGATGAAGGCAACGATCCGAAAAAGCTCGGGTCGCAGTACAGGCAGCGAAGTATGATTTCTAGTTGCACTCATAATAAAAAACTTATTCAATCTATTCCAGTCGAATTTATTTACTTTTATCGAGTTAGATTTTTAGTCATTTTTAATAAACTAATACGGGTGCATAACTGGTCCAACACAGCATACAAGGGATGAGGTAAGACAAAGACATGGACTGGTCATTCACTCTAGGCTGATCATTGCTGAAGTATACCTTTTCAACGATTTCACATATAACAAAGTTAAAATGAACAATACTGCTAAGAAATAACCTTGCAAGCATAATCACTATTCAAATACAAGAATTTAACTCTGTTATAAATATATGGTAATAAATGACAACTGAGAGACACATTAGGCCCATGAAAATCGAGCAGCATGTTTATTCTACAGCTGAATGGTAAAAAAAACCGTATTCCATCTTCTTTCCACCTAATTTGGTACTACCTTGCACAATTAATTCAAATATTTTTGAATCCATGGTAATATCTACAATTGTGGAGTCACTTACAAGAAGTATTTACTTATATTGGCTTGTCAAATAAAAGGTACCAAACTAATGATATTTACGAAAGACATAGATTACATTCTCTCAAGTTACAACGGTATACAAGTTATAACAATGGAAAGCTGTAGACATTATTATAAATTAAGAATAAACTAAGTTATGAAGTAATCCAGTTACTTATAGTTTATAGATATAGTCTGAAAGAGAACATTAAATGCTCGAAACGGTGTGTTTTTATCAAAAGTGTTATAAATGTAAACTTTTTCAGTTACACATGTCCATAACAGAAAGGAGATAATTTTAATTATATTATTTGGCGAATATTATTAAAATAGGGCATTTCGAATACTACTAATAAAAGTATATATTAGAAAGTGATACAGCAGATAATTCAGAAAAATATTGTCGACTTTACTTTACGAGGCACTTTTTTTTAATGACAATAGTGCGGGAATGTATATTACAAAGATAAATAAGACAAGAAGCTACTTACTCCAAGGAATATATTTCTAGATGAATCAAATCCTGCAGCATATATCCTGGAAATCTTGGGATTGTTTCTATCGGAGAGAATTCTACAAGCGAACCTAGATATGGTAGAGGCTAACATATGGCCTTCGATGACTCGCTCTCCGGGGACTGTGTCCATGACAACGAAGTCTATCGGAGCTTCTGACGACCGCCCAATCTGTAAAACAAGCCAGTTATTACTTTTGATGACACCATAATATGAACATTGAAAAACTGAGACAATTATTAATTTGTAATTATTAAACAACTGAATTAAATAATCATTAAATTATTAATTAAAAAGCTAATTCTGTTTGGTAGTTGACAGGTGAGCAATGTAACAGACATGATATTGCACTGGTAATTGGTCGGAATTAGAAAAACAGTCATGGAAAAATCAAACAGATAAAAAATATCGGCATCTTCCATATAATTTATTCTAATGATGACAAATCTTCAAAATGGATCTTTTATATATATATTAGTCGCCTTCCACCTACTATCCTGAACGCACGTGCATACCTCTTCTTCTTCCCTTCTACTCTCTTCCTGATGACGAACTTCGGTTCGAAATATTGATCCAGTAAGTGTTCCTGTTCTTTATTTGTTGTTTTTTTCAGTTATATATATATATATATATATTTGTGACAACGGTATTTGTGAGTGAATGCGTATCCAAAATTAAGTAAACACGTTATGGGCTGTTTGCTTCCGCTTGACAGAGCTAAATGAAATTTGAAGTTTGAAAGAAACATTTAGATAAGCTCATTAGTGCATAGCACGCAACACAAAATAATTCTGGCGAAACCATAAGAAATTTCTCTGTATTTTTTTTTATAACTTATGAAAAAAATATAAGAAAAATAATATTAAAAACTTAATGTTTTTAATATTAAAATTAGTTGATATTGTATTTGTACTCTGTATGGTGAAATGAATGGATACTTTTGAAATTGATTTTAACTTCGTATGGAATATGTAATGTCTTAGAAATCAGTGCATTTGTTACAATCTAGTTTTTCTGACAGAGAAGTGCCCTTGAAGGAGGGAATTGTTAGCGGATAGTTGAGAGTGAAGTGCTGTCTTCAGATACTTCCTAGTTCATGCACTATAGTCGATTATTAGGTATTGCTAGTGGAGGGCACCAGAGCACGAAGTAGTGATACCCCAAGGGAATGTTGCGTCACCCTAGTTGATAGTAGGAAGGTTATTATGGTAGACCCACATGGAGAGCCATCAATTTGCTTGCGCAAGTTGATATGAATGGGGTCTTGACATCGTGCAGACTGCCCAATAGAATACTCGCCTCCGGTCCACGAGCGCAGGCGACTCTACATTGCTGCTACACCACTACACAATCTGCTGGCTTTACTTAAACTCTCTTTAGGGAGGTCATATATTATATATAGACATTTAACTTTGCATCGGCAGAAACTAAATTAATTTGTTAAATCATACTTAAAGGTATTCAACTATATTAGCAAAATACCCTTGCAGTGAAATAAATCAACTTTTAAAACCTTTTCAATACGCAGAAAATACTATATTTTCAACATATATATAAATATTAAATATTGACCGCATAGCAAATCGAAATAGAAATTGGAAGACCACCACCTCCCGCCCAGGCCCTACCCACACCAGTTATGTTGATATTTCAGTTGAGTTTCTTCGGCCAATTGTCATTTACTATTTCTTCTTGACGTTTAAACATCAACTTCTGCCAGAAAGCGCTGATATTTATCTGACTTTTCGGGAAGTATGTTGAACACAAGATTAGCTTCTGCTGGCAATATTCTTATCTAAGTCATAAAGAAATCGGCTTACTTATACTTATTGTAGGATAAAAAGCTAATATTGGAAAGCAGGTACATTTCTTTATTATTTTGTTATTCTCTCCCTTATTTTATTTTATTTTGTACTATATTTACTTTGTAAAATAGTATAGATAACTCTCTGATGACATTGTATTTTTTTTGTTAATGCCTGAAGAAGAACACTATGTGTTCGAAATGCGTTGTTTATATGATTAAACTTCTATTGTGGTGACTATTTCATTAGCTTTAAATCCTACAATGAGTAAATAACACATAATGACTGATTGAACTACTTTAGAATTACTTATACTTGCATAAATTTACTGGTAGACTGACTTACCTCTTGGACGATGTATTAAGAGTAGGCTAAGTTAGTACGGCATCACTTTGACGTCATGCATTAATACATGACGATTTAATTATCAGGTTACTGCTTTCTGAGGTCAAAAGTTCGATTTGACTCCAACATTCACGTTGGAGCAAATCTTCACATGAACTGAGCAAATAATTCATGATTGTGGATACTCATTCGTATATTTAGAATATCAATAACATAGTATTGTAAGCTTACATGTAATTATTCTATATTTTTTGTCTGCTGATATTTCATATTAAAAATATATATATATGATTGATTAAATATATAAAATAAATTATCTTATATGGATAGCGTAATACGAGTATGAGGCATATTTACGTTTTATTATTGCATAATAATGGGGCACATATGTAAGCTAGCAAAAATCCTTATGTAATCAGAAGAAAAGAAATTCAAGTATGGCAGGTATAAACCAAACCGACAGATCGTCTATAGGGACGGAGTGAAGAAATGATCCATCTGCCCATACAATTGAGCTAATGTACGGCATTCAATATTAGAACGCTAAACCTTTGGTACTAACATCAAGTAAGCTGCCTGTTATAACAATATTTACCAAATGTTACACGTAACAGGTAGGTTAGTTTGGGTTAGGTTAGGTTGCAGTGGTAGTCCCACAAGGGAACACACGTAGGCCGACCATTGGCCCTTTGTGATACGATACAATAAGATTTATTCTACAGAGGGAGTCCTAAATTTTGCCTAACTCAAATGTGTTTAGAGCAGGCATCTTTAACGAGTACCTGACATCGTACAGGCTCCAGACCGACGGTTTAACGTCCTTCTCCGAGGGACGACGTGCTCAGATTTATTCACCTTCCTTGTGAATAAATCGAGGGCCAGGTGGTGTTCGAACCCCGGTCCTATTAGTTCAGAGGCGAGTACGTTAACCACTGAACTAACCTGACCCCCCCCCCCCCCCCCACGTACCAGGTAACATTACTGTTGAAATTGGTTTACGGTGAAACAAAGTTCTAAAAAAGGCGGGAATTTTATTAAACCAAATATTCTTTAGTTATCCGAATTTATTAACAAATTGCACGGTTATAGAGATGGTTTATGTTTTCAGCACAAACCTACTGATTTCAAGGGATTTTGAACATAAAACTCAAAAATGGCGAAATCTCTGTGCAAGTTAAATCTACTCCGCAAACATTGATCAAAGAGCCAGTTAGTGATATACTCTGTGTGGTGATTGAAGTTGATTTTCAGAGCCAATTTTTCTTCACAAGCATCCTGCTTTCAATTTTCAAAGCAATTTTGGTGTATTATTAAAATTAATAATAAATGATTAATAAAACTATTAGCTTTATTACATGATTTAGTATGAGTCAATAAAAGTAGGTCTTTATTCACAATAATAATCCTCCTCGTTTTTTAAAAAAAAATTTTTTATGATTAAAACTGAAGTATTTATTGTGAAGAATTTTTCGAATATCTTTAAAAAGTTTGGGAAAGAGAGGCAGGATAATGTGCTTTTTTCTTTAGACATGCTTTCAGGTACTCATCAACAAAACGATTTATCAATTTAATTAACATAATGTTTACATTTGAAAAGATTGTTCAAGTATAGTTTTAGAGTGAATTGAGGAAAAATAATCAATTCTAGCTTCTTAACATATCCTAGAGTGAGAAGTCCTGTGCAGGCGTTATCAATCATCTTGTCTTTTATTTCCGGGACTTTTAAAGTGGACCACACTTTCAAAATATATTTGAAAGAAGTAACATCTTCAAACAAACAAGGTCATCAAGAGCGGCACTCATAGACTTATTTGTATACAAACTTATTATAACTTATGTTAGTATAACTTATTGGAATAAATATAGTTGCATTGTTATTTGATTTAATTAAATTGTTAAGTTATGAAGGTATTGTAAAGCTGTAAATTTACTTTTTACACGTATCGCTATACAGTGCAGGCAGGGATGTAACATTCTAACCATCACGCGCTAATACAGAACCAGGGCAAACGCCTAAGAAGGCATTTTATCCTGATAGGCGATGATGCACTATCAGGATAAAAGATTCCCAGTCTAGTAGACAAAGAGAAGCAATTTCCTATAGCTACATTGTTCATCCAATAAAATGCACCACAAATAACCCAAACTTACCTTAAAGAAAACATCACATGTATCTTTAAGTGTAATTAATGTTAATATATATTTAGTAATGTAGTATAGCCACGTGGTAACATGCTCTGGGCTGGGAGATCCGCGGTTCAATACCCACTTTGGCCCTCGATTTATTCTCATGGCATGTGAATACATTTGAGCACATCGTCCCTTGGAAAGACGCCGGTTCAGAGCCTGTCGATGTCAGCTGCTCGTTAAAGATCCCTAGTCTAAATTCACTTGAGTTAGGCAATATTTAGGACTCTTAATGCAGAATATTCATTTTTTGGTATCACAAAGTTCCAATGTTCGGCCTATCTGTGTTCTCTTCTGGGACTGTCACTGCAACCTAATCTAGTACGGAAAAATGTTTCGTTTTAAAAAAGTTGTTAGGCAGAAGCAATTGTGTTTATATATTTCTGAAAAACCAATTCACTATTTAAAATTGTTGTAAATAACATGTTCATGTGATGCAGAGCAAGCAGATGAGCTCAATGAAATAATTTATAACTAAAACGGCATGAGGCAACACGACAAAGGTGCAAAGATAATGAATCCATATTTAAATATGAAAACTCGATTGATATACAAGGTTGTTTTTTTGTTTCTACTTCGCACTACAGTTATAACTCAGCAAAAACCCATCAACCAAACATGAAACTGAAATAATTGCAAAATCTCAAGTGTGCAGGAAACAAACATACAAACAATTAGTAATTTCCTTTAGCCAGCTCAAGGTTTGAAGTGTCAAAGGATATTTACGCCATCTTGATAAAAGATAGCACGCTTCCCGACATACCAGGAATGCCACTCCAATATTTGTTTTATTTATGTCACCTTTGTACTCTAACAGTGCAACATCCTGACAGTCCATTGGTGCTTCAGGACTCCTCCAACACTAACGACTGTAGGAAGTTGTACTTCCTATAATCTTACAAAGGTGGGAGTAATTGGGAACATTTTTACCAGCACTTCTAGAATATTAACTCTCACTTTTTAAATAAGTATCATCAGGTATGTGCGCAAGATGACACATGATAGAAAGAATGCTATAATGGGATTTAAATGCTTATTAAAAGGAATAAACTCATTACATATATAAAAAATGTATTAATCGACACTTGTAAAAATAATTATTTAAAATAGCAACCGCACCAATCGGACGAAAAAGAAAAAAAATATAATAATTGCTTTCAGACTATTTTTAGCAATAAAGTTCTATTTTCAATAATGTTTATATATAGCAGGGCTGTTACTAAAATTTAAATATATATGAGAGTGAATTTAAAATTAACATTTATAAAAACCACGTAAGACATTCAGAAATGGGATTAAGGGCTTAGAACAAGTAATAGTCACACAGTCACACGATGAAAGTGTACGTAATACATAAAAATGTAATAAAGAAAATTAAAGTACCCTTAATGTGGGTGCTTAACACACACACACACACACACACACACACACACATATATATATATATATATATATATATATATATATTAAGATCTTTCAACCGTAACAAGCGGTCTTCGTCAGAGTCAAAAACCCAACCCAAAGCTCAGTTGGGTTTTTGACTGACGAAGACCGCTTGTTACGGTTAAAATATCTTAAGTCTTGTTTTCCCATTTCATATAGTGGTTTGAATATTGATTGTTATTTCACGTTTCATGTGAAATTTATATATATATATATATATATATATAAAGAAAAAAAAAACATTTTTCTAAGAAGTGCTTATTAATAACACTTGTTTAAAAGAAGACTTACTACTAGTATACACCTATATATATATATATACTACAACAAATAATAAACAATATCATTGCATCAATTAGTAACCTAGAGTTTTCGATTATTTTTCTTTGTTAGTTTTATAAATTAACAATATAACAATTTTGTTTTTATTGGTATTGAATTCATAGTGATCACAGACTAATATAATGTAAACAACATTAGCGATAAAGTGCAAAATTTGGGTTAGAAAGTAAAAGACGAGGTAGAAAACGTCTTTTTTTTTTACAAATTTTCCCTTGAAATATATTTTAAGAATATATTTGATGGCCTTTGCAAATGTCTACACAGGGGAACTGAAAAATTGTTACTGTATCCATCACGTTAAGTTGTACTTAATTCTAGCTAAGGTCTTGGTGGTTTTTTCTCTCCAAAGAACCTGTGTATTTCACAAGAAATCCCCTTTATGTTTGTAGAATTCGTACTCAGATAACCTTTGTTGATGTGGTTAGTATACAAGTCTCGATAGTTCGGAGAGAATAGAAACGAATATTGCAGATAATCTCATTTTGGTTTCAAATAACAAGCAGGTGTCACGTGTTATCTGTTAAGTGCACTTCTACGTCACTTTGCTTAGTTGACCGAGTTTAATGCGTGAGGTCTAAAGGTAACCCTTTATTTGTCTACTTTTTTCCCCACCTGTCTTCACGAAAATGTTTTTGTTTTTGTCTCTTTTATTAAGAATCCATGGTTCCCCGAGGTAAATTCAAACTCTTTCTACTCTCTCATTAGAGCTCAATGATGAGTACGTCACTAGTGAAGGCTAAAAAGGTTGGAATGCCCCATTCTGAATGTGTTCCGATTACTCTGACATGAACTTCCAGAGCAAAGCTGAAGAGGGTCGAGTAAACTCGATTGTCTGAGGCATTGTTAACGCACAACCCTTCTGACAGTTCATCCCTCAGTTTCAATCGCGTACTTACATCACAAGGGATATTTTGAGTATTCTTGTTAGCTGCCAGGTGTCCAAAGAATAATTATCACTTAAAACAAAGCCTTTCTATTAAAAATACCACAGTCTTGCTTAAAGTTTATAAAAAAATGTTTTTTTTTTCGGAACGTATTCCATATATTTTTTTTTAAAAGCGGATACATAGGCAACAGTTAGAGTTGAGTGTGGACTCATTGAAGTTTTGTCTTTCCTTCACAGGTACATTTTCATAGGACTCTGGTACCTGATGACGAGTCTACAAAGCGTCCCTCCATTGCTAAAGTAATCCTCAGGTAAAAAATTCCACAGAAACCTGACTGCACCTGCAGCTACTGCAGACCTCTCCTTAAATAACCCTTTTGTTCTTAGAAATACCCTTCAAGGGAAAATTCAAAAACATTAAGAATTAAAAAAATGAAATGTTCAGACAGTTCGATAATTTGTCAATAAACACCATATTATTACTTTTATAAAACGATATAATTCAGATATTCTGAATAAGAGAATTGTAAGTATGTTAACCAAATTGATACCACTTGATCTTTAAACAATCATTTTTAAATATAAAATCAATTTTTGTAAGTCCTACATGAATTCTCTGGTATCTGAATGATATGTCTAATGAAACTCTACAAAATGACAGATATGTAGAGAAGGGGCTATGTGTCAACAGATTGACACTGCTGCCTTGGCCTAGTAATTAAATCAATCTGTAGATTCGAAGCTTCTTTGTAATCCACTAATTATCACGTGCAGATGAATAATTTTATTAACGAGGATTGTTAAATTTTTAATCGTTTTTTTTTAAAGATCGCACAGCTGTTTTCATAAGCTGAATGATGTCACTTGTTATTTACTACATACACACACACACACACACACACATATATATATATACGGAAAAGATCCATTAATGCATTGTTTCTACATCAGGAGTCATAAATAGCTTTTAATGAAATAGATTAGAGTGGGGATCTTAAAGAACACCAGACATCGTACAGTCTCATTATCGAACTTTACAACCACTTCGAAACAAATCATTTTATATTCAACCCACTTTAAAATATCTAGGGTGGAGAATACAAACCTCGGAATTTCAGCAGAAGCGGTAAGTGTACTGACGATAACACTAATCTAACCCCTGCATAGATCTCTTACAAATATTTTCCAATTGTTACAAAACAGTTCACAACGTAACATGCGAAACTATTAACTTCAAGAACCTCAAAACTTTAGTAACTATTATGTTCATTGAGCACATAATCATACGCTTTGCTTTGTTTATAATTTGCTAATCCTTAGACTATTATTATTATTGTTGTTAACAAAACAAAACCTGTTTTTTGTTTAAAAAACACTATTTCGTTTTTGGACCCAATATCATAAAGAGTGATAATTTATTTTAGACAAACAGCAGAAGATTAACTCAAGCATTATCGACTGACGTCTACCAGGAGTTATGTGCATTCCTTGTAACCTGCTCTGCCTTTCAAAAGCAGGCTTTGCAAACCAGTCCAGCTTTGTCATTATTATATTTAATTAACGCGTCTCAACATTATTAATACAATTATTACAAGAATTTAATGTTGAAGGGTTTATGAACTTTTTACAGAGTAATTAACTTTATATTTCGGTCTTACGGAATGGGAGAACATACGGGAATATATACGGGTAGGAGGGGATTGGAGAGTGGAGTAGATCCTGCGACATTGGGCAGTTTATAAAATCGATGAGGATAGAACGGTTGAGGCATATAAGGATGAGGGAATTATGATGTCCTGGTATATTGGGACAAAAGAAAAGGACATTCCAGAAGATGACTCGAGGGTGTAAAAAGGTATGTGTCGCTGACAGTGTGGTGCAATATTGTGAGAAAACTGAGACCCTCCGCTGACGGATGTACAAGTAGTGGGGATCTATTTATACTTACTTACTTAATAAAATTAATTAATGGGTTCCTTAATAGATTAATAGTATCAGTATCCTATTCACATTGAATTAAAGGGCTGCCCGATGTATTAAAGCAATTAAAATACAAAATTAAAACCAATAAGAAAATAGATACCTTATCAAGCTAAATAATTAAAGAAGAAGAAACGATGACGCAAGCTATGAAATATTCTTTTAAGAATAAAGGTAGAAGCGTCATTTGGATGGTTTACGTCAGTTGCATTAAACATTCAAATCTGTCTTCCCAATCCACCACCTTGACACTACCTGAAACCACTAATCAAGCCGGAGAGGCTTTTAGGTCCCTTTAATAGCTAACTGCCTTACACTGTGCACACTGTTGTTACAGAGACAGACGACTGAATCTAAGCCAAGGGCACGAGAAACGCCTTTAACAGTATGTCCCTCAAAGCAGCATTTCCATTATTAACGCAATCAATTCAGTTTTATTTGAAATGCAGTATGCGGCTCTATAAGCAGCAAATATACACGCTTTTGAATAAAACTTAATCTGAGAGTTATAGGTGTTAGTATTTTTTTCGCCAGGCTTGCATATGTCGTGTTAACAACAAAGAAGGTTAACTTTATTGAGTAGGATTACTCACTGTGGACAGCGAAGTTGATTTAAACTTAACGTCAATTCATTGAATCATTCAGTGTACGTGGAAGACTGAAATGTATAACTAATTACAAATTTCAATATTACTATGCTGTATATAATAATATCAATGATCAAACCACAATATGAAATGGGAAAACAAGACTAAGAACTTTCAATCATAACAAGCGGTCTTCGTCAGAGTCAAAAACCCAACTGAAACACTAGATGCACGACACATCTGGTGAGGGGTTGAGAAGAGTGGTTTTTTAAAAGGGTGAAAGCGCAGGAAAGGACAAATGTCCAGAAAGGGATGTTTGGGGAAACAAAGGAGTACAGTAAGAAAGAGTAAAAAACTATCCGCTAGCTGTCAACCATCTTAGAAGGGGCTATTGCCTTCGTAACGAAAGTATCAAGCTAGAAGAGACCGTTACTAATGTTTATAATATTTGATCTATTAAATTTAATTAAAGACGATTCAATTAGATTTAACTCCTACCCCATCTTGTTTCCCCAAACATCCCTTTCTGGACATTTGTCCTTTCCTGCCCTTTCACCCTTTTAAAATACCACTCTTCCCTCCTACTCTTATCAACCCCTCACCAGATGTTTTCTGCATCTAGTGTTTCAGTTGGGTTTTTGACTCTGACGAAGACCGCTTGTTACGGTTGAAAGATCTTAGTCTTGTTTCCCATTTCATATTGTGGTTTGATCATTGATTGTTATTTCACGTGTTTATGTGAAATCTTTTTATATAATAATATATACAGTTGGTAATATTATATATTACTAACTATACTCTGTACATAAAGTTTATAATTAAACTCTAAAATAAAGTCTTCCTATTTATTTCTCACATTGGGTTCCTACAATGAAATAGAAATGTTAAAATAAAAAAAGAGTTCTTGTTTTATTAATAATAATAAGAAGCACCTAAGGGTTGGTAACTCTTAAGAAAACAAAACATTACAGTAAAAGGGTTTTAGGTACTTCATTTTTATAATTTGCTGAAACACAAACAGGCAAATAGGTTTCTTTAAAAAATCTAGAGGTGTCTACACTCAACTATACAATAAGTAATTAAGTATTAAATACATGATTAAATAATTAGGTATTAAAAGCATGAGTATGAATTTAATTAATTGACTTTTTGTATTACACTAATGTAAATATACGAGGTGTGTAAATAAAGTAGTGAGACTGATTTTTTTTAAATTTTCTATTCAAATATAATTACAATGTGATATTGTCACCTTCAAAATAGTTCCCTTCGGAAGCCACACAGCGCTGGAGACGGTCCTTCCAATCATTGTAGCATTGCTGGAACTCGGATTCTGGAATGGCCTTCAGCTGGTCGGTTACAGCAGTTTGTATGTTTTGTAGTGTCCCGAAATGAGTTCCCTTGAGGTGATTTTTCAATCTCGGGAAGAGGAAAAAGTCACAAGGACTCAAGTCTGGTGAATAAGGAGGCTGAGGAGCAACAGGAATGTTTTTACTGGCCAAAAACTCGTTTATTGAGATGGCAGTGTGACAGGGCGCGTTGTCGTGATGCAACACCCACTTGTCTTTGATGTTTGGCCGCACACGAAGGACTCTTTTTCGAAGTCTTTCAAGGACCTCACGGTAGAAGTGCTGATTAACCGTTTGGCCGTCAAGCGTTTCTGACTGTCAAGCGTCGATCTGAACGCACAAGGTTCCGTACTCTGTTGACATTTTCATCGGTGTTTGCACTTGAAGGCCTTCCGCTTCGTGGTTCATTTTCAATCGACTCTCTTCCTTCTGAAAATTCCTTAAACCACCGAAAAACCTGTGCCCTTGATAAAACACGTTCTCCATAGGCCTCCTGAAGTTTTTCAAAAGTTTCGGTTGCATTATGTCCAAGTCTGAAGCAAAATTTGATTGCACACCGCTGCTCAACTTTGAGGTCACTCATTTTTAAAACGCTCAAGAAAAAACCATTTCACGAAAACCAACGCTACGGACAAACAAATGACTGTGGCGAGTTCAGATTCATACTGGAGGCGCATCACACGTGCACATGACGCTACTCAAGGCCACGCGTCTCCAGCGTTGCCAGAACGAAAGCGACGTTGCCAGTCTCACTACTTTATTTACCCACCTCGTATTATGGATCTCTATGATCAGCATTTTATCAAAAATTTACAATCTCTTACAATTATTTATGTTTTATTAATTATAATGACTTTAAATATTTGATTGATTTTGCGATTCTTGTATACATATAATGCGAAGCTCTATGGACAATGTATTATCAAAACGCACTTAAAATAATTATAATTATTTGATTTATTTTGCGACTCTTATATAAATATATTATGATACTCTACGAACAGCGTATTCAAAACGCACTTACAATAATTTTAATTATTTGATTTATTTTGCGACTCTTATATAAAATATTATGATACTCTAGGAACAACGTATTCAAAACGCACTTACAATAATTTTAATTATTTGATTTATTTTGCGACTCTTATATAAAATATTATGATACTCTACGAACAACGTATTCAAAACGCACTTACAATAATTTTAATTATTTGATTTATTTTGCGACTCTTATATAAATATATTATGCAAATCTATGAACAACGTATTATCAAAACGCACTTAAAATAACTTTCATTGTTTGATTTATTTTGCGAATTAGAAATAAATGATTATGAAGCTCTATGAACAACGTATTATCAAAACGCACTTAAAATGACTTTAATTATTCAATTTATTATAATATGGCTATCTCAGGTCTGACAATCATAACAAAAATGATATACTGTTATATTTTCATGTCCAACATTTAACAATTATGCAATACATGTATCAAATTAGAAATTGAAAGTTTGTAGAAACACTGCAAGAGAGAGAGAGATAATGCTAAAAGCATGTTGGAATAAAGTTCGACATAGTACATTCCCCATACTTCAATATTACCCACAAACAATGGAGTTCTTTATGACAGCCAGAACTATATGTCTGCCAAGTGTCATTAAGGATTGTCAAACGTTAGGACATGTAGATTTGTTACAACACTTCTGATTGACACCCACTCGGCTACATATCACCGAAAATGGCTGCCCTGCAACTCCAGAGATGTAAATCCTTAAAAATCTTTATCCTTAAAAATCCTTTACAAAAAAGGCTATCTTTTCGCCTTTATTACACTTATAGCAATCAACAAACATCATTAACATTAATATGTTAAAAATAACCTCTTAAATGTACAAGTTCAAGCATATATCACAATTATTTTACAGATTAGCACTTATTTTCAAACTTATAAACATGCATCTCAGATTCTTATAAATACTCTACATTTACTTAAACAAATGATTATATTAAGTAATAGGCCAAGCCATATCACATTAACGTATTAAAAGCACTACATGATTGTTTTTTTTTTTAAATAAAGATAGCAATTTTTTTCTTTTGAATTAACAAAATATAATTTTGATAAATATCTTTTAAGTTAGGACAAATAAAACCAACATGTAGAGCACGTTTCCACTATAAGAAGTTGAGTTCAAGTTCTAAAAGTAAATTTCTTTTTCCAATGATCCAAAACTTTTGACCTTTTTTTTCATAATAGAATAATTTAGTTAGATGCAAAGATCAATTTTACCAATGTATCTGTGACTGATCTTTTGAGCTTACTCCAGTACGGATTAATTAATTATTCCCTTCCCCTTCTATCTACCACTATAATAGAGTTAATTAAGTTATGTGTAGTAGATTGTCATTTTCAGTTTGAAAATAATTTTTATAAACAAAAATTTGGGCATGCAATGGGTAACTGCTTATCCCCCCTCCTAAGTAATTTATACATGGAATTTTTTTAAAGTAAAATGTCAAGCTCAATTTTGCCTAGACATGTTAAATGGTATAGATATGTTGACCATACTATGCATCTGTCTTAATTCTATAAATAAAGATGCTTTCCTAATAAAATTAAATTCATTAGTGCCGACAATTCAGTTTACAATGGAAGAATAAGTAAATGGTAATTTGCCCTTCTTAGATGTCCTGATACATAGGTTACCTAATGAGTTCCACTTTAGTGTATACAGAAAACCTACGAATGTACTTCCAAATGTTCACTTTTATTCTTCCCATCCAAAAAATGTTAAAATTTCTGTTTTTAGAAATATGTTTTTGAGGGCGTTAAGAGTATGCTCTCCTGAATTCCTTAATGATGAGATTAACATTTGATCAATTGTCCTATCATTAAAATACCCCTCCTCTTTATAGAATTAGCTTTGAAGGGTGCTAAAAAAACTTTCTCTAATACTTCAACAGAGCCCCGTTCATTGTCAAATTCTATAATTTTGTCATATCATAATTCATTGGACCCCCTTCAAAGACTAACCAAACAACTTGATTTTAATATAGTATTTTCTAATCGTAATAACGTGGGCAATATGTTAATATAAAACTCTCCCAAACAATTGGAGTCCGGTGGTATTTATAAAATTCCATGCAAAAATTGCCATAATTTTTGACTATTTATATTGGTCAAACTGGTAAATCAGAAGCCGCAGGGGAGGGATTACATTGTGACAAATGCCGAGAGAGGTGAATGGACCAAGCAAGGCTGAGGAACCCTCATCTATAGTAGAGAGCTATTTGGGAGAATATTAAACTTTGTGACATGTGGCGATTCTACAGCTTTTAGGGCACGTACATATCGAAAAACTTCAAAAAATACTCTCAAAAACAAGTAAAGCCGTAGTAATAATCGAAATAGAATTTTCTATTATTACTACACTTTACTAGACTTTGTACTACATTCAAACCAACATTGGTATCATAGTAAAAATAATGGACCACATTTACTCATACTCATAGTAAAAGAGGTGCCACCCCCCAAGAGGCAGAAGCACTAGTGGAACACTGCCTTATACTCTATTGTATGAATAATTAAGTGTAACTGTCAGTCCAATAGTCAAGACAAATGTAGAAAATCAATTAGCTTAGTCGGGGAGCTGATGGAACATTGATTTCAGTTGCAGTCAACAGAGGAGAACGCCCTAATGGGGTAAACAAAGCTATCGGCTCTCTCATCCCTCTCAAAGCTTAAACTGCCAAAAATGCAATTTGCATGACATGAAAGACCTTTACTTAATAATCAATATCAGACGATTTAAGAATTTTACACGAATCTATGATCTGAAAGAACATTTTCATAGCCATCCTCACTGAATTTTGCTGAAAGTAAACTTGTTCTCAAACCCGTGGAAAATTAATTTAATTGAATATTAATTCCAAATATCGTTAGAACTATTAAGATGGATTAGTCTAATAACTCTATAAATTTTAGTTTAAGAGAAAAAGGAATGTCGTCTAAAAGAGCACAGTGAGGAAAAAAGTGGATTTCCCATGAGATAACATTGGCTAAAAACTATAGGGATCATCTACGGCATGGGTTCTGAATGGGGGTGAATTTCGGGTTTTCAGGGGGTGAATCATTACTGCAGGAAGTTTACAGAATGCGGAAAGCTATTAAACGTTTTGACTTCATTATGTATTAAAAAATACTGTTTTGATTAAATTGAAATTTTGTATATCCATCAATATTTTTAATTAGCATTTAATTTGTAAAAATTCTGTGATAGATATAAATAAATTGGATTGGTGAAACAGCCAGGGATTTAAGAAAATAATTAAAATAAAAATGTTAAAAATGGAAGATATATAACTTATTATTTACTGCAATGGAGAGGTAAACTCCTGGTTCCCAGTCTTCAAACTAGAGGACTTTGTGTATTCGCGTATATGCGTGTAGTAATTGAGCTCGGGGACCCGGGATTCAATATACCCCACCAGCCACCAAGGGCAATTTAGCAACTCACATCGATGGCTGAGTTTACATCGGCCAGTGGACGCATTTGCGTCTCCGTTCCTTCATTCTTTCTCCTTTTATTTTCTTTCTTTCTACTCTCCTGAAGACGGCAAGACGCCGAAATTATCGAGATTCGTGAGTGTTCGTCCTTTTTCTTGTGTTCTCTAGTTGTAACTTTATATATATATATATATATATATATAATATAAAAAGATTTCACATAAACACGTGAAACAACAATCAATGATCAAACCACAATAAGAAATGGGAAAACAAGACTAAGATCTTTCAACCGTAACAAGCGGTCTTCGTCAGAGTCAAAAACCCAACTCCAGCGTTGGGTTTTTGACTCTGACGAAGACCGCTTGTTACGGTTGAAAGATATATATATATATATATATACACGAGTTCGAGATTAACAAAGAGCAACACACAAAATAGGGAAACACACTTACAGACTCAAATTTTCGGGTAATCCGTCTTCAGGAGAAAAGAGAATGGGAGACCAAGCACGTTGTAGACGCAACGGCAAGTAACCCACTGAAGACGGATTACCCGAAAATTTGAGTCTGTAAGTGTGTTTCCCTATTTTGTGTGTTGCTCTTTGTTAATCTCGAACTCGTATTGTGTCCAGTTTGGATCGTATTTCGTTTTATCAGTGAATATATATATATATACATATATATATATATATATCAGGGTTATAATACGACGAAGATTGGTATATATGCTTACTAATTTGCCATACAGAAGAAAGACAATAACATCAAATTAAGATGAATATCCTGAAATATAAAACTGGTAATACAATTACAATTGTGTATCAATAATAATTTATTATTAATATGCTTTAAAGGAAAGCACTTTAAAACTTATTTTTATTCTGTCAAATAACAGTAGAAAGAATGATTTCAATAAAGAATTGCTAACAAGTGATTAGGCTGGGAAAACCAGAGTACAACCACAAGGCCAACGAACAAGTCTTTCCCTGTTGAAGCGAGGCGCATTAAACTATACCCGGAGCTTTCCTGTTGATGATCCACTACGTATCGGTGGGCCTTAGGTAAATTATTTATTTTATAAAACGAATCCCTATGTAGTAAGTCAGTACCCGAAACACAATAGAATCAAAAATATTATGTCGTAAGCATCTGCTAGACGGTCAATTATTTTAACAGAAATGCAAATCCATTAAACTAATGGATATTTTTTAATAATACTGGGCATTTAAAAACTTTATCTAGGTAATGTCAAAACCTTTACTCTAAATTAATTATTTTACTGTTAATTACTAGTATGTTTCAATTACACATTATAAAGGGAGACTACACATTATAATGTCTTCCTATATAATATTTACATAATATTTTAAGTGGGTTTGTTACTGGCATCTATTTTTTACTTACGGGTAAGTCGGGTAGTTGCTACATGGGGAATGTTAAATTTTTCCTCAACCAAGTTTCTTAGAGTAGAAATCTTTAATAGATACCTAACATTGCACATGCTCAGAACTAACATCTTTCATCTTCTGCAAAGAATATCATGTACAAGGTTTTGAGGAATATATGTTAGGACCACGACTGGAATCTACATTCTTCAACACCAAAGACGAAGTAAACTATCACGTCATCCATGGAAATTTCATGAGTAATAACTTTGCCTTAAAGGCACATTTTAATTTAAAGAATAGTATACTGTAAAGTTCAAAAGTATAAGTTCTTGATTGCATAATATAGTCCTTGCATAAGCACCATCCTTGCAGGGTGCTGACAAAATTGGAACATTACTTGATAAACCAAGGGTCTCGGAGTCGATCAATCGGAGAGGTCGTTTGGCTGGGCTAATTGGATGTGGGCTCGGTTCTCTTAACACTTCATTGTTTGTGCTGTCCAGAAAAAATTGCAGTTGACTAAACGGGCTCGTTGGTGGCTTGCCTGCCAGACCCTCAGTCTCTCCATTCATACTAGTAATACTACTTGTAAATCAACAATTCATTGTCATTCACTTCATTATGTAATGTTTAGGGCCCAGGGTAGCGCCATAGCTAATGTGCACGCCTCTGGACTGCTAGATCGGAGGTTTGATACCCACTCTGGCCTTTGATTTATTCACGCAAGAGGTTAAACAAAATATCTGAGTACTTCGTCCGCCAGAGTAGGTGCTGAGTCTTTACGATATCAGGTACTCTATAAAGATCTTTATTCTAAATACAATTGAGTTAGGCAACATTGAGGACATTCAATGTAGAATGTTTATTGTGTGGTATCACACAGGGTCAACTTTGGCCTAGATGTGTTCTCTCGTAGAACGACCACTGCAACCTAACGTAACCTACGTATTGCTTAAATTATCTGTAAAATACAAAAAATCTATAGCCTTAAGATGAAACATGAAAGAATAAATTATATGGACAATTAAACAACTGTTTTGAGGAACTAGTCTTAGTGAGTAACATTTCTTGAGTCTAATGGAACAAAAATATAAGTGCCTGTACTTCTAACATGTCGCTCGATTTCCTTTATCACTTCTTTGGAGGACGGGAAAGTCTATGACATAATTCCCAAAGGATTACGGTAATTCATATTGTAGGCCTGGAAACTGGATGTTTCAAGAAGTTGAGGAGGGCTTCGACAAGGTCTTGAAGGATTGTGCTAAGTTCAGTCCCATAGGACAAACTTGTTACTCACCAGTGAAATAGTGCCTCACACTCAAAGAAGGTATCGAGTTTTCGTTTCAACACAGTAAATGTTCTGGACAAAGCTTCTGAAGACACTCATCCTATGTCGGCTACCCGTGTATGGTATTATGGTCATAACGTACAGATAAATGTTCAGTACTAAGTATTTATGATTTATAATTAAATGATATGCCTTCATTTACTAAACAATGTAGGAATATTTATTCATCAGACAAACAAAATACTGGGCAATATAAATTACAGGCTTACATTCTCGAGGTAGCCAGAAACATATATCTCAACTAATATACATTCTTGTACATCTATATTTCGAAAAATTTTAACATATAAAGAAATAAAAAAACATAATTAACACTTTGGAATAATTAAACAAGAGAATAAGTTTTCTTGGAATATACAGCTTATTTTTTACTTTTATATTCCACGCATATGGGTTTAATTAAATTCAGGTTAATTATTCTTCATTCATTGTGTTATGTTTTTCAATTTATACAACTTTATCACGAGTTATCCATTTTAATGGATATTTCTTTTTTTAAGAAATATAGACTTCTAGAACCCATACCTTGGAATATGAACTTTCCAACCCTCATCGAATACACAAACAGAGAATAAGTAAGCAGAAAGGCGAGCGGGAAGTATATCCTGAAAGAAAAAAGCGAATATTTTAAATTCTAAGGCGCTTGTTTTGAGGAAAGAGCTTGTGCTAACAATGAGATTCTTTTAAAGCAGTCAACCCAATAATAACGATTCCACTCTTCGTCTTTGGTAAATTATTTTTTCTTTTTTTTTCTAAACGGTTCAAAGTTTAATAAGCTTTGTTATTCCTGTATATTGAATTGGAAGCTACATGGGAGAAGTTCATTTCTACTATAGGCTATCACTTTTTTAAGTTCTCTCTCTATACGATACATAGAGTAATATCATAGAGTTTATGATACATAATTGTAAGAATGCCCTTAACTAAAAATTGTAAGAACTAATTAAATATTCTGATTGTCAACGCCAAAAGTGGGATGGGAAAACTCATTGATGCTCCTTTTTATCTCCCACTCTCTCTCAAATTCACAGGAATACGCATACAAACGCATAACACACACACACACACATATATATATATATATATATATATATATATGTGGATATGATATATATGGCATATATGTCATATATGCATATGATATAATAAATTGGAGTGAAGTAAAGGAATTAATTTTTGTACCTTCAGAAAGGAGGAGAAATAAATAAATATGAGGAGTGCACTCATAAAGAACTTGTATGGATATTTAATGAACAATAGTCCGGGACTTTACAAACTAGATGAAATATTAATAGAAGAAATAAGTAAGCAGATCAAGACTCCTTCAGTTTTAAGAACATTAAATTCAGACAATCCTGAAGACTTCAATCAACCAGGTTAACTTGTTATTATATTTTTTGTTTGGTTCATTTAGCTCTCTGATGATGTTGTAACGAAAGGCATTCTAATTAATATATATTTGTTTATTGTGGTGTTTAATTCATATTATATATATCAATGATCAAACCACAATAAGAAAATGGGAAAACAAGACTAAGATCTTTCAAGATCTTTCGAAGACCGCTTGTTACGCTTGAAAGATCTTAATCTTGTTTTCCCATTTTCTTATTGTGGTTTGATCATTGATTGTTATTTCACGTGTTTATGTGAAATCTTTATATATATATATGTGTGTGTGTGTGTGTGTAAATAAATATATAATTAAAGTTACAACTAGAGAACACAAGAAAAAGGACGAACACTCACGAATCTCGATAATTTCGGCGTCTTGCCGTCTTAAGGAGAGTAGAAAGAAAGAAAATAAAAGGAGAAAGAATGAAGGAACGGAGCCGTAAATGCGTCCACTGGTTTACATCGGCCAGTGGACGCATTTACGTCTCCGTTCCTTCATTCTTTCTCCTTTTATTTTCTTTCTTTCTACTCTCCTGAAGACGGCAAGACGCCGAAATTATCGAGATTCATGAGTGTTCGTCCTTTTTCTTGTGTTCTCTAGTTGTAACTTTAATTATTTATCCGTTTGGACCGTCTGATTTCAATTCAAAGTGTAAATAAATATATATAAATACATGCGCAAGCGAGCGTATATAAGTACACATACACACCTGACACATATATGGAAATAAACATACATACACACACACGCGTGTAAGTACACAAACACTGACACATATACTCAAATAAACATATATACGCACACGCGCAAGCGCTCGCATGCATATATATATATATATAATATATATATATATATATATATATATACAGCATATATAAATACAAAACACACACACACACACACACACACACACACACACATATATATATATATATATAAAGATTACACATGAACACGTGAAATAACAATCAATAATCAAACCACAATAAGAAATGGGAGAACAAGACTAAGATCTTTCAACCGTAACAAGCGGTCTTGAGGGGTTCTCAACCCCTCACCAGATGCTCTCTGCATCTAGTGTTTCAGTTGGGTTTTTGACTCTGACGAAGACCGCTTGTTACGGTTGAAACATCTTAGTATTGCTTTCCCATTTCTTATTGTGGTTTGATCATTGATATATATATATATATATATATATATATTAGTGTACTTCGGTAGCAGTCCTTCCTTTATACATGATTGGTTATACACGACTGAATATTGTCGATCGATGATCTTCTTCTCCAACTTTTCAAGTTTGCGGAAAATTAATTTTTCGTTGTGAGAACAACGGTTCAAGGAATGAATTCTTCTTGTCGACGCGTTTCGACTGTCTACTGCAGTCATTTTCAAGACACAAAACAGGTGGGTTACCGGTCTCCTTATATAGCCGAGAGTCAGGGGGGGTGAGCGCTGATTGGCTGTGCTATTGTGGTTCTTCCTTCTCATTGGTTATTGGTTTGGCCTATTGCTGGGGCTTGTTCTCCGAGTAGCTTGAGTACTCTTGACATCCCAGTTTGTTGTCTATTGATTATAGGGCTATTTTTGGATATTTCTATTGCTTCATAGATTGGGAGTCTATTGCAATCATTGGTTTGTCTGATGATGGTGGTGTTTTCTGTAAGGTCCTGGCGGGATAGGTCGGAATTGTGTGCTTGTCTGGTATGGTTCTTTATAGCTCCTGATTGAAGGTGCATGGTGAGGCGTCTGGAAAGGCGTCACAAGGAAGCCGCACTTAAGAATATTATACGAAGAAACGTAAAATGCAAACAGCCCAACGACAGAATAAAATTACATATTTATTATAAGGCCCGGACCACAACAAATTTAGTCATTAAAAACAGCCCCATCACCGCAACCAGCGATCTGCAGAGAGTCAACGTCGTGTACGAATACAAATGTAAAAAAGGAGAGTGTGAGCTCCTGGCTAACGCCAAGTATATCGGCATGACGAAGACAACGCTTTCCAGACGCCTCACCATGCACCTTCAATCAGGAGCTATAAAGAACCATACCAGACAAGCACACAATTCCGACCTATCCCGCCAGGACCTTACAGAAAACACCACCATCATCAGGCAAACCAATGATTGCAATAGACTCCCAATCTATGAAGCAATAGAAATATCCAAAAATAGCCCTATAATCAATAGACAACAAACTGGGATGTCAAGAGTACTCAAGCTACTCGGAGAACAAGCCCCAGCAATAGGCCAAACCAATAACCAATGAGAAGGAAGAACCACAATAGCACAGCCAATCAGCGCTCACCCCCCCTGACTCTCGGCTATATAAGGAGACCGGTAACCCACCTGTTTTGTGTCTTGAAAATGACTGCAGTAGACAGTCGAAACGCGTCGACAAGAAGAATTCATTCCTTGAACCGTTGTTCTCACAACGAAAAATTAATTTTCCGCAAACTTGAAAAGTTGGAGAAGAAGATCATCGATCGACAATATTCAGTCGTGTATAACCAATCATGTATATATATATATATATATATATATATATATATATATATAATTCATAAAAATACATACTAAATTCAATTATTGTTGAAATCTACAAATAATCAACTAATAGAAGAGTAGGTAAGAGGAAAGCAAGAGGAATGCAGAAGGCCAGTAGAGTGAGATTAAAGTGGCTATGCGTGACCGCTCGGACAGAGGACAGAAGACATTCCGTGATGCGAGGCCCGCCTTTCGTCAGCACAGACAGCGATATAAGGTCGATAGCTGAAGCGATAAGGGCCAATCAATAGTGCGGACAGCCTAACTAGCAGGTTGCAGTGTATTGATTGTCCTATGCGCCCCTTTGGATAAAGCATCTTTCATCTTTCCAAATTGACTCCTTTGCATTAGGATTAGCACTTTCAATGATTTAAAGACTATATCATTCTGGTAAGAACATCAATCAAACTTTGATCCACCTATGAAATCATTGAAAACTCTTACCCACCCTTGTGAAATATATCAATTCTTATTTTATTTATTATCATTGTAATATAGTACAAGTGAAATAAATTAAATCAATCATTACCATTCATGGAAGAAAATTAAGAAGAAATTAATATAATGAAAGCCATTGCAATTTATATTCAAATTAAAAAAAAAGAAGATTTTCTCTGACAGACGTAAATTTTAACATACAAGATAAAAAAAACCTTTCATAAAAGTATGATGAAAGCTTTAAAAAACCGGAGTGTTTTCGGTGTTGTTATGAATACATACACCACAAATTATTACATGCTTTTGGGTAAGAGCATTTTGAAGTGCCAAGAGTAAAATAGCATTTTTTTCTAAAATAACAAATGAAATACTAACCACATTTAAACAATTATGATATACACAAATATGAATATTTGAGAAATAAAAAAGTAATTTTATATATATATTTATATATACACTTTTTCATTGAAAATACGATCCGAAATGAACAAATACAGTTCAATGTACATAAAGAAACATAGAGAAATTAAAACCACACACTTACAGTCTCTAATTTTCAGTTAAACCGTCTTTTTTCTGGGCATAAGGAAAAGATCAAAAGGTTGGAAAAGAAGACGGTTCAACCGAAATTAGAGACTGTAAGTGTGTGTTTTTAATTTCTCTATGTTTCTTTATGTACATTGAACTATATATATATATATAAGGTGATTCCGTATATTCCTGACCAAATTCCAAGAAGAAGAAAAATTATATATATATATGTATATATATTTAGACCATGTTATTATTAATATTTGTACAATGCGTATTTTTTAACAGTTTAAATGCATACATTACATTTTTAAATTATAAAATAAAAACATAAGAGAATAAAGTTAAAAGTAGATGAAGAAAGCGATTGTATAAGGGATGGTGACGTAAGGCTGTCGCCAACATGGTCTCGCAATGGTGACACAATGGTCTGCCTAAGGGAGACATCCTTCAGTGACCACGCTGACCTCGGCAGCGCTCTCGAGTCCATGTTGGGCCAACACCTTTCTTAGAGGCCGCAGTTATGAGGACTGTTCAACCAAGGCCCCAGTAAATCAACTCTTCACTTCAGTATCAATTGCTAAGGCTATTAACACCCTTCTACATCGTGTGCCTCAAAGTTTTCTTTAATAATGATAATAATGGCCATTCATTTCATAAAAAACAATTACAAGTTGTTAATAAAAAAACGTGTTCCTTTTTAAACTTGTGTATGTATATGTTACAATAAGGTTTTTCCCCTATTGTGAAACTATGCCCGCTTCTGGGCATAGGCCTCTCTCTCCCAACTCTATCCATTTTCTCTTTCCTCGAGGACTCTAATCCACATTGGTCCCGCTATTTCTTTAAATTCATCTTCTCATCTTCTTCTTTGTCTTTCCACTTTTCATCTCGCTTCTCTAGGACACCACTTAGTAATCATCTTTGACCATCTATCGTTCTTCATCCTCATGACATGTCCTGCCCACTTCCATTTTAGTAAAAGTTTGCCTTACTCAAGTTTATTTAGTGAACCAGTGTTGTGCAAGTTTGACATCAGGGAATCAAAAAAAAGTCTACTCCGACTTTTAAAAATTGTGTTTACTACTGACACGAACATAAAACCCCAAGGATAACAAAAGGAGACTCTCAGACTTTCCCATTATGTTATCACAATATTTTTTCTCTTCCTTATTTTTTTTTATTCAGTATATTATACATTCAATATGTGCAAGCCTCAAATTTATGAGTCATATACATTTCTCTATTAAATTTTTGCAGAGTTGCTTGCTATTTCCATAAAGATTAATACAAGCACTTATATTCCAAGAAAAGTTGTTTATACTTATTTCTTATTCTTAACTCTGTTATATGTTGAGAAATAAAAAACTAATTACATATATATATATATATATATATATATATATATATATAAAGATTCCATATAAACACGTGAAACAACAATCAATGATCAAATCACAATAAGAAATGGGAAAACAAGACTAAAATCTTTCAACCGTAACAAGCGGTCTTCGTCAGAGTCAAAAACCCAACCGTTAGGTTTTTGACTCTGACGAAGACCGCTTGTTACGGTTGAAAGATCTTAGTCTTGTTTTCCCATTTCTTATTGTGGTTTGATCATTGATATATATATATATATATATATATATATATATATATATATATATATATATATGTAATATGATGGGATATGGGATTAAACAGGATATTTGGAAAAAATGAAAATATTAAAATAGAACTAATACGGAAAATATTGAAAATTCAACTACTGAGAAGGTTCATTGTGGCACTCAAGAAAACCAGTAGCAGGGTGCTGTGCTTAAAATGATAATTGTGGCATAATAGCAAGAAAACAGTCAACATAAATAACTTCAAAATAAGACTGTTATTATTTTATTTAATGAAGTGATTCATTGGTGCAACAACATATTTCAAACAGGGAAGAATATCTATGATATAATACTTAGAGAAGGAAAGTGGCGAAGAGCTGTAATGGGATAAGCTCAAGTCTGACGATTTTACAGTCTCACCGAAGAGGCTGAATGCCCAAGATTAAATATGTAACAACCTTTGTGGCGTTATTTGTCTCTTATAGAGAGTCAAATAGAGCGGCGCTACGCTCAGTGCTGGCAAGTGTCGAGACTTTATTAAGGTTAAACGTTACATAACTAGGATGCCGCGGTTACCCGCATTTCGAGTGAGCTTCATTATAGTTGACCACACTGACACTATGCAGCTGGCGTCGTTCACGATAGACACTAGATTGGGGATTGCTACTTCAATTTCTTGTGTCTGTCTTACATGCTTACAATATTGGCAAGCGGTACCTGGAACATAGTCATGTTATTGGCCGAAAGGCCAGAGTGCATGTTTATGAATCAAACAGGTACCTGGAACATATCGGTGTCCTGGTCGGGCTGGTACTCAACGATGATGGCCTGGTTCCTCGACAGTGTGTACGAAATAGAGTGCTGGCTGGCGTCGAGGATGGCTTGCGAGGACTGCGGCGTGCGCACCACATAATGCTTGCTCCGCTTTATGCCGTTTGCGTTAGCGCGCTTGTACAGCACCAGCTTGCTCCGCCTCCGCCCTCGGTCTCCCTGGGGAAGTGATCCATTGTTCCTGCAACCAAACCAACCTTTCAAATCGAATCGCTTCAACTATTTCTATCAAATTCCTTCAGATATATCTACAATGGAGGGGTTACCTACTGCAGATGCCGGAACGATACATGGACTCTACAGAAACTTTGGAAACGGTTTTTCAAAACTGGCATTATTTAGTAATACTACTGACAATTATAGCGCTATCCATCTCGCTCTCCATGGAATATCTAAAAAACCCTTATTAATAGGTCAATTTTTAATACATTCTTATTTAAATCAGGTATGACAATATTTATAAATCTTTGAATTAACTGCATCTTCTTATAAAACTTCATTTAGTTATTTTTTAATGTATTCTTTAAGATTTGCACAAACCCCTCACAAATTAGTTCAGACCTTCAAATTGTTCACGAATAGTAGCTGCTGTAAAAGCTGTTACAGCTTGTTCGAAGCAAATGTCTTGCCTCATGAAAGTTCTGTTTCACGTTATGAAACGTGAGAAATTAACCTATGGTTGCAGATAATAATAAACTTTCTTCGACTCCAAACCAAAAATGAAGTCAAAGACACCTTGACGATCATTTTACTACAATTAATTCATAAAAAAAATATTTTTAAATCAGACCCCATAACTACGGCAATAGAAATCAGAATATCTGATATGCTTTGCTGACTTTTAAAAAAATCAGCCATGTTCATTAACACTAAATTTCGTAGGTGTTTCATCAATCATAAGCTAACTCATAACTTCAGCTATGAACCACTTATTTGGTTCAAAGCTTACTTTGGTACCAAAGGTCCCCGGTGGTAGGGCATACAAGGTCCTGCTATCATGTAAGGAATACTCTTCACGTTTGCAAATGTTTTTGGTTTTCATACACGACTTTTTTTTTTAAATTTATTGATAATTTCTTAACCAATATATCAAATTATAAAAAATAAATGCCAGATAGTTTCTTGAAATTGTAAATAATTTTAAAGAAAATAATCCTCTATTTTTAGTTGGAATTTATTGTTTATACATGTTGGCACCTTTGATGGAATGCAGGAACATCAAATCTCCCCTCATTCCCTCTCCGAATTTATATTTGTCTACTTGACGGCGTATGAACAGTTTGCATCAACGAAACATAACCATTAGACTTGTAAGAGCAGTGAGTCTAATTAGCGAAACATTGACAGCTAGTAAGTTATTTATCTCTTATTTCTGGTTCAGAAATAAAAATAGAAATACCAATAAATAAAGGCAGGGTTAACAACTTGGATTTACTTTCCGAAAAGAAATTTATTCTTTGTATCCCTCTTCTCTTTATTGGCATCTAGAGTAGGTGTTTCAGTGTTAGTGCTAATTCGAAATTTCATATATTTCAAGGCCCATATTGTAATATAGAAATTGATATAAAACTATTCACTAAACAGAAAGAATAACCGCTCCTACAAAGTAGGTTGATTCAGATTCATACCAATCAAGTTGAATATACTTGATACCAATCAGGTTCAAATGTTTATTCAGATACCAACAACTGACTTGGAAATGTTTCATATTTTTACACATTTCTGAGGATACAGATGCACAGAAGTGTGCTTCCAGCACGTAATTTCTAGGTTTCCCCTCTTGTGCTCTTCTAGAAGCCATATCGAGAACTACAGAAAGAGCGAGAGGGGAACATTAATATATAATTGTATCATGTATTCTATAATAAAGTTTTAACCATTTCTGCGTAAAAGAACGCTCGGATTTCAATTCTCTCAATGCGTGAAATCCTTAGGATCTGCCGTGAATACAATGCACTCTAAAATGATTTTGGAAGCATTGATGGAGGTATAGTTGTTTACCGTGATTTCTATAGGGCCTGCTCGAGGAGTAGTTTACTGCTACAGTTGTGCCACACGGCCGGAGGTCTGGCTGCTTATCGCGGTCATGTTACAGGAAGTGGGGAGAGTGAGCAGTGTATGAGAGGACCGCAGTCAGCACCTGCCTCCTACCTGTCTTCCGCACCTGATGCGTCCACAACCTGTCAAACTAAACCTCCAACTTTACTCCCCTTCTCTACCCTCAAATCGCCTTTCTTAAACTTGGAATAACTTCAACAGAACAAGCAACCACTCTTCCAGGAATAGAGACTTTGATAAATAAATTAATAAATACATAAGGAATCAATGTAAAAATGCAGGCAAGCAAAACGGGACATAATGTCTGTTAACAAAATTCATATTCTGTAAATTACAAAATGGATGAGAGGATGATAAACAAATATTTTTAAACAATATTAATTGCAAGAAATCGAAAGACAAACAGAAGATAATAATTTAAGCAAAAGGAAAACAATATGAGAAGTTATAATAAGGGACAGTTCAAACAGAAGAACAACTCTAAAAGAAACCAATATAATACACGAGTTGATATATTACCGAAAAATCAAGTTACGTAATTCCTGCACGTTAACACACTTCATGATTTTGATTTCACGTTTGAAAGATCGTAAGGCGTAGAGTAGTATATGACAGGAAGACATAAGCCCATAACTGAAGAAGAGGACAGTGAATAAGGCATAATGGAGAGGTTAGTGAGGAGACAGTGGAACGTTTGCAGTCGGCCATGAACTCCACAGCCATTAAATCTACAAAATAACAGCTTTAATTGGTTCACTCACTACCATGCAATTGTTCTATGCCAACAATTTTCTGCACTTATCAAATTAACATGGATGAAAGGTGAATATACCTTCATATCTGTAAACACGAAAATCAGTTGTCTGTCTGTGTGTATACTCACTACAGAAATGCCCAATGACATTAAATATCTCATTAAGACTTTTCTGAGTATTAAAAAACCTTTAAAAACCAGTTCATATATAACTTCAAAAACTATGAACTAATATATATTATAAATTATATAAATTTAAAGTGTAAATGTTTAGGGAGTCAGTTTTTATTTTGTTGGTAAACACTTGTTGGTTTTGTTTGTTGATAAATATTTTGGCACTTTTTTCTATCAATTGAAGAGACTGGTATAATCGCCACTAAATAAATCGGTACTGCTATTTATGATCGTGTCTACTTCTAAAACTGTAAATTTATAGGCGATAAAAAAAAGAATAGTAAAATTTTACATTAACATATTTTAAAACATCTGGTAATCTGGTAACAAATAACCCATTACAAATTTTATTTTGTTAGGCCATCTAAGTACTCGAAATTATACTACCGAAAAGGTGTAAAATCTATATTTGCTATTTGTTTTGATTTTGACATTCCCAAATAAGGGATAGGTATTCCCACCGAGTAGATTAATATCAATACTGTAACTTAAACTCTGATGACGGTTCATTCGACTGAACTTAATGCCATTAGTGTAATTAAAAACTGACAGTTATAAATAATAATTCTTGAAAAGTACTCTTTTTTATTATATACTACAAAATTTCACAGAAATGATAAAAGTTTATACATAACAACGAGGTCCAGCGGCAACTTAGGTCAAAGTTTCATTACCTACTCTGGCCCTGGATTTATTCGCGCGGTAGGCACGTTGTCCCTCGGAGAGGACGTTAATAGGTCGGTCCCGAGCCAGTACGATGCCACTTGCTCGTTAGAGATCCCTACTCTAAATACAACTGAGTTAGAAAAAATTTGGGGTTCCCGATGTAGAATCTATCCTCATTGTATGGTATCACAAAGGGCCAATGTTTAGCCTAAGTGTGTTCCCTTGTGGGACTACCACTGCAACCTAAACTAACCTTATTTATTACAAAGGTCCTAAAATAATCTCAAATTAATTATTGACCCACGCCAGGAAGTGTAGTCACTGGATTGCTTCTTCCCTCCTGTGTTCCCTCCTGCATCTGTGTTATCAGTGTCACTGATAATGTAATACTTACATTGTTGTGACTTAAACAAATAAAATTTAAAAAAAAAATTATTATTGCTTTCCGTTTAACGGAAGGGATATTAGTAAAAATAACGTCGATTTTTTGCTATGTACTGACATTGTTACTTTAATGTGATCTACAAGAGCACTGGACGTCGAGTATGTTGCCAAAGAGAGGCCAGAACAAAAAGTATATTCCAGTAAAAGTCTTGAATCAGCGGGTTTTGAATCTATGCTCATTATTATGAACTTAACAAGGCTAACTAATGCTGACAAGTCCGTTAGTTTTAAATATGTTAGATCAATCCTAGTTGAGCATCCTATGCGTCAGTTTTGATTCCCATTAGAATGACTCGTTGTGACAGATGAAGTAATAGTCATTCTATAATCAGGCAATAGTCGCTCGGAAGACAGTCATTGACCTTTTAAAAACAGACCTGTACCCTTTTAGACAGCGTCCAAAATACTGGCGGTCCAACCAACATTTTTCTAGGAGTTCACAAAGACTTAAAGTTAGCCGATAAAAGTATTTTTAATTTAATTGTCATAATAATGAAATTTGCCGCTTACATTCGTAACACACACGATGTTACGAATTATATATATATTATATAGAATATAGAATTATTATATATATATAGGATACCTTGTACTGATTACCAAATGTCTTATAAGTATTGGAGTAAAGGTCTCTTTACAAGAGTAAAACAACACCAATATTCAATCAGACGGGAAGATGAAAAGAGTGGCTTGTTCTTACATGCAATGAACCAAAAATAATATGATAAATTGGAGAGAAGCAAAGGAATTAATTTTTGTACCTTCAGAAAGTAGGAGAAATATTATTGAAAGTGCACTCATAAAGACTTCTAGGGAAATTAAATGAACAATAGTCCGGGACTTTACAAACTAGATGAAATGTTAATAAAAGAAATAAATAAACAGATCAAGACTCCTTCAATTTTAGGAACATTAAATTCAGACAGGGATGCCAGCAATCCTGAAGACTTCAATCAACCAGGTTAACTTGTTATTATATTTTTTGTTTGGTTCATTTAGCTCTCTGATGATGTTATAACGAAAGGCCTTAGAGCATTGTAATTAACATACATTTGTTTATTGTGGTGTTTAATTTATATATACTTCACTTAATTAAACGAAACACGATCCAAACTGGACACAATACGAGTTCAAAATTCAAGAAGAGTAACACACAGAGTAAGGAAACACACTTACAGACCCAAATTTTCGAGTAATCCGTCTTCAGGAGAAAAGAAAAAGGGAGACCAAGCACGTTGTAGACGCAACGGCAAGTAACCCAATAAACGGCACGTTACTTGCCGTTGCGTCTACAACGTGCTGGGTCTCCCTTTCTCTTTTCTCCTGAAGACGGATTACTCGAAAATTTGGGTCTGTAAGTGTGTTTCCTTACCCTGTGTGTTACTCTTCTTGAATTTTGAACTCGTGTATATATATATATATATATATATGAGTTGTCGTTACCAGCAGATAAGAGCTCATCTTCCTCTTCTTCGACTCCTGATGACCACAAGATCGAAATATTGAAGTGAGTTTTGCGGTTGTTTCTCTGTGTTCTTTTCTTTTCAGTCAGGTTTTTTTTTCTTTTCGTAAATACAGGTAGTATTTACGATCTAAATAGCCAGATGACTCTTGTTACTGGCACTAACCAACAAGTGAAGGTCAAAATTGTTAATTTTGAATTTCTTTAACAAAAAACTCGGGAGATGGTTTCAATAACAATTGTTCCTCTATGCAATTATTGCAGTAACATGTTATTTGTTTTTACAAACTGGAATATCAGCATTAACGGAGTTAACAGTGCCCACCTCACAATGTGAGGTAGCATGGAATGGGCTCCGTTAAAGCCCTTAATTTTTTTTGGAACACAGATAGAAATGAGTGTGGCACCGCGAATTTACAGAGTACTAAATTTGGTAACAGTAGTAGTAACGGTAGGAGGTGTAGAGTGGGAGGCTTTCGAAATTCAAAGGAGACATCAGTGGACCGTTTTACTGGCACGGGAATTACGGAACAGCGAACTGATAATTATAAAATTTATAGAGTTCTAAATTTTGTAATAGTAGGAGGAGTAGAGCGGGAGGTGTTACGAAATACAAAAGAGGATATCAGGCGATCGTTTTGGCTAGCACGGAAATGACCAAACAGTATGTATATCGAAAATCGTAACTTTTACATACTCCAGTTTATTTACAGTTACTCTAGTTTAAAGATCTTTAACGAGTACCTGACATCTAAAGGTTCGGAACCGACGACTTTTGCATCGTCACATTCATCCACATGATCTGTAGTCTCAGTGAGCTAAGAACTCGAAATCTTCAAGTACCAGCGGCAGCTTGCCAAGCACATAACTACTATGCCTTTGTGATTCCACATGTTTTCTTTTAATGATTAAGGCTAACAAGAGATCAGAAGGGTCCAGTCTACAATATATATGGCGTGAAGAGGAGGAGTGGCGAGGGCTTCTAGAGCAATACACGTCCGCCTGGAGTTCGAATATAGAGTGGCTGGGTGGGCAATGACCTCGCTTAGCCCCGAGCCCACGTGCGCACATCTCTCCTGGCTCGCTCTCATCACCCATTCCCTCTCTAACCACCCACTCGCTCTCTCATCACCCACTCGCTCTCTCATCACCCACTCGCTCTCTCATCACCCACTCACCCTCTCTCATCACCCACTCACCCTCTCTCATCACCCACTCGCTCTCTCATCACCCACTCACCCTCTCTAACCAATCACTCCCTCTCTCATCACCAATTCCTCCATCAATATTCACCTTGATCTCTCATCATCCACTCACTCTCTCTTCACTTTCTCATCACCCCCCCTCTCTCTCTCTCTCTCTCTCTCTCTCTCTCTCTCTCTCTCTCTCTCTCTCTCTCTCTCTCTCTCTCTGTCTCTCATCATCCACCTTCCACATCAAATAATCCAAAGTAACAATAAAACCCCTCAATCATCTTTCATATCTTCTTAAAATGTCCTTAAAAACAATATAAAAGTTTTGTTATAAGAAAACATGCAATAGCGGTTTAATATTTATAACACACAATTTTTTTGCTCATTATGACTATTTGATTTTAAGCTTATTTCGTCAGAATTATTCAATTAACAACGGGTTTACAGTTTAACTATATGAAAATATATAAAATACATATAAATAATATATATACAAAATAAAAATATTCTATTGAAAGACTGGAACGAGGGGTTTATTTAATAGTAAACATATCCTTTCCCTTCCATATTAATAATAAATCGACAAGATGAATAGGGATAATATGTATATTCCCGGTTCGAACCGAATATTATAAACCGTGAGTGTGTGTTTTTAATTCCTATATGTTTATTTATCTACATTGAACTTTATTTGTCCGCTTTGGATAGTATTTTCATCAATAAAGTATATATATACATCTCACCACATATATTTTACAGTATTATTTGTCTTTCAATATATACTTCTCACTGTGTTTTTTTGTTACGATTATTTATTGTAATATGGTTTTATTAACGTTTATGAAATTATATCTGTTAATCAAGGTTGCCCTAAAATGTTGCACCTATGTCAAGAGGGCAATATTTCTAACTATTTATAAGTAGGAAATAATTATTACATAATAGATGAGAATAAATAGTAAGAACAGGATGAATTATTGAAAATTACTGATTCTTCTAGAACTACATGATGGCAACACGTTATCATGAAACATCTTCTCGAGGAAACTTCTTCTTTGGCTTTTCCCAGTTGTTATGTGCCAAATCATTCAAACAATATAAACCGTAGAACTGCAGAAAAATATTAATTTCCTCTCAAGATAATGCTAAAAGGTATAAATCAAATAACCAGCGCAATATTAATTTCCTTTAAATAAGTAAAAATATTTCTTACTCAATATGCTTTCAATTTTAAACCCACATATTCTATCCATTTGCAATATAAAATTGATCAAATTTCAATACAAAGTTAATTTTACACAGGAAATTGAAAAAACATCTGTGCAAACGTATTTTTAGGAAATAATGATTTATATAGTTTTGGGTGTGGTTCCAAAGCAATTCTTGAAGATATTATTCTTGACTTATTCGAGTGAATAACCCTCGTCAATTCATCAAGTGCCATTCATGAAACTTTAGATATTCACTTGGAGTTGAAATGAAACAGTATTTCACATATTGTGTAAACATACGAAATTCAGACTATAATTATATAAGATTATATAAAGCATATCTCGAAATTTAGATGGCCTATTCAGGAATAAGATACCAGTCTAGTAAAAATGTTGCTATTTATCAATTTACAATCTTACTTACAAGCCTGCCATTTATTGTAAGTAGTAATTTCTATTTTCCGAAGTGATATTGGAGCTCCTTTGTCCAATAGCTATTACGTAAACTAGTTTGCAAGCGAATACCCTTTCTCCATCATTGTCATTTAAAATGGTCATCCTGATGAATGTGTAATTTACTTCTGACAGCTTTACTGCTGTGTTGAGGAAATGAAGTTGAAACAACCAATGGTGTTTCTAGTTTGGCAATTTCCGCTAACAATGTTTCTAGAGGCTGTCTGCTATCTTTCAGGTATAGTCACTAGTCAATTTGTCATGATAGTGAAATGAACATGGCGAAGATTTAAGCAGCGTTAAAAATTAAATTATAGGTTATTTATTACAAATAAGTGTATGCCTAATTGAGTTAACTTCCATGACAGGGAGTGAAGGATTTAGTGCCGGTTGATTGAGGTATTTGACTGAGGATCAAATGGTAACTCGCAAATCCACAAGTTGATGGACATAAACGAAAGAAATCTTTCTAAAAAACAGGGCCATCATTTTCAAAATGAAAGTCGACTACACATATGTGTTAACTGACATTCAAAAACGAATCGTCTATCTCAGAGGACCATTGAATTAAAAAAAAAAAAAAGATAATTTTGTCAATATATAATGTATACAAAAAATGTGTGCTTCTATGCCAAAAAGGCTTATTTGACAAGAAATAACCGAGTATCTTGTGATCTTTTCAGCATTTCATCCGTTTCATTTTGCCACTCTTACGTTCTTTTGACAAAAATTGACCAAAAGGGAAAAAAACTTGATGATTGTAAAAACTTTAAACTTTGATTATTTCGCCAAAAATAGTTTTAATGAAATGGAATTTTTATGCGATAATATAAATGTTACAAGTTGCATTCGTTGTGCGCTGAATTGGGATACTTAGAACAAAAAAGTTGTTTTGTTCGGAAAAAAATATTAACATTACAGCAACTGTAATAACAAACTTTCTAGAAAAAAGAATTCATTTGGAAGATTTACATTTTTTATATTATATGTTTTTTTTAAAGTGTTTTTCAATTAAAATAAAAGACCGATTTGAAGTCTTGGAAAACAACATATTATCCTTTTGCGAATCATTATGCTCAGAAAATAATTTATTGCTACTTATGTTTGTGTATAATATTTTTCTATACGGAGTAAATCAAATCAAATTTTGTTGGGCTTGCGAATCTTTAAAAACTGTCCAAAGATACTCTTTGAAAAGCGATGGGAAACTGTTTCAGCTTCAGCTAGGAGACTATGCTTTACATATTCTCTACTTTTGTCCTGGAGTATGTCTGCTATTGCTCGCCTCTTCAGGCTGAAGAAACAGAACCAAAAGCTAATCACACTTCACAGCATGACCTCAAGAGTAAGAATTCTAATAACGAATGCTTTTTGTAGAGTTATCGCTTCACCTATACTTCTCACGGGTACCCAGAATGGAAGAAGGAAAGTAGAAATCTGGGAAACCTTCAATTTCTTTGATTTCAAAATGGAGAATTGACAAAGTAATTTTGTCTACAATAATGAAATACAGAAAACAGCTCTCAGACTTTTCAAGATCTCTTTGACTGAACACAAGTTGGCATAAACATTAATCTAACAGTATAAAACCAACTGACATTACTTTTTGTGTTAAATGTATCAAAGTAATTGTATGACAACAGAGTAAGTAGTGGTGCTATTTAGAGTCTGGTACGGAAACTGAGCACATCCTACAAGGGGCTTACAGTGGTCTAATTAAGAAAACTTGTTTTACTTTTGATAAGGTCTCGATAAGGAGAAGGCAGGGTTGTACAGAGAATACGTAGACGACAAGGGGAGCCAGATAAGCCTGTCGCAAGGGCCACCATAGCTGGGTGTGCCTTCCTGCGGAAGTTGCCGTCAGCCCGCTGAAGCGACCTCCTTGCCAGACTCTTTCACTGTAGCTGTGCCACTAACACTGGCTTTATCATTGCCACACAGAAATTAAACATGAATAATACATTTAATCACGCCAAAGAGCCATTACAAAAGAGTGTCCAAACCAGGTCATTATCAACGCAAGTCTAATAACTCACTCGTAAATTGCATTCATTCCTTATTAAATAGCGAACAGGGAATGAAAATAACTTTTCCAATGTGAGACAATTGCAAAATAAAGTCAAATATTGGAAGGCAAAAAAGGTTTATCAAAGGCATCTAAATAAATTCGTCATTCATAATTGAAGACGATATTTCTACAAAATTACATTCTTTAAATATAACTCAAGGGAGAATAAATAAATGTTAGTCCCACAAATGTAAATATAAAAACATAAATCTTGCTTGGACCCTTTGTCGAACGCTTCCTTAGAACACAACTAGTTTACGACAGCGTCCATTTTCAAGAGCAAATCTTAAAGCAATAATGAAATTGCATTGTTTGGTTGATTCTATATACTAGGAGTCAGTCACGGTTACGCAGTTTTCCTGAAGACGAATCCCCGTAATTCACCTTTTCTCGTGGATGCAGTTGTGGTGATGTAGTTTTCTAATCTCAGTAGTTCAATGTTTCTATATCTTGACGCAGGCTTCCTAATATAATTATAGTAATATTTACAACAAGATTAACAGTAAACACGCAAAATAAAAATCAACTCATTTCGAATTTGACTCTGATGAAGACCAGTTAATTTAGTTGAAAAATCTTAATTCCATTTCCGAATTTCTCACAATACTTTATCTTAGTGTGTACTGGATCCAATAACTATTAAATAATTAAATGTTACATACTTTCATATAAATAATATCTCTGAAATTCTGCACACTATACAGAAATGTGAATCTATATGTACTGACATTTATTATCCTGAATATTTACTTCTATCACTTTGACAGTATTTACATGCAGAAGTTATTTCAAAAGTTTTAGTATACACTTTATTTGGAGAGGACTTTTGAAACAAATTACTTTAACATCGCAAACAAACGATATATGAGTAAATATACATGTAAGTAGTATAATACTAATGTATGTAAGTACTGTAAGTATGTATGAAAGTAGTAATGAGTTATCTTTCACACTCTTTAATTCTCCCCTCTCTCTCTCTCTCTCAATCACTCTTTCTTTCACATTACACACAAACGCGCACACACTCTCACACATACAGGCACAAGCACTCGCACGCACATACATACATGCACACACGAATAATACTCTGTCAGAATCCTGAGAGTAGCATAAAGTCAGTCAAAAATGGTTATAAAATGGATATTTTAAAAATTATAAATAAAGATCACATGATTCATGTCTATTCTACACTTTGAGTAAAATGCATTCTCAAAATAATGTTGCACTCTATTAAAAAAAGTAATAGGTCAATATACAGGAGAACAAAAAAAAAACATCGAAAATGTTTGAATTAGAATATATCACACGGTTTTGCGTTGATTCGTATGCTTTATATGGACATTTCGACCGTTTTGACAACGTTCTGATGTAGAGTAATAACTATTTTAGATGTATGATTTAATAGGACTTTTGTTTCATTGATTATTTTGTTGATATCACGCAGTAATCATGTGTAATGTAATAATAATGGCATGCTTTATCCAAACTGTAAGATTTTTAATATGAAATAAAGTCGAAACTGAGTGAAGACAACTTTATATCTTTTATTGTTAGGTCAGAGTTGTATAGTAGTTAGCATGTTAGGCCGTGGTACTAGAGATACCGGATCGTAACGTATTCCTAGATTTCTCTTAAGAGGGAGATGGAAAACTCTAATGGCGGTCTTTTCTGGTAAACAGAACATAAAGCCCACTATGGTTCAAACCCTAAGGTAGATCCTAATACACTTGAGTAAGTTAAAATTGAGGACTCCTGATGTAGAACGAACCGTACAATATGTATAGCACAATGCTGGAATGGGTGATGATTGATGAACGATCCACACTTCATCGCCTCAGGGCACTGATGGCGCAGAACCGAGGAGGATGCCGGTAATTATTGCTGTTGGCTCAAATGTTTTATTGTTTTTTTCTTATTTCAATTTGTCCTATTCCTTTTCTTTTACTATTTAGTTTTTCATTTCTTCCTCGTTGTCAGTTCTCCAGGCACACTGTTTGGCCTCACTGCCCACGCTGTTTGCGGTCGTCTGACTCAAGGACTTTCCCATTAGCCGTCCTTTGTCTCTCTTCAAGGCAATCCCTTCTTTTTAGGACGACTACAAACTAAACAATAATACCTTTTCAACAAGACTTTCCGCCGGACATCCCAAGACCAATCCTTACACAAGAAGACCTACTGTGTAAGCAGTTTAAACTAAGCAACCTTAATCCTGTTGCTTTCCACTAGTTATAGTCTTTAGAGTTGTTAGCTTCGTTGATACTGAAGTAGAAGACAAGTAGAAGAATGTTAAAGGGTGTTTTTGGTAGTGTTTTATCTTATAGACGACTGCGGTCGTAAAGTTGGTGTGATATCATCGTCACTATCATTAATGATAGGCTAACTAATAGAGTAAGTAAAAGTTATTAAAAGAAAGTTTAGCTTTTAAAGACTTTATCTACATTGCAAAAATCGTTATTTTAATATTATTAAGGTATATAATACTGAATACCCACATTTCTAGATTATAAATAGGGCATCGATTGATCAAAAGGTCGATGTTTCCGGTATAAGCCAGCAGCAATTAGACAAAAATGGCTACATGCAGAAGAACCTCTTCAGAGTCGCGTCTACGTCAATTTCTCCTTTAGAAGTTCTCGCTCATGAAGAGCATGGGAGATTTCCTAACAGAAAAGATTAATTGTAGGGTAAAAACCTTAGTTAATGCCTGAGGAAGAACACTACGTGTTCGAAACGCGTTGTTTATATCATTAAAATTTTTATATGTGGAGGCCATTTCATTAGATTTTTACCCTACAATGCGTAAATACCACATAATAACTGATTGCACTACATTAGAAGAAAAGATTAATAATGTTCTATACAGTTCAGAGTTTTGTATCCTTTACCTTTATTTCCTATCTCTTGTTAGCAGTATAATTTCATTATTACTCTGTTAAACAATGCCTTAAGCATTTAATTTAACACTTATAGAAATAGTTAAACAGTAATAATTATAATAACATTCCTTCGGCGCAGTAAGCTTACTAGTCTGTTAAGACAACAGATGCACGTTCAATACTTCGTTGTTTGAGTCGTTCACTTGAAGATGAAAAATCGGTTAAAATTTATTGAAAGAAATATTTTAATCCTCCTGATAACGACAGATGTCGAATATCGTAGTCACTTGAAAGATCTGAACTTGACGCGTGAAGTCCTCTAGAGGAATACACTTAGAGTATTTATTTACGACTTCTATAAACAGTACTGTTAGAAATATCAGCCTTGACAGTTGTGTCAACGTTTTGGCAAACCAATATTCTCAAGCAAAACTTATCCTCAAAAAATGATATATATAAATATATATATTTTATATTCACAATAAAAGTCAAAACTTGGCACTGTAGGGACTTTGCTGTTCTAGCAAAGTTGTTTTATCACATTGGATTCTGAATAGGAATAATTATATTCACTGTAAGATATCTATTCAAACAAATAACTGAAATGTAAAGGTTGACAATAAAAACACTATACTTAAGCAATTTTTTAAGAAGGATTAAGAGACTGGAAGGATGGCCATTAGGTAAGAAGGAAAAGAGTTTGTACAAACCGGTCACGAAGTTCTGGGGAATCCCGACTAACTTCGGTTTCAACGTCAGAAGAAAACAGCAGAGCTTCATAACATTCGTGGGGTTTCTCACCAATAGTATCAGTAGTATTCTGAGAAGAAGGATTATAGCAAACAGGTATAAATCCAGATTCTTTTTTTAATTAAAAAAAGAACTGAACACAACGGTAGTATCCGGCTCTGCTTGGGTAGTTCATTTTATAGCTTGCAATGATAAAACCTTACAAGTAAAATGTTTTGGTGACGGTTCTAAGTAAAATGGCTGGGCATTTCAGTTTTTTTCATATCATTTAAGTTTCCTGGTTGTTGCTCTCTCCTTTCCATCTTCTAGTCAGGACTGCTCTACCTTGAAGAGTTCCTCATTCTCATGCTATTAATCCCCTCTAATTTTGTTATCATCAGAGTATCATTTTAAATGCTATTTTTTTTAATCCACTCCAAAGTCAGATTTCAATTTTTTGAACGCATCGTCTCAAATTCATAAAATAAACTTTAAGGACTTTGAAGATAAAGAAAGATAATGCAAATATGTATTACTTCAATGTAACTGCAATTTTTTTGAAAGAACCTTCTATATAACATTTTCAAATAACAATCAATTATCAAACTACAATATGAAATGAAAAAATAAAAACTATGAGCTTTCAACCCAGAGTAGGGTTTAAAGATGTCTTCGACTCTGAGGAAGACCACTTGTTGTGGTTGAAAGGTTTTAGTCTTTTTTTCAATTTCATATTGTGATTTAATCATATATATATTTGTAAATTGTGGAGTTGCCCTTAGGACATACATTATTAGAAATAACACCTAATAACTTAGCAGATACTCAATTTTCCTAAATAACATTCTCATTGTTTCGTTTACACAGTACAGTATATTTCAGATTGTCGACATGTTTCAAATGATCACTAATCATCTTCAGGACATGAATAACTTCTTGGGAGAATTTTTCGTTAATATAAGTAAATGAAGGCAGAGGGAGTTATTTTTCTTAAGTTTATAATACAGCAACAAATATTAAAGCTATATGAATCTTATAAAGACCAAGCGCTGTCTTCGCAGAAACACACTCAAACCATGGGGCCACTCATCTCGCAGAATTAAAAAGAGCTTATTATGAACTTCAGTGAAACAACCCCCACTGTCTTCGCAGATACACACTCAAACCACGGGACCACTCATCTCGAAGTATTAAAAAGAGCTTATTATGAACTTCAGCAAAACAACCCCGACTGTCTTCACTTACCTTGCATAAACGAGAAATTCCCCCAACAGGTTATCATTATCATGTCCTGGAGATGAATGGTGATTATTTTGTAATAAAAAAAAACCAACATTTTTCTTGAAAGGAAAGGTTTCTGACTGGTTTATTTTCCTCGTCATTATTTATATGTACAATATAATTCACTCATAACTGTAGTGAGAGTCAATTGCCAACTAAGACACTATTTCAGTTTAACAGTGAAGGCGAATGCTCTACGGTGTCTAACAAAATTAAGAATGTTAATATACCCACGTAGAAACAAAAGAAACTTACTTTCTATTGTGGTTTATATATATATATATATATATATATATATATATATATATATATTTCACATAAACACGTGGTCTGATCATTGATATATATATATATATATATATATATATCAGCAGTCCTTCCTTGATTCACACATTATTGAAAATGACGCCAAATTTAGCTGATACCTGTTTCTTAACAAGTTTCTCAATTTTTCTAAATAACACTCTCGTTATTTCGTCTACATAATAAAGTACATCTCCTATGGTCGACATGTTTTGAATGATCAACATTCATCATCAGGACGTGAAGAAGATCTAATGTGAAAACCTGGTTTATTAATTATTAATAATTAATTATTAATTAATTAATTATTATTATTTTTATTTTATTTATTTATTTTTTATTTTATTTTTATTATTATTAATATAAATAATTAATTATTAATTATTTATATTAATTATTAATAAACCAGGTTTTCACATTAGATCTTATTCACGTCCTGATGATGAATGTTGATCATTCGAAACATGTCGACCATAGGAGATGTACTTTATTGTGTAGACGAAATAACGAGTTATTTAGAAAACTTGAGAAACTTGTTAAGAAACAGGTATCAGCTAAATTTGGCGTCATTTTCAATAATGTGTGAATCAAGGAAGGACTGCTACCAAAATTTACGAATATATATATATATATATTATATATATATATATATATATATATATATATATATATATTTGGCCTGAGCGGTAGGCCAAATTTGCATTTGGCCTACCACTCAGTTAGCTTCAGCTACTCAAAGGGACTACTTCTACCGATGACGACGACTGTCGAAATATCGTTGTGAGTCTTTTTTGTGTGTGTCTTTATTTGTGTTTTCTCTTTCCTGTGTGAACTATATATATATATATATATATATATATATAGTATATTGTATAATATATTGGGTTCACAATGTTCGAGTTATCAAACCTCTTGACCAGTCTGTATATCAGAAACACATATGTTGGTATTAAATCAAACAAAAACATATTTTACATCAGAATAGTTTTTTCGTCATATTTAATTTCTTTCATAAACATCAACTATATTTCAATTTAACAATGGATTTGCAATACTTTCAAGTTTTTAGCTTTATTGCTTAGAAATAAGTAAAATTTAAGTTAAATTTTCATATTTCACGCATCCATGCTGTATATTATTTCAGTCACTTTGAAGTTAAAATTAATGATTTGAACATGATAAATTTGATACTCAATGGCTAGTAACAATTTAAAAAAAAAAAAATGTAAATAAAATGAATAAATTAACATATAAATAATGTAAATGTATATAAAAATGAAATACAATACTTAACAATTTGTTATTGTTGAAAATGATATAAAAAAAGAGTTTTCTGCAAGCATTTATTACCAACGATAAGTACATAATAGCCCAGATATTCTGGTCAGGAGGATATGGCAAAAATTTTTGCTGAAAAGCAAATCTTTATAGTATCACAGACTGACACAGCAGTTTTACACTATTTCTGTCTCACTGTGTTGACAATGTCTCTACAAGACTGAATTACATTTGCTGACTCACTTCTTCAAGATCTCTCTGAAAGGAGATATAATCAAATATTACTTGAGGTAAAATAATCCTTTCTCTTTTATTTTGGAAAAATCCTGCAACCACAACGAAAACCTTCTATCTCTTATTAGTCTGATGAAGGACTGTGGTCCAAAGTTTAGATAACCTACTTGTTTCAAAGAGTATATACTCGTACAAAAAATTATATACCAGAATAAGGGATTTAAGGATATTAAGGTTTTTTAAAGATGTCAACTTATCAAATTCAAACAGTGTGTAATACTGCCAGTACTATGTTTCAATATTTGCGCTGCTGAATAGCTGTATTTTCGAAATAAGTCCATTTGACATCAGAATGGTTATATAGCCTTATTTTTTTTATGACTCTGATGAGTACCATTAGTGGTGGAGAGATTTTAAATTGTATTCTACAGGTTATATGTTGATAATATTTTCATGTATGTATTGCGCAATTCTTTTAAATATAATATGTATATATATATAATAAACTATATTTATAATTTATGTAAAATTATATATATATTATATTATTAATATCACAGAAAGACACATAAAAAAGATCACAAAAACTATATTTCGATTAAGTTGTCATCAGGTGGAAAGGTGTTGTCACCCTGATGACAAGCGAGGACTCATATCTGGATATGTATTAATGAGTAAGAATGAGATAAATAAAATTAAATATACATATTAATTATACGTTTTGAATATACTTTTCTTCTGATCGGACGAGTCTGTGACTTGACTGTCTCTTATCAAATGTGTATTCCTCATCTTTTCCTCTATATGGCGATTAACAAAAAATTTGAAACTCTAAATATGTCAAAGGTATATGCTTATTTTTGCGTTTATGCGAATTTAGTTTATTTTTTGAAAACTTTTATATATATCATTCAATTGAAATCAAACAATGCGATAGGGCATCAAAAATGATTACCTAGAGAAAATAACACAGAAACTACAAAAAAAAAACTCACTTCATATTTGGGTATTCATCGTCATCTTGAAAAGAAATACTCCGTTTGAATGGTACTCCAGTAGGGTACAACTATCACCATATAGCTACACACCATCACCTCTTCTTCTGACGACTTCGGGTATTGACATATCAAAGTGAGTTGTCTTGATAACTTACAGTGTTATTTAAAACAGTAACTTGAAATTAACTTAAGACACACATAATATAAAACAACTTGCTATAGTGAGAGTTTCGAACAGTTGCCCGTCATCAAAAGAATAATTTATAACCGAAGAGGGAGGAAAGAGAAAGAGAACAATGGAGAAGAGAGTGCTGCTTGTTTACGATAAGGCAAACAGAGGCCTTAGGGAGGCTGCCTGTGAAATAAACGTGCTTTGAGATACATCAGCATCAAACTGAGATATTAAAGAGGTTCTTTTAGCATGGGGTAATTTTATTTAATAAATTATAAACTAACAAAGATACAGGAGAAAGGAACAGACTGGCGCTGACTTTATAGAGTCGTAATGACTGTTCGGGATTATCAGGAAGTCAATCAGGGGAGGAAATAACACACCTGGTATTTATGCTGGTAACTCTATCTACACATTCTAATCATTCCCAATATAATATATTTGATCAAACATAAACTAACGGCTTTATAGATTTTTGTAAGAAGGTAATAAAATATTCGTAATATAATCCGACGGAACGAGTAAAGGGGCATTGATATATAAAATCTGGTTATCATTGCTGAACAGACACTACTCTTCGCCCGAGGGTAGGCAATGCAAGAGCGCATTACAAATTGAGACTCAGCCTCTGCACAAATGAATTAAACCTTATGACTCTATTAGATTTTCTTTTTCTTCGACATACTGATGGCTTAAGAAGCATTATTCTTCACCAGACAGCATATACTGAAAACCTATTATTTAACATAGTCTCCTTTGCAATCCGTTAAAGTTTTTCCTTTATAGTGTACCCAGGCATACATATTCAATAAAAATAATTTTTATTAAATAAACAATTTTTTACCAAAAACCAGTGTTGCGGGATATATGAAAAAAAAATTCCTTAAGGTACTGTTAATTAATACGAAATCAAGCATAAGTTCCTGCTGACCCTGAGTCTGAACAGGAACTTCACCAGAAATATACCACTTTTATTTATGAAGTGATTTTACATGAAAAAGAATCACTTTTTACGATTTAGTTATTTTGATTAAATATATAGTGATTAATTATGAATAGAATGTAATTTATGCAGAATTGTCCTTTACGGTAAAAAGTTTAAAAAAACTGTTCTGCAATGATGATATACGACCTTAAAGGAATCGTGTTTGTGTTGATATGGATATTAAATTTGATCTGAATGAAATATACTGAAAGAGAGAGTGAGAGAGGAGAGAGAGGAGAGAGAGAGAAGAGAGAGAGAGAGAGAGAGAGAGAGTAGGAGAGAGAGAGAGAGTAGGAGAGAGAGAGAGTAGGAGAGAGAAAGAGAGGAGTGAGAGAGAGTGAGAAAGAGAAAGAGAGAGAGAGAGATAGAGAGAGAGTGAGAGAGATAGAGAGAGAGAGAGTGAGAGAGGAGTGAGAAAGAGAGAGATAGAGAGAGTGAGAGAGAGAGAAAGAGAGAGAGTGAGAGAGGAGAGAGAGAGTGAGAGAGAGAGTGAGAGAGAGAGACAGATAGAGAGAGAGTGAGAGAGAGAGACAGATAGAGAGAGAGTGAGAGGAGAGAGAGAGAGGAGAGCGAGTGAGAGAGAGAGATAGAGAGAGGAGTCAGAAAGAGAGAGAGAGAGAGAGAGAGAGAGAGAGAGAGAGAGAAAGAGAGAGAGAGGAGAGAGAGAGAGAGAGAGAGAGAGTGTGAGAAAGAGAGAGAGAGAAAATCAAGGAAGCTGGAGAGTTAGATCTTTCTTCTTTGTGCTTGAGTCACTAATAAACACAAAGGTACTATTAAGGTAACCTTTAGGAGGTAAGACCTGTACACACAAAGAAATGAACTTACAGCTTTCAGGTATCTCGTTGTCAAAGAAAGATCTCAGAATTTCTTTCACTTTTATCAGAAATTTCATTTATATTTAACATTTATATGAACACAAGAAACGTATCTGTAACAGGAACCACTGAAAGCAACAATATGAAATATACATTTCATATCCTCTTAATGAGTTCAAAGATGTTTTAATTAAAGAAATAGCATCAGTAAATGAAAGCAGTTCTATGTTAGAGAATATAATATTACGTTTATTATCAATTAATCTTAGATTTAATATTAAGTATTAGTCAGCTGAATTGGACTTTTTAAATAGTTTCTTCCGTCTAAATTTTTAAAAATTATAAACGATAAAATATAGATAAAAAACATTAATAACAAACTATTCTAATGAAAACATTAGCCGTGGAGGAATCCTGGTTATCAAAGTCGTTTGGTATCTCTCTGCAGATTATTTATTTCATTTTAATAAATATTTCATTATCTAAAAGTTATACAATAATCTAGGTGTAAGGGGTAGTTTACAATTTTACATCCTTGTTAAAAAACATATACCTATTTATAAAACTGGATATGTGATAATAATTATTCATTGCAATATTAATTAATTATATATAATATAATTAATAGTTTATAATAAGATGCAAAAAAATAATTGTACATGAAAAAGTGGGATTGAGAGGCAAGAAAAACAAACTCCATCTACAGAGCTAAATTACATAAGGCCAATTTTGCTAGTAAATGAATATAGTTTTCAATGACGTATTATCAAAATTACAAACAATTAATGGAAGAGTATGCCAAGCTATGGAATTGGGACATTAGAGCAGCACTTTTAAAGAAACCAGACTCCGATACGAAGTATTGAGAATTTGTACCTCACCAGCTCAGGCACCAAAAGAATGCAATAAAGCTTACGTATTTCTATTGAATTTAATATAACCTATTTAATCCATAATTTTATTTTGATGTAAACGAAACAGGGAAATATCAAGAGTGAAGTAATAACTAAAGCTAAAAAATTAGTGACTAAACAAAGGACCCAAAAAATACATATAGAGCGTTTAACAAAGGTTCTGAATCATGGGGTTTTAAAGAGGAATGATTGTTGGTTCATACAAAAGTTTAGAGTTTCATAAATCTGCCCAGGACCCTTAGGCGTCTGAGGCCCAGAAAGCCTGATATAACTCTGGCCCGTCTCCAGTCGCCTCTTCAAATAAAACAAAGTCCTTTTCAAAATCTATACATAGCCTGGTCGTTCATTCAAACCAAACGACAATCACTGGAAATGAACAAAATGTCGCTAAACTTTCTGTACAATAACTTTTATGGTATGACAAAACTGACTGCTGCAGCCAAAACATCATGTTTACTGTAATCGATATTTCGAAATATTACTTGACGTTAGAAGCCAAACTGGGAGAAAAGATGGTAGAAAGACCTCTTATACGGCAAACAGACCATAATATCAACACTAGTGTTTTGTTCTGTCCTATGTCTGAAGTTTTTTTGTAAATTATGTTAGTATTAATCACTGTTTTCGTATTTGGAATAGGTGTTAAAACCATAAAAACTGAAATACACGCGATATAATTTGAGCCACAAGAGCGATATTTTGATCGTCCAATAGAATATGCCTTCAATGAAGCACTCTTCGGTCAATCCTCCTCCAAACGCTCCTTGTATGCCTTACGATTTCAATTGAAATCTTTTTTAAAGGCAGAAATAAGAGTATTTGAAAAAGGAAATTACTGCTTTAACATTACAAGAGTTATAAATATTAATATGCAATAAATTTTTACACAACGAAATACTACAGCTGACTCAAACCTTCAGATATCATGAAAAGCCGTCATTCTGTAGCTTTCCATTGACAGCTACTCCTTAGGAGCTCTACCTGATATAAAGCATGGCTGACTTTAGTACTCCACATTTAGAATGGCTTTAGGAGGTACGACCTGTACACACAAAGAAATGATCTTACAGCTTTCAAGTATCTCGTTGTCAAAGAAAGATCTCAGAATTTCTAATCACTTTTATCAGAAATTTTATATATATTTAACATTTATATGAACAAAAGAAACGTACCTGTAACAGGAACCATTCAAAGGAACAATATGAAATTATACATTTATATCCTCTTAATGAATTCAAAGATGTTTTAATTAAAGAAATAGCATCAGTAAATGAAAGCAGGTCTATTTTAGAGAATATAATATTATGTTTATTATCAATTATTTTTAGATATACTTCAAAATGATTTTTCATAACACTATAAATTAAAAAAAAAAATGGAAGTTATGAATGACCGCCAAGGGAACTACCACTTCACTAATCGAATAGAGAAGAGTTGGATCCCTCAGGGAACAGACGTGTGAAATACATTCAATGTATTCAAAACTTTGGAATGAAACAAGTTTTCTCATTTAGAATTAGTTTCGTAATTCCCGCAAGGAACATGCATGAGATCTTGCAAATTGTATTAATTCCTATCTCTCGCATGTTAAACTATCAGTTTCTGAAATTCATAATACAGTTGTTTCAGAGTGAGATTCAAAAAAAAAAAAAAATTAATACTCCTTATATTATTTATTTTTATTTTATTCTGATTTGGTCGGATCAGAGGATGAGGTCTAGTGATTAGCGATTGCTATAGATGCCAGGTATCTCGAGATCTAACCAGCTCTAGTTCTAGAGTCCTTCTTCCTACAGGTGCCAGACATCACGAGATGCAACCAGCACTATCCTGGCGTCATACTTGCTACAGGTGTCTGATATCACGAGATGAAACTAGGTCTAGTTCTACAACCATGTTTACTACAGGTTCCAAATATCACGACATGAAACCAGCTCTGGCTCTGGCGTCCTAATTACTACAGGTGTCAGATATCACGAGATGTAACTAGGTCTGGTTATAGAACCATGTTTACTACAGGTTCCAGATGTCACGAGATGTAACCAGCTCTGGTTCTGGCGTCCTAATTACTACAGGTGTCAGATATCACGAGATGTAACTAGGTCTGGTTATAGAACCATGTTTACTACAGGTTCCAGATGTCACGAGATGTAACCAGCTCTAGTTCTGGCGTCCTAATTGCTACAGGTGTCTGATATCACGAGATGTAACTAGGTCTGGTTATACAACCATGTTTACTACAGGGGCCAGACATCACGAGATGTAACCAACTCTATCCTGGCGTCATAATTGCTACAGGTGTCTGATATCACGAGATGTAACTAGGTCTGGTTCTACAACCATGTTTACTACAGGTTCCAGATGTCACGAGATGTAACCAGCTCTGGTTCTGGCGTCCTAATTACTACAGATGTCAGATATCACGAGATGTAACTAGGTCTGGTTATAGAACCATGTTTACTACAGGTTCCAGATGTCACGAGATGTAACCAGCTCTAGTTCTGGCGTCCTAATTACTTCAGGTGTCAGATATCACGAGATGCTACTAGGTCTGGTTATAGAACCATGTTTACTACAAATTTCAGACATCACGAGATGTAACCAACTCTATCCTGGCGTCATACTTGCTACAGGTGTCAGATATCATGAGATGTAACTAGCTCTGGTTATAGAACCCTGTTTACTACAGATTCTATATACCACGAGATGTAACTAGGTCTGTTATAGAACCATGTTCTGTACTACAGGTGTCAGATTTCACGAGATGTAACCAGCTCTGGTTCTGGCGTTCTAATTACTACAGGTGTCAGATATCACGAAATGTAACTAGGTCTGGTTCTAGAACCATGTTTACTACAAGTTCCAAATATCACGACATGAAACCAACTCTATCCTGGCGTCATACTTGCTACAGGTGTCAGATATCACCTGCTTATAGAGATATGGTCTGGTTATAGAACCATGTTTACTACAGGTTCCAGATGTCACGAGATGTAACCAGCTCTGGTTCTGGCGACTTAATTACTACAGGTGTCAGATATCACGAGATGTAATTATCTCTGGTTCTAGAACCCTGTTTCCTACAGATTCTATATATCACGAGATGTAACTAACTAGCTCTGGTTTTAAAAGAGCTCCTTCTTCTGAACTTGACCTCCTTCTTACTGGTGTCAGATATAACGCGATGTAACTATTTCAAACAATAGAATTGTACCAGATAGAGAAAGCCAGTAAGCTGAAAAACAGATTTCATTTGTTACCTGAATGATTTATCAATGACCTTATTATTAGCAGTAACTGTTGGCCTCTTGTTATAGTAAAATAAAAAGGAACTTAGAAAAAAATTCAAATTAAATAAATAAGTAGCATGTTAATAATATATTTAAATTATATATCGCACAATGAACCCATCAAATATTTTAGCCCTGCAATTGGGTTTTATACTTCAAATGAATTAATATTATCACCATTTAGGGAGATCTATCAAAATATAGCACTCTTCAGATAAATGTTGGGTAAACTAGAATACTTAGGAGAAGGGATTAAGGTAATAAATTGTTGAGTTACAAAGTTTAAAGTACCATCTACCATTAGCAACATAACGTGTTCAGAGTGAACAAAGGGTCCGACGTGTTTACACGATAATCCAATCAAACTTCCTAACGAGTCCTCCTTATGAGAAACCGTTTTTACGTCTGCCTGAGTCTGCAAAAATTACAACCAGCCATGCTTTAGAAGCCCAATCAACTGAGTCAACAACATATTAACTCAAGTTCAGACTATAGTGAATTTATGTGTGAATACAAGTAATACATTCTAAATTTAAATAAAAAATAAGCTGTACATTGTATTGACTTATTCTTCTCTCGTAGATTGCTTTATTATTTAGAAAGGTTTTACACACAAATTATAATCAAAATAACACATACATAAATTCAAAATAAAAAAACAACGATCCATCGATACTTGATTAACAATAAAAAACTTGGCACAACACTGACTGTATTGGCATTTCTAAACGTATTTCATTATCAGGAGAAGACTAGATTAGGAAACATCACTTGATTTCACTTTGATTGTCGTCCGAAGAATTGATAAAACAATTATTAACCATTCTGGAGGATAAAAGGCATCCGATTTCACCTATCAGTCGGTGGCTTGGTCAAAGGTTGCCAGGGAGGTCGGCGTGGTAGGCCACCCTTCGCTGCCTGTGTCACCATTAATTCATTAATTACACCACCTCTAATTGAATTAATTAATTTCAAATATAGGGCTTTATACAACAAATATCATATTGCTATAAATATCCGTCACAACTCGTGACTTGTTGTTGTAGACGCTCGACCGGTTTAGCATGGGACCAACAATATGGATGTATATATATATATATATATATATATATATATAGATAAAGTTCAATATAGATTAAGAAACATAGAGAAATTAAAATATACACAGTCTCACACGTAAGTGTGTGTTTTAATTTCTCTATTTTTCTTAACCTACATTGGACTAAATTATATGTCCTTTTTGGATCGGATTTTTATCGGAAAAGTGTATAAATATACATAAGGGGTTATTGAGGATTTTGGTCATAAAACATACAACTCCTGATCATCAGCCGACGTTTCGCCAAAAGTTGTTTGGCATTTTCAAGGCTAAAAAACAATTTATTAAACGACATAAGTAAAGCAAGATAAATACATCATTGGACACCATCCAACAGAAAACAAACGACACAAACAACAATTACAGTACCCAGAGAACCACAAAAGTATCATAAAATACCTAGTGTTATTATGATTATTATTATTATTATTTTAAAAACAGACATTTGTCGTTTAAACCTAATTGCGTATTATTAATTATTCAGAACACCAAAAAACCACATTTTCAAAAGCAGCAAAAACCACATCAGACAGTAATAAACACAGCAAATTACAAAACCATGAAAAAAAGAGTCAAAAATTAAAAGAAATTCAGAGGAAAAAACAAAAACCTCACAAACACATTACCTTGATTTAGAAGAAACACTAATTTACTGGTCCATGCTTATATCTGGCTACATCATAACAAATACACATATGCAGGAAGGTTACATAACCCTACAAAGGAACACAAGCTACTTCCCTAATGTCAATATGAGATCAGGAGTTGTATGTTTTATGAAACATATCAATAACCTCAATAACCCCTTATGTGAATTTGAAATATCAGTGGTCGAGAAACTATATCAATATGTATAAATATATAAATATCTGAACCACAGTAAGAAATTCAGAAATATGACTACATTTTTAAACCAAAATAACTGGTCTAAGTATACTGTTATGTGTGTGGGTGAAACTTTGCAAGGTTTGCTTAATATATTTCCAATATTAATATAGATTTTTGTATTTATATGGGATGCTAAGTAAACTATTTCAGTTCTTTCAAAATTAACATTATATTGAACACAAAATATCAAAGATTACCTAGTTGAAGTAATTAATATGCATCTATTAGTGAATTTATTATTATTATTAGTTAGGGTTGGTAACTTAACAGACAGAAGTTTTAAAGAGAGAGAGCACGTAGGTTTCTCTCTAACTAGGTTCTATAAATAAGTAGTTAGCTGGTTCAGAAAGGAGAAGAGTATATTCTTTTGCAATATCTCAAGAACGAGTCTGGTAAACTTGAAATTATTTAGTACTATTAATAATTGAAGGATTCCGGAAGGAAGGAAGTAATTCCTTCTTCAATCTTACAAGAAAGAAACAAGTTGTCTCCTTGCAGTTGCTATAACTCAATACAAATCCCTCTTGGTCTCAATACAAACCCACTCCTCCTGGCTGGCATGCTTGACACACTAATAGTCTCAAACATTACTCCTAAACAGTTTTTTAAAGTTATTATCACATCAATCAATAAACACATCTATCATGTGTGCTTGATCAATTTAAAAAAAAAAAATATATAACATGTAAATTAGAATAATATACATTGTCATAAAATATGTAAACAATATGTAAGAAAAGTATGTTATGCCAAAAGCGGAGCATACTAATGTTTAATATACGGGGGAGTTTAATATACAATATAATAAACTCCCCCATGGTAGGGTTACTACCCGTGGGGGAAAAAAAAAGTGTGCTTGAATGTAGAAATACACTAACTGCAACCTGAAGCCGAAGGTAGATTACTTAAAATCACAGCTACATTGTTGCGAAATCTTTGTATCGATATGGTTATTAGAATGGTTGATAAGTTTTGAAACCTCCCATTTGTTATTTAGAGAAAAAAGACAACTTTTACATGTAATCTTCAATGGATTCGAAGAACTAAGGTTTGGAGTCAGATTGGAGCAAAGACGGTTCACCTAAGTTTTCACTTTCCTCTTTGATTACTGAATCTAACTATCGTTATGTTTATGCTTATCAGTATGTAAATATCTGCATCATCTCCAGTCAATTATGTGAAATATGACCAACAGAAATAAGCGATGATCAAGGTAGTCCAACGCATGTCTCTGTAGTCTTGACAAGCGACCTTACCGTCGTAGTCATCGAAGTATAAGTTATTTAAAATTGAAAAAGTACCGTAATTTGAGTTAATTTTAAAAAGATGTCTCCCATTTCTGAGTTTCATAGTGTGATTTATACCAAAATTAATAACAATTAATTTTACAGATTTCTTTTCTCCAAAATATTGTCTATTTCTGTAATTCTTCTACTATAGAATATTCAATCTAAATTTTAAATGAATGAGAATTTGTCAGAATTAAAGAATGAAATAAAAATTATTATAATTCTACAAAAGTATATAGACGTATATTTATTATATAAAAGAATAATTTTTAACAAAACTATTTATAAACTCACAGTTCTTGGAATGAAGTGCAAATAAATTAAACTTTATTAGATCATAAACGGAACAAAAATTAATTCAAAATTCCTTGTATCAGTACTGATACCGAAACTGGTAAAAACAAGTTTGATCATTCAGAAGATATTTGATGTTTCCATGGCTCAGATGACGTCAAAAAGGAAATAATTCTTAAAAAGTTACAGAGAATGAATTTATAATCGACTATGTATTTTCAGTTTCTCTCTACTGTTATTTGTTTCAAAAATGTTTAATCTGAATATTTTGTTATTTTTACATCTTCAATGGTTTATAACTTTTACACAGTTATATATATTGGAATAATTTCAAAGGTCATGCAGACAAGGCTAACGTGGGAGGTGGTGCTAACGTGCAGACAGTGCTAACGAGATAGGCTAACAGCATTAAAGAGCTCTCAGAAAACGGGAATTCTTTTTTTTTTAATTATATAAGAAGTAATTTTTCGGAAGTTTTTTTTTTTACACTAACATCACAATAGGAAAATCAGTAGAAAATGAGACCTTTCCAAATGATATTGGACGTCATTTAGGTATTGACTGACACATAGCCGAGTGAAACACAGCAGACATTTGATGTCTATGTTCACAGATACACAGAGATGTCGTGTAAGTGAGAGTCGCTGGTCGCCACCGCGGAAGTCACACCAAGTCCCCCAGACGCCACTCGGACCATTGTCTTATTAATAATTCAGCCTTGTGCTGCCGACCATCCATTGTTGTTTATGTTACGTCACCTTATTGTTCCCTAGTCTTCATTAAACAGTGTTTCTGCAGTCCAGTCTTTAAGAGCTGGATAAACAACTGTCCTTGTTTAATTTGAAACAATAAGACTACTATATTCTATCCATTATGCCAAACTATTAAAAGGCCGTTTCCATACACAATAAATAACAAGACGCACTTCTTTGTACTCTCATGTCACCAGTTAGCGTCCAATAATAGATTTAGAAGTATAAAAAAAATATCCTTCGAGCTAAGTAAATATCCGTAAGATAAGTCCCAATTTTAATCCCTCCTTTCAATATGAAGCTGAATAAATGAATTCCACAATAATTGAGTACATTTATTTGCTAACTAGGAGACCAAGCAACTAACTGAGAAGTATACAATTACTTAATTTATATAAGTTTTTTTTTTACACAGAACTGTAGCAGCAACAACAATAACAAATCAAGTTGTCTCCGCGGAGTCCCCACTTGTCTTCGGAGTGTCTCACTCATCTTTCTACCTGATGAGGAGGCAGTCCAAATATAGTAGTGACTTCTTGTGATCTCTTTAATGTATGTTCTTTCTGTGAATTTAGTATATATATATATATATATGATCAAACCACAATCAGAAATGGGAAAACAAGACTAAGATCTTTCAACCGTAACAAGCGGTCCTCGTCAGAGTCAAAAACCCAACTGTTGGGTTTTTGACTCTGACGAGGACCGCTTGTTACGGTTGAAAGATCTTAGTCTTGTTTTCCCATTTCTGATTGTGGTTTGATCATTGATTGTTGTTTCACGTGTTTATGTGAAATCTTTTTATATATATATATATATATGCTAATATGATATTTTTGACGATGATCTTAATATATTTGTTGACCTTTTATACTGAGGGTTTTGATCAGGTTTCAATAAACTCCTTTTGCCAACGTTTAGACGTATATATCATCCTCTTCAGAATTAGAACATACGTATACAGTAAGCAGTACTATTTTAAAATTTAAATTTCAATCAAATATGCATTTATGATGCAAAAAGTAATATGCAAACAAATTAATAATATCTGTAGTTCTAAAAAAAAATATGGAACCGTTGTTAATAACATAATGCATATTTAATTAAAATTTAACTCGTTAAAGTAACAGTGCTTATGTCAAAATATGTTATAGCCTTGAAGAGGTCGCAAACATACGTCAATACATAGGTAAAAAGAGTTTATTGAAACCTTTAATTGATTGACAAAAACCCTCAACAAGTACATTCAACGTATATATTTATATATTATCATATATAATATATGTAACCAATTAGATGAAACGATTCTTCGATTCAACTAGAATTTTAAAAAGAACAAACAGAAATGAAAACACTGAAACTCACTACTATACTTCGATGGCCCCGATATCACTCACATGTATATACCATATATACACTTTAACACATGGGAAAGAAACAGGGAAAGTCACTACAGAAACTCACTTGGATATTTCGACATCCGTCTTCATCAGGAAGAAGAGTACGAAGTACTGGCCTTGAGAAGCAAACCGCAAATATATATATATATATATATATATATATATATATATATTAATATTATATATATATATATATATATATATATATACTTAAAATAAAATGTGACACCTAGACAGAAACATAACTCTCGTTTCAATGTTTCTGTCTATGTCTCACATTTTATTTTAAGTGTAATCTGTCCTGCCGGACGTTTTTCGTTTATTATGTTATATATATATACCTAATATATATATATATATATAATGCAATTCACAATAAACAAGTGAAATACAATCAACATCCAAAACAATAAGAAATGAGAAAAAAGACTATAACCTTTCAACTGCAACAAGCGGTCTTCGACAGACTCAAATCCCAACTGATTCCGTCAGTCGGGGTTTGACTTGACAAAGCCGCTTCTTACGGCTGAAATATCTTAATCTTTTTTCTCGTTTCTTATTGTGGTTTGGACGTTGATTTATATATATATATATATATATATATATATATACGTGCGTTCAGGTGTACCTCTTCTGCTTCCCTTCTACTATCTTCCTGACGACAAACTTCAGTTCGAAATATTGATCCAGGAAGTTTTCTCGTTTCTTGTTGTTGTCTTTTTCATATATATATATATATTAGTGTATATTGGCAACAGATTCTTTTGTAAACATATTTTATTATGGTAGACGGCAGCTTCCGCATTCACGAGCTTTTCGCTGGTGTTTTCTAGTTTTCTTTGGTTGGGAGTGATTTCATGAAGGAGTTGTCCCAGAGACATCGAAGAAATAATTCCTTACGGATTTCTTACATGAAGACAACTCCTTCATGAAATCACTCCCTAGCAAAGAAAACTAGAAAACACCAGGAAAAAGGTTGAATGCGGAAGCTTTCGTCTACTTTAATAATATATATATATATATATATATATATATATATATATGTGTGTGTTGATAAAGTAGAAAAAATTGAAAAAAAATTCATGACAACATATTTAAACATTGGATAGCCATCAGAAGAAGTGTCAGCTATAGCAGCTATAATTAGTGTACCTATTTCAATATTCTCATATCAAAGGAACCGGCTCATTAATTAAGGGAATAGGGAAATATTGCGAGACTCCTTTGATTGCAGAATCGCGTGTTCAGATCAAGTGAGAAAACTTTCAATCCCTGTTAAACTTTCATTCAATAAGTTATAATAACTTTCAATTAGTATTACTAAACTTACTTATTAGTTACATCACTCACCCAATTTTTTCAAACTTAATTACGTTGTTATAAGATAAAAAAATACAATGTTGTTGTTATAAATAAAATTTACAAAATGTCAATTGCAATAAAATGATTGTCCATGATGTCGATCATAGTTTTTCTTATAGTTGAAAGAAAATCAATCAGACTTTATATATATATATATATCATATATTAATGTGAAAATAAAATCACATGTGCATAAAACAAAACTCACTAAAAAATAAATTCCTTTAAACTAGTGATCAATACGTAAGAGTATTATAAGGGTATCCCAAAATAAGTTATGCACACTATAAATAATTATAATTTCGGTGTTTATTGTAATTCGTTTGAATGTGGTCAACACATCACTCCACACGGTCTTTGACGAAAATTGCACATTTTCATTCCAGCTTTCCAAGTACCACTTCTGTTTAAATCATAGTCATTAAAAGAATGGGCTATTCTGGAATGTGACTTTTTCATTTATGACGTTTTTACAATCAAAAACAAACCGTAAGAGTTATCAGCTGTTATAAGGTGTTTAACACCTTTTTTAACACGGTTACACATTTTTCTACGGACATCCTTCGTGTTATCGGCACTGTGTGTGGACCAGAACGGACAACAGTTTGAGAGCAGGTAGTGAAAAAACAATAAAATAATGTTTGTAGATTCTTTTACATGTTTAAAATAAAACTAATTACAATAAACAACTAAAATAGAATGATTTAAAGTGTGTATTCATTATTTTCGGATACTCTGTATTCCAAGTAAAGGGATATATATATATATATATGTATGACAAGATTTCACATAAACAGGTGAAATAACAATCAATAATCAAACCACAATATGAAATGGGAAAAAAGACTAAGATCTTTCAACCGTAACAAGCGGTCTTCGTCAGAGTCAAAAACCCTGACAGGTTGAAAGATCTTAGTCTTCTTTCCTTTTTCATTTTGTGGTTTGATCATTGATTGTTATTTCACGGGTTTATGTGAAATATTGTTTTATATATATATATATATATATATATATGTAGAGGAATGGGTTATGACTGAAGAGTACCCGAGAATGAGGAGCTCGCCGTACTTGATGCGGCTCTCGTCGATGTCGAGCCCCTTCGCCGAGTGGTGGTTGTGGTGGTGCAGGTTGGCCTGAGGCAGTGCCGCCTTGGGGTTCTGCGACGGCAGCTGGATGTGGTGGTGGCTCGGCCGCTCTTCTACTCCTGGCACCTGTCCTCCGGTCACTTCACTGCCTTCCGACCTGCAACAACAGTCAATACGTCACATGCCGAAATCAATATCACCAATCTCTACAATAACAATTCATTCATTTATGCTTCACATAATCTAATTTTTTTTTCTAAACTGTAAAGTAGACTACATAAAATCTCCAGTGCAATTGATCATCCATGTTTTTAACACATAATAACGTGTATGTGTTTCTTCATTACCTATATTTAAATATGAACACACACACTTACAGACATATATATATTTATAAGTGACAATTGAAACATTGCTGGTAAAATTATCATCAGGAGGAAGAAGAGAGGGAAAACAGAAAGCGCCTCTAACACGACGATTTTAAGAGATTCATTCTATTTAAAGCTCATTTAAGATCATATAAAGATCTTAATTCTTCCTCGGAACTACATTTTATTGTCTCCAAGGACACTAAATCAAATAATATAGAAAAAAAAAACAGAAATAAAAAAACTCATTTCTATATTTCAACATTAGTCATCTAGAAAAGAAGTACCCTGCGTGAACTTAACAGTGGTACTAACAATACGAATGTATTTAAAAAATAATTTCTAACTACCTATTTTATAATGGGTTGCAGATGTGACCTAGTTATAGTGTGTTTGTTCACTGAAGATTTCAAGTTTGAATTTGATCAAACCCCAGATTTTTGCTATCGTTCTTTCTCAAAGATAAAATCATATAAGCTCATATTATGTGTGGTCTTCTTTAAAGATCTCTATTATAACAAGCTTGATTAAAGCATAATTTAGCATAGTTTTCCAACCAATTTTGCAATGTGACTCACCCATGACTACAGTGGTGGCTGTAAATGTGGGCGATGAACAAAAATAATACTGAAAAATTGTCATGCCAGACACATCTATTTAAACTTCCTTGATTACTCTCTTAGTTGAAATATATTGTAAATAATAGAACGGAACACTTTTTGCTCTGCCAGTCCAAGTTGTAATGGATTGAGAGGAAAATGAAAAGCAGTGATGATTGGTACCCGCATGGGAATAATAGAGAGATACGAGATTGAAGTAAGTGCGTACGTGTTGGCCTACCTTGGCCCGCACGAACCCTGCTCTCAATGTGTTGACCTCAATGCCAACCAACGCCTCCGCACCTCAAACCAAGTAGAAAGTCTGTCAAACAGGAGAGCCTGCACCACATCAAAGCACCCACCCCAGAAACCATCCATCTTCACCCCAACATTACACTTGGAATTCTCACACTCTTGTGAAAGATTACAGGTGCGAGTGTCAAAAAATCATACAATTATGATCACTTCATTGGTTATATTAATTATCATTTTAGTTGAATCTTTTCTTCATTATAATGTTTTACATAAATAAAAATTCACATGGTCAAATTTGTATATTCTAAAAAAAAAATATGGCGAACTCTGCATTTTAGAACTGACTTTCGAAGGCAAAAAGGATAGAAAATCAGAAGTATTTAGGGTAAGACAAGGCGAGGATGCTGCCAATTATATGTCAAATACCTCCTACTTAAAATATTTGTCAAAAACAATATCGAAGACGTCATGTTCATCTCAAAGTATTGTCTTTTCTCTCCAGAGAAATACCTTTTCTGGAGAGTTTTCTCTGGTCAGTTCTCCTTTTAAAATTTCAAGTGCTGTTATTATGACACTTGTTGAATAATGAGTGCTCCTACTCATTAGTGAGTTATTAACGGCTTGCGTATTTTCTAATTACTTTGGATATTAGAGATGTGCTCTCACTAATTAAGTGAAACCGGCATTTTAAGTTATTCCAGAGTAACTTTAAATTGAATTCCTTAAATATACTATCAGTTGGTTTTTCACTTTATTTCGTAGAATTAGGTAAAATTAAAAAAAAAGGTATAGATTTCAAACAAGTGAAACAACTCGGAATACAGGATTAATGCTATTATCAAGTTAAGAATGGATATACATCCCTAATCCCGTTATAGACATTCTTAACATGATAATATTAAGGAGCTTTTGTTGTAAGAATGCCTACATCTAAATTAAAATGAAAATTTAATAGTCAATAAACACAATTATACAAAGTAAAGACAGAAATTAACTGACAAAACCCAGTTCGATATTTGGACAACTGTACTCCTCAACAGAAGTGCACCACTAGAGTAGCACTAGGCTACTCGGTACAAGAGTACCGTAAAGGAGGCTGAATATATAAAAATAGAAACTTGTTAAATTATTATTTTTATATATTTTTTTTATATTTTTGTGATATTAATTTAATTTTTATTTCATATTATTTTTGTTAGATTTTTTATTTTACTATTTTTATTTCTCTCTTTTTGTTCTGTAGAGTGGAAAACTGGCAGAATGTTATGAGAAAGACACTTCCGTTTGGGCCTATCTTTCGAGGAGATCACATTTCTCTCCTGATGATGACGGATGTCAAAATGTCGTAGTAAGTTTATGTGTTTTCTCTTTGTGATTTTTTTGTATATATATACATATGTAACAAGATTTCACATCAACACATGAAATATCATATTGTGGTTTGATCATATATATATATTTAATAATTTATATATATAAATATATATATATATATTTTTCTTTGTAAAATAATTTGTAATGTAATATTTAGTTTTTCTGTTTCAAAATTCATACTTCTGCCTATGAAAAAGGTTTTAAATAAAGACCGAAATGTTGGCAATGAGAGTTTAATTTGAACCTGAAAAACTGACCGAGTCCCGATAAACTTTAGTTTTGTTTCTATTCCACGGTCGATACTTTTATTAATATTATATATATATATATATATATATATATATATATATATATATATATATGAAAGACTTTATATATATAAAAACTACATGCTTTAATATTTAAATTCCACAATAACCGAATGTGACGTTATTGTCACACTAGTATGTAGATGTCCATTTTTGTATGAAATATGATTCTACATCAATACCAGAAAAAGGTAGCGAACAAAGCTGCCAATAGAAAAAACTTTTGTCAACTGTTAAACAATCGAAGGACGCTGAAAAGAACAGAATTGGATAAGTTTGTTTCAATTTCATCTGGGATTAAAGCCCACAGCCTTGTGACTTGAAAGTAATAAATTGCACTGATAACCCAGTTAGGTAGTTTTTAGCCGCTTTGCGCATGCCTGGATTCGACCAGTCTTTCAGCTGACTTCCCTGTTCCGCAACCTCAATAGCTCTCAGCTCGTATGTTTCACAGGCATTCTAATTAGCCACTACTCAAGGAAACTGAATTAATCATAAATCTTAGCCACAAATTATTAAAAGAAAAAAATGATTATAGAAATATGAAATTCACTTGAGTTGAAAATGCAAAAGTTAAACGTACGTACCCAAATTTCATATATTTTTCAACAGTTCAACCAGTTTATCCTCGGGTGCACTAGTTATAGATTACGGTTTTTTAACAAGTTCTTAACTTACTGTGTTAACAGTTGTGTTACTTATGGCATAACACCCTTTCTAATGGACGATATGAACTAAATTTACCATCTCATACACGAAGTAATCGAGTCGTAGAGAGCTACGAATACAAGATCTCTGATTTAAGCCGTAGTATTATTTAGCACCATCTGTTATACGAAGTAATCTAGGATCATATGGGGCTATGATTTCGAAATAAGTAGAACTCCAATTCGTGATTTCTGATCAGTACAATACTTTTCAAATATAGAAGTCGAGCAGTTCTTTCAGGGAATAAACAATGCTACATTCTTCTTTCAAATGTATGTAAACAATATACAATAAATCAATTTTTAATAAGGTAGGAGGAGACCCTGTTAGAAGTACCCAGAGTTTGGAGAGAAGAGGTAAAAAACAACGTAAAAGTATAGGATGAACGGATTTGATAGGGTTAGTATTAGAAATATTCTGAGTGTGAGAATTTATTAAAAAGATAACATCATTAGTGTTAGTCTTATCCTCCTGAGATCTGAATAAACATTTTTATTTCTCAGTTTCGGAAAATAATTATATAATATAGTTCAACAAATGGAGCAGTAGGAGTCAGATACAGGCTAATCGTTACAACACTTGGTTAATACAAAGAAATTTTGGTCATAATCTCACAAAACACAATTAATTGGTCCAGTTAAGTGGTGGTATACAAAATCTTTAAAAGTCAATGCTTTGCGCTCGTGTTACTGTACTCTGTTACAAGTTAACGGAAAATCGACATCGTTGATAACATATTGAAGGGCTGGCTCTACGTGCATGACTTTTAATACTGGGTCTGTATCTTAAAAGATTGATATTTTAACTGTCTATAAGCTTGATCTCGACCGACTTCCCTGTTCCACAACCACAATAACTCTCAACTCGTATCTCAGCTTCCTATTTTTATGAAGCACCTGAAAATATACTTCAAAGTGAGTGAAAAGGCATCTATGGAAAGTCATGAACAATGTTCTTTATAAAGTTCAGGAGGGTAAAATTACATCTTTCGGGTTAGTATTATGACGGTAATGTGGCCACAACTAAAACATAAAGGCATGTCCTATAAGAAATGAATTCACCAGAAGAGCTGGGAAGTTGAAAAAGCCAATAACTGCGGACTTTGAAAATAAACAGCATAAATTGACAAGGCGGCATGACACTAGCTTGCAGACAGTATTCAGATACCAGGGCAAACAAGCCTGGCAAGAAGATTAAACTGAAAACACATACTCCTCGATAATACGAGTAGCCAGACAAGGGTTTGCCTCAACGCAAACATCCCCTTCCTTTAACTGCTTTCCACACACATATCATTAATTCCTCCAACCAAATTTGTACTAAAAAAAGTAGAAACTAGTGGTACAAAGATTAATTCATATTGGAAAAATTAGCAATACATATTTATGAACCGAATATCTTAAAACTGGTTTTAATATACTAAACAATTAACTTGTACAATTCAATTATATTAAGCTGTTGTAGAAAGTCTTCAGATTAATTTAATGAATCGACTTTCACTAAGAAATTGTGACTATAATATGAAACTAATTAAAAAAAAACCGACAACTACTTCTGTCATCTTTAACTCTGGAATCTTCCATAAATATGTAAATCAGGCGTCTGGTGTAAGTACATCCATTTGCATTGTGGAAATGCCCAGATGACCGAGAGAGAGATCCGACTTTGCTCTAACATATGTCCAGTTAAGTTGTGTAAATAAATCTTTTAAAAAAAATAGTATTTTTGGGTCCATAATTCTGTTACCGTACGCTGTTACAAGTTAACAATAAATCGGTATCATTGAAAACACTGAAAGGATGTATTTATGACTTTGTATGCAGGAGGGTATAAAGCAACAGGATATTAAAAAATTGTTAGTAAAATATTTTAAAAGTAAATGACAACAGAAAATATGAAAATATCAAGCCGATTACAAATTGTATTCTCTACAATATTTGTTACAAATATATTTTTCTGTGACGGCATCAAAGTCCTCAAAATCATAAAAAAAAACTGGAGTTTACCTTCTGTTTATATTCTGACATTCTCCTGTCAGTGATGCAGTATTCATACCGTGGATTTCATATTAATGATTGTTCACTTTAAGATCCGATAATGTTAAATCATATCAAGTAATCAATTTAAAAATAGCAATTATTACAAAATCCCTAACGAAATCAATTCGTCTAGCCATAACACATAGATAACCTTTTATCTATATGCATGAATTATATTCCTTCTTATTATAAGAAATAAGATAGTTTAATTCTAAAAAAAATTGTATACACTTTAAACTGTGCGCAAATAATTTATGGAACGTAAATGACACAACATACGTAAATATACTTCTTTTTTTAAAAAAAAAAAAGATGTCACTTAAGTATTATTTGTTCACCCTTGGAATGACTGAGTTAACAAGTCCCAGGCTGCTTGTTTGATGGTTGTAAAATAGTGTTTACAAGCCTTCAAACTTCACTTGTAAGTTGTCCTAAAGAACTAAACTAGGGCTACTTCATACATATCTATATAAAATGTTTGATCTTTTTTTTCGAATACAGTATTTCATTTTAAAGTTCTTCTACAACGTATTATCTTTATAACGCTTATAGTTGCACGTTTGACAGCAGGATCGTTCTATAATAACGAGAGCCCATTATGCCTGATAAACTTTTATTACAGTAAAAATCTGTTTAAGGTTATCTAATGTCGTGGAGTCGTGATTGACTGATTTGAGTTCTCTTTGAAGGACGGCGTGTAGCAGACATTCTATCTGCCAATACGAAATCTTGGGTCATAATCATTTATTTAACTCCCACACTCAAAAACTAACGACAGACATACTAACAACTCTGATAGTTCACTTGACTTTATTTGAGATGTTGCTAACTTACATCTTAGAAACTACAAAGACATATCCATAGAGGACCTCATAAAGGAAGTAATTACACGATACTGAATGTTATATAAGAGGCCATAATAAGCACTGCAATCACACATTTGAATGTTTTTTTTGCATTACGTAAGGATTCAGCAATACGAGCGATAACTGGAGCTGGGTCTTATTACAAAGGCCAGTTTGCTGTGAAGGGTGTTTAATTGTTCGAGACGAGAGAGGAGCAGAGCTAAGTGACAGCGTCCACGGTTATGCAAACAGACTCAATTGTGTCTGCCCACTGCTAACCACTAGGGAACTCGTTACAGAAAACATGGACTAGAAAGTATCATTACCTTGATTAGTCAAACAAATGACTCCGGCAATTAGTTTTGGTTAAAAAAAAAAACAGTTTCTTAATCTTTGGAAGCTCAAGAAAAAAGTGTAAGACGTTTATTTCAGTAGGTGTTTGTAGGATTAGATGAGTCAACCATTACCTTTAAATATAAATATCCAGTTCTATCTGTGTGTCTCTTTCCATTATGCTAATGTTCAAATTACATCCGATTTGTAGCAGACGTCTCATATTCCTGGGCATTTTCCTGGTCAAATTTTCCTGTAAAACTCCCCAAAACTAAGTAGAGATATAATTTAAAAATGTGTTAATGTATAAGCAGTCGTATAGATTGACACTTGGTATTTTTTTTGGATTACTTTAACATAGCGTACTCCGATGTGTACGTCACTAATATACAAAAAGGGTATCGCTAATCATCTCGATGAGCTTTACAGAAAGGACCTTTCAGATTGTAACTCCATCAAAATCTGTAAAAGTATATAAACTGTAAAAGATCTAAAAAAGAGATATACAAATTTTGAGATCAACATATTTTATGAGCGAATGACTTTAGAGGAAATCTGGAAACATTTGATTGTCTACAACTTAAATTTAAAACTTTTTTTTTGGTGATTTCATCTAATCTCTCAATAACTTAAAACAAAGAGGAATCTAGAAACAAGTAAGTTATAAGGAGCTTAATGGTATCACTGTAAAATTTACGAGTTCCACAAATTATTATGTATTCAATATAAAGTTATCTTGTGTTGACGCGTGAAAAGTCGGCTCCTAGAACTTTATGGATTTCATGCCAAATACAAATCAGTTTGTATCTGTTAATTACTTTTACCTGGTTCACCAGGCTTTTTTACTTTGCTGAGCCAACTGGACTTCTTAAAGTAAAACTACACCCGCCTAGGGCAGTTTTGCATTTTGTCTTCTTCTTCTCATTATTGTCTCTGAAGCTATCCTCGAGTATATTGTGCCTTTGAACATGAAGGTCATTTAACTGAGATCGGACAACCCTTTTATTAAGATGTTCCACTTTCAAGACTTCTATAATAACTGAGTTTTCTACAAGGAAAGACTGCTTGTTATTCTAAGGAAAAGAAATTTTGAATCTTGCTCTAAGAATTATCTTTTCTGAGATAACATGTCGGTTATCAGTTTTTGATGCAGAGTATCTTAATATATTAATATTTATATATTATAATATATAAATTCAGACAAAAAAGATTCTAAGAAACCCAAATGGTTTTCTGTTTTTAAAATCTCAACAAAAACTTGAAATGGAATAGGGTACATGCAAATAAACAGTATTTATCATTTAATTCTGTTTTTATTCAAAAACAATTGAGCGGAGAAGGTAATGATATATACAAGGAATAAGGTGGTCCTGCGTTTTTATAGTGTCCGACAGTCAGGAGTACAGAGTTAGTAAAAAAACTGCGTCTTTCTTTTACTTTAGTTGAGTAATGTAAGAGTTTAATTAACAATTTGCAAATTTTGTAATTTCAAAGGTAACTTGCTTTGTCTTCGAGCTTTGAATTTTCTCTTCTCCGCTTCTGAAAAACCGTAATATCTTTTTTTGCACAAACTGAATGAAATATTACCTCAGTTTTTTATTTTTTTTATTTACTAAAAAAAAAGCTTCGTAATTAACAGCAAACGGTATTTCAACCAGGACAGGAAATTAACATAATAAGATCTCAGGACAAAGTGTTCTATTTAGCCTAATATTACGAAAATCTTGAATAAGCAGAAGTTTGTCCAATAATTCTATTATAATTATTAAATAATAATAACAACTTCTATTGCTTATGTTAGTAATTCATTAAAGATAGATATTGCTGTCTTCATACCTTTTGTAGATGACTTTTATTGGTTTTCGTGCAACCATGCTGACGCTACACAACCCCTTGAATCCCTAACCTACGTGAAGTAGTATATTTTTGTTGACCAATCTTCAAGAATTTATATTTTCTTATATACTTGTATCTATCAAAACATGGTCTGATATCCATTAAAATATTTTAAATACTTTCAACTTATGCTTGTATAAGTTAGAAATATATTGTGGAGGGCAGAAATGTGAAGTGGAACTGAGAGCTAGGAAGCGTGAAATGTCAGAATATAAGGTCATTATATTGCCATCAGAGAGGAAAGCGAAGCCGATAAGACCCTAGGAAGGATTCCCTTTGAGCGCATCACTTATATTACACGAATATACTTCAGTCTCCAAGCGCAGCCAGCAATGATTGCTCTTGGAATCCATTAAGGAGTTTCCTAAACAACCCTTCTAGAGCTCAGAGCTGGCTTCCTAATGGCAGCAGTTCTTTGAACTAGCTGGCAAAGAGAAATTCCCCAAGGTGTCATAATTTAATGAGGGACTCACCCATGGGAGTCTCTCGCTATCAGCCACCTCTACCGGTGTTCTCAGAGCCAACTTAACCTTCCAATATTAAACGAATCCTTTAAATTTCATTATTACATAATTAACCAATCCCTATCGTATCTGTTACAAGAATAACTGTGTTTTACCCATGTATAACTTTTAATTAATGAATATTGATTTTTATAATATTAGAAACCTAATAAAAACTCATTAACAATAAATAGTTCAGCAATCCTCAAGTCCTGTTCTTCCTTCAAGTAGCATTATCTATTAAGTGATTTTTTCTTTCTTTTTCCTGATCTCTTCTTTAAATAGATATTCCCTAAATGGTATTTCAAGCTGCATTCACATCTAAGAATGCTCTCATTCCCTCTGTCATTTATTGTTTTCGATAATAGTACAAACAATGTCAAAGTACTTTCCTTCTTCTTCCATCCATATTATACCCAGTTCGTTAATGATGCATTTAGTTACTTTGTGACATTTAATCATTACAGACACAATGTTCCACATAAATAAAACTAGTTTCGAACACGTGACGTTCTTCTCCAGACCTACAAACAGGTCAAACATGCATTAATTCCCGTTTCTACTTTATCACTATAGGTAGACAAACGTGAGATAGAAACGAGTTGATTTTTTTAAAAAAAAACTTTTGATATGGGGCGACTTGGTCTATAATTAATTAACATTGTATCTTTACCCCAAGTAATTCTCCCGCCAATACATCTAAAGTGGAATCTTCTGTCAAGAGCCATTCTCCTTCCAAGCTATAAGAGTACATACATTTCTAAGTAGTAGTTTCTCCAGGTGACATTGCAGGTCATTTCTTAGTGTATTTTTAATAATTACGGAGAATTAGAGTACATTTTTTTATAACTAATTTATACCCTTAAAATACAGAAAATGTAATTTTGCCCAAATAGTTCACCTGACGTAAGTAAATTAAGAAATCATATCTACTAATATAGATATATATCCTCATCTATCTTGATTACAGGTATAGTAGTAAAATAGAAATGGATAAGAACAATACGAGTATATCACAATAACATCACGGGTTTCATAGAGTCGTTCTGTACCAGTTAATTCTATTTACGTCAAACAGTTCTGTTTTAAATAATTTTTTCTACTACAAAACCCTATACAGTAGTTTAACATTTTGTTTACGATATTTTCAATATAAACGCCAATTACATCCATACTTGCAAGAAATGGTAATAATAATCAAGATCAAAAATAAAATTAAGTCTCAAAAAAAAATAATTGCGAATATTATATTTCGTAAAGAACTACAAGTTATACATTATTTACTAATGTAAATAGTGTTTATATACTGAATTATTTTGGAAGTAAATCAAAAACAAGAGCATAGAGGCAAGGAATTCGTTTGAATAGAATAGTAGGTTAGTGAGAATTATATCTCAGTTATAGTAAGGGTGGTATAATCGGGAAATTAAATAAATAACAGATTATTAAATAATTTTAATATGCCATGCACCAATGGCTTCCGTCTAGTCTGTACCGTGACTAAAGCAGAAAAGGCTGATGTCTTTAGGTGCCGTGCTGGGCCGTATCATGGGACAAATGCCATGTCTTTATGGGTAATGAAAGAGGAAATAAACGGCACCTATGATTTGACCAATGCTGACCTCGTGGAAGTAGCCAAAAGAAAACAAAGACACTAATATACTTATAGCTAGGCACTCAGATCTTCATATTTTTCCAGGTTTGTGAACATACAGACCTATTTGCTAGAGGGAAGAGATATTCCCTTAAAGAAAAATATATTAAAAATATGACCCAAGTTACGTTATTAATATATTACTCACGGTTCTTGGATTTTACCTAGTGGGAAAATCTGACCAGCTAAGTTCTTGGAGATCCTGCGGTAATCCCTCTAGGTAAAAGTCAAAATTCCTTTAATTTAAAACATGGAAAACACCTATAAATGGGCACAAAAGGTCATGCACATGCAAGAGGTACCTGGTATTCCCTTGTGTATGAAGAAGTGACGCTGTCATAATGACTGAAAGTTAGTGACAGGATCAAAATGAAAGAAAGGGGCCATCTGTTACTCGAGTGATGTAAGCGTTGGTCAAGTTTATGCACGAAGTAAATGAGGTTGCTTTCGTCAGCGTTGCAGAACAGACGACTTGGATACGGAGCGAGTGGAAAAGTGACCTTGACACACTCTTACACTCATCTGCCTATCAGTCAGAGGCTCTCCGGGAGCTATCAGCATCTTGCATCAGTCCAATGTATCAACTCATTAGGCAGGGCTTCCGAAACTAAGACAGATCACCATAGAGCAAACATCCAATGAATCAACTAGAATAAATATTTAGAACATAACTCAACTGACAGATCTGTTGTAATAACACATAAATCTACTTATGTCCACTACAGCATACACAACAACCACTATTACACATTCTTACCTCACAGTCATAAACTTTACCTTTCAAGTTATTAAAGAAGGAATCCTTAATGTAAAAAGCATACGTGTAAACAATATTTAAAAATCTAAAGAAAATGCAAAACATTTTGGCTAACAAGAGTTTTTATCACAGACTCAGACAATGTTCTCACTATTAAGTTTGAGAATCTTTCGAGATAGGTAGCGATAGTAATATCATAGTTTAACTTTAGATGCTAAAGAATGGTTTGGTATTGCAAACTAATATATGTACGCATACATAGAGGGAGGAATATAATACATTCATAAATAAGACAGTTTGGCTCAAATCTGGGTTGTAAGACAGAAAGACACTTTCGAACAATGGTTCGTCATAAGGGGAACACTACAAGAAAAGTAAGGGAGGGAGAGATAAAGAGGAGACCAAAATAAGACCTGTAGAGAGTAGAGTGTCTTACGAATTATAGATTTAATATAATCACTAATATGTTTAAGGTACGAAAAGTTGACTAAGACATTTTAGTGAAAATATTTTTCTACTTGTTTGTCTTTCTTACTCCACAATGTAACTTCTCTATTTGGGCAATTGTACGAGTATGATTAGGAGACATCATATTTTAATTAAAAAAAATGTGCAGAATAGAAAAAAAATTTTTTTTCTCTTCAATGGTTCAACAGAAAATTTGAAAATAGTTTATTTATCTTATATATATATATATATATATATATATATAAAAAGATTTCACATAAACACGTGAAACAACAATCAATGATCAAACCACAATAAGAAACGGGAAAACAAGACTAAGATCTTTCAACCGCAACAAGCGGTCCTCGTCAGAGTCAAAAACCCAACTGAGGTCAAAAACTCAGTTGGGTTTTTGACTCTGACGAGGACCGCTTGTTGCGGTTGAAAGATCTTAGTCTTGTTTTCCCGTTTCTTATTGTGGTTTGATCATTGATATATATATATATATATATATATATAAATATTGATAAAAGTATCGACCGTGGAATAGAAACAAAACTAAAGTTTATCGGGACTCGGTCAGTTCTTCAGGTTCAAATTAAACTCTCATTGCCAGCGTATCGGTCTTTATTTAAAACCCTTTTCATAGGCAGAAGTATAAATTTTGAAACAGAAAAACTAAGTATTACATTAAAAATTATTTTACAAAGAAAAATAGTATGTGGATTTTAACAACTGTAGTCTGAATGAACACGTTACACTGACTACATATATATATATATATATATATATATATTCATCATGATTTGTTTTCTTGACCCAATATTTATATGATGTAATTTTTTTTTGAGGTTTGAGGTCCAATTATTTAAACTAGTCCTTTTGCCGACGTTTCGACATATATTTATGTCATCTTCAGGGCTACAACATGATTGTTTTACTATTAGCAATACCAAATAGTAGTAATAGTAGTGCTAATTGTAAAACAATCATGTTGTAGCCCTGAAGATGACATAAATATATGTCGAAACGTCGGCAAAAGGACTAGTTTAAATCATTGGACCTCAAACCTCAAAAAAAATTACATCATATATATATATATATATATATATGTATAAACACTTGATTTCACAACAAACACGTTAAGTGAAAATCTACGGCTTTGTGAATTTGAATGACGAATGAGAATTCTTTTCCTGATCTAAAATATTTTTTCCTTTAGAAATACATCTAAATAAATAATACTGTCTACAAGCAGTTCGCAAAGTATACTGGTTATGTTGATGCATGGAATTACTGAGAAAATGGATTTAGGAAAGTATATGAGAGCATCAGTTGTTTCAGCTGGACGTGTTAATACTGCTAAATACATAAATTATAGAAACTCTACATGTATGCTTAAACAACCGGTTTATAATGATGTGCGATCATCAAAGGATTGCGGTCGATCGTGAATGACGGTCATGCTTCTCTGAGAAACAAAAAAAAAAACATCTAATTGCTGAATGAAAAGAGTAAAACATTAATATTTATTTGGGGTGTATGTTTTCTTTGAAAGCTGGTTACAAGAGGAGTGGGTGCGGGGAGGGGACTGTGTTGCTAGTAGTAAGGTCTCGCAGAAGGCAGGATTAGTGGAAGCAGTCAACTGCGAAAGATTCCCAGACGCCATGTCAGCCACTTTTTTGTCCAGCTTTAGAGCTTTAATATGTTTCCATAGAGTGAACACAAAGGGTTGTCGACCTTCTTCACAAGGCTTCAGTTGGTCTTCACTATTTGTCAGTCCAGTCCCTCTTCAATCTAGAAGTCACTCAGACTTGAAGGATGTTGAAAATATTTCAACATCCTTCACCATCAAGAGAGTAATGTGTGCCTCTCGGAAAGCAAGCCTAGTTGGTTCTATATAATGACATTTGTTTGTCTTGTGCAAGTAAATAAATTGCACTAACCTATAAAGGCTATACGAATAACCTTCGGATATTACATGAATGTAATGACTTGAGCTCACTCAAAAGCATAAACATTTTTTATTTAGTTTAGTTCCTTTTTTGTTAGTACTGACAAAAAACAGCCGTTTCCTAGTTGCTTAAGGTTTACCAGACAAAATTAAACTTGTAAGATGTTCTATTAAATTTTCAAAATTTTAATTGTCTTAATTTATTAAAGCTGCCAAAAAAAAATGTCTACGTGAGAGAAGAAATATTTATTCTAAAGTCAGCTTCAGATATAAAAAAATATTAGCAAATTTTTTTTTAATTAAAATGTGATGTCACCTAATCATATAATTATTACACAAATGGAGAAGTTAGGTTAGGTTAGGTTAGGTTGCAGTGGCAGTCCCACAAGGGAACACACGTAGACCAAGCATTGATACCGCACAATGAAGATTGATTCTACAGTGGGAGTCCTAAATTTTGCCTAACTCAAATGTATTTAGAGTAGGGATCTTTAACGAGTACCTGACATCGTACAGGCTCGGGACCGACGGTTTGACGTCCTTCTCCGAGGTATGACGTGCTCAGATTTATTCACCCTCCCGTGTGAATAAATCGAGGGCGAGGTGAGGATTGAACCCCAGTCCTATCAGTTCAGAGGTGAGCACGTAACCACTGAGCTAGCCTGGCTCCCAATGGAGAAGTTACATTCTGAAGTAAACAAGACAAACAAGTAGAAGAATATTTTTACTAAAATGTCATAGCCAATATTTCTTTCCCAGACTAGTGTATTAGTGATTATGCTAGTCCATATTTTTAATATTCAGTAAATTCTTACTTTTGTATGCGCTTTATCGTCAGTAAATTGTTCTTTTATTTGTGTCACGCCACATACTGTATTAATGTATTTTTGTTTATGTGTATATTTGTTGACGAACATACGTATTTTTCTTACCTCTTGTTATAGACCTAGTTTGAAAGTTCGTCATATTCTCATATTGATCTTGTCATTTGAAAGTTTGAATTGAACCTGGAGAACTAACATTTATATTTTCCCGATTTTAACTAACCAGGTTTAAAACTAACTAGGATTTATTTTAGAACAAACTATTACCGATATACTCACTTATTCTGATGTCATTAACTGCTCTTTTTAAATATCCTCCCAGAGGATGTACAGCTGATCTTTAAAGTTAAATCTTCAGGAAATAAATTCGGTATTTTTCTGTACAAAATTTGGTTTATTTTAAATATTTTGAAGTTTTAACCTACTTTAATTCTGTGGATACTATTATATTTCACCTATACTTTTATAAGTTAAATAGTATATACACTAAATTATTCAAAACTGCTTACAACATTGTGAATGTATAACGCGTTTTGTTATAAATTACGTTTGAAAACGTATCAGCTGATACAAGCATGGTACTGTATGCGTCAGGCTGGTATCGCTATAAGACATGTCGTCTTAATGATCGTCAGAGTCTGAAAGAAGTTTTACTTTCAAATCTGACCACACTCTCGAATTTTTTCAGTGCGTTCCCTTTTTTGATAAAAAGTTACATCTTATGAAGTATTTTTCTCTATATTAATCCACTTTATATTTACAAGACATCTAAATATATATATTTTAGTTGTCTTCAGTCACTAAATGCAATATATAAGGACCATCGTCAGATCACATTTTTGCCTGAAGTTGACCGGAGAAAGGTTGAAAGATAAAGAAAAATCAAACAACTAAACAACACAAGAGGATATCATAAATGTAACATTCAGAAGACATATATAACTTTCAACTATGAAGAAAAGAGCAAATGAAGACAGAAACTACAACAGAAGACCTCAGATTTACTGAACCTCAATAAAATAAATTGCTGAGGGAAGTCTGTGCATGAAGAAGTTCAAGGGTAGTGTCAATACAGTTCTCTGAAGAAGAACTGTTCATGCTTAGTCTTATTATCATGATGACGACGGCTCCCTGCTAAGGAGACTGATTAGGGCGGACAGTGTAGAACAGACAGCCGCAATCAGCCATAGAATCAATGAACACCCCAGCATCACACAGAACGATCATAGAAATGAACCCATAGGCATGATAGTATTATTTATTAAAGAGGGACTCTACAACCTCTATGTATATTGGCAGCTCATGGTCCATTTCATAAACAGCCAAACTCCAATGAAACTTGCACCAGCATTACTTCCTCCATATTGTTGTAAATCACGTATATCCTTTAAAAAAAATTGTATATTTAAACAAAATGGATGTAACTTGAGAACTATGGCTAAACAAGAATTTAGCCATTTGACTCCAAAGCGAGACAAAAACCAAAGTAAAACATATAATAAATGCAAACTGTACTGCTGAACTTATTAAATAAGAAATAACAATAAAAAGATTACAGAGATATTAAAGTTAAAATGGAGCAAACAGATGGAGTAGCAAAGGTTGGAAACAGGTTAACATTTTGGTATACCTACCAGAAACTAGGGCAAAGGGAGAGCAGGAAGGGCTCAACAAAAGGGACCCGTAATTACCTAACCGATTAGGGGTGAGATAATGACCAGGATGAAAGAGGCCATTGAAGGTTTTGTAACAGCAAAACGGGGTTCAACTTTATGAATCTCTACTTACTCAATAAAGGCCCTTAGCAGTTCACCAACCTCAACAGACTTTGAACTCAGCAAAGTTTGAAAGAGTGGATTTCACTAAGTAAAACGAGAGAAAGTTGCTGCAATTAAATAAATAAATGTCCCAATATATCTTTCACAGGATAGAGGATAATATCTTCATGTCAAAACTATATTGAAGTATTGTCATGACTGCAACAGCCGTTATAATTATATATATAACAATTCAGAATGAAACGTCAGATGAAAGTCAACGTAACACCACAGTAAGAAATTCAGAAATGGACTTAGATGTTCAATCAAAATAACTAAAATCAGAGTTCCAATTGAGTTGAAAAATGAATGAAATTTTGATATAGCTTAGAAATATTATTGAGTCTGCATTAATTCAACATAGCAGATCAAATACTATAAACATTAGGAACGGTTGAATCAAATTAGACTCAGTAATACTACGAGCAAGCAACAAACAGCATTGTCTAACAGAATCAACTCAACTAGCTAAATAATGTTTTATTTCTTTCTACCTGAACTTCTGTGCTTATTATGACTTACTAAACCTAAAGAAATAGATCCAAAAGAGTCAGCAAATGCTCAAAATCACACTGAAGATAACAAGGGAAAACACGATTATAGTCTTTAATTTTCACTCCAACTCTTGTTAAAGGTGCTTAACATGTTGTTATTGACAAGTATACAGGGTATTAGTGTTTAAATTTATACAGAATCATTGTTATCCATTTTCTGGTAATTTGGTTATGGCTTAACGAAATGAAATACGATGTACTTGTTAAAAAAAGTTCTGAAAACAAAGTTTCCTGGTTTGAAACTAAGTTTAAAAATACAGGCAGTTGGAATCACTCAATACAGATAAAATTCGTATTTGATTACCTAACGATAGGCTAAAAAGAAGGTAGATTATTAGATTTTTGTAAATCCATAAAAAGATTGCTGAGATATCCGGACGAGGGAGAAATAGGATTGGGTTGGTGGAAGGGGGAGAGCCAAGAAACGAGTGAGGTGGGGGATGGAAATCGATCTGGCTGCATGGAGTAGCAGAGGGACTCGGCTAACTAGAGTCACCCCTCAGCCGGAGGCTGCTCAACTATCCGGCAAGGAAACCAGTATGTGTCAGGAAATGGACAGCAGGCCGGTCATGAAAAGAAACAATGAACACAACCACAACGCCGTTCATACAATCAGATGTACAAATCTGCTGTTCCTAAAGTTCATAATGCGACATTTCTGCTTACATGTTTATATCATTAATATAATTCATTCAAACCAATGAGAGGTCTCTGTCATGAGCCTACTCATACTGATTCCACTATCAGTCATGTGGCTGAGTTCTGTTCTTGATTTCTTATTATTTTAGTAATGCTATTACAGTAGGTTGGTTTAAAAAAAAACTGAAATACCACGCCCCTAAATCTATGAATAGAAGAATTAGTGGCTAATTCATTAGGGGGCTAATGAATATAATTAGGCCCCTCACATTAATAATACATGTCTTAAGAAACACCTGCTCCTATCTACTCTAATATATTAAATAATATTCTTAAATATTGAAATAAAAAAAAGGATACAATAGAATAGTAATAATAGAAACCCTCAATAAAATGTAGAAACGCATTAACATAAATAATGAAGCAGCAAACTTTCCCAATGTTTTGAAACCCTACATGAGAGAAATAAACCGCAGGAATTAAAAAGATTTGCATGATAGACTCCTTGAGCGATTTCAGAGACATATGATGGAACTGACTGACTCAACGGTCACAACATGTTGAAATATCCCCACTGAATAGTGTTTAACTTATTAATCTTTCTTTGTACAATCATTAGCACTTTCATTTTAGTTTATTTTATTTATAAATATTATTTGTTTACTTAAAATCTGAACATGGTCTACGAAGACTAAAAAGGTTGGTTGATTTCTTTGCCAAATACATAGTGCTAAGAGATTTAGCAAATGCATGTAAATTTGTTGATGAATTGCTATTCTCAGTACCTGACTATTCCACCCATCATGCTTCTATACTCAAATTAATTTCCTAAATTCCCTGCTTTTTTTCAATTATGAATAAAGTTCTGGAGAAACTACTTGGTCCTGAGTAGTTTTGGAGCCTTAATATTGACTACGATCTTTTGCTTTCTTCTTCCATAACTACGAAAGTCAAAAGAAATAGTCAATTTTCTTCTGTTTTTCCGTAAATATTCTCTTTTGCACCAAATTTGTTTGTTGTTCCTTTCAGAGTGCCACTGGTACATATAAATGAAATTATTGACCATGAAATTATAAAATAGGCATTTTGAAGATAGGTTAACAACACCCTGGTTCATCTAGGACAAAGTTTTGATAAATATCTACAACCAAAATATTACACAACCTAAACAACAACATATCACAACAATATTACTGCACATCTGAATGACTTGACAGTTTCGAATGATAAATTTCAGAAGTTTTTACAAGGTTACAATAGTAGAAACAATATGTAGTCCGTTTAACATTATTTCATAAAGAAAATAATTAATATGTTATATAAATTAGTAACTATTCGAATTGAATGATGCTTTGATATACTCTACTGTCAGTCCCTTTTGCTTGATGTAGTACTTGGAGAATTGAAATGTGGAGCATCTCTTACGCTGGCAATTTCGCCGCATTGTTTACAATCCCTCTCTTGAATATTGGCAAAGTAGAGCCGTGTCTATCCATAATGGCTCACCTAGTGAATGGGCAAATTGTTTTCCACCCTCACTCAATTTCATGTTGTGTGATCCATTCACATAACTCGCGTTCGCCCATTATGTTTTATCCTGCAGTCATTACTCTGTCTATTGAATAAACCAAGTACTTTTGTTTCAATTGGTAAAATGATTTCATTGGGCTAATATTATATTCACGATTTTTTTTTTCACCTTTAATGCTATTTTACAATCTACTCTGTTTGATGAGATTTATTGAATTGTTCTGACACCTTTTTAATATAGATTATTCCCCCGTATTTGAATGTTTTATTGGTATCTGTTTACCTGTGGCATCCCACCTTTTAAATAAGGTTATTTAAACATCAAACTTTTCATTAGCAACCACCAGATAATGAAATACAGATGTACATCATATACAACAGGTAACAACCAGTCGTACCAGCAAACTCAAAAGTATAATCTATATTCTGTGACACTTAGAAAGAAACGTAACAAAGGACGTTTCTTTCTAAGCGCTACAGTTTATTTTAAGTGTCATCAGTCCTTCTGGATTGCATTTCGTTTATGACATATATATATATAAAGATTTCACATAAACACGTGAAATAACAATCAATGATCAAATCACAATATGAAAATGGGAAAACAAGACTAAGATCGTTCAACCGTAACAAGCGGTCTTCGTCAGAGTCAAAAACCCAACTCCAGTTGGACTTTTAGTATTATACGAGTTATGCTCGTAATGATTATAATCATTTTTGAAATAATGATTTCAAAATTTTAAATTTTTATTTCAATGCCTATTTTATAATTTCATGGTCAATAATTTCATTTATATGTACCAGTGGCACTCTGAAAGGAACAACAAACAAATTTGGTGCAAAAGAGAATATTTACGGAAAAACAGAAGAAAATTGACTATTTCTTTTGACTTTCATAGTTATGGAAGAAGAAAGCAAAAGCTCGTAGTCAATATTAAAAATTTCAAAATTTTCAAGTTGAAATAATTACGAGTAATTATACTCGTAAATGAAATCACTACTTCAACTTTGGTACCTCAACAAATAGAATAATTATTTTTATCATTCAGAGATTGTTACCGAAATTATGAGGTTCATTGACGTCATAAAATAAAATACTATTACTGATCCTAACCAGAGGTAATTTTTAACACATTAAGCCTACACTATGTTAAACATTGTAATGCTATTACTAATACTCATAGTTGTAGAAATGTCATGGGGGAAGATAAACCCCTCAAGTAGAATTAAACCTGTTAAGATCAACTGGGTAGGCCATAATTTTCTTTGAAATGAGCAATTAGGGTCCTCGTGACTGTTGTATTAAAATTATATTCAGATTTACTTAGTGGTTATAGCAACTGATATATATCGATTAAAAAATAAAAGGCAAAACATTCAATAATATGCGAAATAAAACAGTTGATATGAATAAGAATAGATGAATTATGAGAGGTACTATTGTTATGATATATAATATGGTGATAATATACCTTCATGTGGTATGAATGTAGTACGGTATAGCCTATTACTTAATATGGTGATAAAGGGTTGTGGAATGATTGAGAGAAGGCTGAAACAAAGAGAGCCAGTGTGAAAGCAGGGAGAGTGAGCTGTGCGAATCATTAGGAATGTCCACTGAATGGCCCTCTTAGAAAAGCAAAGAGTTACGAGTGACAAGAGCTTGGGTTCAGCTGGGGGTCACATGTAGCCGCCCAGACACGACCAATGTTTCTTAGACCAACTGTACCATTACTAGGTAATTCCTGCCTTACCACAATCACCAACATTAAAATTATCCAATAAATACACACTTCTTATCCCATTCCCTCTAATCAAGATGTTCTATAATTTCAAAACTTGATTGATCTTTGCATCAACTTTTAAGATTCATGTGTCTTTCCACTCCAACTCTCTAATTAAATCTAATCATAAATCGGAAAAGTTAATTTTTTTTTTTAAATGTCAAACAAAACACTCATCATGAATGACCTTTCAACCCTCTGATCAGAGCCAGGTGGCAATCATCTCGTGTATCTAGCAATAGGCCAGGGGGTAATCATACGAAATTAACACATAACCAACATCTATCAAAGCAGTCACACACAATATACTGAATATTATGTTTGTTTCTTTCCAAGTCGACTCAAAAGAGCTTTCACCTTTCAAAGAAAGTGCGTCTTATTTATTTTTGCTGCGAGGACACAACGAAGTTGATTCTATACTGTAAGTCTTAAATTTCATGTCCTTGTAAGTTTACTAAACTATATATGTTTATAAAGATGAAACTATAAAGGCACGGGTCCATCATCTTTAGAAAAACTAAGCGCAAAGGATTGTCTTACATGAAAAAAAATTTAAAACCATAACTTACATTCAAAACAAAAGTTTTCAACATTACGGAAGAGCATTAAAACCACTATACCATACATGATCCCGCAATAATAATACATACAGGTCCTAATAAACATATTGTTTAATATAATTTTGAAAACTAAAACCTTTTCAACTGAATATTCAGAAGGGTTAGATAAAATGGTTAAAATATAAATCAGATTTGCTTGAAGTTTTTTGACAGGAGAAAGTATATATTAATTATTTAGATGTACGGGCTGATTATTCATATATTTTAATTATGAGACCAATAAGGAGGGGTCTAGCTTAAGAGAATTGACTTGTTATAATTCTGAAGTTATTAAGATCAGTGGCTTTGTTTATACATACAATTTACGCGATGGAGACATACGTAGACATTTGTGAATATAACCATACGTTTCTTCTCACGTCTACCATGAGTTCGTTTCTTCAGAAAGAGCTATATCCGGAAGTAGTTGTGACCAGTTTTCAAGTTGAAGGAACTTTTGTTCACGATTACTCATGACAATCACGTACTTCTATGTATGTGACTGCTGCTTGGAGTTTGTTTGTAAGACTACCTGCCCTTCGTGACCGCTTCGATAAAAATAAAAACCCTATGGGATGATTTCATTTTTAATTTGCGTCAAATCGCAGATTTCATTCTAGGAAAGGAATGGAAACATATTCCCGCAATATTGAGTACTACAAACCTGCCTTCCCTCACACGGCTGTCATTAGAGTTTGTCTTATTGTTCGACGAAGAGAAATGAATTCTGGAAGGAAGGAGAAACAGAATGTAGATTAACTTTGGGACAAATATGAATTTACGTGGTATGTTGCAGTTTCGCAAAACTAGTTATTATTTACTACATTTTGCTGTAGTGATTGAATTCCAATTTTTGCATCCTTGAAGCACTTTAAATTCCGTACATCATTTATCAGCTCCTACATTTCCACGAGCATCCATTACAGGGTCGTCGTCGGAGGCATGTATACGATCTCTTATGGATACATCTAGCAAAGATTTTAAACAGTAATAGCTATGAGCTTTTCAGACTGTTCTCCTTTGTCTAGGGCTCCATGAGATCCAAATAGTAAGCAAGTTGACACAACTTAATTTTCAATAAGGAATTGTAGGTTTAGTATATGACGACAATCAAGGGTTTCATATTTTGTAATGTCTTTAACCTGACAGTCAGTGCTACCCAGAGGCACTTCACTCTTTCCTGCGTGGTCAGAATCAGGTACTCTCTTCTACAATAGATTTATATTGCCATTGCATATTATATTATAAACAGGGCTTTCTGACTGATATAAAAAAGGAGGCACACAAACAGATACTCACTAAACAATACTGAAACAAAATGTTAAAATATTGTGGGTTGTATGGAGGATTTCGAACTGTAACCAACCAAGTATAGTTGATTGAGCATTTAATTTTTTTTTTCATAAAATTTAATTTCATAATTAAAAATCACAAAATTATTTTCAATAAAATATTTATCAATGAAATTCATGTACAAGCAATTAACTGTGAATGGAAATACAGTTATAATTAGAAAATATAGGAAAGAGAGATAACGGGATGGAAAGGTTAGGAGGAGCGATAGGGAGGAAGAAGTTGAAAGAGAAAGCATTGGAAGGGTACGTGTGGCGACAGAGGGCAGTGAAAGGCCATTGTCTTCAAGTACTGAAGGCGAGAGGCTGTAGTGAAAACTGACTTTATTGTCAACGGGGGCCTCTAGAAAGTAGTGCCTATACGCCTGATTAAATTCATTAGCAGTACTTTCGAATAGTCGGCCGCTAAAGCGCCAACAACAGTAGGGCTTGAAACGCATGTTATCTAGAAAGGACGACTGGAGAATGAGATACAGTTTTTAAAGTGCATTCTCAATTTGCAAACATTCATTTTTCGTGCTATAATGATTCAACTGTTTCAATCTCAAGGCATTACATTTGTGTCTATGTCTCTTAAACAATCTCTAAATTTGTCATGTTGACTCTTGAACATGTATAATCTTCTGATATAGAGTTTTTCCCCAACCAGGCAACGCACTAAATCTTCTGAAGACATAACAATATGTCTTTAACTGTTGAACAGCCTCAATCTTCAGAAGATAAAGAATTATGTCTCTATTATTAATTAATGTCTCTAACTGTTGAACAGCCTGAATCTTCAGAAGATATAGAATTATGTCTCTAACTGTTGAACAGCCTGAATCTTCAGAAGACATAAGAATTATGCCTCTAACTATTGAACAGCCTGAATCTTCAGAAGATATAGAATTATGTCTCTAACTGTTGAATAGCCTGAATCTTCAGAAGACATAAGAATTATGCCTCTAACTATTGAACAGCCTGAATCTTCAGAATACATAGAATTATGTCTCTAACTGTTGAACAGCCTGAATCTTCAGAAGACATAAGAATTATGCCGCGATTTATCAAGTAAAGATTTGATTTCTTAGCAGTGGATTTATAATGAACGAAAGAACTTTGCAAAAGACTGAATGGTAGTCTAAGCAAACTAAACTAACAGCATTCTTCAAGGTTGTAACACTACCATTACGGAACTACTCAACTAGGCTCACATCCAAACGAAACTATCTAGTATCCTGTGCGCTTCCACGAGCAGATAAAACACTAGTCGAGCAACGCTAACACACCCTCATCTCATGGCAATCATCGCCTTTCAAATTGATATTATGAAGTTGATCAGTAGTAAGATGGACAGAACAAGGCCAAACAGTCCACTAAGGGGGTTCTTCTCCCGAACACTAACAACCTCAAGCTCACCTTACCCATAGTCAATATTTCATTAAAATTTCCATATTTAATCATAATATAAGGCTATACATTTTACCAATGGAATGAAGAGAAATCGAATAAACTACATCAAATGTAACAAAAATTAATATAAAGTGGTAGATATGAATTCTACATCACTGGCAAGTGACTATGATCTTGAGGGATCAGATAACGACAAAACATGTTTGGAGTAAAAGTTTTAGAGCATAAAATATGTAAATGACTAAGTGTGGTCAGAGTTTGTCAAAAGTTGTTTGTTTTTAAGTTTAGATGAAGGTTCGATTTGAAAAGGCTTCCACGTAGTTAGAGGTTTTCAACACCCATTATGACTAATTTACATTGGTAAGGGTCAGAGATCAAGATTAGTGATTAAGAGACAAATTGATAAATAAGTATACATATAAGATGTACCAATAAGGAACATTCATGTTCTCAGGAAGATGGAGAAGGTCTGAAACAAGTCCGACATTGATTAAGTTGAGAGCCAGGTTAGCTCAGTGGTTAATGTACTCGCCTCTGAACTGATAGGACCGGGGTTCGATCCACACCTGCCCCACCTCCTGATTTATTCAAGCGGGAGGTGAATAAATCTGAGCTCGTCATCTCTCTAAGAAGGACACTAAACCGTTAGGTCCCGAGCCTGTACGATGTCAGGTATTCGTTAAAGATCCCTACTCTAAATACACGTGAGTTAGGCAAAATTTCGGACTCCTACCGTAGAATCAATCTTCATTGAGTGGTATTCAAAAGGGCCAATGCTCGGCCTACGTGTGTTCCCTTGTGGGACTACCACTGCAACTAACCTAACCTAACCACCATTGATCAGGATCCACTGATACAACCATCTGCTATCGAGTTAAGCACGGTCGTTCTTAATACCAAAGTACTTTATTAACAAAGAGCAAATTGTAAAACAATTTGTAAAATATAACTGGTTTTAAATTATTGGAGTACAGGAGGTTCAAAAATTCAAACAATAGAAATGTGAAACAATACCAAACCAATAGTATGTAAAATACAAAGTTGGGATTATACAATATATCTCGAAAACTGAAGTAACACACGGAAAAATCTACTAATAGACAGAAAGATATTTAAATAAACAATTAACATATATTTAGAAGGAATTTTAAAAGAAAATCTACATTAAACTCTTCCTATAAATAAAATACAGACTTATTGCAAAATAAAAATAACAAAAATAAATAGAAAGTCGAGGAGCTAAACTGAAAGTAAAACAAAACAAAAGTAGAGAGTTAATTTTTCAACCCTGGTGGAAAGCCATTCAATTTGATTTTATATTGAAGGTGGGTAAGAAAGGATAAGAAAACAATTGTAGGCTGAAAAACAAGGATTAATAGAAAGTTCACAAAAACAAGGATTGAGTTAGTGTCTATCAATCCACTTTCTACCCTCGGAACAAAACCATTCAAACAGAGCAACATCAACCTGCCCAAAGAAAAACGTTTTCATTATTTTAAATTGCTTATACATGCAAAGTATTCGTTGAAAACTAAAACCATTAAAAAATATAATTATTCAGAGTAAATAATAATTATATATATATATAATTATTTATGATATATTATTAATTTATTATTGATTAATATATAATTATTGATATACATACATATCAATGATCAAACTACAATATGAAAAGGGGAAAAAAGACTAAGATCTTTCAACCGAAACAAGCGCGGTCTTCGTCAGAGTCAAAAGATTTTCGACCTATATCTTCATAGAAATTAAGCGTCACCTGATGATCAAACTGCCAGTTGCTAACCACGCTAACATCCATGACCATCCTTTTAATGAGTGCTTAAGAGTTGAAATTCTGAGAAAACTCTCCAGTGAAGACACCCAAACCACTTTAAGGGCTTTCCCTCATTTAGTCGTTAGGTCCAAGAAGTCCCCCTGGTCTTAACTTAATCAGATGTCTTTCATTATTTTATTAACTTAACTATTTTTTGTTGAATTATATTTTATTTCTAAGCATAATTTTTTTTCTTACCTTTCTAAAATATCAGATTTTGTCTATTCTTCACACTTTAGCACTCTAAAGTTTACCTTCTCTTGATTTTTTTTGCTCTTTCCTTTCTCTCTCTTTCACTTAATTACTTCTCTAATTTTTTCATTTATTAATTTTTCATTCTTCAAGTGTTCCACAATGGTAAGGTGGCTATACTGCGTGTCCAAAGATCAAATTTTAACGACACCAGTCTTTCAACTTTCAGAGCATTCGTTTTTTGAATAGATATGGACTTCTTTTATTTTTGTTGAAAAGACAGAAAAACTCTTCATTTATTTAAATGTCCAAATGTATTGTTAAGTAGAGGAAGTAATTTATGTTGAATTTCAACATTTGGTGGATGAATTTGAATATAATATATTGAGGGACTAACAGCTACCAATCAGCAGTTTTAGTTAAAGCTTCCAAGTTTACCTCACATCCACTGAAAATAAGCAAAATCTAAAGTCAGATCACGTGGCTAACTTTCCACATGATATGTGTGTAAAGCATGGGGAAAGAATAAGTTAAACTTTGACTCGGCCACTGGAGCGCAATCCAAACAAGGACTGAATAGAGGCCAGCCACTCACTCTACCTGTCTTCACATCGCTTCAGCCTCAACGTGTGCTCTTGAGTAAACAAGGGCCATTTATCTTTGAACCAACTTCAATACAGCAATAAAAATACGGGATATTGAAAAAACCTTTCTACAGATCTTACTAAATTGCTTTAAACAAACTGACAGAAATTCAGCAAAACGAATGAACTTCACACCTTCAATACACTTCATTTAAATTAACTATTCAATTTCTGTTCTTTACAGGTTAAATATGCATAATGATATGGCACATAAAAATGCAAAAGATCCTTTTTGAAGGGCAAATTACAACTTACTTCTTCTTTCCTTGTGAACTGGATTATCGGCACTAATGAATTTAATTTTATGAAAAAAGCATCTTTATTCATAGATGTACTATACGACAGTGCATAATATATCGTAAACATATCTAAACCATTTAACATAGCTAGCCAATATTGAGCTTAACATTTTAGTTTCAAAAAATTCCATGTATAAATTACTCAGGAGGAGGGGATAAGCAGTTAACCATTGCAAGACCAAATTTTTATTAATACAAATTATTTTAAAACTGAAAATGACAATCTACTATACATAATTAAAGTAACTCAATTATAGTGGTAGATGGAAGGGGAAGGGAATAATTAACTACTTCCTCCAGGAATAACTTCAAAAGATCAGTTACAGGTACATTGTTAACTAGGGACTTAACATAAAAACTAATCAATCAATAATGTTTATTCTTGATGAAACTTATTCTAAACTTCTTATTCTTATACTAAACTTAAAAAAAATAATACTATTAAAATTACCAGAAAAATAAACTAGCCATACATTCCACACAAAAAAATAATATAAAATTTTTTGAATGCTTACGAATAAGTTCCCCTCATGAATACATGAATATTTCCTTCCTAGTATTATTCTCTTTAGAAAATAAAGTTTTACTACTTGAATATTATCCTTACTGGCATATTCATTTTATTTTACTCTTTTTGTTTCGGTAGTAAAACCAAATTTTATGTCAAACATTATTTATTTATATAAATTAAATTAACTGAAATTTGTTCCCATAAGTAGAATGACGTTAAGAGATATATAAAGGAAGGAACAATTAACCTCACTGTTCTTTATAGTAGCTATTTCAAAGATTTAAAAAGATTTTGAAAGTAGAATGGGAGTAAAAAGTATAAGTTATTGGTATAACTTATATAAAATATAAATAACTTATATAAGTTATTCCAGCTGGGCCAAACCGCCTCTTCCAAGAGCTAAAAAATGAATAAAAATGTTGTCTTACTATATTATTGTTCGAGAATATTAAATAAGCAATTTCAGCTTTATAGATTGACAGGTGAAGAAAAAGATTACTATGCCAATAAAATGCTCTCCATTCACTTTATACGTCATATTCTCAAGCTGTCTCTAGGTTAAATTTCAACATATGACTTTATTGTTGAAAACAATTTAGACTAAATTCGCCCAAATATAAGCACTTAGAACTCGTATAAAAATATAAAAAATGGTTTTCGGCAAACTCAAAATACAAAAATCCTTCAAAATGAGTTTTTTTTTAAATTACTACTGTTTTTTAAAATTTTTTAAATTGAAGTTTATCAATTTATTTATATTTATTAATTAATTATGCATTTTGTTGGCTCTCCCCTAAAGGAGATTTTCAGTAATACGACTGAAAAGGCTACTGCTCAAGCGGATAAATCAACGTGATTAATACTTTGCAATATTCATTTGTTCTTCAGTCAGACATCTGACGATCCCGTAATAAGGGGACTCGGCAACCCTCTTGTGGATTTTAAGCCACAAGAAGTAAATTCCTATGCCAACCATGACGGCATGTTTTTTGGAGGGATATTTCAGTTTGTGACATAGTTTTAACATTATAAATATATATTACCTATCTTTTTTTTCCTATCTCGAGTGATTTCGGCAAACATCTATTGTCAAGAGGAAGGTTTGAATGTTTATATTGAAGTAAAAACACTGGAGAGCAGGAACTTATACTGCAAAAATAAACATAATTCATAAAAAAATTTAAATTTGTCTTACAAGGTAAGAATGAGTTACTATTGGATTGTACTTAAATAAAGCTCTTCTTTCTCTTAAAGAATGAAGTGAAAAAACGTCTCATCTGTTTTGAAGGAATACAGTTTCAATGAAATTATAGTTTAGGGTTCTTACTAAAAGCCGGTACAATATAAAATAATGAGATGGAAGAGAATTAGCGACTGGCCTGAGAAGCCGCTTGATCTGCACTTGGTGAATAAGGGTTGTTCCTTTCTCCATTGTCCAACAGAGAAAGCAGCTCCTTAGTGACGATGTCTCATTCAGTCCCATTCGCACAATCTACAATCCCAAATTAAATTTTTTTTTTCTTTACTACCGCTAGGTAGGGTGGCGCGGTATCAGGCCCTCCAAACAGTTTGAGCATTAGGAACGGAAATTAAAAATATTGAAAATAATTCCAATTTTGTTATGAATAATAAAAAATATTATATACCAAATTTTGCATCGAAACGATTTCCCATTATTGCTATGAATATGAATTTTGTCTGTTTCATTATCCATACTGAATAAAAGTTGTATTATCTTTGTCAGCATCACTCCATTTCAAGTGCTGTCCGACTTTTTGTAGCCCACAGTTAAATGATCTAATTCAGAAAAATTTATTTATCTATCACTGCATTTTTTTTTAAATAAAACGCACTAATAAAGAAAAAATATTATTCATATTTTTCAGGATTTTCATATGTGCACGAATGTACACGTAGGAGGGTTAGTTTTTTTCCTTATTTTTGTGAATAAGGAAAAATCCGCCCTTTCACAGCGCTAGGCGGATCAAAATGAAATTCAATGTATAAATAATAATTTCTCTTTGTGAGAAAAATAAGTGAGTAAATTTGGGTAATGTCAAAGATTGGAAAGGTAAACATCAATACATCTTTTCTATAAGGATTTATATAGGGCTCAGATATTGAGCAATAAATATCTTTATAACATCAAAGAATATTGTTTGTTATAGGAAAAACGTTATGAAGTTTATCAATTTATTTATATTTATTAATTAATTATGCATTTTGTTGGCTCTCCCCTAAAGGAGATTTTCAGTAATACGACTGAAAAGGCTACTGCTCAAGCGGATAAATCAACGTGATTAATACTTTGCAATATTCATTTGTTCTTCAGTCAGACATCTGACGATTCCGTAATAAGGTGACTCGGCAACCCTCTTGTGAATTTTAAGCTACAAGAAGTAAATTCCTATGCCAACCATGACGGCATGTTTTTTGGAGGGATATTTCAGTTAGTGACATAGTTTTAACACTATAAATATATATTACCTATCTTTTTTTTTCCTTATCTCGAGTGGTTTCGGCAAACATCTATTGTCAAGAGGAAGCTTTGAATTATAAAGTTATAAGAAAACAGTAACCGGTCGAGGTATGAAGAAAATCGTAACAGATTAAAACGATATGCCTTGTATGTTATTATTATTAAAAACTATATGGTATGAACAATAATTCATAGTTTCAAGAATTAAGTAAATTGAGATTTAAAAAAAAAGAAACACATATAAATGCTGAAGAGTTAAATATTGAATGCATAAGGGACAGAGTTGAGGTTTGACTGTAATACATATTCTTCGTATGAACCTGAAGCATTCATATTGTCAATAACCTACAGTAATAACTATTACTTTCATAGTAAATTTACTGATAGTAAACCTGAGTATAGACCACTCCACGTTTTATTTCAAACTATGAGAAATGAAGGACTGGCCGCTTTTACACCTTACTAAATAAAAAAGGCGAATAGAATTTAGTTAAATCTCGAAATTGAGACAGGTAGAATGGACACACGTCCAAGCGAAGTCGTGAAGCTTACGCCACCCTCTTCTCAAGAAGATTGCGAGCATGGTTTCACGCTGTTTTTTGCATCATGATAAAATATTTCATCTAGGGCCAACACGTGCCTTCTTGACTTAATTCACGTTTCTCGGCACACTTTTTACTTCCAACATTCTACTTTCAAAATCTTTTTCAATCTTTGAAATAGTTATAAACATGAATATTGAGGTTCATTGTTCCTTCCTTTATATGTCTCTTAACGTCATTCTGCTTATGGGAACAAATTTAACTTCGGTCAGTTTATAAGTTTCTATAAAGGAGAATTATTTTTAGAGATATTATATTAATTTTGGTCCTGTTTCCTCGTAATGTGATTATCTACCTAATCACCATCTCCTCAAGTATTCACTTTTAAACATATCTTTACTGAACTCTTCCTTATTCTGTCTCCTTCTCCATCCACTTCCATTATGTTACCGAATTTGATATATCTTTCCCACAAACGTCCTCCCAATCATTGGAATTTCTTCTCCGACGGAAACTTGATCTCCAGGAGGATATTGACTCATCTGTGAGAGTTGTAGATGAGACTGCACAATCAGTTTATCTGTTTAGCCAAAAATTAGAAACGATAAATGAGCTTATCTATTCTGGTTGTTACTTTAGTTTATTTTGAACATTCATTGAACAATTGGATGGATTATCCTTTCTTTATATCAGTTTTATATACATTATATTATTACGTAACATCATAAAGTTGTAGCAGCGTCTGATTGTTTATTTGACATCAAACTCTTAGCAGCGTTTTAGAGTTTTATTCACAGAACCATAAATAGTGGTAACTCGGTGTTTGCACGACTTTGAACTCGAACAAATCGGAGTTCGAGAAAATTATGCCCCCTTAATTCAAAAGCAATTTTGGAACTTGAACAATCGCCCAAACTTTTAGTAGTTTACACACTGGTTTTTATGTAAAAAAACTAATATTTAACAATTTTTTAAATATTTTTTTAATATTTAACAATATTTAAAAAAAATAACAACTGCACCGAACAGATTATGTCATTTCCCGTCATGTATTTCTTATGTTAACATTAGTTTTGGTTTTCGACGAAATCGGTTGAACAAAATTTTGGAACAAATTATGATCGAAAACCAAGGTATCACTATATCATGAAACTACATGAATCAAGTTATCCTGAAATACATTTTTAATTTATGTATTCACAAATATTTTTATTTACTTTTATTTTAACCTATCAATGATGCAGGTGTTTTACAGAACATTTTTATTAATTCTTATAATTTAAGATCTGATAATGTTTCATCCATTTACGCTTACTCCATTCGTGAAGTTTAGAACTATATGTTAATTAATAGTAATTGTCATAAATACTCCTAAATTCATGCCTACAATTATAAATTCATAAACAGCCTTTTATCCATTAGTATGAACTGTAACTGTATTTCATAGTACAATTCTAACAAATTCCGATTCACATGATATTTACAAAAGGTACTGTAAAATACTACTGTACTATTCTGTAGTATACCAATAATACAGAAAAACTATATGAATAATAATAACTGTTATTTCTGTTCACCGTAAAAAGCAGGGATCGGCTGCTACTATTTTATATATATAGGGGTGAATATACTACTGTTTCCGCTGCTATTCATGTCAATTCACATAGACTTAGCTTTAATGAATGTTTTGGAGTTCAACTACTATTTTGGCCCCTCCACACAATCGATTTGTCACTTTAAGTGCTTTTGAAGATGACTTTATCTGTCACTTCATGGTTCCTAGGAGCTCATTTACCGGGTATCTGAGTTGTATTCTGAGATATTTATTTTTTTCCTTAAATAGATTTTTTATATATTTATTACCTATTCATTTGTTAATTAATTTAATTATAATTTAAGTATATTTTATGTATAGAATTATTTTTTTGTTTATTTATTTAATAATTTTGTATTACATTAAATTTCATTTTTTATAAAATAAATTTTTTATCATATTTTTCTCAGTTGTTTCTTCTTCAGCTATTTCTAGTACTATTTTCGTTTTCATTGCGGCCAATCTGCAAATATTCCGTTAAGCTGTCCAGCTGGCTTTCGTCTTCTCCTGCGGATTACTATTAAAAGGACAAAAGTATTGAAATTCAATCCTGGAGTCTAGTTTTCATTCTAGTTTCTATTTCCGAATTATATATATATATATATATATATATATATTGATAAAAGTATCGACCGGAATAGAAACAAAACTATACTTTATCGGGACTAGGTCAGTTCTTCAGGTTCAAATTAAACTCTCATTGCCAATGTTTCGGTCTTTATTCAAAACCGTTTTCATAGGCAGAAGTATAAATTTTTGAAACAGGAGAACTAAGTTTTTTCTAAGAACCAATGCGTTAACCACCATAGCCCTCACAGAACATCATTGATTAGAATACATTTTTTAAAAAATCGATTTCAAAAAGCTTAATACTCTTGAGAAAGATAGAACTAAAATGTTTAATAAAATTATGAAAGTATCAAATAAGTTTTATTAATATATACATAGAATGAAGAGGGTATCAATTAGTAGAATTAAATTTATCATATAGGAAAGGATATAATTTGTATACAAAAACCTATTCAGTTATTTTTTTGTGAAAATCTAGACAGAATGATTTTCGAATAGCTTTATTTCTGTTTAAGGTTCCTTAAACAAGAAAATTGAAAGCAGTTAAAATTGAAACAGACTAGTAGAAAAGTATTTCGGCATTTATAGAGGAAATTAAAGTAATCGTGTTCAACTCGAACTCAACTGGGAATCAGTTAGATTAAATTGAAAAAGTTAGGCAATTGTCACAGTTAGTCAGGAGTCGTGACAAGCCCACTGTGAACCCCTGCGCTTCACCAAATCTTCCCGGTACCATGAAATTTGCAAAATAGGGGTTTCTTTTCAAAAATATCTTTAACGAACAGTTCTGTTTTTTATTATTATTATTATATTATTAAGTAAGCCTCTCAACATATACGCTCGTCAATGTCACCTTCTGCCAACTGTACAAAATTTGAAAGGATTCAACAACATATTTGTATGGTTACGACAAGCGACACAACTGTCAAGTAACCTAGATGATATGACTTGACTCCTCTGAAGAATAAAAACGTTATGTATATGTTTCCTACTTTTCAAATACAACTGGAAACGAATTTCTCTAAAAAAAAAAAGAAAGTTATAAGGTCCTACGATTAAGAGTGCTAAAGAGTCTCAAATTTTAACAAATGGTATTCTCCACTTCAAAACTAAAGTGCTGATAAATCCGTCAGTTAGCACTGTGATCTTACAACATAAATCCCTCACCCGAAAAATAACAATAAAAATACTGGAGAATGGTCTCTACTCAATTCATTACATGTAAACATCACAGATCAAATCTACGCAAAATCGAATAAATGAACGGATTCAATTAAGCGTGAATAAAATCATTAAATCCATTATGATAAAAACTAAGTGAAAATCATTAAATAGAGTAAGAAAGTCTGTAAATTAATGCTAGAGATCCCTTCTCCCACGTAGAGTGTCCGTATTGAAGACCTAGTCTTAACAAGTATTTAAAATTATACTACATTCACATAAATGTTGAGAATAATTTGCTACGCAATTTAAACACATGTAATAATTAAAAAAAAAAGGCTTGATATATTTAATTCAATAATCATCATTTTAACTTTTATTTGTATCTTAATAAAAGCAAAATTGTGTAAATTTTTTACTATAGCACAGTAACATTGATTACATGGATACGAAAGTAGAATTCTGTAAGATTGGTAGTTAAGGAATGAATATTGGTTTGTATATTGGCACGAAGTACCGTAAGTACTTTAAACATCGTTGATATTAACCAAACACCGCACAGTTCTTTTCAGTAAGGAAAGACTGGTTATAAATTAAATTTCACAATGATTTTTACAAATTGAAACCTACAGGGAGTTCTAGAAACTGCGAATTATATCAATCTATCACTGTAAATATATATAATACAATGTTTTCTAAGTGTTTTCTTTTTGATTTTGATTTATATATATATATATATATATAAAAAGATTTCACATAAACACGTGAAACAACAATCAATGATCAAACCACAATAAGAAATGGGAAAACAAGACCAAGATCCTTCAACCGTAACAAGCGGTCTTCGTCAGAGTTGGGTTTTTGACTCTGACGAAGACCGCTTGTTACGGTTGAAGGATCTTGGTCTTGTTTTCCCATTTCTTATTGTGGTTTGATCATTGATATATATATATAGATATATATATATGAGTACCGCCCTGTCTTCCTGCGGGACTCTTCGCTCTTCACACCTCCTGATGACGACGATGGTCGAAATATCGATGTGAGTTATGTCTGTGTCTTTCTGTGTGTTTCCTTCGTTTTGAATTTATTTTATTTTAAAAAAGTCCGCTGGACCGTTTCTTTCAATTGTATATATATATATATATATATATATATATATATATATATATATATATATATATATATATATATATATAAGTAAACTATAGATACAGAGTAAAGGGACGAACACACTTACAGACTAGCACCAACCATCGCTTCGCAAGTGCGCTAGGTGTCCCCCCTATCTCAGACACTAACGATGACGGTTCAACCGAAAATTAGAGACTGTAAGTGTTCGTCCCTATACTCCGTATCTGTATAGTTTACTGTGAAACGATTGTTGTTCTTTGTGGATCGTTTTCCTGTTCGTAGTATATATACAATATATATAACAACTAAGCAAAAAAGTTGCTTGTTAGAACAAAAGCGTTTAGAGCGGCAGTAACGGCTGAATGACAGTCGGTATCTGGATAAAAGGACTTCGTGGACAAAAGGCATATTGAATTCAATATAGTTGGTGTCTTTAGAAACAAGAAAGGGAGCTTGAACGATTTTACGAAAGCTTGTAAATTGAGTGGATTCAATTGTTAGAATTTTGTTATTATCTACTACAATAGGGAGTTATCCCTAAACTTCTAGTTCATTTTTTTTTTTTTTTATAGAAAGTTAAGTTTAAACGAGAAGTCCAGACAGGGATATCCTAATTTTGTGCACAGATTCCAGGTAGGTCAATTGACTTTGACATCAACTAAACATCTCAACAGAAATAATGTTCCAAATCGAAGCTGACAAGAAGGAAATTGCCAATAGGTTTGCCGTAGATAAGCAATCAGGCAACCGATGCTTCAAGCAAATAGCTCTTAAGACAGTTACCGATCTCTACTATACTTGATAACCAACCAGCTCTTGGGAATAACCACACTATTTTACTACAGTCAGAAGTATTTCAAAACTACCTAGTTTTTTGGTAAATTCGCTTTTAAAAGTTATGAAAAATAATTCTGTAAGTTTTAAACTTTTAGCTCGTATATTTATGCTTTTGATAGCAGCCTAATGGACTTTAAATGTCCACAAAGCAAACGAAATAAGAAAATGATCTTAAATGAGAAAAAAAAAAGCACGCTGATATTTAAATTTGTTATCTTGCAAAAAGTCTTTGGAATTAACTGGTTTTAATTATAAAACTCAATTAATGTAAGTAAGGGTTCATCGTTTCATCTCTTTCTTTGAGCCTCTCTCTCTTACTCTTTTATTTCTCTCTGAAAATGATTTTTTGAAGATTCCTAGAATTTACATCACGATAGCAGTAATCCATGAAACCAAAGAAATGCTTTACCCAACAAAAGGAGCCTACATTTACTTAAACTGATACCTTTTACAATCACCTAATAGTAATTATATTACTATTAGTCATTATCTTACTTATTTAACAAAACCAAATAAGCTTTAATTAAATTAAGTTAAAGAAATCAAATACCTCATATACAATGTGTTTCAATAAGTTATAAATTACTTTTAAAGGTTACGTTAATTATGGAAATACGGTCTAATCCTGTATTTTGTTGTAGGAGTCGTTTCGGACGACTGAGGACTTTAATGATATAATTTAATTTGCACTACTTCTGTGATGTTGGCAATATGCAAGTACGAGACTTGCATGTGATCTTTAAAGTGAAGAAGACTTTATCAGCAAACTAAGACAATGAGCGATATATTTCAACTATCTACGTAGCTCCTCAGTCTGAATCTGAAACTATTAAATTTAAAATTATTAACTAAACTAACATGATCTCTACTTTGGGAATAATAGTAAATTCAATTTATGGTAGATTGTTACGATTTGTAGCCTGAGGATACAACTTGAGTGGAGTGAATTTGAGGACTGAAGTCTGTATCTTCATCTTTATACTATAAAGTTCTTAAAAGTAAAGAATGGTATAAATGAAAGTAGTTTTGAAGATAGTTTGAAGAATTAGATGTAAACTTGTCCAATAATACATTTAATTTGTTGGTATGTATAACCATTGTTACGGTATTGTAATTGTACTGTACATATTGTACAGTAAGACATACTTCAACTAGTCAAAGACTACCACAGTATAGGAATATAATTAAGATAGAAGAGTTTGTCTAAATACTGAGCTGCAATACACTAGCTAGAATGGGAACTTTTTGGTTCCATGATTGGTTGTATGTGTTAACAAATGATTTACCAAACCTTACTAATATTCAAGCTGGAAGTGCTAACAGGTCAAGAGTTTTCCATTTCATATTTTAGTTTTTTATTCTTCTCTCACACTTTTGAGCAAGTGAAGAGGCAAATTTCATTCATAATTACAGCATCCATTAACAATGGGTGCGATATATTACTGGGGGAGCCAAGAGGAGTGTTTCACTCATCCACCTAATAACCACACCAAATCCTGCTTCATTTATACGACCTAGCGCAAAGTGGTCTGCTAAACATGGCTATACGCGAGTTTGGCATATTCTCTTGGTAGTCTTTAGTAGGTTCTAAAAGATGAAAGGATTTTTGCGTTTTCAACTTCAAAGATCGTTTAAACGGCTGAAATAGCGTTGAGTACCCAGTGAAGTTGACTTTTACATGTGCGACGGTAGATATCGAAATACAATTTCAGTTTATGTAAGAAATTAGGCTTTCTTCTTTCTTTTTAGCTTTTATATAGATGAAAACCCTTGAAAGAAACAAGATCAATAATAATAAAACTGGCATTCTATGTTTTTACTAAAACTGTAAGCAGAACTGGTGTTGAGAAAAGAACTATATTCCTTGGCAAAACATATAAAGGGCGAAGAATATAAATACGGAAACAAAGTAGATATAAAAGTGTTAAAGGAAGAACAAGCAGACAGAAGGTTGAATGACTATGAAGTTTTAAAGATCTACTCATCGATTCTTGATACAACACTAATATTTTCAATAAACGAAAGGTTCGGTGGATCTTCTATTTTCAACATATTGCAGACCTGTAAGAACAAATTCAGACATTTTTAAGGAAAATAATACTTATTTATACCCATTCAACGGTGGAAGCTTCTTTGATATTTGACATGTTGGTACTCTTGGGGTTAACAGTGGGAAAGGTGATTTTGTCACCTAGTCATCAATGACAGTGGAGTGCTCAGAAAAAAAACTTGAAAATTTATTGACAGTATTTGCAGCCCGAGGATGATTAAATGGACATCTAAAATGCATCACTAATGTATAAGATTGCAGGGAAACTTAAGTATAATTCTGTGACCATTATAATGTAAGACTGCATTGAGATTAACATACACGACTAGGAGGATTTGTCTAAAATCTATACTCACTTTGGTTGGAGTTGAAGACTAACGATGAGTCAGTTATTCTACTCGAGCTGCTGTTATTTCCAAGCTCATGCTTGTAGACTTTCACCTTTTAGAGCTCTTCATGGGCGAAGCCTTAGCGTCATTTATTATTCAGCACCCATTTTAGTTATGCCCAAGCAGCATTACAGGTTGATTCTACATCGGGAGCCCTACATTTTACCTCACTAAAGTTTATTAGAGTAGAGATGTTTACAGGCTTGGGGCCGATAGCTTACGTCCTCCCCGCAGGACAGAGTGCAAAAGATTTGCAATCTCCCGCATGAAAGTTCTAGGAGCATAGGAAAGTTACAAACCTGCAATCTTCAGTAATAAAGGCAAACATGCAAACCTGTTAACCAACACCTGACCACTATTCCCCAGGAGTCAGTAGTAGTGATAAGTCAGAAAAGTTTTCTGCAATATGCACTTATATTTCGAGGTAACAGCATTGATCATGGCTGTGCATTTCTTTATCTTGGTCATAGAAAAATCAAAGAAGGGACTCTTCGACCAGAATAGGAAAGGAAATACTTCTTTCATATTCTGGCCGGAAATACTCCGCTGTTTTTTTTTTTACTTGGAGTAGCTAACGTTTTTCCCTACTGTGGGGCAAAAGAATGTGCAAAAAATGGGATTATCCTCTAATGCGGGGTGTCCTTAGTACTAACAAACGAACAGAGAAGAAGTACATAACAATGAATGAACAAATTTTTGAATAAAACATATTAGACAAATTTCCTTTTTATTTTTTATAGTTAACATTTGTGGAAAACTACTTGGGTGTGGCTTCTGCAAAAAAAAAAATACTTTAAGAGAAATAAAAATTTTAATATTTTAATATTAATTTTTTAATTTTGTTTCAAAAATCAAATATACAGATTTATTACAATATCTATCCATAATTGCTCTATTTGCCGATAATACACTAATAGTCCAGTTTAGCTGGACTATATAACAGGAATTGCTGTTATCAACATCAGTTTGGAACGATGACTTAGTAAACTAAACATAAGAACAGATTATGAAATTATTTATGACGTAAAACAAAAGAACTTGCAGGTCTCTTATGATTAATAGATCAATCCCGAATTCCGAAGAAAGAAGGAGGAATATCTGGTGTTTTATAATGCATATATATTGCGTGTCTTTTGACTATTATTCTTGTGACAATGTATTCTAAACATCTGAATGCCCTTTGCCATGTTAAGGGACATATTTCACTTGTGCGATAAAATAAAGTGGACAGTCCCTTTGATGTAGCCAAAGAGCTTCAAAACAGATTCCACGACCTACATCATGTTCAACAATGCTTTGTTACTTGTCTTTTCATACAAAAATGTTGAATCTATGCGAAAAACTAAAAGATTTAACTTATGAAAAACTAACTTACGACTAAAATAGCCAAGTACCGAAACATTCTCTCACGAATATGCAAACTTAAAAAACTAGATATTAAACGTACTAGAATATTACCTACAACAGTTACGGTAACGGGAACCTGTAGTGCCTATATTACCTATTGTAGTTATAATAATGGGAACATACACTGCCTACATTACCCATAGTGGTATACTAGCTAAAAAAACGGGAACATAGTTAGATTAGGTTAGGTTGCAGTGGCAGTCCCACAAGGGAACACACGTAGGCTGAGCATTGGCTCTTTGTGATACCTCATAATGAAGATTGATTCTACAGTGGCAGTCCTAAATTTGCTTAACTCAAGTGTATTTAGAGCAGGGATCTTTAAAGAGTACCTGACATCGTACAGGCCCGGGACCGACGGTTTAACGTCCTTCTCCGAGGGACGACGCGCTCAGATATATTCTCCTCCCGCGTGAATATATCGAGGGTCAGGTGGGGATCGAATCCAGGTCCTATCAGTTTAGAGGCGAGCACGAACCACTGAGCTAGCCTGGTCCCTCAACGGGAACATACACTGACTATATTACCCATAGTGGCATACTAGCTATAACAACGGAACATAAACTGACTATATTACCCATAGTGGCATACTAGCTATAATAACGGGAACATAAACTGACTATATTACCCATAGTGGCATACTAGCTATAATAACGGGAACATACACTGACTATATTACCCATAGTGGCATACTAGCTATAATAACGGGAACATACACTGACTATATTACCCATAGTGGCATACTAGCTATAATAACGGGAACATACACTGACTATATTACCCATAGTGGCATACTAGCTATAACAACGGAACATACACTGACTATATTACCCATAGTATTCATAGTAACGGGACCTACAGTGTCTATATTACTAATTATAGCAGAGCAGTTATAGTAGCGAACCTATAGCAGCTTTTAACATATCCCTGTAGGAATTTAAAACACTTCTACATGTTTATGTAATTAACAACTTACAATATCAATAATTTTACTTTAGTATTTATATTGTTATCATAATAATGTTAAAAAGTAATTTATCTAATAAAAACATAGGATTGTAAGATTTTACTAAGAATAAGATGAAGGAATGTGACATGTGAAAACAGTGGGACTTAAAAGTTGTCATTTTTCGTGTTTTATGCTCCTTAATAAAAAGATTTCACATAAACACGTGAAATATCAATCAACGATCAAACCACAGTAAATTTCTGCATCTAGTGTTTCAGTTGGATTTTTGACTCTGACGAAGACCGCTCGTTACGGGTGAAAGATCTTAGTCTTGTTTTCCCATTTCTTACTGTGGTTTGATCATTCATTGTTCCTTAAATAACGCAAAAATCATTCATGTTTTAGTACTCTTCACTGACGTATTGCGATACCAAATTTCATACAATTTCAATTAATTAGAATAAGTAGAGGGGAGGAAAACAAGTAGTGCTCGCTTTCATTACAAGTATGATTAAGTACCTTAGGTACACCCAAAAACAAAGGGTGCATACTACGAGTACAAGAACTAATTACACTAAGATCTATTAAACAGCGTGATCTGAGAGTGATTACAAATTTTTTATTAATAATCACCCAAACACACCTAGACATCTTAAAAATATCAAAACTGGATTCAGAGAACCTTAAACATTTATATCTATCAATATCTCAAAATAACTTTTTGAGTGATCACTACATTTGACTTAAAGTAAAAATGCCTAATAAATATGGAATGAATCGCGACACATACTCTGAGAATACAAAGCATCTAACATCATGGCTGTTTAAAAAAAGAAAAGTTATCGTGACTGATAACAAGACAGTGACACAATGTGACTCAGAGTCATCTTTCACTACCGCAGACAAGACAAGGCGATTCAAGGGTAGCCGGCAAGCAAACAGCTTCCTGAATTTATTTACCTTATTGCATCTTCATCAACTTCTTGGTCATCATTCAAGGCCGTCGGTACTAGATGAACTCATGGAAAACTGAATCACTCATGATATGTACCAGCTGAGCAGAACGACAGTATGACGGAAATGTAGTGAATCAACAAGGCAACCAGTAAGGGAAATATTATCAAACAAAAACAAGTCGACCTTTTAATAGCTATGTTTAAATTAATAAGGAACATTGAATTATACTAAAACCAAATAATAATACAGAATTATAATATCATTTAGACCTACGAACTTTTTATTATGACTTATAATAACTTATATAACGACATGGACTTTTAATAGGGATTTAATTAGACTGATGGTGCTTAAGCGCCGTTCTATTAGCTTACATACTAAGTATATTGTGACATGTTGGTCAAATGAAACATGCAAACACGAACAAGCTGCATGAATCAACACGTTCGAACACACAGATCTACACAGGATACATGTTTGTCATGCAAACATCTACCTCAGCCTTCCCTGATGGACAAATGTAATTTGAGGGAAACACTGGCCGCATTGGTATCATAATACTCACTTTAAAAACTGATTTTTGCAACCAACTGATTTTTGAAACACTAAAAAGTGATTTTCAGTTCATTTTTTCCAGGTAGGTGGAAATAGGAGATAGCGTATCTCTTTCCATCTTTTTTCACAGTTGTTAATAATAATAAAAAATATAAACTTTCAATAACTTATTATCTAGAAGTCATAATTTCAAGCAAAGTGTCTTTTTCTCTATTATAGAAGTGATTTATATTCAAAGAAATTGTAACATAAAATCGATTTTTTATAAAATCTTCCCAACTCTTAAATTCTGAACTATGGTTTTTATGGTTTAATTTAATATGAAAAAAGGAGATATAAACAAACGGCTTGCACGCGTGTAATGGTACAAACAGGGGGTATATAGGAAGGCAGCAAACTACGCAAATCGAGTGGGCGGAAATTTAATTCAGGCGACAATGTGCATACGAATGGACCTTGTTCTATGCAAGATAAAATCATACAGAGGGCTGTATTATGAACTAAATAGCTCAAGTATTTATGAGGAAGAGCATCCACAAGTCATTGATATTCACATTGACATGTTCTGAATATCAATATCTGTATGTCTTATATACGCACTTTTATAGGACAGTTAAATTAAACGTAAATTACTGCTCAAAATAAAAAATGTAAGCCTCTATTCAACAGCTTGACAAAACACTACAACTCCATAGAATCCATCATAGTAATAATAATATGCTAATTTTGAGGTAAAAACATTTTTTCTTAGCAATTTCACATATAATTTAAAGAAAACATAAAGCAAAGAAAAATAAACTAGACTCTTAGGCAGATTTATTACTATTAAGCTATATCCCAGGATTAAGTGTAATATTTTTATTTTAATCAACACTTAATTACTATTCGCACTCTTCTTGACGACTCGTGTTCTGTTATTTCATATCCGAATGTAATGGTTTTCTTGTAAGTTACGTTAGACATTGCGATTTTCCGACTTTGTTTCTTCTGTTTGCAATGTCGATAAGATCTCAATGTGCTTGTCGATAAGATCTCAATGTGTTTGTCGATAAGATCACAATGTGCCTGTCGATAAGATCACAATGTGCTTGTCAATAAGATCACATGTGCTTGTCGATAAGATCACAATGTGCTTGTCGATAAGATCTCAATGTGCTTGTCGATAAGCACCTAACCCAGCTCGAACTAACCAACCACACACATGCAATGGTATCTGATCTAAATCTACTAACTTCATTAATAGTGGTTCATTTACATCAAATAAAGAAGAAAATATACCAATTACTACCGGAAGTTAATTTAAATTAGAGCTTCAAATACACGAGTAATAGAGTTGATTATATTGGATAAACCATGAGTAAACATTTAATTAGTTTTTCATGAAATTTATCGAAGTTCAATCTTTTCAAGCAAATCTCTTTATCCGCATGCAGCTTTGTAATTATTTTGTACATGGTTGTTCGACAACACTCTATTCTCCCCTAGCAAACTGACATACTCCAGAACAGTATAGTAAAAGTAGAAAAAATGAATTAATAATAAAAATGATTGTCAAGTTAAACTTAAAACATTCATTTATTGAAAAGACGGAATGGAATCAATGGAAAAAAATTACTGTGAAAATTATTAGAAAAAGAATTTACTTCAATCTGTTTTAAGCGAAACAATACCATTCGATATCTATTGTTCATGGCCAGGTTAAATCTACAAGCAATCAACATAAGTTTTCTGATAAAAAGATTTCGTCATAAAAGGAATGCTTTTACTGGTTGCAGATTTAACTTAAAAATCTTTTAAAACATTTCCCATGTAGTCTATTTGTTTTTTTTATTTCTCCTCTTTGAATAAACACTGCATGTTAACAGACTGCATAACTGAAACTATCAAAATAAAAGTATTGTATTCTTAATCATTTATGTAGGTTGTTCAAATCTGGGAATAGGCTTAGCTTATTGGTTTACGTCTACCATGACCAAATAATATGATCTAATATAAATCAAATATAATTATTCGCTATTAAACAAAATAGATTAATTAATGTATTATTAAGTTCAAAAGGAATACATTGCGAACAAACTGCATTTATTAGTTCACATTTTCTACATAGAACTGTACATTTTTGTAATAGCATAACATTTCAATAGTCGTATGAACTTCTATCCTAACTATTTCTATTACTCTATCCACTAGGAGCCAGGTTAGCTCAGTGGTTAACGTACTCGCCTCTGAACTAGTAGGACCGGGGTTCGATCCCCACATGGCCCTCGATTTATTCATGCGGGAGGTGAATAATTCTGAGCACGTCATCCCTCGTATTTTATTTATTTTAAAACTCGTATAACTTTATTATTCCGTTTTGAATAGTATATTAACGCAAATCATATCTATATACTCTTGACTTTGGCTGTCTCAGTCTCTTATTGTTAATGAAAACATTTTGCAAACGTTTGTCAACAATATTCATTAGTATCAACTGCTTTCAGCAACCTTCCCTCTTGTTTTGTAGTATTTTTATATATAACAGTGGTAGCCAAAAACCTGGAGTAAAACAAGCTTATATTTTTATTTTATTTTATTTATTGATAGATTTTAGTTAATATATGTCATAATATGACATCTAATGTAATAAATTATCTAATTTTGTGATAATTAAAAAGCTGATATGTCTCTATAAGCCAAATTTAGTAAAACTTCCCGAAACGATGCATGTCAATGGGAGATAGTGCATTTCTCTTCAAGGCACTCGGCAGTGCTTCGTCTGAATCAATGTAAGTATTGGTATTTTAAGACTTTAAACGCTTTAAGCTTAAACTGCCACTCGTATAAAAAAACATAATAACATTTTACCAAATTACAATGTTATTTAGAATTATAGTACATTTTACGCACAAAAATCATGATTATTTGTACACGAAATCCAGCTTTGTTTCTTTCTTCAATATGAGTTCAAATATGAGCATCTGTGCAAAATTTTAGTAAAATTGGTAAGCAAATTTTAATGTAGATAGACAGAAATATAAACTAATAACGTGTAAAAATGTTAAATGCTTATATGTTAGTTCCTGAATGGACCTTTACATCGAATTAGCTTACAACCATTTATAAGTAATATAATAATTCAAGCCATATTGCATTAAAAAAAAAACAGCGAAAAGGCAATTGTCAGTTGATAGATACTGTTAGGTAATAAAGAGACGGGGAATGGGATTGCAGAAAGGTTACAGAAGCAGTAACCATTGAGCCAGTGTTTACTGATTATTACGGGCGTGAAGGTCATACCCTGAACTTTCTCGACGCCATTCTTAGATATCAAATTCGTGCAAATCAAACTAGTCCACACTCACCAGGTCATCGCAATAAACTTTATTAGAAAATAACAACAATCTTTCCGAGTGACTACAAAAGCAATATTTATTCCAAACTAAAACAATTAAGGATTCTTACAATGAAGGTTAAATCTTGGGATATTGGAATTATAGCACTGTAGTTAAGACTAATATATTTAGATATATGGGATTAAGAAATTTTATTTCTAAGAAATATTGAACAGCAATAAATATTTCAAAGTACAAAAAATATAATTATGAAGAAAAATAAATTTTAATGTAAAGTGATATCTTGGTATATGCTAACAGAATTTCGTACCGAGACATTGCTAAATGTGATTAGTTTTTTTTTTAAAAAGTTTACGCCTCTAGCGTAAGCATAGGTATTACAGCACATGTATGGCTCCTTCACTGGCTTCATGCACACACTGACACTAAACCAACTGCGAACTCGTTTACTCCCTTAGTCACAAGCTGTGGAAATCTTCTACAATGACGTCATCACATTATCTATTTAACCTTTTCTATTCGCATTGAAGACGTCATCGGTAACGACATCGCAAATGAACTTCTGGATCTGGTCAGTCTGTGGTACCTAAAAGAACCTCCTAACATACACTAGGGAGGTGAGAGCGACTGCATTGGATGTTTTCATATTTGTACCGCAAGGTCAATAAGTAAAGGATGCAGTAATGCAAGACTACGAGTTTATCTTCCCAGTTAGTAGTGCGGCATTGGGCAGTAGTTATTTTAGCTGGCGAAAAGCTGAGCAGAGCCTCTAATACAGGAGTGATTTATCAACTTCTTGGCCGATATGTATACATTCGCATCTCTCAAGAATATTGAAAAAAAGGACGTCCATCATAGCGGAACCACCTTCTCCCGGATATGGAATAATGGACGCGATATGCTGCTACTGTGGTAGATTCCTAGCATTCTGTGTACCTGTCAATGAAGAAGTTGAGAGACCAGCAATGAAGGGCCCTAAAAATTAAACACAGGAAGGATTAGAGTACGGTCAACTAAAAACTACTACATGAGCCTCATAATCGAGTATTGAAGAAGCATACGACAAAACATTGGATAATACTTCTGGAGAAGGAAGGTACACCTACCAGGAGTAGGGTGATTGCATGAAAATTTACGAAGTTTACCTACAAGTTGCACTGAAATTGAAGACAACTCTTCTTGTAACCTCTTCTTGTAGCGAGGGGGGGGGGGGCAACATTTACAACCCTCCGAGGCTTTTATTTATTTTCGAATGCCAAATAAACCGCGGGAAGGTAATTACTTTTACAAACTCTTGTCCAGAATAGCAGTATACTGAGTTGACCGGTGCCAAATAATTTTAATTCAGTAAACAGCGGTTTGCTGTTTAATCTTAAAAAATAAATAATTTTCACTACTACTTGATAAATTATGTACATATATTTTAAACAAATTGTTTTAAAGGACTCAGATCTTTTATTTTATAACTGTAGTAATTGCAGCAAAGCATATTTATTAATATGTAATCGTAAACCAAATAGTGACGTCAATAATAAAGAGAACAAACAGTTACCTGACCTTGTTCTTCGTTGTAAAACAATAACGCCTGATGGTTGCATGAAGGACATGCAGGAAGAAACCCACCCTACCCGAATTCGAACTTCTAATCGATGCAAAGTCAGGAAGAGTGGACCCTGAACAGCGAGTAACTGCATGACATCCTCATTATATTTATTTAAATTTCAATTCTATATAAGCTTTGGTATCTTTTCATTTTTTTCCTGTACTAAATTGTTTGACATTTTCAATGATGTAAAAAAAGGTAAATTAGTTTCTCGTTCATCTGACCAATTACCTCCTTACTCCACTACTACTCTCATTTATCAATTACAACAGTGACTCAAAAGAAAATCGGATGACTGACCACACAGGTGGAATGCATGAATATAGATTTGTTTAAATTCACTTAATTTTTATTGTGTAAATATATATATTGAATTTTATCATACATTCTTTTAGTAAAAGAATATTTACATCAAATATTGCAAATTGTCTAGTTTTCTGGTATAAAAAGTTGTAGAAAAAAAATGAATCAAAGGCTGTAGTATCAGATCATTTTATATATATCAGCTATCAGACGAACATTTGTTCCAGTTATGAATGGGTTTGCTATGTATAGGCCACATGGATTTTACTGAATGAATCGAGCAGACAAACATCCATTGCAGACAATAGAACTAATATCCATGCCAATTATTCTCCACAAATTGACAGCTACACACAAAAAGCCAGTATGAAATGGCTTCTATTTTATTAACTATCCTGCTATTTTAATCATACTTACTTGAATTAAGAGTACTAAGTTATTTATATATTTAATATACTCTCATTAACATAGCCAATTTTCTTTTAATTCTGGTTGTTATACATGCGTTAACCTTAATTATCAGAAGGTGGGGCTTGGGAAAAAAGGTTGAGAAACACTTTTTTGACTGTAGATATAGAGTCAATTTCATGCAACACATCATTGGGAAATACAATTTTGTTAGTTTAAAGGACTTTGGTTTTAATTTCATTAAGATTTCGTTCTAACTCAACTGAGAATATAATTACAGCTAAGATATAAAGCAAAAGTATTATTCCGGTATCCTTAAGAGCTTTGCACTCGTCATTAGATGGAAAGATGTTTAGTTGGTTTCCCTTTTCGTCATTTAAATTAGTGGAAAAGTGACGCAAAGGTGATTTGACGGTTGGTTCTCGGAGAGAGGCAGTGAATCGACTTCCGTCTCAAGAAAGTGGATTCAGGGACGTCCCGCGAACGCTTTCATCCGGCACAGCGCCAGCTATTTCAAGCTCTGTTACCCTTCTCTGAGGACTGTCAATGCCCGACTAACAACCAAGCCCTACTCTCTGCCTGCCAAACAGCAAAGCCAAATGGAAAACACTATTCATTTCACACTGATTCTAACATCTGATTTCAAGAAAGTTATGAGTCTTAATTTTTACACTTTACTGTTTATCCTCATATCTGATAATATATTGCAAACCATCATTGTTTTTATAAGTCATCTTTTTTGTGTCTTTCCTTCCTAACTGGTAAATAGAGTAACTAATAATTGTAATAAAACTTATAAAATATAGAAATTGTTTTATATACATCAAAAAAGTGCAAAAATATGTCTTTCCAAATCAATAATTCTTATCTTATTAAATTACATGAGTTAAAAAAATTATTTATTTGAATAAGTGTTTTAAGAGCATATTAGAATTATTTTTGGAAATATAAGGAGATTATGATTAAATAATATAACTAAAGGGAGAATTCGTCAGGTAAAGTATAAAAGGTGTATACAGTGGAACCTCTACATACGAGCTACTCTACTTACGAGAAACTCGAGATACGAGAGGCCTTTCGAGCAAAAATCTTGCTCTACATACGAGAGAAAATCCAAGTTACGAGAATTTCCAGATGGTTCCGCTAGGAACCCACTAGTCGCACTAGGAACCTATGTAGCTACTAGTCGTGCTACAGCTCTTTTTAATGACACTTGCCTTACACATTTCCGTAACATTTTGAAAGGGAGGCAGAGACAAACCTCCTTGGATAAGTTTTTCTTCAAAAGACTTATAGAAACTGAAAGTGTTGCGATTCCAGCTAAAAGGGCAAAAGAAAGCGAAGAAAAGTAAAAACTGATACAGTAATGTTAAAAAGCAAAAAAAAAGCAGAAAAAAGTGCATAAATAAATTAGTGCCGTAAAAAAAATTAGTTTTTCATAAAGTTAACTTTAATTTTAAGTGGAAGTGCTCATAATAAATGCTCATAACAAACTCGCATTTTATTTCGTTAATATCATCTTATTTATCTTATTACTGTATTTTTATGTTCAGTCACTATTTGAATGTGTTTTTTAGTAATCAGGAAGATGTGTTCATAGTTATTTAGGGTTAACTTGAATGATTTTGGGAGGCCGGGAACAAATTAATTGGTTTTCAGTTATTTCTTATGGGAAAAATTCGCTCTAGATACGAGAAATTCTAGATACGAGCACGATCCGGGAAAGAATTAATCTCGTATGTAGAGGTTCCACTGTATGTATAAAGGAATGAACACTGTATATAGGAAAAGAAAATATGAAAAATTATTTAATCTAGACAAGAAATATATTATAATTTTGGAAATTCAATAGAACAATTAAAGTTGTTTTGATTTTTATATAATATCCATAGATATGAAAAATCTGGAGTGTCCTACACTCAACTTTACTATAAGTAAACATAATATCAATGTTCTTGGCTATATAGTATATAATGTTCCATTTAGCTATAATATAAATGTCTCAATGGGAGATGTTTATTAGACTTTCATTCCTGGAGGTAGTACAGATAATGATTGATCCACTTATCAATATACTCGTATATGCTTATTGTTGTATATCACACCACTGATGCATATAATACTATTAGTTTAACCACAGCAGTAATAACATTGTCAAAAGCGAAAGCGTAGATTTCGTGTTACGAAATAATCTCTTATAGGAGAACTTGGCTTTTGTTCCAATATCCAGTAGATCTCTGACCTCCTTCTACAATGAAGATTTAAGACAAGGTTTCGCATTTAAAACTTGAAAATATTCTTAAATATTTGATTGATATATATGATATATATATATATATATATATATATTGATACTCATATAATATATGAGTTGATGCTCATGAAAACGGAATAAGAAATTGTTTAAAAAAACAACTGAAATGATGTTAAAACATCAATAACAATGAAATTATAGGGCAAGAAAATGTCAGAAAAATGTAAAAAAAAGTTGCTTTTAAGATGATTTTTAATTTAGGATGTAGAATATATTAGGATAAAATTTATTATTTTTCAAAGAATATTTTCAATTTGAAATATATTTTACATTTTTGGTCCTTTATAAAACTATTATACTGGGAATTTAATGGCATGCTAGAGTTTTTCAAAAATCACTTTTCTACCCTTTTGTCAAAAATCATAAAAATTCAATTTACTCTGAGCTAGTGTTATCTTTTTACAGCGTGCTGTACTCTGTTATAAGGTTGCTGTAAATATATATAGTACTGACAAAAAATATATTAGTAATTAGCCAGTTTTACATAATAAAATCAAATTCAAAGCAAGCTTTTCAGTGCAATTTAAAACTTTCATAGCTGGAAGCTTGAAATTTTTAAGAATAATAGATATGACTATGTATGGATATGGGACTAGATTGTGAAAAAACTGGATATTTGTTAACAACATATCCTTTACTATATGGTTGTAAACGCGGTTTGGCCCAGTAGCTGGTTAATTGAATGACGTGAGCCGGATGTGACTTGTGGGGTAGATGTGAAGATGGAAGGGCATGTGTTTGATGCAGGTCGTCAACGAGACGTCAGCCGGTTTGGTACGTCGTCAGCCAGTTTGGTGCGTCGTCAGCGTGCATGTGTACTTTGAGTACATGGCTCGTGGCTAGAGCATACTCGTGATGGATGGATCAATGCTGTGATCCCCATGTCTTCTCCGTGTAGTTCGTGGGTCAGGCATACATGTGTACTTTGAGTCCATGGCTCGTGGATAGAGCATACTCGTGATGGATGGAAAATGCTGTGATCCCCATGTCTTCTCCGTGTAGTTCGTGGGTCAGGCGTACATGTGTACTTTGAGTCCATGGCTCGTGGCTAGAGCATACTCGTGATGGATGGATCAATGCTGTGATCCCCATGTCTTCTCCGTGTAGTTCGTGGGTCAGGCGTACATGTGTACTTTGAGTCCATGGCTCGTGGCTAGAGCATACTCGTGATGGATGGATCAATGCTGTGATCCCCATGTCTTCTCCGTGTAGTTCGTGGGTCAGGCGTACATGTGTACTTTGAGTCCATGGCTCGTGGCTAGAGCATACTCGTGATGGATGGATCAATGCTGTATCCCCATGTCTTCTCCGTGTAGTTCGTGGGTCAGGCGTACATGTGTACTTTGAGTCCATGGCTCGTGGCTAGAGCATACTCGTGATGGATGGATCAATGCTGTGATCCCCATGTCTTCTCCGTGTAGTTCGTGGGTCAGGCGTACATGTGTACTTTGAGTCCATGGCTCGTGGCTAGAGCATACTCGTGATGGATGGATCAATGCTGTGATCCCCATGTCTTCTCCGTGTAGTTCGTGGGTCAGGCGTACATGTGTACTTTGAGTCCATGGCTCGTGGCTAGAGCATACTCGTGATGGATGGATCAATGCTGTGATCCCCATGTCTTCTCCGTGTAGTTCGTGGGTCAGGCGTACATGTGTACTTTGAGTCCATGGCTCGTGGCTAGAGCATACTCGTGATGGATGGATCAATGCTGTGATCCCCATGTCTTCTCCCGTGTAGTTCGTGGGTCAGGCGTACATGTGTACTTTGAGTCCATGGCTCGTGGCTAGAGCATACTCGTGGGATGGGATTTGGATTTCAATGGGGCCTTGTGATTTCCCCCATGTCTTCTCCGTGTAGTTCGTGGGTCAGGCGTACATGTGTACTTTGAGTCCATGGCTCGTGGCTAGAGCATACTCGTGATGGATGGATCAATGCTGTGATCCCCATGTCTTCTCCGTGTAGTTCGTGGGTCAGGCGTACATGTGTACTTTGAGTCCATGGCTCGTGGCTAGAGCATACTCGTGATGGATGGATCAATGCTGTATCCCCATGTCTTCTCCGTGTAGTTCGTGGGTCAGGCGTACATGTGTACTTTGAGTCCATGGCTCGTGGCTAGAGCATACTCGTGATGGATGGATCAATGCTGTGATCCCCATGTCTTCTCCGTGTAGTTCGTGGGTCAGGCGTACATGTGTACTTTGAGTCCATGGCTCGTGGCTAGAGCATACTCGTGATGGATGGATCAATGCTGTGATCCCCATGTCTTCTCCGTGTAGTTCGTGGGTCAGGCGTACATGTGTACTTTGAGTCCATGGCTCGTGGCTAGAGCATACTCGTGATGGATGGATCAATGCTGTGATCCCCATTGTCTTCTCCGTGTAGTTCGTGGTCAGGCGTACATGTGTACTTTGAGTCCATGGCTCGTGGCTAGAGCATACTCGTGATGGATGGATCAATGCTGTGATCCCCATGTCTTCTCCGTGTAGTTCGTGGGTCAGGCGTACATGTGTACTTTGAGTACATGGCTCGTGGCTAGAGCATACTCGTGATGGATGGATCAATGCTGTCATCCCCATGTCTTCTCCGTGTAGTTCGTGGGTCAGGCGTACATGTGTACTTTGAGTCCATGGCTCGTGGCTAGAGCATACTCGTGATGGATGGATCAATGCTGTGATCCCCATGTCTTCTCCGTGTAGTTCGTGGGTCAGGCGTACATGTGTACTTTGAGTACATGGCTCGTGGCTAGAGCATACTCGTGATGGATGGATCAATGCTGTATCCCCATGTCTTCTCCGTGTAGTTCGTGGGTCAGGCGTACATGTGTACTTTGAGTCCATGGCTCGTGGCTAGAGCATACTCGTGATGGATGGATCAATGCTGTATCCCCATGTCTTCTCCGTGTAGTTCGTGGGTCAGGCGTACATGTGTACTTTGAGTCCATGGCTCGTGGCTAGAGCATACTCGTGATGGATGGATCAATGCTGTGATCCCCATGTCTTCTCCGTGTAGTTCGTGGGTCAGGCGTACATGTGTACTTTGAGTACATGGCTCGTGGCTAGAGCATACTCGTGATGGATGGATCAATGCTGTATCCCCATGTCTTCTCCGTGTAGTTCGTGGGTCAGGCGTACATGTGTACTTTGAGTCATGGCTCGTGGCTAGAGCATACTCGTGATGGATGGATCAATGCTGTATCCCCATGTCTTCTCCGTGTAGTTCGTGGGTCAGGCGTACATGTGTACTTTGAGTCCATGGCTCGTGGCTAGAGCATACTCGTGATGGATGGATCAATGCTGTATCCCCATGTCTTCTCCGTGTAGTTCGTGGTTCAGGCGTACATGTGTACTTTGAGTCCATGGCTCGTGGCTAGAGCATACTCGTGATGGATGGATCAATGCTGTATCCCCATGTCTTCTCCGTGTAGTTCGTGGGTCAGGCGTACATGTGTACTTTGAGTCCATGGCTCGTGGCTAGAGCATACTCGTGATGGATGGATCAATGCTGTATCCCCATGTCTTCTCCGTGTAGTTCGTGGGTCAGGCGTACATGTGTACTTTGAGTACATGGCTCGTGGCTAGAGCATACTCGTGATGGATGGATCAATGCTGTGATCCCCATGTCTTCTCCGTGTAGTTCGTGGGTCAGGGTACATGTGTACTTTGAGTCCATGGCTCGTGGCTAGAGCATACTCGTGATGGATGGATCAATGCTGTGATCCCCATGTCTTCTCCGTGTAGTTCGTGGTCAGGCGTACATGTGTACTTTGAGTACATGGCTCGTGGCTAGAGCATACTCGTGATGGATGGATCAATGCTGTGATCCCCATGTCTTCTCCGTGTAGTTCGTGGGTCAGGCGTACATGTGTACTTTGAGTCCATGGCTCGTGGCTAGAGCATACTCGTGATGGATGGATCAATGCTGTGATCCCCATGTCTTCTCCGTGTAGTTCGTGGGTCAGGCGTACATGTGTACTTTGAGTCCATGGCTCGTGGCTAGAGCATACTCGTGATGGATGGATCAATGCTGTATCCCCATGTCTTCTCCCGTGTAGTTCGTGGGTCAGGCGTACATGTGTACTTTGAGTCCATGGCTCGTGGCTAGAGCATACTCGTGATGGATGGATCAATGCTGTATCCCCATGTCTTCTCCGTGTAGTTCGTGGGTCAGGCGTACATGTGTACTTTGAGTCCATGGCTCGTGGCTAGAGCATACTCGTGATGGATGGATCAATGCTGTATCCCCATGTCTTCTCCGTGTAGTTCGTGGGTCAGGCGTACATGTGTACTTTGAGTCCATGGCTCGTGGCTAGAGCATACTCGTGATGGATGGATCAATGCTGTATCCCCATGTCTTCTCCGTGTAGTTCGTGGGTCAGGCGTACATGTGTACTTTGAGTCCATGGCTCGTGGCTAGAGCATACTCGTGATGGATGGATCAATGCTGTATCCCCATGTCTTCTCCGTGTAGTTCGTGGGTCAGGCGTACATGTGTACTTTGAGTCCATGGCTCGTGGCTAGAGCATACTCGTGATGGATGGATCAATGCTGTCATCCCCATGTCTTCTCCGTGTAGTTCGTGGGTCAGGCGTACATGTGTACTTTGAGTCCATGGCTCGTGGCTAGAGCATACTCGTGATGGATGGATCAATGCTGTATCCCCATGTCTTCTCCGTGTAGTTCGTGGGTCAGGCGTACATGTGTACTTTGAGTCCATGGCTCGTGGCTAGAGCATACTCGTGATGGATGGATCAATGCTGTCATCCCCATGTCTTCTCCGTGTAGTTCGTGGGTCAGGCGTACATGTGTACTTTGAGTCCATGGCTCGTGGCTAGAGCATACTCGTGATGGATGGATCAATGCTGTATCCCCATGTCTTCTCCGTGTAGTTCGTGGGTCAGGCGTACATGTGTACTTTGAGTCCATGGCTCGTGGCTAGAGCATACTCGTGATGGATGGATCAATGCTGTATCCCCATGTCTTCTCCGTGTAGTTCGTGGGTCAGGCGTACATGTGTACTTTGAGTCCATGGCTCGTGGCTAGAGCATACTCGTGATGGATGGATCAATGCTGTATCCCCATGTCTTCTCCGTGTAGTTCGTGGGTCAGGCGTACATGTGTACTTTGAGTCCATGGCTCGTGGCTAGAGCATACTCGTGATGGATGGATCAATGCTGTATCCCCATGTCTTCTCCGTGTAGTTCGTGGGTCAGGCGTACATGTGTACTTTGAGTCCATGGCTCGTGGCTAGAGCATACTCGTGATGGATGGATCAATGCTGTATCCCCATGTCTTCTCCGTGTAGTTCGTGGGTCAGGCGTACATGTGTACTTTGAGTCCATGGCTCGTGGCTAGAGCATACTCGTGATGGATGGATCAATGCTGTATCCCCATGTCTTCTCCGTGTAGTTCGTGGGTCAGGCGTACATGTGTACTTTGAGTCCATGGCTCGTGGCTAGAGCATACTCGTGATGGATGGATCAATGCTGTATCCCCATGTCTTCTCCGTGTAGTTCGTGGGTCAGGCGTACATGTGTACTTTGAGTCCATGGCTCGTGGCTAGAGCATACTCGTGATGGATGGATCAATGCTGTCATCCCCATGTCTTCTCCGTGTAGTTCGTGGGTCAGGCGTACATGTGTACTTTGAGTCCATGGCTCGTGGCTAGAGCATACTCGTGATGGATGGATCAATGCTGTATCCCCATGTCTTCTCCGTGTAGTTCGTGGGTCAGGCGTACATGTGTACTTTGAGTTCCATGGCTCGTGGCTAGAGCATACTCGTGATGGATGGATCAATGCTGTCATCCCCATGTCTTCTCCGTGTAGTTCGTGGGTCAGGCGTACATGTGTACTTTGAGTCCATGGCTCGTGGCTAGAGCATACTCGTGATGGATGGATCAATGCTGTCATCCCCATGTCTTCTCCGTGTAGTTCGTGGGTCAGGCTTACATGTGTACTTTGAGTCCATGGCTCGTGGCTAGAGCATACTCGTGATGGATGGATCAATGCTGTGATCCCCATGTCTTCTCCGTGTAGTTCGTGGGTCAGGCGTACATGTGTACTTTGAGTCCATGGCTCGTGGCTAGAGCATACTCGTGATGGATGGATCAATGCTGTGATCCCCATGTCTTCTCCGTGTAGTTCGTGGGTCAGGCGTACATGTGTACTTTGAGTCCATGGCTCGTGGCTAGAGCATACTCGTGATGGATGGATCAATGCTGTGATCCCCATGTCTTCTCCGTGTAGTTCGTGGGTCAGGCGTACATGTGTACTTTGAGTACATGGCTCGTGGCTAGAGCATACTCGTGATGGATGGATCAATTTTGTGATCCCCATGTCTTCTCCGTGTAGTTCGTGGGTCAGGCGTACATGTGTACTTTGAGTCCATGGCTCGTGGCTAGAGCATACTCGTGATGGATGGATCAATGCTGTGATCCCCATGTCTTCTCCGTGTAGTTCGTGGGTCAGGCGTACATGTGTACTTTGAGTCCATGGCTCGTGGCTAGAGCATACTCGTGATGGATGGATCAATGCTGTGATCCCCATGTCTTCTCCGTGTAGTTCGTGGGTCAGGCGTACATGTGTACTTTGAGTCCATGGCTCGTGGCTAGAGCATACTCGTGATGGATGGATCAATGCTGTGATCCCCATGTCTTCTCCGTGTAGTTCGTGGGTCAGGCGTACATGTGTACTTTGAGTACATGGCTCGTGGCTAGAGCATACTCGTGATGGATGGATCAATGCTGTGATCCCCATGTCTTCTCCGTGTAGTTCGTGGGTCAGGCGTACATGTGTACTTTGAGTACATGGCTCGTGGCTAGAGCATACTTGTGATGGATGGATCAATGCTGTGATCCCCATGTCTTCTCCGTGTAGTTCGTGGGTCAGGCGTACATGTGTACTTTGAGTACATGGCTCGTGGCTAGAGCATACTCGTGATGGATGGATCAATGCTGTGATCCCCATGTTTCTTCTCCGTGTAGTTCGTGGGTCAGGCGTACATGTGTACTTTGAGTACATGGCTCGTGGCTAGAGCATACTCGTGATGGATGGATCAATGCTGTGATCCCCATGTCTTCTCCGTGTAGTTCGTGGGTCAGGCGTACATGTGTACTTTGAGTCCATGGCTCGTGGCTAGAGCATACTCGTGATGGATGGATCAATGCTGTGATCCCCATGTCTTCTCCGTGTAGTTCGTGGGTCAGGCGTACATGTGTACTTTGAGTACATGGCTCGTGGCTAGAGCATACTCGTGATGGATGGATCAATGCTGTATCCCCATGTCTTCTCCGTGTAGTTCGTGGGTCAGGCGTACATGTGTACTTTGAGTCCATGGCTCGTGGCTAGAGCATACTCGTGATGGATGGATCAATGCTGTATCCCCATGTCTTCTCCGTGTAGTTCGTGGGTCAGGCGTACATGTGTACTTTGAGTACATGGCTCGTGGCTAGAGCATACTCGTGATGGATGGATCAATGCTGTCATCCCCATGTCTTCTCCGTGTAGTTCGTGGGTCAGGCGTACATGTGTACTTTGAGTCCATGGCTCGTGGCTAGAGCATACTCGTGATGGATGGATCAATGCTGTCATCCCCATGTCTTCTCCGTGTAGTTCGTGGGTCAGGCGTACATGTGTACTTTGAGTCCATGGCTCGTGGCTAGAGCATACTCGTGATGGATGGATCAATGCTGTGATCCCCATGTCTTCTCCGTGTAGTTCGTGGGTCAGGCGTACATGTGTACTTTGAGTCCATGGCTCGTGGCTAGAGCATACTCGTGATGGATGGATCAATGCTGTGAACCACATGTCTTCTCCGTGTAGTTCGTGGGTCAGGCGTACATGTGTACTTTGAGTCCATGGCTCGTGGCTAGAGCATACTCGTGATGGATGGATCAATGCTGTGATCCCCATGTCTTCTCCGTGTAGTTCGTGGGTCAGGCGTACATGTGTACTTTGAGTCATGGCTCGTGGCTAGAGCATACTCGTGATGGATGGATCAATGCTGTGATCCCCATGTCTTCTCCGTGTAGTTCGTGGGTCAGGCGTACATGTGTACTTTGAGTCCATGGCTCGTGGCTAGAGCATACTCGTGATGGATGGATCAATGCTGTCATCCCCATGTCTTCTCCGTGTAGTTCGTGGGTCAGGCGTACATGTGTACTTTGAGTCCATGGCTCGTGGCTAGAGCATACTCGTGATGGATGGATCAATGCTGTGATCCCCATGTCTTCTCCGTGTAGTTCGTGGGTCAGGCGTACATGTGTACTTTGAGTCCATGGCTCGTGGCTAGAGCATACTCGTGATGGATGGATCAATGCTGTATCCCCATGTCTTCTCCGTGTAGTTCGTGGGTCAGGCGTACATGTGTACTTTGAGTCCATGGCTCGTGGCTAGAGCATACTCGTGATGGATGGATCAATGCTGTGATCCCCATGTCTTCTCCGTGTAGTTCGTGGGTCAGGCGTACATGTGTACTTTGAGTACATGGCTCGTGGCTAGAGCATACTCGTGATGGATGGATCAATTTTGTGATCCCCATGTCTACTCCGTGTAGTTCGTGGGTCAGGCGTACATGTGTACTTTGAGTCCATGGCTCGTGGCTAGAGCATACTCGTGATGGATGGATCAATGCTGTTATCCCCATGTCTTCTCCGTGTAGTTCGTGGGTCAGGCGTACATGTGTACTTTGAGTACATGGCTCGTGGCTAGAGCATACTCGTGATGGATGGATCAATGCTGTGATCCCCATGTCTTCTCCGTGTAGTTCGTGGGTCAGGCGTACATGTGTACTTTGAGTCCATGGCTCGTGGCTAGAGCATACTCGTGATGGATGGATCAATGCTGTATCCCCATGTCTTCTCCGTGTAGTTCGTGGGTCAGGCGTACATGTGTACTTTGAGTCCATGGCTCGTGGCTAGAGCATACTCGTGATGGATGGATCAATGCTGTGATCCCCATGTCTTCTCCGTGTAGTTCGTGGGTTCAGGCGTACATGTGTACTTTGAGTACATGGCTCGTGGCTAGAGCATACTCGTGATGGATGGATCAATGCTGTATCCCCATGTCTTCTCCGTGTAGTTCGTGGGTCAGGCGTACATGTGTACTTTGAGTCCATGGCTCGTGGCTAGAGCATACTCGTTGATGGATGGATCAATGCTGTCATCCCCATGTCTTCTCCGTGTAGTTCGTGGGTCAGGCGTACATGTGTACTTTGAGTCCATGGCTCGTGGCTAGAGCATACTCGTGATGGATGGATCAATGCTGTATCCCCATGTCTTCTCCGTGTAGTTCGTGGGTCAGGCGTACATGTGTACTTTGAGTCCATGGCTCGTGGCTAGAGCATACTCGTGATGGATGGATCAATGCTGTCATCCCCATGTCTTCTCCGTGTAGTTCGTGGGTCAGGCGTACATGTGTACTTTGAGTCCATGGCTCGTGGCTAGAGCATACTCGTGATGGATGGATCAATGCTGTATCCCCATGTCTTCTCCGTGTAGTTCGTGGGTCAGGCGTACATGTGTACTTTGAGTCCATGGCTCGTGGCTAGAGCATACTCGTGATGGATGGATCAATGCTGTATCCCCATGTCTTCTCCGTGTAGTTCGTGGGTCAGGCGTACATGTGTACTTTGAGTCCATGGCTCGTGGCTAGAGCATACTCGTGATGGATGGATCAATGCTGTGATCCCCATGTCTTCTCCGTGTAGTTCGTGGGTCAGGCGTACATGTGTACTTTGAGTCCATGGCTCGTGGCTAGAGCATACTCGTGATGGATGGATCAATGCTGTGATCCCCATGTCTTCTCCGTGTAGTTCGTGGGTCAGGCGTACATGTGTACTTTGAGTCCATGGCTCGTGGCTAGAGAACTCGTGATGGATGGATCAATGCTGTATCCCCATGTCTTCTCCGTGTAGTTCGTGGGTCAGGCGTACATGTGTACTTTGAGTCCATGGCTCGTGGCTAGAGCATACTCGTGATGGATGGATCAATGCTGTATCCCCATGTCTTCTCCGTGTAGTTCGTGGGTCAGGCGTACATGTGTACTTTGAGTCCATGGCTCGTGGCTAGAGCATACTCGTGATGGATGGATCAATGCTGTGATCCCCATGTCTTCTCCGTGTAGTTCGTGGGTCAGGCGTACATGTGTACTTTGAGTCCATGGCTCGTGGCTAGAGCATACTCGTGATGGATGGATCAATGCTGTATCCCCATGTCTTCTCCGTGTAGTTCGTGGGTCAGGCGTACATGTGTACTTTGAGTCATGGCTCGTGGCTAGAGCATACTCGTGATGGATGGATCAATGCTGTATCCCCATGTCTTCTCCGTGTAGTTCGTGGGTCAGGCGTACATGTGTACTTTGAGTCCATGGCTCGTGGCTAGAGCATACTCGTGATGGATGGATCAATGCTGTATCCCCATGTCTTCTCCGTGTAGTTCGTGGGTCAGGCGTACATGTGTACTTTGAGTCCATGGCTCGTGGCTAGAGCATACTCGTGATGGATGGATCAATGCTGTCATCCCCATGTCTTCTCCGTGTAGTTCGTGGGTCAGGCGTACATGTGTACTTTGAGTCCATGGCTCGTGGCTAGAGCATACTCGTGATGGATGGATCAATGCTGTATCCCCATGTCTTCTCCGTGTAGTTCGTGGGTCAGGCGTACATGTGTACTTTGAGTCCATGGCTCGTGGCTAGAGCATACTCGTGATGGATGGATCAATGCTGTGATCCCCATGTCTTCTCCGTGTAGTTCGTGGGTCAGGCGTACATGTGTACTTTGAGTCCATGGCTCGTGGCTAGAGCATACTCGTGATGGATGGATCAATGCTGTGATCCCCATGTCTTCTCCGTGTAGTTCGTGGGTCAGGCGTACATGTGTACTTTGAGTCCATGGCTCGTGGCTAGAGCATACTCGTGATGGATGGATCAATGCTGTATCCCCATGTCTTCTCCGTGTAGTTCGTGGGTCAGGCGTACATGTGTACTTTGAGTACATGGCTCGTGGCTAGAGCATACTCGTGATGGATGGATCAATGTTGAATCCCCTTCTTCTCCGTGTAGTTCGTGGGTCAGGCGTACATGTGTACTTTGAGTCCATGGCTCGTGGCTAGAGCATACTCGTGATGGATGGATCAATGCTGTGATCCCCATGTCTTCTCCGTGTAGTTCGTGGGTCAGGCGTACATGTGTACTTTGAGTCCATGGCTCGTGGCTAGAGCATACTCGTGATGGATGGATCAATGCTGTATCCCCATGTCTTCTCCGTGTAGTTCGTGGGTCAGGCGTACATGTGTACTTTGAGTCCATGGCTCGTGGCTAGAGCATACTCGTGATGGATGGATCAATGCTGTCATCCCCATGTCTTCTCCGTGTAGTTCGTGGGTCAGGCGTACATGTGTACTTTGAGTCCATGGCTCGTGGCTAGAGCATACTCGTGATGGATGGATCAATGCTGTCATCCCCATGTCTTCTCCGTGTAGTTCGTGGGTCAGGCGTACATGTGTACTTTGAGTCCATGGCTCGTGGCTAGAGCATACTCGTGATGGATGGATCAATGCTGTCATCCCCATGTCTTCTCCGTGTAGTTCGTGGGTCAGGCGTACATGTGTACTTTGAGTCCATGGCTCGTGGCTAGAGCATACTCGTGATGGATGGATCAATGCTGTCATCCCCATGTCTTCTCCGTGTAGTTCGTGGGTCAGGCGTACATGTGTACTTTGAGTACATGGCTCGTGGCTAGAGCATACTCTTGATGGATGGATCAATGCTGTCATCCCCATGTCTTCTCCGTGTAGTTCGTGGGTCAGGCGTACATGTGTACTTTGAGTCATGGCTCGTGGCTAGAGCATACTCGTGATGGATGGATCAATGCTGTCATCCCCATGTCTTCTCCGTGTAGTTCGTGGGTCAGGCGTACATGTGTACTTTGAGTCCATGGCTCGTGGCTAGAGCATACTCGTGATGGATGGATCAATGCTGTCATCCCCATGTCTTCTCCGTGTAGTTCGTGGGTCAGGCGTACATGTGTACTTTGAGTCCATGGCTCGTGGCTAGAGCATACTCGTGATGGATGGATCAATGCTGTATCCCCATGTCTTCTCCGTGTAGTTCGTGGGTCAGGCGTACATGTGTACTTTGAGTCCATGGCTCGTGGCTAGAGCATACTCGTGATGGATGGATCAATGCTGTGATCCCCATGTCTTCTCCGTGTAGTTCGTGGGTCAGGCGTACATGTGTACTTTGAGTCCATGGCTCGTGGCTAGAGCATACTCGTGATGGATGGATCAATGCTGTGAACCACATGTCTTCTCCGTGTAGTTCGTGGGTCAGGCGTACATGTGTACTTTGAGTCCATGGCTCGTGGCTAGAGCATACTCGTGATGGATGGATCAATGCTGTGATCCCCATGTCTTCTCCGTGTAGTTCGTGGGTCAGGCGTACATGTGTACTTTGAGTACATGGCTCGTGGCTAGAGAATACTCGTGATGGATGGATCAATGCTGTGATCCCCATGTTTTCTCCGTGTAGTTCGTGGGTCAGGCGTACATGTGTACTTTGAGTCCATGGCTCGTGGCTAGAGCATACTCGTGATGGATGGATCAATGCTGTCATCCCCATGTCTTCTCCGTGTAGTTCGTGGGTCAGGCGTACATGTGTACTTTGAGTCCATGGCTCGTGGCTAGAGCATACTCGTGATGGATGGATCAATGCTGTGATCCCCATGTCTTCTCCGTGTAGTTCGTGGGTCAGGCGTACATGTGTACTTTGAGTCCATGGCTCGTGGCTAGAGCATACTCGTGATGGATGGATCAATGCTGTATCCCCATGTCTTCTCCGTGTAGTTCGTGGGTCAGGCGTACATGTGTACTTTGAGTCCATGGCTCGTGGCTAGAGCATACTCGTGATGGATGGATCAATGCTGTATCCCCATGTCTTCTCCGTGTAGTTCGTGGGTCAGGCGTACATGTGTACTTTGAGTCCATGGCTCGTGGCTAGAGCATACTCGTGATGGATGGATCAATGCTGTGATCCCCATGTCTTCTCCGTGTAGTTCGTGGGTCAGGCGTACATGTGTACTTTGAGTCCATGGCTCGTGGCTAGAGCATACTCGTGATGGATGGATCAATGCTGTGATCCCATGTCTTCTCCGTGTAGTTCGTGGGTCAGGCGTACATGTGTACTTTGAGTCCATGGCTCGTGGCTAGAGCATACTCGTGATGGATGGATCAATGCTGTGATCCCCATGTCTTCTCCGTGTAGTTCGTGGGTCAGGCGTACATGTGTACTTTGAGTCCATGGCTCGTGGCTAGAGCATACTCGTGATGGATGGATCAATGCTGTATCCCCATGTCTTCTCCGTGTAGTTCGTGGGTCAGGCGTACATGTGTACTTTGAGTCCATGGCTCGTGGCTAGAGCATACTCGTGATGGATGGATCAATGCTGGAATCCCCATGTCTTCTCCGTGTAGTTCGTGGGTCAGGCGTACATGTGTACTTTGAGTCCATGGCTCGTGGCTAGAGCATACTCGTGATGGATGGATCAATGCTGTTGATCCCCATGTCTTCTCCGTGTAGTTCGTGGGTCAGGCGTACATGTGTACTTTGAGTCCATGGCTCGTGGCTAGAGCATACTCGTGATGGATGGATCAATGCTGTGATCCCCATGTCTTCTCCGTGTAGTTCGTGGGTCAGGCGTACATGTGTACTTTGAGTCCATGGCTCGTGGCTAGAGCATACTCGTGATGGATGGATCAATGCTGTGATCCCCATGTCTTCTCCGTGTAGTTCGTGGGTCAGGCGTACATGTGTACTTTGAGTCCATGGCTCGTGGCTAGAGCATACTCGTGATGGATGGATCAATGCTGTGATCCCCATGTCTTCTCCGTGTAGTTCGTGGGTCAGGCGTACATGTGTACTTTGAGTCCATGGCTCGTGGCTAGAGCATACTCGTGATGGATGGATCAATGCTGTCATCCCCATGTCTTCTCCGTGTAGTTCGTGGGTCAGGCGTACATGTGTACTTTGAGTCCATGGCTCGTGGCTAGAGCATACTCGAGATGGATGGATCAATGCTGTGATCCCCATGTCTTCTCCGTGTAGGTCGTGGGTCAGGTGTACATGTGTACTTTGAGTACATGGCTCGTGGCTAGAGCATACTCGTGATGGATGGATCAATGCTGTCATCCCCATGTCTTCTCCGTGTAGTTCGTGGGTCAGGCGTACATGTGTACTTTGAGTCCATGGCTCGTGGCTAGAGCATACTCGAGATGGATGGATCAATGCTGTGATCCCCATGTCTTCTCCGTGTAGTTCGTGGGTCAGGTGTACATGTGTACTTTGAGTACATGGCTCGTGGCTAGAGCATACTCGTGATGGATGGATCAATGCTGTCATCCCCATGTCTTCTCCGTGTAGTTCGTGGGTCAGGCGTACATGTGTACTTTGAGTACATGGCTCGTGGCTAGAGCATACTCGTGATGGATGGATCAATGCTGTGATCCCCATGTCTTCTCCGTGTAGTTCGTGGGTCAGGCGTACATGTGTACTTTGAGTCCATGGCTCGTGGCTAGAGCATACTCGTGATGGATGGATCAATGCTGTGATCCCCATGTCTTCTCCGTGTAGTTCGTGGGTCAGGTGTACATGTGTACTTTGAGTACATGGCTCGTGGCTAGAGCATACTCGTGATGGATGGATCAATGCTGTCATCCCCATGTCTTCTCCGTGTAGTTCGTGGGTCAGGCGTACATGTGTACTTTGAGTCCATGGCTCGTAGCTAGAGCATACTCGTGATGGATGGATCAATGCTGTCATCCCCATGTCTTCTCCGTGTAGTTCGTGGGTCAGGCGTACATGTGTACTTTGAGTCCATGGCTCGTGGCTAGAGCATACTCGTGATGGATGGATCAATGCTGTGATCCCCATGTCTTCTCCGTGTAGTTCGTGGGTCAGGCGTACATGTGTACTTTGAGTCCATGGCTCGTGGCTAGAGCATACTCGTGATGGATGGATCAATGCTGTCATCCCCATGTCTTCTCCGTGTAGTTCGTGGGTCAGGTGTTACTCACCCTCCTACCCTAACCACCCTACCCATCCCCAAAAACATTCCTTCACCAAAAACATTTAATCTATCATTAATTTTAATTTAAAATGGAACTCTTTTTATTGTAAAGGAAGGATAATTGGCCATTAATTTTGTTTAAACAAGTTTCTATTTAATGAAGATAAATAATAATGGCTCCAAGGAAAAAAAAGTTAACCGTTGATGCTCATGAAAACGGAATAAGAAATTCTTAAAAAAAACAACTGAAATGATGTTAAAACATCAATAACAATGAAATTATAGGGCAAGAAAAAGGATAATTGAAATATTCGTTGACTGCAGGATAATAAAGAGAAATATACTTTGAGATAAACTGCAGATAGCTCAAATGACTAACTGTAAACACTTTAACAATGATTAAACAAACATTTTACAGCCTACAGATATGTCGTTATTTACTTGAGCAGCAAATCTCTAGTGTCCCATTTTCTTACTATGCTTCAATATTAAAAATATTTAATATATTTTTTGTTAGAATAAATTATATTAAATCAAGTTGCTAAATAATGACTCTATAGTTATACACCAGCTGCTATGTGATATTCACTCATACCAAGTATTTAAGGGAAGATCAAAATATACCAAATCAAAGAAAGTTCTTTTTTGATTTTTGTTTTTCATAAAATAAAATTATATGAAATTAAAGCGTTTGATTAAAAAAAATGCTGGAAAATGTAAACGTGCAGAGGTGGAATTAATATAATTAAAATTGGGTGGACCTGTGCTATTTATAGAAGTGACTTATTTAAACTGTAGTTCTCAGGAAGAGGATTTTCATAAATGACGGAAAGTTGTCAGTGTAGACAGTGGATGGGCGATCAAGTGTAAGAATTGTGAAGGATCAAAGCAAGGCGAGGAAATCTAGAAGGGATGCGCTTTGAGGAGAATAGGGAGAAAACTATTACATCAAATAGTTCAGGCAAACGATTCTACCATCATCATGCTGGTTTATTTTGAATCGTATTCAATAACTTTGTATTACTTAGGTTGTAACAATATACTTCAATGTTAATTCATTTTATGATCTAAAAAATATATGTGAAAGAGACCCTTTTAATCAAAACGTCCCCGACGGTATTTGCTGGCCGTATCAAAACATAAAATTCTTACTTTTTGAATTGTTTTTAATATGATATCTCTTCCGCATATATTTCTCTCTCGATGTGACACTTTGTCGAAGGTAAACGATGCTCCATCTTCACATTTCCAGGGAAGTAGTTGTATCTTTAAGTAATTGTTGTAATCACAACACACGTTTGAATAACACTATTAAGCATTGAGTAGTTGCTTTTTTAAGCACTGAATGCTCTGTATCTTTTGTTGAACCGTAACGACTCAAGAAATACCTTAAAAGTCCACTATAAAAGACAGAACTCTACTTTACAGATGCACATGTCGGTAAAATAGTTTTATAACTTAGAATGTCATGATATTATTAATATTTCTAGAGAAAAAAATACAGCAAATTAAAATGTTAACATTTTTTCTTGCTTTTGTAAACAAGGATGTGAATGGTGGGTACCTTCATGTTTATTTATACATTTAGTTTTAATGAAACAAAGTGTAAATTACTTCTTTCTTTTTTTAATTTGATTTGAATTATGATTTCGTCGGATTCGAGGGGTAGGGATTCGACCCATACTCCAAAGTCAGTCAGGTAGACCTCAACTGACTGAGACAATCGGTACTCATATTCAATTGCATCGTTAATAATTCTGGAAGATTATATAGACGAGTGAAAACGTGCTTGCCTCTGGACTGATAGACTAAGGGTTCAATACTCACTCTGGCGCTCGATTTATTCACGTGGGATTTGAATAAATTTAAGTAGGTCGTCCCTCGGAGAGGACATCAAGCCGTCGGTCCTGATTCTCTATGTTGTCAGGTACTCGTTAAAGATCCCTACTCTAAACAGACTTGAATTTGGCAAGCTTTTGAATTCTCAGCGTAGTACAATATTCAATGTGTGGTATCACAAAGGGCCAGTGTTCGGCCTATGTGGTTTCCTTGTTGGACTGCTACTGTAACCTAACCTAACATATGTATAACTTGGATTAGTCCCTAAGAATCACGACCCTTACCTCCGACAGCTACTCTTGAAGGTGGATAGGATTCACACCTTTCTATCGCAGAAGTCAACAACATACAAGGAAACACGATATTAAATACTCATGATTCCTGTTATACTAACAAGTTTTAAGTAAGCTTCATTTATCAAATAGTCGATTGTAGGTTGAAAAAGAAACCACAGCGAAATGATGAAGGTGTTGAGGAAAGTAAAAGTTAATTGGACTGCAATGTAAGAGTCTGGTAAGCGTGGGAACAAGTAAGAGAGGAGCAAGGGCATGAAATCGTGCTGGGACCGAAAGCACTGATCAATACGCCCATTCCGACGGCCTTCCATGTTTATTCTCCAGTACACCTCCGGTGAACGCACCAATCACATCTCTTTCCTCCATTCCACTAAGCTAGTATTTTTAAACCAGCGATTCCAAGAACAACTTACTGGTCGACCTATATTTTATTACATACAATATTTACAAGCAAGTGGTCGTCACCAAAATGTATTCAAAGCAGGGACAATAAATAAAACCAACATATTAACTGATGCAATAGTTGTAACATTTTCTTTAAAAATAACATGAAAGACTAGTTACAGTTAAGCTAAATAATTTGTAAATTTTATTAAATTTGTTTAAAGTAATCGATTGTACTCTGGTTTCTAGTAACTCCGTGGGTATCTTTCAGTTAAAATGCCTCTATGGATATATTAACTTATTTAATTACAAATAATAGTAAAACATTAATTTTTTAAACCTCTGTATGGTTCATTAATAAAATATTTCATGCTTCAAATCAATAATTACTTTAGGACATGTGTAATCTATGAAAATCGCGGCTATTGAACCAAAAAGTGTTGTGTTTGAAAAGAAATTTAACAATTAGTATAAAAAAAGTGAAGTGAGACATCAGACGACCTTCAAGTACCTCATTATATACATACAGTTACTCAGGAAAAAAGTTACATTAAATTCCTAGTAAAAACTAAATAGCGAAAAAATCCCTAACTATAATGTTGAAAATAATAAGCACTAATTCCAATAATTACACTAAAATGAATAAATAATGGTTAATTTCAGGTACAAACTTTCTTCAAAGCTCGACAGGTAAGTAGAACGATTTTAGCGTTGGGAAAAGATTTAAAGTCAGGTAGTGTGGCATTTGCTCGTTATTTATTAAAACAGAAATCTTTGATTTCTATCTGTTTAAACAATCTGAATCAAGTTCAATATTCATTTCCCTATCATTTAATGTCCTTTTGATTCTTAGGGTATCAACTTTATCAGAGTCCTTTTAAAGTTAATTTAACCCCGTTCAAGAACAGTTTTTTTTTTTAACTTTTAACTCTGATGGACAACTGTTACGCGGGTCACACGCTTTACATATTAACTGTCAACTCAAAAGCCATAACAACACAGATTTTAATCAAAATTGTTTGGTGAAATTTATATCCAATCGTCAAAGACAGATTTTTTTTTCAAATAATGTATTGTCTAAAAAATCGCAACTTTGGTTTTAAGCTTCCTCTTCTGTCTCAGGGCTAAACGTACTTAAGTATGAACTTTATATATACTTCATTGGTTACTGCTCTTATAACACACACACACACACACACACACATATATATATATATATATATATATATATATATATTGAATTAAAGTATGCAGCAGCTTCTGCATTAACGACCTTTTTGCTGATGGCCTCGATTTTTCTAACTATCTTCCGGTGATGCTGAGGCAACTTCCATATATGCTGGGCAGAGACATTGAGAAAACCAATATCAAACAACTTTAATGGATCACAAAAACACTGGGTTCAAACAAGCTTTCGACCACACATTGGTCATCTTCGGGTTAACTATTTAATTTAATTTCACTACTATTTAATTAATGAATGTTAATATAATTAACTGAAAAGTAATTTTTAAAATTAAACATAACAATTTTAACAAATAAAACAAATGATACAGTGGGTGAGATGAAAACAAAGAGCAGGTTACAGCAAGGTTGCAACAACATACAGCTTTGCCCCTCAATTGCTATCAACCCTACTGGGCTCTAACTCTCTAACAAATTTAAAACTATTATCGAAAGTAGTACTACTTGGGATCACATTGAGGTCATAATTTTGAATGTTGAGGTTGGGTTGACATCTTTGATATAAAGGGCTTCAAGGATAGTTAATCTATCTTTGTCGTTATTATAATGAAGTACCGAAGTTCCATCCACTAACATACCCCTGGTGAGTTTAATCCCATGGGCATCCTCTGTATGTTTTTTGGGGGTTCCTGTTGAGAGATGCATGGTCAGACGCCTTGAGAGCTTCGTAGCCGTCATCCCAATATACCTCGAATTCAGGGTTGCACACTCCCCTGTTGAACAAGTGTACTGGTATACAAGGTGACTGCGTTGATGCTCCGGGGTGTCGACTTTCGGTTTATTTGAAAGCACAAGGTCACTGGTCTTCTTATTATACAACCAATGAAATAGACAGATTACAGTTAAGAATATATTATAAGAATAAGAAGACCAGTGATCTTGTGCTTTCAAATAAACGAAAGTCGACACCCCGGAGCATCAACGCAGTCACCTTGTATACCAGTACACTTGTTCAACAGGGGAGTGTGCAACCCTGAATTCGAGGTATATTGGGATGACGGCTACGAAGCTCTCAAGGCGTCTGACCATGCATCTCTCAACAGGAGCCCCCAAAAAACATACAGAGGATGCCCATGGGATTAAACTCACCAGGGGTATGTTAGTGGATGGAACTTCGGTACTTCATTATAATAACGACAAAGATAGATTAACTATCCTTGAAGCCCTTTATATCAAAGATGTCAACCCCAACCTCAACATTCAAAATTATGACCTCAATGTGATCCCAAGTAGTACTACTTTCGATAATAGTTTTAAATTTGTTAGAGAGTTAGAGCCCAGTAGGGTTGATAGCAATTGAGGGCAAAGCTGTATGTTGTTGCAACCTTGCTGGAACCTGCTCTTTGTTTTCATCTCACCCACTGTATCATTTGTTTTATTTGTTAAAATTGTTATGTTTAATTTTAAAAATTACTTTTCAGTTAATTATATTAACATTCATTAATTAAATAGTAGTGAAATTAAATTAAATAGTTAACCCGAAGATGACCAATGTGTGGTCGAAAGCTTGTTTGAACCCAGTGTTTTTGTGATCCATTAAAGTTGTTTGATATTGGTTTTCTCAATGTCTCTGGCCCAGCATATATGGAAGTTGCCTCAGCATCACCGGAAGATAGTTAGAAAAATCGAGGCCATCAGCAAAAAGGTCGTTAATGCAGAAGCTGCTGCATACTTTAATTCAATTTGTCTTCAAGAAGATTTGCTGCCCATTTATACTAATATATATATATATATATATATATATAAATTTGGAAAAATATAAGACAAAATTAAATCAAGTGGAAACAGACATCCAGTTTTTAAAAGCATATATATATATATATATATCAGTACCGCCCTGTCTTCCTGCGGGACTCTTCGCTCTTCGCACCTCCTGATGACGACGATGGTCGAAATATCGATGTGAGTTATGTCTGTGTCTTTCTGTGTGTTTCCTTCGTTTTGAATTTATTTTATTTTAAAAAAGTCCGCTGGACCGTTTCTTTTAATTGTGGTATATATATATATACTTTAAAATGGGTAAAACGATCAAAACTGGACACTAACAAGTTAAATATATATATATATATATATGCATTAAACTTTTTATATAGATAAATATATATATGCATATACACTTTAACACATAGGAAAGAACATTGAAAGTCACTACAGAACTAACTTCGAATTTCGACATCCATCTCAGGAAGAAGTACAAAATACTGGCGTTGAGAAGCAAAGGGTAGAACTTAAGACCAGGAGGAGAGCAAACCTCTAGGAGACATATAAATGCCTCTTCAGAAGCACTGAAGAGTGTTTCTCTTCAGAATATTAAGAATAATATTCTTTTTTCTTAGTGATACACTTTTCCCATTCATTTTCAGTGCGGTTTGACGTAAACTTTGTAAGATTACATATGTTATACACACAAAGGAAATAAACTATTGAACGGAAAAAAAGAATATGCAACCGAAATATCAACAATTTTTGCAGACATTAGCATACATACTAATGTATTAAATCGGTATGATGAGTGCAAAGCTAAAGAAACGTGCTAAATCTAGTTTGTAGGAGATTGGACAGTCTATGGTGAGATACAACTTGTTCCTGTTCAATGAATAGCAAATTCCCGAAATAAACCAATTTTGATTATGCAAATTATTCAGTTTATTCAAATAAAGCAGAAATTGTACTTCAAACACGTACAAGTGGACAGCTATTAGTTTTTATTTCACAACCATCACAAGTCCCTGACTTCCTATCATCTGCTAGATATGCATATCTTCTCGTACTGTAAACTTAAAATGTTTACTAGTTCACAGAATGAATTATTTAAGAAATCCTAAACTAAAACGGTCACAACAAACTTTATCTATCGACAAAACATCTGAAACAAAGTCCAGTTGACAGGAATACAAAAAAAAACCTCAAATGTACACAAACATTATAAAAAGTCTGAAAAATAGATTTATGAATATATTTAAAATTACAGTGGCAGTAGTCTAGAAGTAACTACAATAACATTACGGATGAATAGAATCACTCATCAATCACACAAAAAGTATAAAAAGTCTGAAAAATATATGTACGAATATATTTAAAATTACAATGGCAGTAGTCTAGAATTTATTACAATAACATTGCGGATGAATAGAATCACTCATCAATTACACACCCCCTGAGCATCTTTCTGTACCTCTCCCAAGTTAGATTCATCATTATTATGGACCCTGGGAGTTCCACAAGACAAAAGATTATCTGTTAAAGTCTCCAAGCTTGCAGATTGGCACCAAACATTTTTTTCCACTTCATTACCTATTTTGCCGAAATTGCCGCAAATGTTCAACATTATTCGTTCCTAAATTCATGCCTGTAACCATAACATCATATCTGGCTTTTTATCTATTAGCATGAACTATATTTGTTTCTACTTTAATATAGAAATGGAGCTATTCATTAATTTTAAAAATGAAGATTCAAAAGTTATCCTAGTTATTCTATAATACAGAAATAACAAAGCATCTATGCTATTATTTTAAGAGAAAAAAAACTATCAAGTTATTTCTTTTATTACTATTATTATATGTTGTTACTTTTCAGTGGTATCAAGCCGGTTTCTTTGGAATCATTATTCTCGCATTCCATTTATGATTTCAGTGCGACTTCACGTGAGCTTAGTAAGACTACACATGTTGTATGCACAACGTATGCAACCAAATGAGCAAAGGTATAAAGCGGCTTCGGCCTTGACGAACCCTTTTTAGTAAGTGTTAGTTTTTTCTAAAAACTTTAAAATATTGCACTGTCAACTGACAGAGAAACTCAAGCAGGTACATATTTAACACTTCAAAATCTAAAAACACATTTATTAATCTGAATCAAGCTTTCGACCTCACTTATTATAAAGATTATAAAGATGGATTTATATTGGTTTATAAAGTAAATACAACAAGAAGAATATAATAAAATTTCAAGAAAAGAATTTAAGTATTGAAGTATTTCTTGAAATTTTATTTTATTCTTCTTATTGTATTTACATTATAGTCTTGAAGATGGCCAGTGAGGCCGAAAGCTTGATTTAGATTATTAAATGTGTTTTTAGATTTTGAAGTGTTAAAAATATCCTCTATCAGTTAACACTGCAACATCGAAAGTGTTAAGATAAAAGAACACTTACTTAAAAGGATCGTCAATGCAGAAGCTGATTTCGTTTTCAATAATATTTGTATTATCGAACTTCTATATGAAATTTATTAGTAATTTTATTTTAATTAATATTTAATTAAAATAATCTATTAAATAAGGGTTGGTGGACTGCTATTCGCCCAATCCGTCAATCAGACCCGTCCAATCTATCACACTTTCCCCTTGTCCCCTCCATTCTACAGAGTGGATGCTTAACATACATACTGATTCCCTGTAGACCTCCAAGCTAGGTAAAGGTAGAATGTCGAGAGATGTATAAATCTGTACACCTCAGGCATAATGTTTCCGCTCCATAACGGTATGCACGAGTGGTTGCTTTCATGCCATGTAGGTTGGCGTTAGCTTGGGCGTCACGTGTTTATTACGAAGTCCGTACACATCAGACCCTGCAATACCCTTAACGACCTCACGAGTCTCACTAACCGACTGCCCAGTCTCCCTCCCACCTCTAAAGCCTGCCTCTCCTCTTTCTTTTTGTCTCTATCAAGGACATTCCTTCCCCAGGCTAGTTCAACACATCCGCATATTCCTTTCATTTTTGTTTAATCATACATACATAACATTACGAAACAGGAGGGAAAGACAGTGACAACTATAAACCACATACGGAAATGTTAGGCTAGCTTACGGGCGAAAGTCCTTCATCACACGACTGAGAGATACTATAGATTACTACATACTAAAGCCTATGGCCTATACAATATTAAAATCTAATTTGTTTATTTTTTTAATGTCAACAAAACATCATGTAGACGATCTGGAATGAGCAGCAATAATATAAGTTAGAAAAGGAGCAAAATTAAAAGAAAAACACACACAAGTCTCTAATTTTCGATTTCAACGTCTTCAGGGCTGTAAGGGTTGGAAAACTAAACGCAAGACGTAGTGACTGTTGTACACCCAATCATCTGGCTTCCAACCGTCTTTGTGTCATGCGTTTGATCTCGCATCCTTTGCTCTCCTGCAGATGTTGAAACCAAAAATGGGAGATCGTAAATGTGTGTTTTCATTTTAATTGCGTTTCTCTTTAACTTTGAACTATATAAATATATATATAAAATAAATTCAGAACGAAGGAAACACACAGACATAACTCACATCGAAATATCGATGTGAGTTATGTCTGTGTCTTTCTGTGTGTTTCCTTCGTTTTGAATTTATTTTATTTTAAAAAAGTCCGCTGGACCGTTTCTTTTAATTGTATATATATATGCAATCAATTATCAAACCACAATATGAAATGGGAAAAAAAGACTAAGATCTTTCAACCGTAACAAGCGCTCTTCGTCAGAGTCAAAACCTAATGTTGGGTTTTGACTCTGACGAAGACCGCTTGTTACGGTTGAAAGATCTTAGTCTTTTTTTTTCCATTTCATATTGTGGTTTAATCATTGATTGTTATTTCAAGTGTTTATGTGAGATTTTATTATATATGTGTAAAAGATTAACAGAAAACAAACCTGACAATTCATAGATTAAAATGTGTAAAGAATAAAATATGTAAATATGTAATAGAATAACGTCAATGTTTGAATTAATTTGCTTATAATTATATAAGATTTTGAAATTTCATGTTTCACCAAAAAGGAGGGTTTAAATGAAACAGGAAGATTGATGTTGAAATATTGGTTGATTATTGATATTGGCAGATATAGGCTTAGGTTGATTTGGTATTGGCAGCAAAACATCGAGACCTTGATTTTTGTTTTATTGTGATCTTTTCCTGAAGGAGAACTGTTGTTCAAAATTTAATCTATATTTGCTCTGTGCAGTTTCTAGTTTTATTAAATCCACAGGGATCACCCTTTACATATCTTGAATAAATTAAAGAATTTAAAACTTATTTCAATTCTTCCAGGGCCAACAAGAACACTGCCAGGTAGTAAGGCAACTCCTGAGGTCAACCAACCTGATTAAGAACACGTCCCTCCCCTAATACCTGAAGATTACTTGGAAACTTAAAGCAAGTATATCCTTGTCTCTACTGATATTGGTGAACAATTACCACACAATGTGTTATATTGCGTGGAAAACCGCTACTCGTAAATAAGCAAATCATATTTAGGAAAATTGAAAAACTACTTAAGAAACAAAAATTATACAAACATGGTTTTATTGTTAACAGCATAATGTATATTCAAGAAGGCCTACTAGCATGCACAATTATATATATATATATATATATATATATATATATATATATGGTATATAAGTTCAAAATTCAAGAAGAGTAACACACAGAGTAAGGAAACATACTTACAGACTCAAATTTTCGGGTAATCCGTCTTCAGGAGAAAAGAGAAAGGGAGACCAAGCACGTTGTAGACGCACGTAATTGACGCGTCAATTCCTACAACGGAAGACGGATTACCCGAAAATTTGAGTCTGTAAGTGTGTTTCCTTACTCTGTGTGTTACTCTTCTTGAATTTTGAACTTGTATTGTGTCCAGTTTGGATCGTGTTTCGTTTTATTAAGTGATATATATATGATCAAACCATAATAAGAAATGGGGTAAAAAAACTAAGATCTTTCAACAGTAACAAACGTTCTTCGTAAAAGTCAAAAACCCAACTAAACTTTTTTTACGGTTGAAAGATCTTAGTCTTTTTTTTTCATTTCTTATTGTGGTTTGAACATTGATTGTAAAATCAGTATTAGTTAGGACGCGAAATAAAAATCAATGTGTCAACGGTTACATTGTGTGACTCGGACGAGGATAGTTACGTCATAAAGATCTTGGTCCCATTTGAAGAGTTTTTCTGTGGCTTAGACGTTGATCGCGAGGTTGATTCATTAAAGAAAGCACAGTTGTACAAAGTGAATACTTATTGCGACTTTTCTTATTAGCTCATTGTTATGAACAGTAGTTTAGTTCTGATTGGTGAGAACACTGGATGCACTACAGATGCCCAGTGTTGCAATGGTACCAGTACATCCTATACCACCTGCTCAGTACTGACAGCTGCCTTGATAAGACGATTCCAGTCTCCAGGCAAAGCCAGGTGTATGCTCTAATTCATATGTCAAATTACTACCCACAGCAGGTGATAATTAATACTTACAGAGTCCATTACTTACATATCAACCACCTTAATAATTTCTAATAGTTATTGACCAATTGTTTAATAAATAAAAGATGTTACTTAAACCAGAAATTCATGTTTATAAAGCAAAGATAACTCTTGCATGAGCAAAACTTCAATTCGTTATCGGACATCAAATAGATAGCCACCAAAGCCGGACTTCTTCTAAACACTGATAATAGTGACGACAACTCAACAACACAGCTTTAGGATAGCTAGTAAGCGAATTTTAAATTAATAAGTCTGATTAGAGAACTAATAACATGCTACACATACGAAGAGTCAAAAGTAACTAACTCATAAAAATTAATAGTATATTAAAAAAATATATATGTATATACTGGATAAAATACTCAAGGGTTCACTGAAAATGCACCAACTGATAAAAGTGACTGTCTCCTTACCTGAAACAAAAATAAGGAGGGTTTAATTTTAATTGTTCTAGAGCGGATTGTAACAAAAATATGTATTATCTTATAAACTTATTGTACTTATAAACAACAACAACATTCACTGGTCAAATATTCATAACACTTCATAATCTGGTTTTATAAGACTCCTGTTTAGTTAGATCTTCATAATATAAAGGTAATAATAACATTTAGTTCGTCTTATTGCTTATCTCTAGTGATTCACAGTTTCAAGTAACTCTAATCGATGTAAAAATTGTATCATGACAAATGAATACAAACCAAAAAGATTCTTATAAAACTTTGTCAACACTATTCTTCTGGAAATATTTTGTTTTTTTTTTTGTAGTATCTCAGAATACATTTGAATAAAAGAAGTACGAATACGTTTAAAGGATGATCTAAAATAGTTTTGTTATATAGCAGATATTAGGATGTAAATGGCGGATCTAAAATAATGTATACAGAACTTCATCAAACGTAGTTTAAGTTAAATGCAAATTGTCTATTTGCCTAAACATTTTCTTGATGCTATGCAATACATATTTCTCACAATATACCTTTTTAAAATAATCATAAAAAATCAAAGGCGAAGAAAAGTATACAGCTGTTGAAGATAACTATAGATATCGAAGTCATTATTATCAGAGGAGAGGCCTAGCGAGAACCGTCTCCAAACATCGCAGTAACAGGAAGGTGACCTGATGGCGGTATAAAGAAATGTTGATTTAAAGTGGACTGGACAGGTCAGCTTGGAAACCGGTTTCTCCTGAGAAAGACACAGCTGATTATAGTGGGAGTAAGACAGGATAGCGTCAAGGTCACCCAGAAGGAGTCAAACACTTGACTGTATTCCAGGCCAGGCCTACACCTTCCATTGCCATCGACTGTCTGTAAGAAAACATTAACAAGGCGCCTGCAAGACATGTTAGCTACCTGCGTCAACGCCAGCACATCATTATACAATCATAGCTACAATTATGTCGCAAACAATTATATATTACCAGTATATTGAAAGTTATGCAATTTCATAACTCGTGAATTGCATTGCAAACAGTCATAGCGCCAGTAAAATCACTGCTGTGTAATTTCATCTCACGGAAATTACATCCTCAGTAAACGCAAACGCTATGCACTTCAGAACACAATAATTACATCGTCAGTAAACTCATCACTGTGTAATTTCATAGCGCATTAATCACATCATAAATAACTACAACTTCAGTCACTTCACTAACTGGTTATTCCATGAAAATTACATACATCGTAAATCATTATCGTAAATTAATTCATCATCATAGAATTTCATCGGACGGTAATCACATCACAAACAACTATAATGCCAGTAAACTCTATTGCTTCATCGTAAATCATTAAATCTCAGTAAATCCATCGTTATGTAATCCATCGTACGGCATTTACATTTAAAATCAGTAAATCGTAAATATATTCACCTCTACGTAATTTCGAAGACTTGAGATTTGATAATATTGGGCCATAAAAAAGTAATAATTCATAATTAATTTTTTAAAAATACAATATTTACTTGTATAATGAATTTACTTTTAATTTATCTTTGAATTTATTTGCATGTTTTAAAGTAAATGTTCTTCCTTAGTTTACTTTTCAATTTCTTTTCATTGGTGATAAATTATATAAACGGCTTTTCATTATGCGATATAAGTAAACCAAAATTTTTTTTAGCTGTAATATACTCGTATATGAATATTCTATTTATATATGTACAAGTTCCTTTATTTCTATATTTATATCCTATAATTACGACATTGCTACATAATTACCATGAAATGAATTTACATACGGACGATTTCAGTGGATTATGATTTGTTATGTGATAAACACGTCATGATTAAACAGAGACGAATTTATCGACGATTAAATGATTCACGGTGTAATTCCTGCCGATAAATATTCATAGTGATGAGCTTACTGATCATAAAATGTTTTACGATAAAGTTACACTATATGAATTTTCTGACGATGCACTGGTTTTTAGATATATTAACGTGTGATTTATATACTGGTAATGAAATGGGTTGCAATAATAGTACTATGAGATGAAAATATCGGATACCCACTACACTCTTGACCGAACCAACTATCCTAAACGCAAAAAAGATCGGTTTCTAACTCAAAACATAAAATTCGTCTCATACCAATATCAAGGTTGTTTAGAAATAAAAAAAATACAGGATATTACCTTAAATTATAAACATTATATCGATGATTTCCATAATGATGTTGTTTTTGTTAGAGGAGAAATGATGAAGATAGACGAAGGGTCTCGGATCTTGGCAGGCAATTGAAAACGATGGAGGTTGTCCGAGGTAGGAACCGGTTCTGTAGTTAAGTATAGGGGAGGGCTCACATCCACAGTCCCCACGATTATGGCTCGGTAATTGCCAAAGGGAGTCTCCCCTCGACGGCACCCATGGCCACGACAGGCTGCAAACAACCCAACACCTTCTACACAGAGTCCTATAGAACAGACTAACCTGAGGACTTAGTGAAAGAGGTTTGGCTCTGTGAATCTCTCCGAAAAGATTTGAAACTCTTGAATGATCGTGTTCCATTTTACACAGTACCCTTGTCTTAATTCGAGGAAAACCATAGAGCTGAGTTGTAGTTCCTAGGACAAGTGCAGTAAATGGGCATGTATGGTTCAAACTGCCAGCAGAAATACTCCCGAAGAACTGACTCTTGGTATCAGTCCATTTAAAACACTGATGGACCAATTCTTTCTGCCATCCCTTAAGCTACTCCTCCATCCACATCTATCCCTTTTCGGGATATATAATATAATATCCTCACTACTACACTTCATCTAAAATGCGTACTAACTTCTGATATAAGCAATTAAATGTCATACAGATCTATCCTGGTGACGATTTAACGAATAAGGTAATAAAGAAATCCTAATGAAGAAGTTACACACAATTTTTATTAAAATAAGCGTACGATACACTGAAAAATTAAACTTCCAATGATTATATGATCATATGATCACAATTAAAAAATTAGAAAAACACTTAAGTGCATAACTCTTATTGAAACTAACATCGATTTAAAGAAATAACTATGATATAAGGCAGAATAGAGTGCTGGTCAGCGCCAAGCCACTGTCAAGTCTCAGTAACCTTATATCGCTATCACAATAGTATAGACTGGTAGACAGATAAGGTTTCAACAATGCAATCCAAAGGTTTTCGTCGATTACGACAGGTCTCGACCACTGGGTGATCTGTGACTATCTACACTTGGAAATCCTAACCAACCCTTATAACACTGTGTCTCCTCAATCTGAACATACAAAATCGTAACATGATACTAGAGGATGATATGCTGAACACCATGAAAAATATAGCATGATGGATCCAAAGAAACACTTGGTACAAGTGTTAAAAGTAGACAAAAAAGAAACACTGGCAGGCAAGTGGACTGTGCAGTGTTATGAGACACAATGAGGTAGAGCATTCACGAATGCGATACGCTGCTGTGGGATGCCTAGTCAAAGCATAGCGGTATCATACACGCTCCAACGTGGTTTAAACTAAATTTGAATAAATATAATACATATTTATATGGGAATAAGAATTATCTGGGAATACAGAGGAGTAATAAAAATCATTGATTTCATTTGAAATATCACTGTACAGAAGTTCGAGGAGACTCAACGACTAAAAGAAAAATGTATCAATATGAATTTTTGCATATTACGAGTATGAGTGAGTGAGAGACAGAGCGACAGACAGAGAAAGAGAAAGAAAAAAAAAGAGAGAGAGAGAGAGAGAGAGAGAGAGAGAGAGAATTTTGAACTGAATTTTGAGAGAGAGAGAGACTGTTTGAACGGTAGAGGGTATTAAGTATTCCTTTTTTTGTATGCATTAAATAAAAAATGTTTATAAGTTTTTAATGCACCCTATTAAAATGTAAGTCCAAAAATCTTATTAGATGTAAATTTTGTTGGAACATTCAGTGGAGCACACCAATTTTTGTCACCACACTTTTCAGGCATTGATGTAACATGGATAGACAAAATAACAAGGACATAGAAAGTATGAAAAGAAGTAAAACCTTTAAGTAGGACTAGAGATGAACACAACTAAAGCTTGCAGAATGCAGTCCAGAAATAAAGAGCTAGAAAGGTGAGCAATTGTTAGGGAGTGAAAAGAAGGTGATTTAGAATTGAAAGGACGGAGAGGAGTGTGGGAGGCAAAGAGAGTGGCGTGTCGTGACTACTACCTACTAGATCACACAGCTGTCTCTCCACACTCCAGTGCCAAGGCTATATTTACAAACTGTAACATAGTCTCCTATACTATGCAGAACGGGGAGTGGGATGGCGTGACTCTTAGGTAATAGATCAGTCAGCTGTCTCTCAACACCGACACACAAAGGTCATATTTAGATTCTTTCAGATAGTCTTCTACATTACATAAACGTGAAGGGTGGACATGTTATGACCATTTCTACAGTTCCTCCCGACTACCCTCATTATAATTATTGTTTAATCCGATCTCCTAGCAGGTGATAACGTCAGCTGTTTACTGGCTTTTTGTTTAGTCGGTGACTCTACAGATTCTACTATTGGGAGTCCTAAATTTTGTCTAACTCAAGTGTATTCCGAGTAGGCATCTTTAACGAGTACCTGCCATTGTACAAACTCGGGACTGACGGCTTTAGGTCCTCTCCGAGGGACGACGTAGTCTGGTTTATTCACCTCCCACGGGAATAATTCAAGAACCAGGTAGGAATCAAATCTCGGACTACCAACCCAGAGGCGAGTATGTTAAACACTGAGCTAACCTGGCCCCCTAACTACCCTCCTACTAAGTACGTACTTCACTTTTCACAAATTCTTATGTGCCGTACAAGATGCAGTAGGGCCTGTCGATATTAATAAGTAGTAGATGATGCAACTGCACCTCACCATCAAATATGAAGGCTGTTTTTAAGTACGTCACATAGTCGGTCAGCCAAGTGGTGTCCCACTTGGCAGGACTTCTCAGAGGCTTCTCTGCTGCATCCTCACAGTGTCCCTGAGTAATGGAAGCAGGTCCTCGTGCAGAGGAGTCCTCCTGGTCTTGTATGGGTCTGGCCATATCAGATATATATTTTACACTATACTGGCATGGAGTAAGGGTATATCGTGGACAAGATGTGACCACTATTTACAAGCTCACATAATTTTCCTTCAACACCTACATACATACTAAGACCGTATTTACAACTGCAGTCACCTTTGCCACCTTTACACTAAAGCTATGTGTATACTCTTACTCTTTCTACTCTGTACTGGTGTGGAGTGAGAGTAGGCCGTGAATATTGACGTACCAATGTTAATTAGTCGGTCAATATTTCAGCCTTTCTCATTGTGTTTATCATCAACTGAACAAGCGTATTGTGAGGACATTTCCTGCACTCAAACTGTGAGACTTACAATCATAGACCTGTTTCTATATTGATATACATAACTGATCTATTTTTGATGTAGTTGTTACAATTTACTTGTCAACATGTTTATTTATAAAAAATTATGACTTTGGAAAAGTCGTCGAGACAGACTAGCAAAAATAACAGTCCCCAGACAATAAGTTATAGGAGGCAATGAGTGGGTAAGAGATAAGGGGGCAGTGATAAGGTTCATTGTTGTGCCCGTAGCAAGGAAGCCTGGCCCGTGCCCTTACGTTATTCCCATTTGCTCCAATAATGAACTCTTGCTATCCTCTTTAACCTCCACCTCATAAACCAGACAAACATATCCACTACCGGTTATACCATTAACACTTCAATGTTTATTAGGACTTGGAAACTGTAGCAGGGGAAATTGTAATAATTGGACCAGTTTTCTTTCAATTGTGACTTAACATTCCGGTTTTTAAGTTCGCAGTTCTTTTGTGACATACAATTTTGTAACATCTCATAATAAACCATATACAATCAACCACTAAAACATTAGGAATCACGGTCTCCGGAGAAAATCTATTAATTTTCTTCATTATTATCTTTTAAGTTTTTATTATTTATATTTCCTAATTTTCTTCATTTTCACTTTCTATTTCTTAGCTCTTTGCTTATCCTTAGTTAATTTTTCTTACCTTACTTGAACCGAGTACACCTGTGATAACACTGTTGGTCTCCAACCGTCGCTTTGTAAGTGCGCTTGGTATCCCTATCTCAACTCTCCTGATGACGGTTCAACCGAAAATTAGTGACAGTAAGAGTGCTTGTTCCTTTGTTCTGTGTCTGAGATTTACCGTGAAACGTATATATATATATATATATATATATATCAATGATCAAACCACAATAAGAAATGGGAAAAGAAGACTAAGATCTTTCAACCGTAACAAGCGCTCTTCGTCAGAGTCAAAACCGTAACGAAGACCGCTTGTTACGGTTGAAAGATCTTAGTCTTTTTTTTTCCATTTCATATTGTGGTTTAATCATTGATTGTTATTTCACGTGTTTATGTGAAAGCTTTATATATATATATAATCACTTAAAAGCCCATTTATCTTAGTCTTTTTTCCCTTTCATATTGTGGTTTGATCATTGATTGTTATTCCATAACATATGGATATATATATCCATCTCCATAACGACAAATGTCAAATGTGTTAGTGTAACACACTAACAAAAAAAAGAATAGAATTTTTTTGTTAGTGTTTTTGTTTCTGATTTTCTATATAGCATAAAATATATTGAACTTCAGAACGTTTTTTCACACCGAATAAAAGGGAACAAGTATATTACAAGATATACTATATATATTAAGTATATTTTATATATTTATAAAATATATATAAAATGAACACTAAGTTCATTTTATATTGAAAACTATTTTTTTGTCAAACATAAAAAGAACTTAATAGAAACTTACTTTCTATTTGAAACAAGGAGAGTTTGTATTTTTAATTTCATCGTCGTCCAGTAGCGTGTCAACCGAAAAACGTCGATATTCACCCACCCAACTAACAGAAACATAGATATTATCACGGAAATGTAAAAAACTGGTCTCTTCGTTACACAAGAAATAAAAATGAGAATAAAACTAGAAATATATATATATATATCCTAATAAACATTCATATATATATATATATATATATATATATATATATATATATATATCTGAATAGAATGTAAAGGGAAGGCATAGAGCGATGATATGTAATAAAACAGTCAACGAAAAGTAAGCGAATTATAGTTAATTCACCAAAATGGTTTTAAATTTAGTAATCAAATTGAGCTTAACTTTCAAACAATCTTCAAGTCGAAGGACAGAGTAATTCAAGTTGATTTGGAAGAAAATTGCAGAGAGCAAAGCATGCTTTAAAGAAAGCAATGTGACCACCAGACATGAATACCAAGTAAAAGGCTTTAAGACCCCAGGGAACTAATAGCAAATGAAAGCTTTTGTTGGATACATTTTGAATGTAAAAGTGTTACAAGTAAAAAATTTTTAATGAAATGTTCATTTCTTTGAGTTAAATTAAGACAAGATTCGTAATTCAATATTCTTTATAAAAGGTTAATTTTATTATTGATATAGCTTCTCGACCACTGATTTATCAAGTTCACAGAAGGGGTTCTTCAGGATTTTGGTCATAAAGAAAATTGTTTTTCTTCAAAAACAAGCCTTGAAAATGCCAAACAATATTTGGCGAAACGTCAGCGTATGATCAGGTGTTGAATTTTCTTTATGACCAAAATCCTGAAGAACCCCTTCTGTGAATTTGTGAAGTTAATTTTATATTTTATAAATCAGTTTGATGTGTAAAACTTTTAAATTTGATCACAACAGAAGATGGATCCATATAAGTCAAAATTATATGAAATAGCGGTGAGTTTGAATGTTTATAGTAGTTCTGCTAAACTGGGCTCACACGTCAAAAATAATAAAGTAATAGTCATATGATATACCTCGGTTTACGTAACCTCTCACGTTTAGTCACTCACACTCAAGTAATTGCCATTACAAAATAATAAATTAGTTTGAATGAAGACTGCGGCTTGGGATACAGAAGATAGATTGCCACAAACGGTATTCAATCAACAATAAAAAGACCGAAGTCAAGCTTCTTCATTAGGCAAACTTATTGTCAACACAATTTTTTTAACGTATACTCTAATAAAATATTATTTACACAATATTTTGGCAAACTTTTTCTTAACTATATTTGTGATAAAAGCAATGATAATGTTTCAAGACTTTGCATTCTATTAATCGACGGTATTACTTATAGATCCGATATGGTCTTTCGATCTTGTCTATCAAGCGAATATACAACATCGGTAGCCATGATGTAGTGCATGTTTATATCGTTTGGTGTTGCGCTTCGCAATGGCTATGGTTACTTACCCAAAGTATGAGCCAACAGTGCAGTTACCTTCTCTGGGGAGCCAACCTCACGGAAACAACAGGTAGTTACAGTTCCTTCACTACTTGGAATCGGTAAGGAATTGTGGGAAAATTTCTTGAGCATTATCGCTCAGGTAATCTCAAGTATCCGGTCCGGTGGTACGGACACCAAAGATGACGAACATCGTCTGCTCATCGGGTGGTCTTAGAACTACCTGCTACTGAGGTCAGTCACTAAAAAATATTTTTTACAGTTTGTAACATATCATGATATTGGCAAATAATATACTAAAAGTTGAAAACGAAAAGGTTACTTTCAAACCAGTGTGATCACTATAATGATATTTTTTACAGTTTGTAACATATTATGATATTGGCAAATAATATACTAAAAGTTGAAAACGAAAAGGTTACTAAACCAGGGAATATAAGAACAAGGGGTTAAATGCTGCTATTACAAGAGCTAGAAAGGGCTGGGCACGACCTGTGGTAACTATTAAGTGTAAAACAGCGCATTACGCTAAATATTCCTTTTCGATGGTTGACAATAGTGGTTAGTTGAAGAGAAACTAGCCACAAAATAACAGCTGCCTTGAAATTACACTTTTATTATATAAAGGGATTGCGTGACTTTCTTCACGGTCGATCTACACCCCACCACGAGACTAACAACTTTATGGAGTGAGACTGACTTTTCTCTTCATCACACTAAAAGTATGGAAGCACTTAAGAGGCTAAAATAATACGGTTTTTAGTAACACAAAGGTTACTGCAGAAGTAAGAGTTCTATGGATGTTTTGACTAAATCTAAAAACTGCAAAGTTTTTTCTAAAGATGTAAACGAAATTACAGCGAAGAAACATGTCACATGCTCACTTTCTCATACATAGTGAGAATCAGTATGATATGAAAGAGGAATGGATGAACACATGACATCAAAATTGATTTCCTCCACACAACAAGTTGGTGTATCGAAATAACCAACCATCAATGAAACAATGGGAACAATGAAAGACTAGCATCAGTGACTGATGGACACACCGACGTGAATTCTGACCTGTTCATGCTCCCGGAGGTAAGAGTGACCCAAAAGCAGTCAGTTGTGCAGACAAAGACAACTTTTCTTATTGGTAACTTCGTTAAGGGTTACTTCTTCTTACAGGAGGAAATAGAATTCTTATACAGATATAGATTTTTTTTATTTTTACTGCCACGTAATAAAAGCAATATATGAAAGACACATATTGAAAGGATATTGATTAAATTAAACAACATTAGGAAGACACAATATTTGAATTAAACTATAATTTGTAATCAATTATGATGTTTAAAAGATAAGTAAAGTAGTTGAATTCAGCAATATACTGTAATGATAAAGTTGGATGTGTAATCAGCTACAAAGAGAGGGACTGGAGCAATCAAAGTTATGAAATAGGGGGATTTCCTTTGGCAGGAACGAATCGATCCTTTTGACAACAGTGTACAGAATGCAGTGTGTAATTGACAATGAGACGGTCAGTGTGCTGAGGCGGTCGATCTATAAAGCTTTATAATGTAGCGATGGGCACAGGTCTTGACCGAAGAACAGAGGGTAACAGCAAACTGCCACTCAACTGTAAATGGAGAACAGCATTGTGTTTTGATTTATGAACGAGTTGCTACTCCTCATCTGAATAAGAAACCTGCTCCTCTCTCGTTAGTGCCTGATTATGAGACCACTTGGAGAGTAGCGTACTGACAAATGTCTAGCAGCCTAAGTTTCTGTCTCTGAAAACAGATAGCACTAGTCATCTAAATAAACTGCTTCTCAACTCTTATTGCTAACACCAGCCCACCCCTTGGGATAGTCACAGCTAAATTTAGAAGTCAATAAAATTTAAGTATAAATTAAAACCTGATGATTCATACTAATAAATGAATTAGTTTACACATGAATTTAAAAAGTAATAATTACTACTATTCCGGTATGTAACTCACCCATCTATATAAATAAAAGAAAGGATTTGTCTGTACATTGCTTAGAACTGACTCACTTCAAAGTTATCCTTACTTTTTATATATTAGAGAAACCAAATCCAGCCTTAGAAAAATTTTTGTCTCTTTGTTTGTGAAAATATTTTGTCACAAGTAAACATCAGCGAGTCATAGGGAGCTGAAACTTTGACAGTACATTTAACTACAAAGTTATGATTTGAATAGATTGAAAATTCAACGTAGAAGCGAAGTTATGAACTTGTAAGCTGTGTTTGGCTAGCTACATAGCTTCAGAGTTTGGCCGGATACATAGCTACTTTCAGCTTAGTATCTAAAGCCAAAAACGTAAAGGAACTCCAGTTTCAATGACACTTATGGCCTGTACTAATAATGATATTTTCTACTATTCCATAATTTATAATAATATTTTGGAATGCCATGTATCATCTCTGAATTTTTGTAAAATACCCGACAATGACGGGCACGTCTTCTAGTAACTACGTTAAATAACATATGGCACTAAATGTTCCCGAATACCTCTAAAGATGAAACCCCTATTAGGGTTCACGTTGGAGACAATTACTATTAACTTACAGAAGTTAATTTTATCAATGAAATAAAAAGTAAAGAATTATCAGATCTTCAACTGGAAAATAACTAATATAAAGCTTGTTGGACAGGAACATTCGCAACATTTACATAAAATGTGGAAATATAAACAAATGGCAAACGCCAATTTCTTTCAGATTTCACAACTTAAATGACGTCACAGAGAAAAATATTTTCACTAAAAGGTGTATGGAATGAAATTTGTAGTCAGGTGTATGTTTTCATATTTTCTCTAAAGTATTCTGTTACATATTTTAATCTGAATATTTATATATATCTATTTTTTTATATTTTATAACTTTTAGAAATTTGATCTCTATGTTTTGGAAAAGTCATCATCACAGTTAACGATACTACTCTGATTTATCAGTAATGTACTATTAGTAGTAAAGTGATCATTATACCAAAACGTGATTAGGAAAATTAACAAGAAATGAGACATCCTTGATGGAAATTAGTCATTTGGGCATTTCTATAATACGAAAGTACATACGGACAGACCCTTGATCAATATGTGTAAAACAACAATATCGTACCTCGTACAACCAATGGTTATACGAGGTTATACGAATCTTCCATATTGTTAAGATTCAAGAACAAATTTTTTGTTTCTCCAAAAACTAATACAATTTCCGATATACAGGCACATTGTTAGTACCACATAGGTTAAACACCATATTGTTGTATAAACCAGTCATACTCAATGTATCGTTGCTGTAGACATTCCACCACGGAGATTCACTACGTACAAAAGCGGTCTTCTACGACGATTCATGAGGCTTGACAGATTGGTATGAGAACTTGATAATTACCGATATGTTTCACTCACCCATATTCAAACTAAAAACTCAGTTGCATTAATATCACCATATAAAACTTGAGAAGTATATTATTGACTGTGTATGATTTAGACTTGACAGTCGATTAAAACTTGATGTAAAGTTTACAGCATGTAGATTGAATATCGTGGACAGCTAAATATACCGTTAATTGTATTAGTTTGTTGATAAACTAAATCCATATCGCTTAACTCTCAGCATATTATAACCTCGAAAATTAATAATACAATTTAGATTCTTCATCAACAGTTTATAATTTTACTTAACTTTAAGTCAATTAAGTTAATTAACTTGAGTTTACTAAAGTTTATAGCAAGTATTTTCAAATGTTTAGTTGAAGAAAAAAAAATGTTCCTTGTCCACTTTTTTAAAATTACATCAGTTAACGTACTTAATTTAAACTATGAGCCAATGAATAAAATGCAAATTACTGAATACGAAATGATTTGATGAAGTACAAGAACTTGTGTTGTAAGATAATTTCCGACAAATATGTTATAAGAGCTTAGGGATGATTAACGAGTATCGAATATGGAAGAGGTTTACGTCACTCGAATTTACAGTCATTTAAGGGTGGTGTGTTTTACATCGCATTAAAACTGTCACCTTGATAATCTGAGTTGGATGTAACAATAAGTACTACTTTTATGTGAAGACTTGGGGCCAGGATAGGCTAGTGGTTTATGTGCTCGCGTCTGGACTGGTAGGTCCGAGGTTCGATACCCGTGAGGTCCTGTACGATGTGTGGGTAGTAGTCGTTAAAGATGACTACTCTAAATACATTTCAGTTAGGCAAAAGTTTTAGAATGTTCATTGTGTGGCCACAGAAAGGCCTAACCTTTGGCCTATGTATGTTCTCTCTTGGGTCGACCACTGAAACTAACCTAACCTATGCAGAGACCTTTGACCACTCACTCCTTTAATGTATTTTATTGTTTATAGTCTACAAGTCTATTTTCTCCGGTAGTTTAATAAGTTGTAACGAAATCAAACTAATAAACAAAGTTATTGAAAACATACTGTTGAAAGGTCGTAAGCGTTGCAATCGTGAGCAGTGCTCGATGTAGATAGAAGTGATTTAGGAGACGGGCTATCTATCTGTCCTCCCATCATTAGCCACTATCAGCGAGTGACATTACGATATCACGCAGACACCAACAAGAGCTATGTGCCAACCCAACTCTCACGCCTCGCGTAAATGTCAACCTTTTCAAACAAACCCAATTTGCTGCAATATAACACAAAGTAAACCTTATGTCAGATTAAAGAAAGTTTTTTTTGACCCCTAACTGGTCTTTTCTTTAAAAAAAAATGCATCAACATCAACATCGTGAAAGAACTAGGGTAATTACGTTTTTTTTTATATTTTCTTAGGAACTAACATCTAAAGAGCTCCATATTTTTCTAAAAAAATGTCGTTATTTTAAATCAGATGTCAATATCTTAATACAAAATATTATTGCCACAGTGTGAACACCAATTGTTATTCATGTAATGTAAATAAATACAAAAGTTAAAGTACTTGAAGTACATAAATGTTATTTATTTACTTAACTTTATCTTTATTTTATTAATCTTTAACTTAATTGATCTTAACTTCACTTAAAAATAGAAGTAATGAATTAGAAAACAGCTCTATGCATAAATCATTTCTTTTTGTAACAATAAAAATCATATGAAAAAAAAAGGCTTCTATCCTAAGAATATATGAAAATTTAAAATCATGAAATAAATTATATGTCTGAAAACAATAACTGCATATTAATGTTTATAATTCATTTCATGGAAACACCAAACGCTAGAAAAGAAAAAAACATCATGAAAAGTTTATTTCATGTGTTACAAATAGTTTTGAAAAACTATCATTTTGAAATCGGTATAATCATTATCGAGTTCCAAGTTTCATATTCAATTATAAATTCCTACTTAGATTAAAAAATAATATTTCCTAAAATTATATATTATGCCATAAAGTGGTAATATTACTCATTGAGTAATAGCTAGTGAGGTTGTTTTTGGGTGTAATATAAAAATCATCCACAAAACGGTGAGACCTGTAGTGTTCACAAAATTTTGGATGCATATTTACCTACTCACATACACACACATCATACAAAACTATCACAAAACACTTTCAAAGTCAAAAACAGGCAGAATAAAAAAAACAAAAAAAGTTTAACCAACTTGAAAAAGCCAAATTTTAGAAATTTGGCTTAGAATAGAAATCTGACAACCCTGAGCTCAACAGTTTTATAAACAATTAATAGTTTTATATCTAGTTAGTGAAAAAGTGTTTATAGCCAATACCTGACAAAAGTAGAAGACTAAAGCTTAGATCTTTAATCAACTTGATATAAATTAAAGCTGACCAGACAACTGGTCAGAGGAAGAAGTGAATGACCTTGGAACCATATTGTTGGGGATGGCGTTGACCTCTGCACCTGTTCACACGAACAAGAGCGGAAGAGGCACAGAGGCCTCTCCTTCCCACCCAGCACTATTAAAAGACTGGTCTTCAAAGACTGGCCTCACATCTGCATTAACAACTACAGTTAACGCGAGTGACATAAAATCCCATAAAAAAACGCGAGAATTTAGAATAAACACACATGTGTATATTTATATATGTATTGTGTCAGTTTCCATGAGTCTTGTCATATGACAAGTTGTCTTTGTGAGTGGTTTCTTTTTATATTTATATATTATATCTCAACGTCTAACCAGTCAGAAAATCATTATTGTGACTAAGATCATTCAACAACTGGTCTTCATCAGAGTCCTGCTTATACTGACTATGGGTGTATATATATATATGTATAGGTGTGTTCTCTAATCGGGGTTCGGTCAATTTTCCAGGATAAAAAATCAAACTCTCGTTGCCAACGTTTCGGTTTTATTTAAAACCTTTTTCATAGGCCTACAAACAAAGGATAATAAGAAATCACATATCAACATCAAACATATATACAATATGAAAATGGATTGTTTTGTATACAATATTGTATATATGTTTGATGTTGATATGTGATTTCTTATTATCCTTTGTTTGTAGGCCTATGAAAAAGGTTTTAAATAAAACCGAAACGTTGGCAACGAGAGTTTGATTTTTTATCCTGGAAAATTGACCGAACCCCGATTAGAGAACACACCTATTCTATCAAACGGTCGATATATTATTGAATCTGTTATATATATATATATATATGCATTCCAACGATACACGTAAACGTACCTCTTCTTTCCTTCTACTCTCTTCCTGATGACGAACTTCAGTTCAAAATATCAATCCAGTAAGTTTTCTCGTTTCTTCTATGTGTTGTCTTTTTCATTTATTTATCCGTCCGGTTAGGACTGTTTAGTATTTTCATTATATATATATATATATATATATATATATATATAATTAAAGTTACAGCTAGATAACACAAGAAATAGGACTAACACTCACAAATCTCGATCATTTCGGCGTCTTACCGTCTTCAGGAGAGAAGAAGAAAATAAAAAGGAGAAGGAATGAAGGAACGGAGACGTAAATGCGTCTACTGACCGATACAAACGGTATATATATATATATATATATATATATACAGTCCAATGTACATAAAGAAACTTAGAGAAATTAAAAACACACACTTACAGTCTCTAATTTTCGGTTGAAGTCTTCAGGAGAGATAAGAAATGGAAACCAAGCGCACTGGTACAGAGACGGTTGGAGACCAACAATGTTGCCACATACGCGCCCGGTCACAGAGAATAAGGTAGACAAGAATCAATTTAAGATTAAATTAAATTAGGAATATGAAAAATAATAATAAACACAAAAACAAATAAAATAATAAAAACTGAGGGATGAACAGAAGAAATGATACATAAATAAAAATTAAAATTTATGCACTAAGCTTTAATAAAAAATAGAGAATAAGACTTAAAATAAAAGCATAAAAACTAGATGCACTGACAAGAAACTAATAAAATGAAGCATTATCTCTTAAGATTAAGGCCAGGTGCACTACGCGCATTGAGCAACCAAATATGGGCTTCTTCGGAGGCTCGGAGAGTGAGATTTTTGCAGTCAGAGGGGATTTGTCGTAGAATCTGTAACCTGTAGCACTTATTAAATGGAAGTCCGTGGCTATTGGCATGTATGGCGATGGGAAGATGGTAATGGTTGTTGACTGAAGCTCTGTGATTGTTCATACGGAGACTAAGCTTGGTGGATGCTTGGCCTACGTAGAACGAATCACGTGTGATCACACTGATATGTCTGCACTGTTGTTGACAAGTTATTTCTTAAATTTCTCGAGTCTCCGAAAATATATTTTGAGTTCAGGATTCTTCAATTCATAAAGTAGTTCACCATGGTCCTTTACAATTGGTTTATTACTAATTATCGACATGTTTCAGTGATCGTTCACCATCATCAGGATATGGTGTATTCAAGGACTGCTTACAACATTTAAATATATATATATATATATTTGGGGAGCAGGCCTTCATTTATACACGTTTTATTAAAAGTAATGCCCAATTTAACTTTTACACTTTTTCTTATCCGTTTTTCAAGTGTTCTCATACTTGACTTCCATGGTTCTGGAACTAAAAACATAAGTTCACCAAAATTTTTATTACTATACACCGACATGTTTCGGTCATCGTTGACCATTTTCAAGGTTAAAGAATATATAAAATTATTAATGATCGAAAAGTGAATAACAATTAAAATAAACTAAAATAAACATAACGAGTCCATAACACATATTCACAACTAGGGAGGTTATCATAGGTAAAGGTATGTTGAGGTTTCACCAGGCTCTTGGTTACCTTCCATCCGTCATTTGTATCTGGGAAGGTAATCGATTAACTTCTATACCTCTCCCAGACTGGTTCGCCTTCTGACTGCCTTCATATAATTTTAGAATTCTTGAAAATCCTCCTCCTTGGCTGTTAATACTAGGTTGCTTTTCGAGGATCAAGATAGCTTCCAAAATTTGCAATCTGGTGTGGTCATGTTCTTGTTGTAATATTACAGTATTGTCTGTTAACATTTCCTGGTTAATTGCACTCCATGTGTTAACCTAACGTGCTCTTTGGGTCCTCCGGATGCCAGATGCATGGTGAGCCTTCGTGAAAGCGTGGTTGTGGTGGAACCAACGTATTTCGAGCGTAGGGACTCGCAGTTCCCTAATTTGCAGTTAAACTCATATACAACATTAGTTCTCTGAAGGGTTGCTTTCTTTTGTGGGTTGTTCGTAATTACCATTCTTGAAGTGGCAGAGTTGGCATAGTAAATTCGTAATTCTAATCTGTCATCTGGCTTGAGGCATGATGTATTATTCTTAATAATGCCTTTTAGTATACGTTCATCCGTTTTATAAGCTTCCGAAAACTGGTTTTTATAATATACTAAATGTGTTGCGCCTTTGTTTTCGGGATTCTGTTGAATATCACTACCATGAAGTTTGTTCAGGCAACCTTTCAAGATGGAATCGAATTGTCGATTACTATATCCGTTGTTAATAAGGACTTCTTTGAGCCTATCTGCTTCTTGTTTGAATAATTCCCAACTAGATGACGTCTTATACGCTCTTCGAATGAGGGTTTTAATCATGCCGTCCTTATATCTGTCAGGGCATTCACTTTTAGCGTTTAAAAGTATTCCACTATTCGTAGACTTTACAAACACTGAAGTGACAAAAGTCTGGTTTTTCTCCATTACTCTTTATTTTAACATCAAGAAAGTCTAAGCTACTGTTGGTTTCCATCTCATATGTAAACTTCAAAACCGATTCAGCTTCAAAAGCAGATTTAATCTCATCTATATATTCCGGCTTATCCATCATCACAAAGCAGTCATCAACGTACCTACAATATATATGAGGCTTCCAGGTTGGATTTCTAGCGATAATCGAATTCTCTAGGTTGCACATATAATAATTTGCAAATGTGACCCCAAGTGGGGAACCCATGGCCACGCCATCCGTCTGGTAGTACATGCTCCCGTCTATGTGGCAGAATGGATTTTTAGTTGTACATGCTATAAGTAATTCTTTCAAGATTTTCTGTTTAAATAGTGGAGGGGGTAGCGTAGCGTGGTTGTAGGCTACATTACAAATAATATCTATTGTTTCTAGAACTGGCACATTGGTAAACAGTGATTCAACGTCTAGCGAAGCCATAGTTCCTTTAGCTTTTGTGGCTTTTAAAATTTCCAGAAATTCATCGCTAGACTTGAGGAGGTATTTTGCTGGAAGGTAAACAGATATAATTTTATTAAGGGTTTTTGCGGTTTCATACGTAGGCGTTGTAACTTGTGAAATTATGGGTCTCAGGGGATAGCCAGGTTTGTGACACTTAACATTTCCGTAAAGGTATCCCGGGTTATACTCTCCAATAACCGGTCTTAATACTTTATCTTCTACCTCCTTATTAGCCATTCTAATTAATTTATTTATTTCCACTTTTAACTTATTTGTTGGGTTTTTGGAGATCTTTTCAAATTTGGTTGTGTCACTAAGTATGAGATCTAATTTGTGTTTATATTCTGCTTTGCCCATAATCACATACATGTTGGATTTATCAGCTCGTCTTACTACTATATTTGGATTATTTCTTAATCCTTTCGCTGCTTCCTTTAGCTCGTTAGATAGCAAGCGGCTATTATTTAAGTCTCTTCTTTTGGTAGCTTCTGATCGCAATTGGTCTTGCAAGTCTGGTTTAATTGTAATGTGTTTTTCTTCTTCCAGTTTTAAAATCGAGTTATATAATATTTCCAATTCTGTCTTTTTCTTTCTTCCATCGAATCTTGATTTTATATGGCATTTTGGTCCCAGGGATAGGAACTCAACTTCGTTCTGGTTTAATTCATGGTTCGACAAGTTTAAGTAAGGCATTTGCTTTTGAGGCAAACATATTTTTCCTCCGTACATTCTATTTAATTTTTTACTGGTTCTGTTCTTAGTCACCTGATATTCCTGTTCTTTTATTTCTTCGATTCTTTTGTACAATTCTTCTTTCAATAATGGATTGTTGTTCCATCCTTCAAGTGATTTTCGTAGATTCAAGACCTCTTTTTCACATTCTGCTAGAAGTTTAGTCTGTTTTTCAATTTCATAACTTAGCAGACTTCTTCTATATTTTATAGTAAACCTTTCATTGCGGGCTGCTGGGTCATACAATCGAAAGTTCGTATATTTGGGGAGCAGGCCTTCATTTATACACGTTTTATTAAAAGTAATGCCCAATTTAACTTTTACACTTTTTCTTATCCGTTTTTCAAGTGTTCTCATACTTGACTTCCATGGTTCTGGAACTAAAAACATAAGTTCACCAAAATTTTTATTACTATACACCGACATGTTTCGGTCATCGTTGACCATTTTCAAGGTTAAAGAATATATAAAATTATTAATGATCGAAAAGTGAATAACAATTAAAATAAACTAAAATAAACATAACGAGTCCATAACACATATTCACAACTAGGGAGGTTATCATAGGTAAAGGTATGTTGAGGTTTCACCAGGCTCTTGGTTACCTTCCATCCGTCATTTGTATCTGGGAAGGTAATCGATTAACTTCTATACCTCTCCCAGACTGGTTCGCCTTCTGACTGCCTTCATATAATTTTAGAATTCTTGAAAATCCTCCTCCTTGGCTGTTAATACTAGGTTGCTTTTCGAGGATCAAGATAGCTTCCAAAATTTGCAATCTGGTGTGGTCATGTTCTTGTTGTAATATTACAGTATTGTCTGTTAACATTTCCCTGGTTAATTGCACTCCATGTGTTAACCTAACGTGCTCTTTGGGTCCTCCGGATGCCAGATGCATGGTGAGCCTTCGTGAAAGCGTGGTTGTGGTGGAACCAACGTATTTCGAGCGTAGGGACTCGCAGTTCCCTAATTTGCAGTTAAACTCATATACAACATTAGTTCTCTGAAGGGTTGCTTTCTTTTGTGGGTTGTTCGTAATTACCATTCTTGAAGTGGGGTCACATTTGCAAATTATTATATGTGCAACCTAGAGAATTCGATTATCGCTAGAAATCCAACCTGGAAGCCTCATATATATTGTAGGTACGTTGATGACTGCTTTGTGATGATGGATAAGCCGGAATATATAGATGAGATTAAATCTGCTTTTGAAGCTGAATCGGTTTTGAAGTTTACATATGAGATGGAAACCAACAGTAGCTTAGACTTTCTTGATGTTAAAATAAAGAGTAATGGAGAAAACCAGACTTTTGTCACTTCAGTGTTTGTAAAGTCTACGAATAGTGGAATACTTTTAAACGCTAAAAGTGAATGCCCTGACAGATATAAGGACGGCATGATTAAAACCCTCATTCGAAGAGCGTATAAGACGTCATCTAGTTGGGAATTATTCAAACAAGAAGCAGATAGGCTCAAAGAAGTCCTTATTAACAACGGATATAGTAATCGACAATTCGATTCCATCTTGAAAGGTTGCCTGAACAAACTTCATGGTAGTGATATTCAACAGAATCCCGAAAACAAAGGCGCAACACATTTAGTATATTATAAAAACCAGTTTTCGGAAGCTTATAAAACGGATGAACGTATACTAAAAGGCATTATTAAGAATAATACATCATGCCTCAAGCCAGATGACAGATTAGAATTACGAATTTACTATGCCAACTCTGCCACTTCAAGAATGGTAATTACGAACAACCCACAAAAGAAAGCAACCCTTCAGAGAACTAATGTTGTATATGAGTTTAACTGCAAATTAGGGAACTGCGAGTCCCTACGCTCGAAATACGTTGGTTCCACCACAACCACGCTTTCACGAAGGCTCACCATGCATCTGGCATCCGGAGGACCCAAAGAGCACGTTAGGTTAACACATGGAGTGCAATTAACCAGGGAAATGTTAACAGACAATACTGTAATATTACAACAAGAACATGACCACACCAGATTGCAAATTTTGGAAGCTATCTTGATCCTCGAAAAGCAACCTAGTATTAACAGCCAAGGAGGAGGATTTTCAAGAATTCTAAAATTATATGAAGGCAGTCAGAAGGCGAACCAGTCTGGGAGAGGTATAGAAGTTAATCGATTACCTTCCCAGATACAAATGACGGATGGAAGGTAACCAAGAGCCTGGTGAAACCTCAACATACCTTTACCTATGATAACCTCCCAAGTTGTGAATATGTGTTATGGACTCGTTATGTTTATTTTAGTTTATTTTAATTGTTATTCACTTTTCGATCATTAATAATTTTATATATTCTTTAACCTTGAAAATGGTCAACGATGACCGAAACATGTCGGTGTATAGTAATAAAAATTTTGGTGAACTTATGTTTTTAGTTCCAGAACCATGGAAGTCAAGTATGAGAACACTTGAAAAACGGATAAGAAAAAGTGTAAAAGTTAAATTGGGCATTACTTTTAATAAAACATATATATATATATATATATAAACGAACGAAAACGGCCACGAATAGTTTATTATGAGTAACGATGCACAAATATGAAATGACTAATATTGGTCTCTAATTGTTTTGCTTCAACCGTTATCAGATAACTAAACAAAGGTGGAATAAGTGAGTGCACCGATGCAATTTGTTCCTTTGTCATCCTCCGTTTATTCTTTTGATGATATTTGAATCTAAAACCTTGAGACTGTCAGTGTTAGTCTTTCCTTATTTGTGAACTATTTTCTGCCTTTGTCAATCGTTTTAAAACATATATATATAAAATTACCACTAAAGGTAAACGGAAACGAAAAAAAGTTCTAAGCGTTTTCAAGTGATACCGAGTAAACTTTTTCTGTTTCATTTACACTTTTTGATATATTGTTTTTGATAATATATATCTATATCCTTTAAAGAAATTGCAGCAACTGAACCGATGTATGGAAGGAATTTTGTAATTAACTTTCTACATATCAAGAGCATATTTGAAACTTGGATTACGATTTCTCCTCCTATACTTTTATATGTAAGACATGGTACTGTGTTTATATTTCAATATTCACTTCTTATACGCTGAAGATATTCTTCAGGAAAAAGTTTTGAAATGTAATTTTGAACGTATTCAAAATAACATTTTGAATAAACCATTCATCTGGTGAATGGTTTAGAAGTGAACTCATGTTTATACGATATTTTGAATTTTTATTTTTTGTCTAGGAACCTTAATGTTTAATATTGTGATTTTAATTTTATTGTTTTCTTTCCTTAAGCTAGGCTCACCACATAGTAATTATATAAATAGAAAATTCTGAAAATAACCACATGCAGGGAAATTAACAGACGTTCTTCATATCAGACTGGAATTCAGGAAATGCACGTAGTTGTCAACTTCAATATTGAGTTGATTCCAAGAGGGCGGCAGATATATCTCTAAGACAGGCACTTTTTCAATGAGGAAATTCTTTCCTCAAGTTATGCAGCATAGATACATTTACTTTTTTCGTCGATAAAAATATTTCCTTATCTAGCCATTGAGCAAGTAAACTATAGCAGAGCGAAAGAATGCATAATTAAAAGCGACCTTGATGACAGAAAACTGATTTCCAATATACATTGTGCATGAACAAAACTGATACAAAGTTATATGAACAACCTTTTATAGTTCCGGTAACGGTTTAAAACACCGTTAGAAGGACAATAACAATTTGTGCTAAAAAGAAACAAAAACCACCGAAGACTATCCAATAACCAATTATTAAGCCCAAGTAAAAGATACCTTCCATGAGATTAACATCTGAGATATTGAATCTACTAAAAGACAAGACAGTATTTGTGGGGCTTCGAATGGATACAGTCACGTTAAAACGCAGGCGGTGTGTCACCTATGGTATTCAAGTATCGCTAACTTCCAATCACATCCTACTACAAAGAGAAAAAAATGAATATCATTAAAACTATACTAAGGAATATATTATACGTATAATTATTCATCTACGTCTTCTTCTCTATTAAAGTACAATTGAGAATATAAGAAGAAACCAGATCTATCTACCAGTAAGGGTCTCCAGCAGAGTCCTAAACGGAATGAAATCCTTTTCATGTCTCCAGATAGAGAGCGAATGCTGTCTGAGAATCTGAAGAGGATCATTAATACACCTAATATTTTACTTTCTCTGAAGGTTTTCAAATTATACTATATTCATTGATTTTTCATATTAATACGATACATTTCACATATAACTAAAACACCAAAGAAAACAACCAAAGACAACGACATTTCTATATCGTTCGATTTGTCACTTCCTCTTTAGAAGTATAATAATTAGGAAGGGGGGGGGGGGGGTTGAAGGTAGCTCATTGTCAAATAAAAATCAACACCTATGTACAATAAAAACAATATATATATATATAAAAACTTTAACAAATAGGAAAGAATAGAGAAAGTCACTACAGAACTCACTTCGATATTTCGAAGTGGTTTATTAAACTTTTATCAATTTAACCGTTCATGGTTGAAAGTTTAAAATTGTGTTTAAGTGCGAAGTACTCGCGTTGAGAAACAAACTGCTACCACACACACACACACACACACACATATATATATATATATAACAAGATTTCACATAAACACATGATAACAATCCATGATCAAACCACAATATGAGTGGGGAAAAAAGACTAAGATCTTTCAACTGTAACAAGCGGTCTTCATCAGAGTTAAAAACCCATCTGAGTAATAAAGATAAAAGATGGTTTCTTACAGTTGTAACAAAAAGAAAATGACTTTTAAAAAGAAAAGTGATTTCGTCATTTCATCTACCCGTGCTGAAGTAGTATGTATCTTGTATAGCACTGATTTATGAACCAACACTAGCCCACCGTAAAGTCGTTAGAATACTGGAGCAGACCTGCTTAAAGGTCTTAACGTAGAAGCTGCTATGTATTTTAATGAAATATGCATATATATATATATTAGAAAATTTTGGTAGAAGTTGTTCTTGATTACATCTACTGATTACATTTCACTTGACATTTTTTTCAACTTTTCTGTATAACACCTTCGTTAAAACACAATACAATAAATTTCCTATAGTGGACATGATTCAGCTCTTCCAGAATCATCAAGACATAATTATTTTCAGTATTCTATTTAAATACACAAGTATAAGATAAAGAAGGGGGTTAATTTCTTAATTCCTGTAGTTGAGGGACCTGGCTCGGGTCTACCTTGAAAGGTTCAATTTAACCATTCATGGTTGAAAGTTTAAAATTCTGTTAGTGTTTTCTAACTGAATATTTCTATGTGGTTTCAATTTAATTTCTCTAATTTCAATAATAAGAATATCATTAATAATTTTCAATGTTTAGGCTTTCCAGCTATTAAATGGATCATTAGTCCAGGCCCGAGAGAAAGGTTTGGTCGGAAACACGTTGTTTTTATTAGATATTTGTATTTAGAGACTGTTATGATTATTTTACTCAAAATGAAATAATTTTAACTGATTTATGGTTTTTAAGAATATTAATTGAAAAGGTTGTTTCGGTCGGATGTCATGGGTCTCACACTTCTCATTCAAATCTTATCACACAAAAGTTCAGGGTCACGACATTTCACGACATTTAAATCCATGAACTGGGTTCATTGAAATGGTTTCACAAAGTCGATTAATGTTTTTTTGCAGCAATATCCTTTTTTTCATAGGCAGAAGTGTAAAATTTTGAAGCAAAAAAACTAAGTATTACATTAGAGATTATGTGGATCTACAGTGAAGAAGCCAGTATGTGGATTTCAGAAACAAACTATATATATTTATATATATATATATATATATATATATATATATATATATATACACACTTTAACACTTAGAAAAGAACACAGAAAGACACTACAGAACTCACTTCGATATTTCGACATCCGTCGTCATCGGGAAGAAGTTCGAAGTACTCGCGTTGAGAAGCAAACTACTACTGAGTAGTAGTTTGCTTCTCAACGCGAGTACTTCGCACTTCTTCCCGATGACGACGGATGTCGAAATATCGAAGTGAGTTCTGTAGTGTCTTTCTGTGTTCTTTTCTATGTGTTAAAGTGTTTATTGTCCACACGGACCTTTCATTTTATTCGAAGTATATATATATATATATATATATATATGAATTATCAAACCACAATAAGAAATGGGAAAACAAGACTAAGATCTTTCCACTGTAACAAGCGGTCTTCGTCAGAGTCAAAAACCCAACTGATTTTGGGTTTGATCATATATATATATATATGATCAAACCCAAATATATATATATATATATATGATCAAACCACAATATGCAACGGGAAAACAAGACTAAGATCTTTCACACTTATCAAGCGGTCTTCGTCAGAGTCAAAAACTCTACTGAAACACCCGATGCAAAAAAACATCTGGTCTTTTTTTTCCCACTTCATATTGTGGTTTAATCATTGATGGTTATTTCACGTGTTTATGTGAAATCTTTTATATATATATATATATATATATATATTATTAAAATTAACCGCAGTCTCGGCAATCACGATGTTTAGACTGAGAGATTCGATCCTACGAATTAACCTCCTGCTAACAGCATTCAACTGGAAAAGGAGTTGGCCAAGTGACATGCTAAACAAAATCAATGAGGTAGTCAATAGTATTAATAGAGTAAATGGATTAGTATAGATTAATATAAATAGAGGATAAAAGGTTAATACAGAACGAGAAACAAAGAGGTTATAATAAAAGAGTTGAAAGTTCAACAGTATAAATAGAATAATAGTCAATAAGTGATTAATAAACATTAAAATAAATGAAGAATAAAAGAGTAATAACGAACATGAAAAGGTATATATATGTTGATTGTGTATGCCGAGAGTGCGGTTAATTTTAATAATACCTGTTTAAAAGAAGATCTGCTGCCTATTTATACTAATATATAATATATATATATATATATATATATATAATGATCAAACCACAATAAGAAATGGGAAAACAAGACTAATATCTTTCAACCGTAACAAGCGGTCTTCGTCAGAGTCAAAAACCCAACTCTGACGAAGACCGCTTGTTACGGTTGAAAGATCTTAGTCTTGTTTTCCCATTTCTTATTGTGGTTTGATCATTGATTGTTGTTTCACGTGTTTATGTGAAATCTTTTTATATATATATATATTGTTAAAAATTATGCCAATTTTTATTTTTGTCTAACTTTCTAACTTTTTATTTGTGAATTTTTCTAACTTTCTGAATACGACTTTCCACCTTTCCGGTAAGATATAAAAGCAATTCGCCAAATGTTTTATTGTTCATATCCATTTTTTTCTTTTTTTACAAATTCACAATAAATAATAAATATTCTGCAGTATTCCAACGTTTCGTTCAGCTTTGACCATCATCAGGGAAGGGAGTCTTCAGAGACTTTTAACTAGATTATAACTTAACTCAAAGGCTAATGAAAACTGTCTAAATTGTTGTACATACGTTGTTGAATTGTTGAACAGCAGTTTTTTTTAAACTATTTATAAAGACCTTTAGAAATCTATTTATAAAATTTATAAAAGGACTATTTATAAAAGGACATAAAATCTATTTATTAGTTAATTAATTGTGGAAAGGACATAAGAGATATTCCAAGGAGCTTGTGAAATTGAGATGAATTCATTGATTTGTTAGTCTTAAGAACGAACTCTTAATATCAGAAACAAATCATAACAAGTCCAGTTTATTAACCCTGTTTTCGCAATACTGTTAATTTCGGAATTCTTTATTATAAGATATGAGTTTTACAACAAATTTACATAATTAGCAATATATTTCAGTAATCTTATATTCACAAATCTACAAATACATTTAATGCTTTCAAAATAATTTTGAACAATATTTTTAAAGCATAAAATACCAAAAAAAAAAGAAAAAAAAAAGCACACTGAACAACATAAGAAGTATGGAAATTAAGAAGATACTGTAGTGGTAACGAAAAAAGACAGAGACAAGAGCTGAAAATGGGAGACTAGGGATCTGTTTATCTGTTCTTAACTTATCTTCTTATTGTCAAAGGGTTAAATGGTTTTGAGAATCACCAATGAATCACTCTGCACAAAGTTCATTAAATTTATGAAAGAAACGTAAAATAGTTTACAAATTTCTTAAGTTTAAATAAATTGATGTCTTTATCCAATTAATTGACATAATTAGAAGTCTTTGAATTTAAAAAGGTGGTTTTCAATCAAATAAATGTCAATGTTATTTTCAAGTTCAAAATTGAGAAGGTCTTCTTTAGGAATACTTTAGTAGCTTAAAGGGTAAGGTCATAGGTTCTTTTGGAGCAAACAGTCGACTCCCTTAACTCTTGTTATTTCATGTTCTCTTAATGACTTACTTAAGATGGCTTTAATGGTTGAAGTAGTTCTAAGTATATACACAGGGTGCACTCGTCACAAAGCAATTCCCGACTTTTTAATAAGTCTCATTTCTTAATTTTCAGCAGTAATTGAATGAGACTCTAGTGATAACTAGTCTAACGTGTTTAAAAGAATAATCTGAGTTGTTCTTATCATGATCGAAGCCACAAGCATTTAATGAACAGAAAATTTAATAAACTCTCCTATTATCTAAAAATGCATAAATTATATCAATCATTGCAATCACATTTATGAAGAAGTATCAGATTTTTATAATTGTTACTCCTGCATGATGTTGGTTAGTTTTCTTTATACCGGTATCGCTTGGAAATTGTAAATCTGTTAAATTGCGCTATGCTATTGATATGATTTCATTAGATTCACTAAATGGTATTAAATTTAATATTTGTATGGATTGCATAAGGTTTTGGCACAAAGAAAGATAAATGGATGGCAGAAATATAATGCAAGTTTGTATTAGTAATAACATGAAATATATTGCTAATCATATTAGTTTAACTTATGTATTCATGAAACTAACTAAAATCTTCTTACTGAACCAGTACAATATATAGTTTCTGCAGTTAAATAGCACGACTAAACCGAAATATCTAAACGCTGGATTTGACTCTTTGTTTATCAGATCAACGGATCATTCACAAAACTGGCAAAATTAATGTCTCAATGTTAATTCTATACGGTGATTCAAACATAGTTACACTCAGTGGCTAGTATGTCGGTAAGGTTAGGTTGCAGTGGTAGTCCCATAGGAAACGCTCACAGGCTGAACACTGGCACTCTTTTATACACAATGAAATTTTGGCTGCGGGTCCTACATTCTACCTAATCCAAGTGTGTTAAGAGTAGGGATCTTTAATGCGTATCTAACATCGTACAGGCTCGTGACCGGCTGATTAACGTCCTTTTACATGTATGTACCCCAGGACTTAGTTTGAAGTTGATGTGATCAGCCTACTCATATTGTTATTGTCGATGCGTAATTTTGGTCTTAATGCAAAATATTGTTTTCGTGAGGGCCCACCTCTGCGCATTACCTCAGGCACTTCAGGCTCTTGTGAATTTGAAGTTACTGAAAGGCTTCAGCTTAGGTTTGTCGGCTTGATTTGATTTGGTTTTATCGCCGATAGGCAAGTCAAAGCAGGCTTAACGTCCTCTCAGAGGAACGACGTGCTCAGATTTGTTCACCTCCTCTGTGAATAGTCGAATGTTAGAGTGGACTGGATTTATCTGTCTAGAGTCGAGCTACCCTGGCTTCACTAGTAATTATGTTTCCAATATTAATAAAAAAAAAAAAATTCACAATCTGTAATCAAATACGTTGTTCATTTCTGCATAACAAGTATATACACTATGATTAAGCCGTAATATACTTAAAAAATGAAAAAAAATCAGATTTTCATTATTAATTGTTTCAGGCAATGTTTGTTGGGACTACATCATTTGCATTTTGGGCTGTCAAGATATATGCTTGCAGGAAAACCTTTACTTGGCAGCAGTAAGTTGTTCCAAGGAGACAAAATCCTTGATTGGTCGGCTGGGTGATGGTCCTTAAATGCGGAAGTGCCATTGTTGCTTCCTTTTTCCTTCTCGCCATTGTATTGTTGCCAACTGGAACAGCGGATTATTTAACATGGCAAACACGACTACCTACCCAGCATAGCATTCCCATTGGAACAATGCAACTGAAAAAGAACTTGTTTCTAACAATGGGACCTTTGAAACATCTTCAGATAAGGTCACTTCATTAATACCAACCGAACAAAATGAATATAACAGCTTATTAAATTGTATTGCTTTAGACATCACACCATTGGGACGGGGCGTTTGATGGTAAACGTTTAAAAAGATACTAAGTTACTATTCTTAGGGCAGTTGTTTCATAACTATGCTTCACGACTCCTTCCAATAATACAAAGTAAATGTCACAGTGAACTTTCCCAGAAAAAAACATGTTTAGAAATCATGTTTATCATTTTTATAATTCGATAAGATAATTAATTTTTAAAACTAGTATCTCAGGTGAAATAATAATCCTAATAATTAATAACAATTACATAGTAATTTTATATAATATTGTCATATAATATTACTATTATTATTATTATTATATGACAATATAATGGACAGTACATGAACTATATAAACTTTCATTTATTTTTAAATAATTCGACTGCATAATTAAGAACAATACTTATCATATAACGTAAGTTACATGATAGAAATAACCCTCTATTATGTTAACGCCATTTTTACCACTTAAGCGAAGCTATACACATGGACGTCTTACTGCTGTCTGCCAACAACAGCACAGAGCTTACTGAGGTCATCTAGAACCTAACCTTTAGAATAAAGAAGGAACGACCAAAAACTCTCATGTTTACACGAGCACGTTGACTTGTAGACTCGCCTCTGGACTCGTAAATCTAGTTCGATTTCCACTTGGCGTTTAATTTTTTCACATAGGAGGTGAAAAAATGTGAGCGACTCGTCAATAGGAGAGAGCATTAAGACGTCGGCCCCGAGCCTGTACGATGTCAGATACTCGTTAACGATCCCTACTCAATATACACTTGAGTCAGCCAAAATTTTGGACTACCATAAGTTGGGTTCCGTTATATTCTGGTCACGCTGTATAACACATCTAGTAGAAAAAGACACGGAAACACACCTTCTAAGATTGAATTCAATATTTTAAAATAAGGAAGGATTTTCATGGAACGAAAACCAAGACTTCGAGCCAGGAACTTATCTTCCTTATAACAAAGGATGTTGAAATATTGAAATGAGTCCTCGATTTTTTTGTATATTTTTCTTTTTCTAGGTTAATTAGACACTAACATTTGTTTTGTAAACGTATATATGATTATATATATATATATATATATATATATAATATATATATATATATATACTTTAAATTACACAAAGCACGACACAGAAAAGACAAAACAAAGAAAACTGTTCTTTGTTTTCAAATCATATATATATATGATTTGTTAAATGACCTTAGCATGTATAAAAAACATGTATAAAAGAAGAGTTGCTTCCCAAATATATATATAAAACAAAATTTCACAGTCAACACGTGAAACAAGAATCAATGTTCAGACCACAATAAGAAATGAAAAAAAAAAAGACTAAGATCTTTCAACCGTAAGTTGGGTTTTTGACTCTGACGAAGTCCGCTTGTTACGGTTAAAATATCTTAGTCTTTTTTTCCCATTTCTTACTGTAGTTTGAATATATATATATATATATATATATATGCTTTTAAAAACTGGATGTCTGTTTCCACTTGATTTAATTTTGTCTTATATTTTTCCAAAATACGAAATTTTTTCTTCAACTCAGAACTCAACTTAAAAATTAATTCACCATAATTTGAATTAATTTTTAAGTTGAGTTCTGAGTTGAAGAAAAAATTTCGTATTTTGGAAAAATATAAGACAAAATTAAATCAAGTGGAAACAGACATCCAGTTTTTAAAAGCATGTATTGAAGAAGGACTGCTCCCAACTTTTACAAATATATATATATATATATATATATGAATTAAATACTACAAAATTTTTATATTATATATTAAATACTACTTTAAATGCTCTATTTAAATAATAATTTAAGATCATAAGATATATTTAAGATCATTTAAGATAATAAGATTATATATATATATATATATAAATTAATAATCAACAATAACTGTTGATATAATATACGAATTAAATACCACAATAAACAATATATATTATTTAAATGCTCTTAAATTATTATATATATCAAGGGATCGGTCAGATTTTCAGGTTGAAATTAAAACTTTCAAAACAGGTTTCGGTTTTGTTCTGAAATAAATGTTGGCTTTGAAGGTTTGACTTGAAACTGAAACACTAAACGATTCCTTAAATATTTTATCCCAATATATTATAAGACCGTTACATTTTCAAGATTTATATATACATATATATTTTGTTACATGTCACAATAAAGGTAACATGCAAACAGTATTCATCATTACATACTTCATAACAATCATATTTGGCATACTTTTAGAAACCTTTATGTTTTATCAAGTGATTTTCCGACACTTTAAAATAATTGATAATGGAAATTTGTAATTTTACCATTTTATAAGAACTGAATCGCTCAGAATCAAAAGTAATTAAGTAGGACACACAAAAGTCCCATACTGAATATAATGGTTGTGTTTTATATGGGAGGCATGAATTTTGCCACGGATTCAGAGTAACTCATATAGAGACTACTGATTTTGGTTCTATATTTTGATTAGATAAAATCAGCGAAAGGCATTCTTTTAGGCCGTCGCTACTTACAGGATGGCTCTATGCACTTGTCCTAATAACATTACTAAAAAATACCACTTACTAGGATTGCAAATGTTTCAATCTTGCATATTTTGTCTTTTAAACACAACCTCTGAACAACTGAATTAGCTTTGTGAGGTGTAAACTTAACATTCTCCATAACCAAAGGAAATTTCAAAACAAGAAAATACTTGATTTAAAAGAGTAAATATTTCACTTTTAGTTTAAAACATAAGTAGTAGCTCAAATTGCTACTTTACAAAATATTTATAGAAATTACGGAAGTGTTGTGAACTTATCAGCAAAAAGTAAGTAAATGTTTAAAGACGGCGAGATAAGAATGAGGAAATGAGATAAACTGATAAAGCTCTGTTATGATAGTCTTCAATTACATAATCTCTGTTTCAAAACTTTCACTTGTAAGCAATTCTATTTTGAAGGTTACAAGGCCACTAGTGAATCATACATCTCGTCTCGAGGTTGGTGCTGACTTTATATATGAACGTCAGAGATGCAAAAAAACTTTTACATGTCCTCCCTGGCGATGGCTTGCCAACTACCGTTGCTTCCTGATTCTCAAGTGGCTACCTGCTGGAACCTCACTTCCTCGCTGGCCAATGAGGTCTCCTGGCTAAAGGAAAAGGTTGACTAAGCTAGTAAAGCCGTTTAACTGGATGGTGGGATAGGATCCGTGATTATTTAAAAATACAAAGAAAACTGGCAGTGCAAGTATGGCACTTCGGTACCAGCCCGTCAAGTGATGTTGGCTGTGAATTCAAAAACAAGGCAGTTGAATAATTCTTCGGCTTACGAGCGGGTTTCTCCTGTCAGAATGATAGAGATATTATTATTACATTGTTCTGTGCTCTTTGAAGGCCAAGAGGAGGTAAGTTAGACTGTAGCCTGTACCAAGCAGGCAAGCTTCAGGCCTAGTGGGATTGAGCTTGACTGGTTCAAGGTGAGCTCTGATTCCCGGAGAGATGAAATACACCAGGGAGTGGGGTGGACAGCCCAGCTGTTTGGAGTCAAGGGTAGTCATACAATCGCAGTACCTGAAGGATCCTGCCACTCTACACATTCTATTCCTGAGGGCTCCCAATCGAACCGTTAATGTGGATAACAAATGAGTCACACCTTATTCCTATAGTATGATCGTTGAAAACTAAAGACAAGGACAGTAAATATTGTCAGCGTATGTTTGTTTCTTTTTTGAGAATCTGAAGAGAGCTCTTACTGGTCGAATTGTCTTTCGTATCATTCAATCCTTGTTAACAGTAGTATACTGGCTGGTTTCCAAGGAACACACATATGTGTATTGAAAACAAAAAATGTTTTCACATTTTGCGCTATTTTGGAAGTCGAAATTTGGTTCACTTGCTATTTGGTACCCATTTTAGTTATCGTTAAGGTTATGATTATGGTTTAAGACAAGTTTATTAAAGTAGCCATTTTTAATTAATACCTGACATGTCGGGACTTTGGACTTATATTATTACGTTCCCTCCAAGGGATGGCGTAAGAATTTTCAACTTGTTACCCGAGAAGTCCAGGGACCAATAAATCTAGGTACTTTAATGTTTGATATAAATCTGGAAAGCTACCACTTACCAAATCTGAAGTAGAGAAACGAGATAAACAATCGCGATACTCAATGATTTCGGAAACATGACGACTTTAGAAGAAATGAAGAACAGGGAAGTGTGAAGAAGAGAATTCTGATTTACTAATATTTGCAGATTTGATCTGCCATATTTAATGAGTGAAGACTCGGTGAAATTTCCCCGAGAATATCACTCTCTGAAATACAAGATTATTTTTTTACTTCTGCCAGGTTTACATCATGATTTCATTATTCATATGCAAAATAAGGCACTTATGAAAGAAAGATCAATTTTTTTTAAAAAAAATATCACCCAGTCTTAACTTAAATAATTAACCACTACTGGGTGGTAGACCTGCTCCTGGGATAAACCACAATCCTTAATTATTCCTTTAATTTATTTTAGTCTTTTATACATACTTAGTTTCATTTTTTATTTTTTAGTTTGGTTTTTTACTAGTTAATTGTTTTTAATTTTATTTTTAGTTAAATGTTTTCATTCATTTAAACTTTATTTTCCCCTCCCTCCGAAAGTTGTCTAGAGTGTTTGAGTGTTTCTTTTTGAACGCAAGCCAGTCGTTATCAACCTTTGGAGCGATTCACTTCTATCTACCTGATGACGAGGCCATCGAAATATAGTAACGAGTTTCAGTGATTTCATTTTTGTGTGTTCTTTTGAAAATTCTAGTTTATTATATATATATATATATATATATATATATATAATTAAAGTTACAGCTAGAGAACACAAGAAAAAGGACGAACACTCACGAATCTCGATTATTTCGGCGTCTTGCCGTCTTCAGGAGAGTAGAAAGAAAGAAAATAAAATAAAAGGAGAAAGAATGAAGGAACGGAGACGTAAATGCGTCCACTGGCCGATGTAAACTGGCGCGATACAATGACACGCAGTGCAGCCACCTTACAACGTGAACCAGTGTAGGCTGTGAGTTAAAAAAATTATAAAAGTGATATTTAAGTAAAAGGGAGGAGAAAAGTAAAAAAGAGAAGGAAAGGAAAAAAACATAAAACTAACTAAAATTAAACGAGAAAAAATAAATAAATAAATGAATAAATAAATAAAAATAAAATAAAAAAATCATCTGATTAAATTTAGACCAGGGGAATTTCTTGCACCCAATAACCAAATGAAGGCTTCCTCAGAAGCCCTTAGAGTGGTCTGGGTGTCATCATTTGAGAGTTTTCTTAATATTTTAACCCTGAAGCAATCGTTGAAGGGAAGGTTATGGAGATTGGCGTGGGTGGCAACAGGCAGCTGCTTGCGTTGACCAACGGATGACCTGTATATATATATATGGTATATATACAAAAGAAAAGTTTATGAGGACTCGGTTAGTTCTTCAGGTTCAAATTAAACTCTTTTTGCCAACGTTTTGGTTTTTATTTAAAATATTTTTCGTAGGCAGAAGTATACAATTTTGAAACAGAAAAACTAAGTATTAAATTACAAATTATTTTACAAAGAAAAATATTGTATGGATATATATATATATAAATATTAAATTTTAAAATTATAATAAATCATTGTCAGCACTATTAGTAAGGTAAATGTAGTGGATTACGTAATATTAAAACAAATGAAGGAGGATTGACAACAGATTTGGTTTTCAGGTTTCAAACTATGACTTGGTGTCACTTGAAGATTCCCTCATTGTGAAATAAACCTTGGCCTGGATTTGATTCCGAGCCACCTGGGCAATGTTACACAGCGAAGCCTTCATCTCTCGCACCAGTCAGTAATTAACTCTACAGATATCCACATTTTTATTAGAATATTCTTGTTAGACACTATTTTTTCTGACGATTCTCTAAGTTCTATTAAAGAAGGTGGAAAAAAGTGGTGATAAAGCAACGACTAAAAGCTAATAAATGATATGGGGTTAAAGGGCTTTAATAACTGAAAATAAGAGTTCTTTATAGTTTTCTCTCTAAAAACAGTGGTTGCCAACCGAAACATGAAACTTATAAACGCAAAAAAGAATCCAATACCTCAATGAGACTATCTTCCTTTTCTGTTTTTGAGTTTTAATTCATCCCGTCGATGTATCTTTATTTCTCCTCACAACCAATAGGATGGTTGGATATTGAAAAATGGAATGTGATGTTCTTTGTAAGATTTTTTTTTTAAGCGACGGTTGGAGACCAACGGTTGGAGTACTTCTACTTGATGAGGACGCTAGTCGAAATATAGTACTTAGCGATGTATGTCTTTATCTATGTTTTTCTCTTTTTATATTGAGTCTTTTTATATTCAGTCCTCGCTTGTCTTCGGAGTGACTCACATCTTTTTAACTGATGATGAGGCAGTCGAAATTCAGTTGTGAATTATTGTGATCTCTGTTATATATGTTCTTCCTGTGAATTTAGTTTATATATATATATATATATATATAACAAATTTAATAATATATCAACTGTGTGAGAGAATGGGTGTATAATGCAATCATTATTTGGTCAATCTTATAGGTTTGATTTTGAACCTTAAAAATGATCTAATCTTGATGACCAAATGAAATGATAGTTTTATTAAATGGTGAGGTCCAGGTGAACTTGGGTGGAACAGTGTTCCTTAAGGTACCATTTCTGGTTAAAAAAAAAGGCAACAATCAGTACATCTCATCTAACGAGTAACTTCTATAGAAAACTCTATTCTCCCGTCTGTAGAAACAATTTTCCAATTTTATATGTATAAATATTTTGAAACATTTTAACTTCTATTTAATTAAACATACAATAAAACATTTTAAAACAACAATATCTTTTTTATAGTAAATAATTAAATAATTTTAAAATTCTAAATTTTAAAGAAATAATAAATACGTAATATAAAATCTAAAAAAAATTTTTTATTTATGCTTAAGCACAATAATTCTATTTATAAGCATATCAAATATATTGTAATATTTGTAAATATTAATAAACACAATTAAAAGAAACGGTCCAGAGGACTTTTTTAAATAAAATAAATTCAAAACGAAGGAAACACACAGACATAACTCACATCGATATTTCGACCATCGTCGTCATCAGGAGATGTGAAGAGCGAACCGCGGGAAGACAGGCTGCGGTCTCCGAGTTCAGTCACCGCCCTGTCTTCCTGCGGGACTCTTCGCTCTTCACACCTCTTGATGACGACGATGGTCGAAATATCGATGTGAGTTATGTCTGTGTCTTTCTGTGTGTTTCCTTCGTTTTGAATTTATTTTATTTAAATATTAATAAATATTTAATGGTAAATATTAATAAATTGGCAATGGGTCTCACCCCAGGGACAGGTAAGGTGCTAAATAAGGAGCAGATAATACGACTGGATGGAGGACAAATAGAAAAGCTGAGTTCTTGAAGCGTCAAAGAAAACGAGGGGGTTGCCTTGAATCAATACTTGCACAAGCATTTTGGATTGAATCGACTTTGGCTCATTGCGATTCCACAAATCAACCAAGTTAATTTATGCCAGGATACACTTTTCAATGTTTTTAATTAAGAAATATAATCCATAGCCCCAATTGAAATCATTTTGATTCTTGATAATATAATTTAGTGATATATTGCATTCTTCAAGCCTTTAATGAAGAACTCTAATCCTCTTAATGGATAATTATGGATAAAATGAAATTAATGGGCAATTTATAATTTTTAGAAACCTAATGGATATAATCAACCCACATTATCAATATCATTCTTGATTAAAGGAATAACTAAGAAATGGATTTCTCTCACTAATATGACTAGTGTAATTATTATTGTTCCCAAACTGTTTTTATACAAATGAACTTTATTTATAACTAGTAGACGTACCATTTCAGAGATGATACGAGTACGTGGTATTCCAAAATATTATTAGTAATTATGGAATAGTATAAAATATCATTATTAGTACAGTTTTAGATATTGAGCTAAAATTTGATTTTATTCTACCCATACTTCTTATTTAGTATGCGGGTTGGTAGGACTCACTTTTTTAAAACAACAAATTTTTATAAAAGCAAATGAAATTAAAATCAAGTGACAATACCTAAATGCTACAGTAACAATACCTGTATATGTTTAGCTATATACTTGTGTAGCTAGCCAAACACAGCTTAAAATCTTCTAACTTCACTTCTACGTTGAATTTCCAATCTATTCAAATTTTAGCTTATAAGTTTGTCACACACAAATCTACTGTCAAAGTTTCAGCTCGCTATGTCTTATGATGGTTGAGTTTACTTGTGACAAAATATATTGGACAAACAAAGAAACAGAAATTTTTCTAACGGTGAACTAGGTTTCTCTAATGCATACAACGTAAAGATACCTTGAAGTGAGTCAGAACTAAGCAATGTACAGTTAAAAATTTTCTTTTATTTATATAGATAGTAAAAAAAAAATAAAAAAATTGTGTAACAAATAAAAAATTCATATTCATATACATATGTTAAATAACATATATATATATATATATATATGATATATATTGCACAAAATTAAAGTTTACCACAACCCGGTCAGTTCTAGGTCAGAACTGAGAGAGTCCTGTTAAACTTTAATTTTGTTTATATTTCACAGTCGATACTATTATCATTTTATATATATAACAAGATTTCACATAAACAGGTGAAATAACAATGAATGATCAAACCACAATACAAAAATTGTGTTTTCATATTGCGGTTTGATCATTGATTGTTATTTCATTTGGGGTTTTTGACCCTGACGAAGACCGCTTCTTACTGTCTGAAGATCTTAGTCTTTTTTCACTTTTCATATTGTGGTTTGATTATTGATATATATATATATATATATATATATATGTTGTTAAAATTTGCAGCAGCTTCTGCACTCACTAACTTTAAGCTGGTGGCCTCGATCCTTCGGGCGATTTTTCTTTCTTCTGGCTGCAGTTGCCACAGCATCTGTCCTAGAGACATCTTCAATATTACACGAGCTTTCGACCATAGGAACATTGGTCATCTTCAGGTAGAGCATGCCTTGTAGTAAACAGCTTAAATGCCAATCAGGTTGACTAATTCGAACCAATCAGAGCGCAGGGTTAAGGCTGCTGCTCTGATTGGACCTCATGCTCGGCTCCAGGCTCCTGCTCGTCGGAATTACATACATGTCCTTGACCTGGAGGTTTATAGAGACACTGTATTCTAATATATATATATATATATATATATATACGAGGTGTGTAAATAAAGTAGTGAGACTGGCAACGTCGCTTTCGATCTGGCAACGCTGGAGACGCGTGGCCTTGAGTAGCGTCAGGTGCACGTGTGATGCGCCTCCAGTATGAATCTGAACTCGAACTCGCCACAGTCATTTGTTTGTCCGTAGCGTTGGTTTTCGTGAAATGGTTTTTTCTTGAGCGTTTTAAAAATGAGTGACCTCAAAGTTGAGCAGCGGTGTGCAATCAAATTTTGCTTCAGACTTGGACATAATGCAACCGAAACTTTTGAAAAACTTCAGGAGACCTATGGAGAACGTGTTTTATCAAGGGCACAGGTTTTTCGGTGGTTTAAGGAATTTTCAGAAGGAAGAGAGTCGATTGAAGATGAACCACGAAGCGGAAGGCCTTCAAGTGCAAACACCGATGAAAATGTCAACAGAGTACGGAACCTTGTGCGTTCAGATCGACGCTTGACAGTCAGAATGATCGGGGAACAGTTGAATTTGAATCACACCTCCGTTCATCACATTTTGACCAATGAATTGGAGATGAGACAACGCGCCCTGTCACACTGCCATCTCAATAAACGAGTTTTTGACCAGTAAAAACATTCCTGTTGCTCCTCAGCCTCCTTATTCACCAGACTTGAGTCCTTGTGCGACTTTTTCCTCTTCCCGAGATTGAAAAATCACCTCAAGGGAACTCATTTCGGGACACTACAAAACATACAAACTGCTGTAACCGACCAGCTGAAGGCCATTCCAGAATCCGAGTTCCAGCAATGCTACAATGATTGGAAGGACCGTCTCCAGCGCTGTGTGGCTTCCGAAGGGAACTATTTTGAAGGTGACAATATCACATTGTAATTATATTTGAATAGAAAATTTAAAAAAAATCAGTCTCACTACTTTATTTATACACCTCGTATATTTCACAAAGGAAAGAAAAAAACAGATAAAAACACACACAAAAAAGACTCACAACGATATTTCATTATTCGTCGTCATCGGGCAGAAGTAGTCCCTTTGAGTAGCTGAAGCTAACTGATATATATATATATATATATATTGTGTGTGTGTGTGTGTGTGTGTGTGTGTTGCCGCCCTGCCTTCCTGCGGGACTCTTCGCCTCCTAATGACGACGATCGGCGAAATATAGAAGTGAGTTATTCCTGTGTCTATCTGTGTGCTATCTTTTTTTAAATTGGTTTTTATTTAAAAGTCCACTGGACCATTTCATTTAATTACTATATATATATATATATATATATATGAGTATAAATAGTGCTCAGACCTTCTTTTATACAAATTGTGTTACACTGAATTGCCTTAATCAAACATACCTTCCTTTTGAGCAGTTTTTCATATTTTCTTGATAATTTCAAATCATCTTGATTTAGTTGGTGAATTATTTGAGTAAAACTCTGGTAATGAGTTAAACAATCACAAAGTTTTGTTTTGTGATGGTTTAAAATAATTTCTGAAGATGGTTGGAGACAGCCGAAACATGTCAAATGTTAATCAATAAATATCGATGGCCAACCAGAGTTTTGCTCAAATAATTCACCAACTATATCAAATGATTCTGAAGATTTCCAATGAAGAAAATATAGAAATATCCTGCTCAAAGAAAGGTATGTTTTTTTTAATGGCAATTCAGTTTAAAACAATGATATTTATTTAATTATATATATATATTATATTATATATGAAAGATTTTGTTTTGTGTGTGTGTGTGTGTATTAGTCCGATTAGACAAAGGCATAATAAGATAATAAAATAATACAGATTGTTGCAAAAAAATTAATGGTTGCAAAATAGTAATATAAAGTGGTTGTAACTTCAACACATATAAGCATGAAGAAATATAAGACCACCTGGAATTCAATATATTTCAAATAATAAAATATTAATCACATGATCTGAGAAGTGTTTCCAAAACCAAACTCATTTAACAGATAAATAATCTATTTATTAGGAAATAGGTCATTATTAAAGGAAAGCCTCAAATCTGTTTTTTTAGGTCATAGGGATCCCATAGAAGGAAAGCAGTGGAAAATAAGTTATGTTCTGCTTCGGTATTGGACAAAAGAATGCAAGGAAAGTCAAGAATAAAGTACTTTGAACCGATAAACACCAAATATAACTAAGATATATGAGAGAATCAAGTTTAGTAGTTAATACGAGAGAGGAAATTGTGACTGGGGGATAGGAATTAAACTCCAATTTGGGCCGGAAGTAAGGGTAAACTGAGAACTGTAATTAATAGAAGAGTGAATGAACGTGCCTGAGGTCGAGGCAATTAAGGGAGAAATGCAAGGCAGGGCGAACGAGACAAACTCGCAAGTAGAGGAAATCGCAATCAAGATTCCAGAGAGGGGAGAGCTTGAGTTTCAATCAGAGGTACAAATGGCCGCAGCAGCTATGTCAGGCCAAACGCCTATCACAGGACTTGAACTAATCTGCAGCCAGCAAACAGGAGCGTCAGCTACTCAGCAACACTGACAACTTCCAAAACAAGCCAGTGTTACTGCAAAATAAATAAGGCTTGAAAGACATGGTATCAGGGATTCATATCAAGAACCAGGATATCAACTCTATTACAATACCAGCTCTTTTGTGCGACAGAAAGGTTTAGTTAAAATATATTTTGACGAACCAGTCTTGAATATGTGATATAGACACAATATAATAGCTGAATGGTGGCCCTACCTCAAAATAAAACTTCTTTCAGACTCTGATAATCGTTAAAGCTATATTATGATGATCCCTTGGTTTGAGTGGGGTCTGGTATGGAGTGACACAAAGTCCGCTACTGGTTTGCTGGTCGGTGACCTACGGCCTTGTCAGTCAGTCATGCTTGCCTATTGTCCCAGAGATCACAAGATTATACATCTTCATCTAATACATTTATGTATATCAGAAAAGGAAAATTAGTCATCGTTACCGATTCTTTAAGATACCAGCTTGTCCTTAATGTCCTACTGTAAATATACTTGACCATTGTTACTGGTACTTCCGATATAGAATCACCTCAGTATGTCCACAACTCTATAATGGTGAGAGTCAATTAATACACCACCAACACTCCCACTCAGAGAACAAGAAATATAGAAGGAAACCTGTAGGTGTGTGCAGAATATATTAGAATAAACTTTGGGTTCAACTTCCATTGGAATAAAATGTGTTGATGTTTTCCCTTACCTAAAAGAATTAGAAACCAAGAGCAAGGAAACTAATGGAAAAGGGAAGTTATTACGAAGACTACCCTCGAAGAGAAAGCAAAACAATCGCCCTAATTAAAATGAAGCCCCCTTAATAGTAGTGGGGGAGGGAACTTTATTACTTGACAAAGGAGGAGAGAAGAAATTACTAAGTAACGTCAACTCAATTTCGTACATGAACTGAGCCAACAAGCAATCCTATTATGTCCTTAGGTTTTTAAAAACAATTTAACAAAATTAAGAATAAAAAAAAGATGCTTTGCTATTAATTTGATATTCGTTTTAAAAGAATCGTCTTCAAAACCAACTGCATCCTATCATCCACTTATACGAAATATCTGTAGATTGACACTACATAGAAGACAATCCACAAACCACATACGAATTCCCTATCAAAACTACGAAAATTTGTTGGCATTACTACAGTAAACAATTACAAAACTAGAGACATATCTATATGTGTCAAGCTGTAGCATACCAACTGCATATCATACTGTCGATTTATGAATTGCAAATAAACGATAGACTTACCACTAGGAGAAAGATATCCGTGAAGCGAAAACTTTATTCATACCCCAGTATGAAATAGTTGAGACATAATGGGAATTTGTCTCATCGACTTAATGGGAATTTATAACGGTACATTTAATTATAGCTGTATTTATAATTGTGTATTACAATGAAAAAATAATAATTTGAAAAGGAATTGGTCACTTAATGAAAGACCATAGATACGTATCAGATAAAACCAAACATACTGCATTTTGCTATTATTAAAAAGACTCTTTGAAGGTTAACTGATAATTGCTTTGAAAATCACTCTTAGTAATTTGTGTATTTAGGATTATTTTTTTAATAAATTATATTGGAAATTCATTTTCCTAATTTCTAGAAGTGATGTGACTCCATTGGTAATTCTAAAGCAGGGGTGTTCAATACATCGAGCAACAAGGTATTATTGGTAGATCCAATAATATTATAAAAATTAATACCAGCCTATAATTCATCCCGTCACTGATTAATATACAGGATGCCAGTCGAATGGATTCTGATTTGTTGATACTTAGACCACTATGCAACGGCAAAAGTGGATCTAACTGCAGTAACGCTAATAAGCTAGTCATTAAGTTGTCTCTTATTCTTTACTTCTAATTTTTTTTAAAAATTTAGAAGTGTGTAGAAAGATTGGGGGACTTCATCGAGTAAGCAAAAAAATCTTATCACTTTTTTATGAAATGGGATCACGATGAAATATTACATACAACATCATAAACTGTAAGAATCCTCAATGTATTTCTAAATAACTACAGCGGCTAGTGACTTGTTCATTTCATAAGTAGCTCGCATGCAGAAAATGTGTGAACACCCCTGTTCTAAAAGCATAGCAATTCTTTTATAGCAACTATTTATCTCACCAGTTTACGTCGATTGTAACCACCATTCTGATGAGGGAGCCAATCTGAATAGTTTAATTGGAGACTCGATTAGCAAAAAGTCATAAAATACCCAGGTCAAACAAACCTGTCAAAACATCATCGAGCACTGAATGCCTAATATAGGACCTATCCTTACGAACTCTATACAGCTTAGTAAACTATTTGAGGTCGGGCAAAAATACTGTTGTTTTCAAAATTTTAAACAAAAGGCTTTTTTGAAATTATTCATCAAGACAGAGTAGTTTAATATCAATGTTGAGTAATTAAAACAGGTAATTTTTAAATTGAAATCCTAATTTATTGAATGACTGAAATATAAACCTATACGATATACAAAAACATCACCTAGGCTTTTGGCAGCAGTAGTGCAGAAGGAATCATGCATCAGTGATGCCAATCGCCAACAGAACTTTTTTAATAGCCCTCAGAATAATAAACTGACTTTGAATCCACCTTGGGATTCCTTATAACATTTAAATATTTGTATCACCAAGTTTATTGGTGATAAAAATCACGACGCCGATTCTTCATTATTACTCCTCATGACAACTGTTTTGGATGGGTGACACAATGTGTCGTTGGTGCTTCCGTTATTGGCTCGTACATGATTTAAACGTGCTCCTAATCCTATCTTACTCATGCTTTAGCTCCTAATTACTTAAAAACCATTAAACCTTTCTAAGAATGGGCGGTAAAAAACCAAGTACTGATTGTAGAAGCTTGTAATCACGTACGCTTTTAAGTCCTCTCAGAGGGGAGAAGTGCAAAGTTTTGAAATCTTCATTAATAAATTCAACATGTTAAATAAATATGATATGATTTGGAGCATAACGAACAGAGTGAAGAGTTTAAAAATCAAACCTAACTGACAGGGGTCCAGTTCATTGTCCACTGAATCAAACTGTCTGTCGAGTAGGTTGTAATTTAGGCCAATCAAAGCCAGAGGTCAGTGTGAAGTTAATCGACTTCCTAGATTCATATGTAAATTGACCATCATCAGAACCCCGTTCTTCCAGTTTCATGTGATACGCTTTAAAAACTGCTTTGTATCTTCCCAAAACTTTGGGAAAAATATTGCTAGATATTTTAACGTACTACACTGTTAACAACAATATAGTGTTTGTAAATAAATTGAACAAAAGAAAGGACAGAAAGCTATTTCAGCACTTGTAGAGCATACTTATTCGAGAATACTGTTTAGTAAAAAGACAGCCATCATTTATAAATAACAGTGATTATTTATAAACGAAACGAATTATTCCTAAAGGCTCTTAGTTTTTTGATATGGGAAACCTTCTATATATATAAATATATTCACTTAATAAAACGAAACACGATCCAAACTGGACACAATACGAGTTCAAAATTCAAGAACGGTTTACTTGCCGTTGCGTCTACAACGTGCTTGGTCTCCCTTTCTCTTTTCTCCTGAAGACGGATTACTCGAAAATTTCAGTCTGTAAGTGTGTTTTCTTACTCTGTGTTTTGCTCTTCTTGAATTTTGAACTCGTGTATATATATAAATTGCAATAAACACGTGAAATAAAAATTAACTTCCAAACCACAGGAAGATAAAAAAAATGACTAAAATATTTCTACAAAAATACCTGTTGTTTTATATATATATAAACCTTCAAATTCTTTACATCTAGTTCTTTGATACTTTTGAGTAGACCTACTCCTCACTTCTTCTTTCCAAACATTCAATGCCCAACTGCATTTTCAGTTTCAGAGTTGCCACCCCCCTAATGTAAAAAAGACTATCCCTAGAACCTTCTGTATTCGTCTCTATAAAATTTGCAGTAACCCAGTTGACTGGCGACACCACATTAACCATTAAAAAGATAAATTAAGTGAGCGTGACTATCACCTAAATTCAATCAATAGTCGTGTCTCACCTGCTGAAAGTCATTACTATTCTAGACCTAACGTGGATCGTAGTTATTCGACCTTCATTACAAATACTTCTTTCCCTATAGTTCACAGCCTGGAATCCGTTACAATGAAGGTTTTTCTAATCCTCAGCTCTTCTTCTTCAATCTTCAGGGAACCCCGATCAATTTACTAACAAAAACCTTCAAGGGTTGGATGTATTTTTTTCTATATTCCTCCCAAGTCTTCTTATGAGGTGTGGACGTCGTAACTGTCAAGCTTGCATCATAAGCAACCCTGACAGTTACTACACTTCGTACCGTAGCATTTACACTTACCTAAGAAATGCCAAAACTTAAGTCCTGTAGTTCCCAAAACTGTGTCTACCAACTGCACTACATCCAAAGAGATTCTTTTTATGCTGGTTTAGACTCTACCAAGATGAGTCTGTATATGAATTGTTATAGGCCTTCCTTTGATCAGTTGAGCTATCTTCCTATCGTCAATTATGTAAACTCTCATGTACTAGGTTTAACTGGTTATTTCGGCATATCAATTCCTACGCAGATCTCCAATTCTAACACCATGGAGCCCTTAAGTGCTTTGCTTGCTATATATATAAAACAAGATTTCACAATAAACACGTGAAACAACAATCAATGTTCAAACCACTATAATAAATGAGAAAAAAAGACTAATATCTTTCACCCGTAAGAAGCGGTCTTCGTTAGAGTCAAATCAGATCTGATGAAGATAGCTTCTTACAGTTGAAAAATTTTACTCTTTTTTTCTCAATCATTATTGTGGTTTGAACATATAATTGTATAAAAAGATTTCACATAAACACGTGAAATAATAAATGATCACACAATATGAAAAAGTCAAACTACAATATAATAGACGAAATATTATAAACATTAGTAAAGGTCATTTCAAACTTGATACTTTTGTTTTCGAGGGCAATAGCCTCTTCTAAGAGGGTTGACCGCTAGCGGATAGTTTTTTACTTTTTCTTGCTGTACTCCTTTGTTTCCCCAAACCTTTCTGGACATTTGTCCTTTCCTGCGCTTTCACCCTTTTAAAATACCACTCTTCCCTCCCACTCTTATCAACCCGTAACCTGATGTTTTCTGCATCTAGTGTTTCAGTTGGGTTTTTGACTCTGACGAATATTGCTTGTTACGGTTAAAAGATCTTAGTTTTGTTGTTGGGTTTTTGACTCTGACGAAGACCGCTTGTTACGGTTGAAAGATCTTAGTCTTGTTTTCCCATTTCTTATTGTGGTTTGATCATTGATTGTTGTTTCACGTGTTTATGTGAAATCTTTATATATATATATATATATATATATAGATGTTTGTACAAGAAGATTATTCAGATCCCTTGAGAAATACACAAGGAAACTAATCAACCGTAAATATGGCGTATTATTTAATCAAACCTGTATAAATGAAGGACTGCTTCCTAAATATACTAATATATATATATATATATATATATATATATATATATATATATATATATACATATATATATATATACATATATATATATTCATGTTTTCCGAGCGACTCACTTGCCTGCCAGATTACGGTGAATATAAAAATATCGTAGTGAGGTTTTGTGCTTCTTCCCGTATGTTTTCTCTCTGAGAATTTATTATACAATACACCAGAGATTCATTTGTGAACTTATATTATCCGTTTTTAATAAAGTAATTAACTTTATGTAAAACCGTTTTTTAAATATTTAATTTACCTGAACATTGACACTACTAAACATTAATGACATGTTTAAATTTGTGTTCACTAATGTGAATGAAACAAGTTTTCCAATTGCAGTATCACATTCAATTGAAAAAGTGTATAATAATAGCATTATTGCAAAAAATAACAAACTTTTATAAAAGGAACAATAAAAGCTTACCAATGTCTTTCAAAGGTTGGACAAGACAATGAGATGAACCAGTAATAGAAATCGAATTCAAGATCTGAGATGGAGAAACAAACAAGACGAGTATCATCAATCAAGCTGTCCTTCCTGCTCTGACGAGAGCTAAGTAGCACGGCTTATCAGTAATGAGGAACGCGTGGTCTCTTCAACAGGCAGACTTATGCCTCACAGCCTCGGTGCAAAGGAGAGTTAGCGATATAAACCAAACTGAATACAACAACCACAACTAAATGGAATATAATGATCTAGAACCTACATTCGAATAAATATTTCACGACTTTTGAGGATAAATAATTTTTTTTTCGTTTAGGAAAATAAATTCTTTCTCATTTAGTCTAAATAAAATACAGTATTTTCTAATTTCCATGCTAAAAAATAATCTACCAAGAAGATGAGAATACAAATGAAAATACAATTTCCCAGGGACATTTGCAGGCAATAACATAGTTCACTAGTAAAATATATTCACGGACTTATTAAAATTATAAAAGAAAACACAAACTTTCGACCTCGTTAGGTCATCCTAGATTAAGTCCATGAATATATTTTATTAGTTATATCAGTGGTCCTATGTTATTGCCTGCGAATATCCCTGGGAAAGTTGTTATTTCCATTGCCTTTGCCACATAGAAGGGTATTTAGAAGAAACAGCTGACGTTTTCTTGAACTTCAGGGGTATAAATGAACTGAGAAGGTGAAGAATAGTGAAATTAATGAGTTATTATTTCAAAGTTGAGTTCACCTGCACATCGTCAGTAGTTCGGAACTAATAGTTCCCTGCTTAAACCATGCCCAGACAAAACGAAGAAAAAATCGACTGAAAGCTCTTAAGCACACAGCTAGATTTTTCAACTCTACTACGGATCAGAAACAAGCTTTATTGGGTCCTTAATGATGGAAAGGAAGAAGAAGGCGGATATTTTGAAGAACTAAACAACGTACGGCTTTCATATATTTCAAAGTTCATACATACCTTGATACTTTATGAGATCTGAAAAGCAATTACTCTACCTATACCGCTTGTTTCTTGGGAAAAAAATTTTTACTTTCCATCATATGAAAAAGAAATATTAATTTGCAATGCGAACAAGTAATTTACTATAAACTTTTTGTATGTTGTAAACTGCACCATTCACAGAGTTTTGTGCAACAAAAACCGTTAGTTATATATTGCGATTTTAATAATAGTTTACCTTTTTAGTTACATAATATATTTCAAATTTGTCAGTTATATAATTAAAAATCCAGACCTGATGATATGAACCAAATTGAATTTAATTATGTGAAATAAATTAAATACAACAATATAAACCAAATTAAAATAACTACATGAATAAAACCGAATATAATAATAGGAACCCAATTGAATGTAATATTATGAAACTAATTGAACAGTTATTGGCTTAAAGCAGTGAGGTTTAATGAAATGAAGGCTCGTATTAAAGGGTTGTATTTTTTCAGAGACTGCATAGTTTCGTATCGTATTCGAATTTCGTATTTTGCTGTCATCATAATAAATCTTTTTTTACTCATTCCATTATTCACAATGAGGAGGTAACCTCAAAAAGAAACAATTTGGAAATACAAAACTATCAAGAAGGCTTGAAAGGGTTAATTTGAAGCATGAAAGCTATTCGGCATGACACTTAGAGGAGTATGTAACAATAAACATATTGCCAGCACTACTGATGAGTCAATTGCCTGAGGCCCAGCTCATTTGTCTAAAAGGATGGTCAATGACCCACTCAGAAGCTCAGGTTTAGGGCTGTTGTCTCATTAGACTTCGGTCGTCCCATCCTTAGGCGGGACTCCAGGACTCACCCGAAGGTGAATATCGCAATTCTAACTCGATCTATAAGAGAAGTGATCCATGCCTAATGCTAGAGGCTGAGTCTTCTAGTCCAGACCTGTTTCTTATCAAACAACAAGGGAGAAGGTAAGCGACAAGTGATGCTCTGTTACAAGCCAGTGTCACACCATAATGTCTACTCAGTTTTGGGTTTGGAGCCACAAAAACGAAGAGAGCAACCCACATAACGGGCTCTAATACCGAACTTCTTGTAGCCAGGGCCGTATAGTAATACATTGTTCATTGAGTGATACACCCAACCCTCACAAATGCTGGAATCAGTGCTGTACTAAGTTCTCTAGTGAAACAGTGGCAAAACGCACTATTTATACAAGTTCTCTAACTTCTGCAAGGAGCACTTCATTACAAAAGCCTAGCTCCTATTCTTCAGCAGCTATGGAAAACAGCGGGTCTCCGTCACTTGTTTGGGGGTCTCTTTGAGCTATAGGTCACCAATCACGAATGCACTTCTGTTGCCACTCCTGCTCAAAATATATTTCAGCAAAACAAAATTTTAGTATCCAATATAAAAACAACTGAAAAAAGTGATTCATCAATACCAAAATGTGAGCTAATTTACAAAATGAGTTTGTTTGAGCACAGGCATAAACCAAAAGAAATGCATACCCTATGTTCTTATTTACTGTTCTTAAAAAGTGATATTTTTGTGGTCTGAGGGCAGGCAAGATTATGTGTTCATCGGCGCCTCCTCTGAGCAAGAAGCTAATGTTTACCACCTGGGCCCCACCTGTCGAGCCAAGGCCAGCTATTAGGTCGACTACCCCACATGTCGCTTCCCGCCACACTCCCAACACTGCACGAAGCCATTACTGGAGTCAACGCACTAAACTATTCACTAGCACAGCAGACTTCAAGCAACAGTCCTCAAGCTTGTGTGGTCAGCCACAGTACACAACACTGTATAGCGTCACCAAGACCACGGCAAAACAGATCATCCATACCTACATTACAACTAATTGACAAAAGTAGGTTATTTATTAAAAATAAATAGCCCTCAACGTATTAATTTAATGACAGAAAACAATGTTTACTTTTTTACACTCCAGCGTTTTGCTATCTTTTTTACGGCGATACAATTTGTAAGAGTTATAATTTCACGAAACACTTTGTTGTTCATCTCTTTGCCTAATGTCAATACATAATCTGTATTAATATACAAATTTTGCACTCATTCGGAAAAATAAAAATAAAACATATATGTAACATCAAACATGGCAATCAACACAAATATCTATGTCTATCTAAACAAATCCAACAACGGCAGATTTATTCAAATTTAGTTTTCGCTTTTTCTAGTTGTATTGTTTTATCAGTATTGGTACCAGTACTCATTGTAGTACGTGATAATATACATATACGATGTATATGTATATTACGTGATTATGTGTATGTATATTACGTGATAATATACATATCTCATACGTATGAGAGTTAGAATCTTATATTATCTAATATATATTAATAAAATTGAACATATCAAATACATTAAATATTAACAGTGGTTTATTTAAATTAGATTCAACATTAACACCAGTAAAATCTTCTTGAAAATCTATTAAAAATATTCTTCAATGAACCAATATGTCTTAATTATAACATAAAATTAATTTTTCTTTTATAACTAATTAATTAATTTTATAATTAATTAATTATATTTTAGGAAATTTTCCTCACGCTCAACAACCAATGGATATTTATTTCAACATTATACAAAGTGAAGGAAAACTTTCCACTCGAGATTAAAAGTTTTAAAAGATTTTATAAAAAGAAAAATAAAAGTTATAGCTGTTGTTTGACTTATCGATTGAATGGATTTGATTAGATTGTCAAGAGCAGAAAGAAGCGAAAATGTTCTCTGAAGAAGAGATTACAAACTTGAAACTCGAAACCTCCGATGGTTTAATCAATTTGTATAATTCTTTGCTCTTGTGAAACACATCATTATAACGATATAATCATTAATAGTCAAATTAATTAAACTAGTGATTTTAACAAAAAAAAAATGACCCGAGCACTTCATAGAATAAATTTATCAAAATTAATTTAAAAACTAAACATATTACAAACTTCAAAAAATAAACTAAACTACGTTGTCAATAATCAGCAGTTAAAATGAAAAACATATAGTCTCTAATGAGTAATTCAATACCAATTACTATATAGTACTCGTATAATGAATGCATTTTAGAAGGCATAAGAGAAAAAAAATATAAGTGCACAAAAAAAATACTTCATCTGGTTTGAAAACAATAGAGAAAAAAAAGTAGAAATTTTTATGAAATTCACTGATGAAGATATAATATTACAGGAAAATAGGGAGCTGTTAGGATATTACAGAGAAAAATAAGAGAAGTAAAGGCGTATAAGGAGGAATATTGACTAGAAGATAGGGAGAGAATGGGGAGAAAATTGATTTGTGTTTGGGGTAAAGAACTGGCTGAGAAACCCCCGTCTGGGGCACTCAGCTTGGTAAACAACAATATGTCAGCCTGATTAAATGACAAGGCAGAGGTCAAAGCGATGGGACGAGGAAAGTAAGTCAACACTGTGTCCATTATAGAACAACAAGAGTGAACTGAGAACAGTGATCTTTAGTAACAGCCAAAGACTTTGAGCATTCAACTTGATAAATAACAATATGTCTACTTGATTTTATGGCAAGGTGAGGGCAACATTATCGGATGAATAACTTCATACTTTCTAGAACAGAAGTGTCTGCAACTGTGATTTGTTTTAGTAAGAACCAAAAATTTACAACATTGAAGTAGGTAAATAAATGACAATATCACTACTTGATTTTATGGCAAGGAGAGGTCAACATTATCGGATACTTTCTAGAACAGAAGTATGACTGAACAGTGATCTTTAGTAAAGCCAAAAATTTTGAGCATTCAAAATAAACATAAAATACTTATTGTTTCAAGTAGTAAACGACAATATCACTACTTGATTTTATGGCAAGGTGAGTGCAACAATATAGGATGAATAATTTCATACTTTCTAGAACAGAAGTGTCTGCAACTGTGATTTGTTTTAGTAACAACCAAAAACTTTGAGCATTCAAGTTCGTAAACGACAATATCACTACTTAATTTTATGGCAAGGTGAGGGCAACATTATAGGATGAATAATTTCATACTTTCTAGAACAGAAGTGTCTGCAACTGTGATTTGTTTTAGTAACAACCAAAAACTTTCAGCATTCAAGTAGGTAAACGACAATATCACTACTTCATTTTATGGCAAGCGAGGGCACCACGATAGGATGAAAGAACTTCCTACTTTCTAGAACAGAAGTGTCTGCAACTCTGATTTGTTTTAGTAACAACCAAAAATTTTGAGCATTCAAGTTGGTAAACGACAATATCACTACTTGATTTTATGGCAAGGAGAGGTCAACATTATCGGATACTTTCTAGAACAGAAGTATGACTGGAACAGTGATCTTTAGTAACAACCAAAAATTTTGAGCATTCAAGTAGGTAAACGACAATATCACTACTTGATTTTATGGCAAGCGAAGGTACCACGATAGGATGAAAGAACTTCCTACTTTCTAGAACAGAAGTGTACCTGGAACAGTGATCTGCCTTTGCCAAAGCAATCATCAATGTCAATCAAAAAAATCAGAGTGTTTCAAATGGATTTCATTTTAACAAAAGACATTGTATTTGAAATTGATTGATTTGGCGGCGAATGACTTCTTGAAAGAGATGGTTGTGGGAAGCGAGTGGGTTCAGGTGTGGGAAAGAGTAGGCGGCAGTGCATCTCACCCACGAGTGAACACTGGCACCTCCTCGGTGACAGGAAATAAGACGAAGAAGGAGCTCTCAGTCCTACACACCACCCTCCAAGTCAATGCCTTTCAACTCTGAAAATCCAATCAGCCCAAATTTGCACGATTCCTTACAGCAGTTGGAAAAACTGTTTACTCCATCCAGGGTTGATGTATCTTATGCATATAATAAACTTCGGTACTTGATCCGAATTTTTACAAATATGACATCATTTTATGGATTTAATATAAAAACAAAATTGTATATAATTTTCATTTGCAGTAACTTCTTACATTACTACCATTCATACATTGTAATCATTAATAAAAGCGTAAAAATAATTACATAAAGATTAATTTTTTTTTAATAAAACATGAGGAAAATTTAAATAGTATGATTATTAATCTGGGAATTCCCTGTTATAAGATCATAAAAATTGTTTCGTAACACTTTAGCAATCCGTTAATGAATTACTGGGCACGCAGCAAAAGGAGTTTCTCAACAATCCACGTGAAGCAATGGCCAACACAAATAACCCATGAGAAATCATGTAAGATTATTGTTTAGTTCAGTCATTTCAAGTTATTTGTACATGATAATGAGATAATAAGTTTTGACAAATTGTAAATAAGAGTACACTAATGATAATCTGTCTTTAACAAAAGAAAATAGTAGTGGTTTATATTCACAAGCACTACAAGTCAATTCATTATAAAAATAATTTAATTCATAAAATTAATTAATATTGGGTTTAATTCTGTTAATTCTATTAATGATTTATGTATTCTTTTTTCATGGGGTTACTCTCTTTTACCTATCCATGATGAATGTGTTTTGTTTGGAACAAACAACTGGTAAACGATTGGAAGTAGTCTTCTTACCTTTGAATGACTGATTCAACATGAAAATAGTAAGGAGGTCGCATTACAATTCATTTATTTAAAAAAAAAAATTTCATAATTTTTTTAATAATTTTAAATTTTTTAATTATTAATATGGTATTATATTATAGTATTTTAATATTATGATTTAAATAATTTTAATATTTTTTATAATTTTTTTATAAATAAAATAAAAAATTCGTAATTAGTAATATTCATTGAACTATATCATTAATCAAATGATTAAAATCAATAAAAGAGATAAGCTATATAATCCCATGTATTTTCGAATAGGAGCGGTGGAGCTTTCATATCGAACTACATCGAAAATTTGTTTAGGTGATTGTTAGAAAAAGTATATAAAAACATAATAAACAGTATAGCCAACAATAAGCCCGTAAGGTTGGTTTTCCAACCATCTTTGTGCCAGTGCAATTGGTCTTCTGTTTGTTCTCGAGATGACGGTTAATACTGGGGACTTGGGACTGAGGGTGTTGGTTTGTACTTGTTTGGGTGTCTTTTATTTATTCGTCTTAAACTACTTGAACCCTTTCGGGATCATTTTTCCTCTTCTATTCAAAGGACATATATAGTTATATAATTGGTTGGCAAATATATAATTGGTATCAGTATATAATATATACTGATACCTGTATTAATTGACACTGATACTTATCAGTATCAGTTGGACTCTGACGAAGACTACATGTTTTGGTTGAAAAATCTTAGTAATTTTTCTGATTTTCTTACCGTGCTTTAGACGTTGATATATAACTATATATATATATATATATATATATATATATATATATATATATACACTTTTTTTCGATGGAAATACGATCCAAAACGGACAAATATAGTTCAATATAAACAAAGAAACATAGAGAAATCAGAAGAACACACTTACAGTCTCAGTGTGTTTTAGAGACTGTAAGTGTGTTCTTCTGATTTCTCTATGTTTCTTTGTTTATATTGAACTATATATATATATATATCAATATATGCACGTTGCAGTGGTGCAACGCACTGGTCAATATGCCTGTAAGTTGCACAAGGTCTGCCTACTCCCTGTCACAGTGGAAGACACATGCATTTTGGCCAAATAAACATCTATTGATGCATTAAAAATGATTAAATTTGATCATGAAAGAGAATTTAAATTTAACAAAATGTGACACAACCTTACATATGAAGGACACATTTAATAAAGAAGAAGTTGTGTGCAAGGCAGGTTGATCGGAAGACGTTTGGTGGGATTACAAAGACGAGTGTACGGCTGGGCGTGTGTGGCCGTCTCCACGGCGACCCGCTCGATAAACAATCTTTCGCCTTCACTTTGACCCACTTGCCTCACCCTCTATTTCCTCTTCTTTCGCCTGCCCCACTTAGCGCAGCCTACCTCTCAAATATCTCCCACGCACCAATATCTTTATCCAACCTCTAACCTCTTTGTAATCTAGAATTGAAAAAAAAAAATTGAAAAATTCTTACATAATTCGCTTATGTAACGGAATCGCGGGAAAAATGAATAGAAAACGTTTAGTAAGGGACGTTTAGAGGTTTGCGTTCGAGTAGATGGTGCTACAGATCGCAAGACTACTCGCTTTGGCTAAAGTACTTTTTTTATATGGGAAAGGGAGAAGCATTACATACGCCGATTTCTAGAGAAAACGTAAAGCTGTTTATCTCGATCAAGTCTGATATAAGGTAATAGTAAAAAATGAATTTCCTAAATCTTGAATATAGCTGAAAATTGAAACTTTTAATGTCAAATGCAGTTAAACACTATTAATTATCTACGGACATCTAACACGTCACGGTTATGAACCACAGTAGTTGGTAGCCCAGATCCCCGAAATCGTCTTTAATAGAATCACATACATCCTCTACACAGTCTTACATGACCAGTCAAACATTTCTTCTAAACATCAATTTTAAACGGACTTTTTTTTTACCAAAGATGCATCCCTTTTTTTATAAAGTGTTGGTTTACTTGTTTCAAAACAGTAAGTCCAAATAGGCTTCTTTCAACAGACAAATCTATCCAAAATATGCTGGTTAGGCTACTTCTTTAGTTCTTATGGAAGCGCAAGAGGGGATTTTAATGCAAAACATTAACCTCCAAATACCAATAGAATGCTTATTAAAGCTAAAAGTAATAAAATTAAAGTTTATCAGTACTGGGTCAGTTCTTCAGATTCAAATTAAACACTCATTGCCAACGTTTCGGTTTTTATTTAAAACCTTTTTCATAGGCAGAAGTATACATTTTGAAACAGAAAAACTAAGTATTACATTAGAAAATATTTTAAAAAGAAAAATAATCTTTAATGTAATACTTAGTTTTCTTTTTCAAAAATCTGAACATTTGAAAAAGGTTTTTAAATAAAAACCGAAACGTTGGCAATGAGAGTTTAATTTGAACCTGAAGAACTGACCGAGTCCTGATAAACTTTAATTTTGTTGCTAAAAGTAATGTTCAGGTTCATTTATCACATTAATTTGACAAGTTCATTACATGAATTTAGTCTATAAAACTAAAGTTATTCTCTGTAGAATGTACTTTTCGTTAATACAACCAACGTTTGGAACAGATCGCATAAATTTGCATTATAAATCATGGAGAAATATTGCTTTATCTTCACACATTCTTACACTTTTTTTGAATAGATTATTCATTGAAGTGTTTTACTTCAATGAATAAACTATTCAAAGAAATGTGAAAATAAAGCAATGTTTGCTAAGTAAAACACTTAGCATATAGTAGAATGGTAGTCTTACTGGGCTACGAATACTTTTGTTACACATGAACTCCACTGGCCGTCTACACTATGAATACGAACATCTTTGGGTACTCTTATTATTATTATCATCACCGTATTAAAATCAATTCATTCAATACTTTAATCCTGTTAAATAATCAATTCATCAGAAAACTACTTAAATGTACATAACTGAGTCACAGAGCTGTAATCTGAGAGAAACACTGGTTCCATTTCGAATGTACAAATTCCCGTGGTCATCCACTTTTTAATTGTCTTTAATGAATTCAGGGGATTGTAAACGGACAGGCTCTCCCAAGGCCTTACCCGTTTAGAATGATTCTCCTTCTTGTCGGGGTGGTAGAGCCACTGGTTCCCCGGTGCCTATCCGTCGGCTTCCCCGCCTCGAGAGTCGGCAACAGGTTACGCTGATTGCATAGTAGGAGGCTGACAAGCAGAAGGCATTGTGGCCATTAATCTCATTTGCAGCAGAAAGTAGACTCAGGAGGACCTTGGTCCAGAGTTCCACCCGAGAGTTCTTAAAATATTGTCGGTACCACGGAGCGGGGAAGTCCATGCCGAATGCCTTAATCCATGCCACCAAATCATTATGGATACACAGATGGCTTAGTAAGAGTCAACAACCTGTATTGTAATTGGGTAGTATAATTAAGCGCGTGGATTTAAATAGCTGGAATCTACTTTGAGATGGTATGTCTACTTGCAAAGTGTACACAGAGTGAGCTTGCTCACGGTGAATGATTTCACCGGAAAGAAATTATTGTAAATAGGGTTTCCTATGGATTATGATAGAAGCATTGTAAATGATGTTAAATGACTGGTTTGGTAGACCCTAAACTACCTTTGTCTAAGCCAAGTAGGTTGATGGATTGTGTTGAAAGATGTAAAATGAATGATTTGATAAGATCAATCAAAAGGTAACCCCTACCAAAGCCCAGGGAGGTTGAAGGAAAGTGTTGTGTATATGTAAAATCAACATATACGTATATTCCTCAATACTAGTGAAAGTTAGATCATTAATTTCAATTTATCATATACATAATTATAATCCATTCTTTATGCTATTGTCCGGCTAAATTAATTCATTATGAATAACAAAATTTAAAAGGTAAGGATAGTGGATAATGAGGTCAGTTGGTCAATGAGATCAATTGGTTCAGAATAAACAAAATTGAAATTGTATGAATAAACAAATGGGAGTAATCCTCTTGAGAAGTATTGGTCAGGAATAATAGCGGTTTCACAATCAATAGCTTATTGATGATTTATAAAAGCTCGATAGTTTTATCTCATCAAGACTTAGGTCTGCACTCGAAACAACACAATAAAAGACATGATCTCAACGACCTTCATCTGGTGAAGTTTTAAAGATAATAGGAATGTGAAAAGTAAGCACCATAAACCCTTTTAACGAGATCGGAAATACGCAAACATACAGATATACATCTTCCGAGGGACTCACTTCACCCTCATTATAACCCTTATAACTCATTATAAGAACACCCTCGCATTGACGTCGAAGCATCATAGCGAGTTTTTGAGTTTTCTCTCAGTATATATATATATAATAATTGATTGGGGATGCGTCAGTTTTTCAAATTCAAAATAAACTCTAAATACCTCAACATTAAGAGTTTAATTTGAATTTGGAAAAACTGTCCGCACCTCCATATATTCTATTTATCTACCAAACGGTCAACAAAATCTAATATATATATATATATATATATATATATAACAAATTCAATAATATATCAACCGTTGGATAGAATAGGTGTATAATAAAATCGGGATTCGGTCAATTTTCCAGGATCAAAATCAAACTCTCAATGCCGACGTTTCGGTTTTATTTAAAACCTTTTTCATAGGCCTACAAACAAAGGATGACAAGAAATCATATATAAACATCAACATATAACTAACATCAAAATGGAATATTACAATTGTGAAAAAACAAAAATATATATACAAGTAGAAGTAATAGAAAAGCAATAAATAGTTTTATGAACTTACAGAAGTCAGAATTTTTGAATTAGAAAAATGATGAAATTTACATTATATAAAATGAAGTAACAATAGATAGTTAGTGAACTAACATCTTAACTGGTCAAAAACTTGGACCAGACTAACTGATTACAATTACATGTAAACCGAACACTGTTCACTCAAAGAACACAAAAAGGAACTAAGGAAATTAAATTTCACTAAAATCAACTTAACACTCCTGAATAAATAGTGTTCAAATTGGTAATGTCACTTCTATGATTATATTCTATGATCTAAGTTCAGTTAATGATAGAAGTGACATTACCAATTTGAACACTATTTATTCAGGAGTGTTAAGTTGATTTTAGTGAAATTTAATTTCCTTAGTTCCTTTTTGTGTTCTTTGAGTGAACAGTGTTCGGTTTACATGTAATTGTAATCAGTTAGTCTGGTCCAAGTTTTTGACCAGTTAAGATGTTAGTTCACTAACTATCTATTGTTACTTCATTTTATATAATGTAAATTTCATCATTTTTCTAATTCAAAAATTCTGACTTCTGTAAGTTCATAAAACTATTTATTGCTTTTCTATTACTTCTACTTGTATATATATTTTTGTTTTTTCACAATTGTAATATTCCATTTTGATGTTAGTTATATGTTGATGTTTATATATGATTTCTTGTCATCCTTTGTTTGTAGGCCTATGAAAAAGGTTTTAAATAAAACCGAAACGTCGGCATTGAGAGTTTGATTTTGATCCTGGAAAATTGACCAAATCCCGATTTTATTATACACCTAAATATATATATATATATATATATATATATATATTTCGTTGAACAGCTGACCGTATTTCGCTGATGTCATTTTCTTCACTAGTTTTTCAAGGTTTCTGAATACCTTCTTCTTTCCTTCATCCAAACGTTGAGCTAAAGGCAAGAGAAGTAAAATATGGACGAGGTTTTTGGGAAAAGCTAATATATATATATATATATATATATATATATATATATATATATATATAATATATATATAGCTTTTCCCAAAAACTAAGTCCATATTTTACTTCTCTTTCCTTTAGCGACCCTTTTCCATGTCGTTGACATAAAGTCGCAACGGGAGTGATTATTTTTCATTGCTCCTAGGCTTCCAGATTTCCCCAGGTAAATGTATTAGTGTAGAATTTGGAGCAGTAGAATTGTCTCATCACATCAAAAAAACACATTCTCTCTTCTCTCTCTCTCTCTTACACACACACGCATAAATATACAAAATAAAAGTTCATCAGGACTCGGTCAGTTCTTCAGGTTCAATTTAAACTCTCATTGCTAACGTTTCGGTTTTTATTTAAAACTATTTTCATAGGCCAACAAAACAGAGGAAGCATACATATGCTTGCTTGCTGCTCGTTCTTCCCCTAGACTCAACCTCAACCTTAATTATTATTATAATTATTTTAAAAGGTTTTTTATGTTTTAATTTTTTATGTTGTTATTGTTTTTTTTAGTTTTTTACTTTGGCTTGTCCTTGTCCTTGTTCCTTCCCATCCCTTCTCGATGGGTGGTTCTAGTGAGGGTACTGACTAACGGTTGTGCTGCTACTGTTCATGTTCAGTCGCCGCCCTGCCTCCCTGCGGGACTCTTCGCCTCCTGATGACGACGATGGTCGAAATATAGAAGTGAGTTATTCCTGTGTCTATCTTCTTTTTAATTGGTTTTTATTTATTATATAAAATTAATAAAATGTATAGAACATCCTTTTTTCACTTGTTATATTTAGTATAAACTTACAGTAGTAATTACTAACTATATTTAGTTATATTTATTATATTTTTACAATGTTATTATAAACTATAATATATCAGGGTACATAACAGGAAAAACATTTATTGAAATTCATATATATATACTTATTCATATTTATTCATTCTTATTCATATATTCTTATTCATTCTTATTCATTTATTCATATTCATTCTTATACTTATTAATTCATATATACTTAAAGATATTACAAAATAATTTATATTTGATTATTACACAATTAGTTTTCTTTTAATAATACAAAACAGAAAAAAATTATAACACTATAAATAGGCTTCCAACATTCATGGCTCTGGAGTTAAAATTAAATTAATCATTGATTATTATGAAATCAAGGTATATTATTTTAGACAGTGAGTGATGCAACTACCCAGAATTATATAACTGGAAGTATTAAGTAAAGTTATAATAACTGAACAGTCCTTTTTTGTATGATATTAACAGTACAGTAGAAATTGTCTGGAAATTCACTTGAAATCTTGAGACAATCATTCTAAATCTGTTCTTTATTAACAACTATTAATCATTTAGAACATTTAAGCTTTCATATTATTTGAAAAAGAACATTAGGAAAATGTAACAGGCACGAAAGAAGAATAATAATATAAACTTATCAATAAATGATATCATAAGCAATAAAAATGAAAACAATTCTAACGCAAAGTTAATGAGTATCAGTTGTCAGGAGAGGAGACTGCAAATCAGGAATGGTTCACACTCAACTTTACTACAATTATAAAACTCAGATAAAATCGTATTATTGATCATAATGTTGCTAAGATCATATCACTATGAAATCATGAATACATAAAAAAATATTTTATTAACATAAAACATATGGAGACAACACACAAATTTACAAATTGTTACTGTTATTGAGGTCAGTGTTAAATAATAAAATATTAATGCCGTCTTGCCTCGTATACTGCTGCTGGAGTTGGAATTGTTTGAGAGCTACTCAACGACACAACAGTAGTTAGCAATATACTCTGCAAGGCATTTAAAAAGTATTTACATTTAGAAAACATGAGTACAATCAAAATAGAAGCAAGATATAGGATATAATCTAATTATTAATATATCAGGAATCTCGGTGACTACTGGTCTGCATTCCTCATGACGAACTACTAATTTTCGGGTTAAATTTAAAAAATGGAATCATTAAAAACAGATGGCCGACTCCCATTAAGTCGTCAGTGTAGTAGGAGTCGGCCCACACAGTATACTGGTAACAGTCCCACCAAGGACTAACCATCATTTAGTTGTCACATCTGTAGGTGAAGTGCCCTTTGACCCGGGGTGGAGCCTCACTTCAAAAGTAAGTACCAGTTTTCAAGCCAACCTGCCAACTGTTGGTCCTTAGCCAGTGGTATGGCTCGAGAGACCAGCTCCCTGTTGTTTCTATGCGGATAACCTCCAGAGAAGATACTGCTACTCACACAGCGATTCTCTACAGAGTCTACTCTTTCCAGGTGAGGAACCCCAGCCACCAAGAGTCCAACTCCAACGACGGGCTATGCAGGACTCCTAAAGAAATCCCGCATAGACTGCCCCCGCGAATTATATAAATATATATTAACTCAAAATACGAAAAAACGATCCAAACTGGACGTAAATCAGATCAAAAATGAAGAAAAGCAACACACACAGAAAGAGACACATTTACAAACTCAAATTTTCCCCTGAAGACGGATCATCCAAAAATTTAAGTTTGTAAGTGTGTCTCTTTCTCTGTGAATTGCTTTTCTTCGTTTTTGAGGTAAATATTCACATATTTAATAGTAATAACACAAACTACACAAACTATAACACATAGTAATAACACAAGGTTATTACTTGTGCAATCTATTATAGCGTGGTATCTATACATGATGGAGGATTTCAAAAGTAATTAAGTCTCTACACAAAAGAGCTTTTTGTTAAAAATGAACAATGTGTTTTGAACAGTTTGAGTTCATCTTCAATTGTGTTGTATTCACTTTACAAACAATTAATTCTTAGATTATTAAAGGTCATAGATATCAATTTTCAGATGTAAAACTTGAGGAAGAACACTGAGAGTTGGTTTTTAACATAAAGCTTTTTTGTGTAGAAACTAAATTATTTTTAAAATGCCCTCTCTTCAAAATTGATTTATAAATATACTCGTACATATAAGTTTTGTTATGTAGATATGACCATGTAACCGCACATCTACGGTCACATGGATTTGAGTCACCACACAAAGAATACTCAATGTGCCGACATCACTACCTGGCCACTGTCATAGTCAGCACACTCAGAATACCTACTATGTGGATATACTTACCTGGCCACTCACTAGCAAATGATCATAGTCTCCCCATCCAAAATACCCGCTATGTTGAAACCACTATCTGGCACAGCACCTACACACGTTCATAGTCACCTACTTACGTGAATATGACCACCTAGTCGGTAACTTACTCACGATCACAGTCACCTACTTAGAATGCCTTCTATGTGAATATGATCACCTGGCCGGTAACTTACGCACAATCATAGTTACTTACTTAGAATACTCTCTACGTCAATATGACCATCTGGTCGGTAACTTACTTACGATCTCAGTTACCTACTTAGAATACCCTCAACGTGAATATGACTCCCTCGTCGATAACTTGCTCACGATCACAGTTACCTACTTAGAATACCCTCAACGTGAATATGACTCCCTCGTCGATAACTTGCTCACGATCACAGTTACCTACTTACAAATACCCTCTACGTGAATACCCTGAGTAAACTCTATTTGGTTACCAGAAGATAAACACCATCTACCTCCTACAATGTCCGGCAAGCAGAGTAAAATCGGTTAATGTTTATTTTCAATGAATAATACAAATAAACAAGGTAATTTTGATTGTTATTAATGAGTAAGGTTTATTATACTAGACCATAGTGAAGATCACTTATATTTATTCAGTTTGCATTAGCTGTAGGAATACCTACAGTCATTAACGCAATCTCAAATAAACCATACAGAATGTGGCCAAGACAAATAATCAACGGTTAGGGCGTTGTTTTCCGACAGTGCGGCGCCATGAATTCGTAGGTGTGTCGCAACCGCTTGACAAACTTGTATGTAAAATACGGAAATCATCAAGACTGCAGCACTGGAATGCCAATTTATATACATTCAAAATTGGCTAGCAATGCGAGCACTTGATTTATTTAATTAATCTATTACAGTTACTACGAATGACTTTTTATGTAATATTAATGTCCTAACATTTTACAAATATATCATACGACTATCATGAAATTATTGCAAATTTGTCTTCAAACTGTATCTTTGCTTACATGCTATATTAACTGACTGTGAGAAAAATTTTTATCCACAAGTCTTGTCACTAAAATGTATTTATTTCTATATATCTTGTAGTTATAACCGATATATTAACGTCAATTTAGAAGAATGTAGTGTATCACGCAATTTCGTGTCAAAGAGGTGTAAAAATGTCGGTCCCGAGCCTGCACAATGTCAGTTCCTTTTTAAAGATCACTGTTGTATAAGTTCAGGCATAAGGAGTGACACTATGCGTCACGATCCGCATTATCGGGTGGCTTTTTCATTATCAATCTATCATTATAACAGCACTAAATACTAAAGCCTATACGCCTGGACATCGCTGGAAACAACTTTATGACTTCAATATAAATTAATCACTTTTGTAATGTCTAATTATAACTTCATTACTTTTACTTTATAAAAAATACTTTACAAATTGAATTATGCAACTAATACAATAATAAACAAAAACTGCCACGAATTGACAGGAACATGGCTATGATAAACGCAAAGGAAAGCAAGGACTGAAGTCTCTCTCATTCAAAACTAACTCAATTAGTTTTAGCCAATTTATGGAGGGAGGGTAGAAAAGAAAAGATAAATAAATAAAGTAAAAAAATTGAAATGAAATAAATATTAAAAACTAATAATAAAAGAACTAAATAAATAAGTAAAGAGATATCTTTAAAATTAATGAAGAATAATTCAGGACTGATATTGAGGCCGTAATCAGATCTACTTCTCATATAAATGCTATTAGTAAAAGTGGTAATAGCTTTAGAATAGCTCCATTATCAACCATATAAATCATAAAAATTAATTAAAAGATTATCACCTTTTACCAAAATGTTGTTGAAAATACATTAAATTAATTTAGAAGAGCTTAGTTTTTAATACTGTTATTAATAAATAAAAAGTTATAATTTCACTATTATAAGTGAAAGTTATAATAGTTAGCCAAACAAATTTAAAGTAAAGAAACCATCTATACAAATAAAAGAAAGGTTTTGTCTGTACACTGCTTAGAACTCACTCATTTTAAGAGTTCTTTACGTATCATACATTAGAGAAACCGAATCCACCCCTTAGAAAAATTTCTGTTTGTCGGTTTGACCGCAAAATTATGGTTTGCCACCATAAAACATAGCAAGCTGAAACCTTGACACTAGATTTGGATATGTCCAACTTAAAATACAGGCTCTGAATGGATTGATGATTCAGCGTAGAAGTGATGTTATGAACTTTTAAGCTGTATTTTGCTAATTTCACAGCATGTTTATTTTGGAAATATCAGGTGTAACAAGTAGATATTGTTAGTTAATTTTAATTCCATTTGCATATATGAATATATTGCGTATTTGAGCTTATTTCAAGAGAGTATTAGAGCGTATTTCCCAGAGTTCAAGATGTACTATCTGTTCAGAAATAATGGCTTTGTGAACGAGTAATTCTCAACCCTTACTATGAACAGGCAGAAAAAATGAACAAACAAGTTCTTCCGCTATATCAATTCGAGGAGAGAATTTAAAAGTCAGTAAACAGAGTGATTAGTGATAAGAAAGCAGTTCATTATCCACATGAATTTCTTGACTCCGTGACTGCTCCTGGACTGCCTGCTCATGAGTAAAAAATTGAAGTAAGAGCACCAATCATGCTGCGATTTAGTAGCAGTAACAAATTTTATGTTACGAAACGTCAGTGCCCCAAAACTGTGCAACAGGACACGACTCTGAGTTCTTGTTCCGCACAGATACGCCTTAAAGTCAGTGTATATACCACGCATACCATTGATTCCGAGCCACTATCCGTTTCAATTCGAACGATTGCAATGTCCCGTCAGCCTCTGTTTCGTAATGACGGTAACTAAGTCGCAAGGGGAAACTCTATCTACCGCAGGAATTGAAGTGAGTGAGACCAAGTTTTTCTCACATGGTCAACTGTAGTTAGCTTACCCAAGAGTCAAAGGTTCCAACTCTTTGTTCTTCCATGAACCTGAAGGACAGATAGCTAATGTGCTTTATACAGAGGCATTTGCTTAACACTGTACTAATAATGATATTTTCTACTATTCTATAATTTCTAATGATATTTTGGAATACTATGCATCACCAAATTTTTGATTCCGTCAAAGACGGTCACGTTAGCTAGTCTAAAATAATCTGATACAATATTTATCTTAGTTGTCTTAAAACTTTTAATATGTTCAATTATCAGAAACTTTCTGAATACCTAAATCACTTAGAAAGCTTCTATGCAAGAGCACATACATTCGAAAATATATTTCAAAACTTTTTCGCACAGAATACCTGGGGTTTCTGATAAGTCATTATCGAAATGTAAATACAGCAGCAAGTTGTCCAATATCTGTAGAAATTAAAAGAGTTTTGCAATACTGTATTCCCATAATCCCTATGGATTAACAGGAGAGCAATAATGATATTCCAGGCTGATCAGTTCAGTCATTGCGATTTCTAAAAAAAAAGTCGTACATAGGTTAAGCAAATGTGCCCTGGCCAAGAGCCAACACATGGTCGAAGATTGGACCTTTGTGTTTCTATTGTGAATCCTACATTCTGCCTTAAAATGTATTTAGGGTAGGGATATTTACGAATACCTGACATCGTAAGTCTCAGAAGCTTAGGTCCACCTAAGGCACTTCAAGGGGACTGTATCGTTTTCCTTGTTCGTGAGGAAGCAGTTTACCTCTCGTGACGTGACGAAAGGGCTCCACGTAAAAAACCATCCTGGGTTTTATCATTGTATGGTCAAAACTGAGGAACATGATCAAATCAAAACAGGCTTAACGTCCTCACCAAGGGACGACGTGTTTTTTCACCTGCCGCGTGATTAAATCGAGGGTCAGAGTAGTATCAAACCTGTCCAGAGGTGAGCACGCAAGCTACTGGGCTACCAAGTCCTCTACGGTCATATATACACATATACAGTTCTCTTTTGTTAATAGTTATCTACAGTTATATCGCATGTTAACATACAATATAACTAAGCATTAGTAGTCATGTATATTAATCAATACATGCTGCGTATCTTATAAATACGGAAATCAAAATTATGTGCTAATAAAATAATTCACGAATTCAAATGCAGACGTAATCATATTAAAGGTATAGAGATAAATGGTTTAATATCTCTACCAGTAAATGCAAACACAACAATTAGAGCAAATCGAGTAAAGGAAGATGAGACTGCGCAGGGCCGCAGTGCAGTGACCTCAGTCATCAGAGATTCCCTCCAGTCTATCTTACAGCTTCAGTCGTAAATTTACATTTTACAACGGTAAACTCCGTATTTATAAAACGATTTAAATATTTTTACATGCGCCATTGTGTTTTTTTTTCAATCTCAAACTCATTTTGTACAGTTACATAGAAATCAGTAACAATTTAATTATTTTGAATACCTATTTATATTAAATAAATATAATAAATTTAACAACAAAATTGTTTTGTTTGTTAAAAAAATCTATTTGTCTATTTTTAAAATATATCCATTTCTTCATTTCAACTAAGTATGTATTTCTTTGTTTTTCTTTACATAAATGCACTTGGAAGTTCATTTTGAGTAGTTAGATTATCTGCAAAAACCAATTAAGTTCTACAATTTCTCCCTTATCAAATAAAATGCTCTGGCTTTATGGACCTCGAACTGTTTTTGGCTCTGAAAATGCTCCGTGTAATTTTTATAATGTTAAAAATTAATTTTCCATTAATTAGAAAAGCATTAATTGACGACTACATCTACATTTAAAAAAAAAAAATAAAATAAAAGGAACAATGATATCAATGAAAAATGAAAAAACAAAAGATCGTTAAAGATATGACTAAGAAAGTTCAAGGACAGTTCCTGAAAAATTAATTCACGCCAGTTTGAGAAGTACTGCTCACGAAGTAGCTGATCGTATCATCCAAGGAAAAGAAAAAAGAAAAAAACGATACTTTCAGCACTTACATGACAGTTGTAAGGAAAACTACTTTTAAAGGAATTGTAACATTCGTTTGAAAGTTGTAACTCTGCAATTATTCTGACAGTAGTTTTAAGAACGTTTAGCTGTATTCTATTTCTGACTTTGTCTTAGACAAGAGCAAGTTCGAGTGGCCAAAGATTGAATATGATAGTGGCCATGTCAGAACACACCTAAACCAAAGATTGAACATGAAAGTGACCATGTGAGAGCACACCTAGGCCAAAGATTGAATATGAGAGTGACCATGTGAGAACACTCCTAGGCCAAATATTGAACATGAGAGTGGCCATGTGACAGCACACCTATGCCAAAGATTGAACATGAAAGTGGCCATGAGACTACAACATTCTACTGAAGTTCATTCAGAGTGGGGGTCATTAATGAGACCTGAAATTGTACAGGTAGGGATTGACAGCTTAACGACCTCTTAGATGGACGACGTGGTCAGATTTGTTTTCGCCTCCCCTATGAATAAATCGAGGGCCAGAGTGGGTATCAAAACCCTGATCTACCAGTCTACAGTCGAGCTCGCAAGCCACTGCTCTACTCCGACTTCTTATCTTAGATAAAGACACAGGAGCGCTCGCTGATACATCATTACTACCTGCAGTAACAGAACAGCACAGCCGTACTCTTTAAATGTATGACACTGAAACACCGATCCGAAGTTTTGTCGGTCGCCCACGATTCTTAAATGGAGCTTCTACTTTTAAATCGACACAAATACAATTTTCATAATTTGTCATGAATAAAGTAATGTAACATATTTTCAATAAATCGTAATTAATTTTCAAAAAGAAGACTACAATTTCTGTTAGAAAAATTTGTGCAATTATATTTCAAGTTTCAAACTAAAAAACAGAAGCATTTATACTGAAAGCTCTGTATGACCAAAAATGATATGGCATCAGGGCTGCTAATTTAACGACAGTAAGTAATGAGTTGTCCTTTCCTTTTCCTTGTCTGCGATCAAAGATATTTCCGTACGTTACGTAATTAATGACTAACTCTACATCCAAGGCGAGTACTTTTCAGTATAAAAGCAATATCACGAAGATTACCTGGGATTAAAACGAAAAAGTCCTACACTGTTATCCATATAACTCTACCATAAATAAACTTATCAATTTTATGGGCATTCAATTTCATACATTGACAACTGAATTAGATGACTCAATTGATTAAATTAATATTACTGAAGCATTTTATTCGTTATTACAGGCATTTGACTTCATGTGGTTAATTCTATGATTCTATCATAGGTCTCTACACGTCAAGAAACCTAAAGCTCGTCGCCTGACTGCATTAACTTTGAGAGTGCTCACTGAATACTACAAAATGAAAAATACATTGGAGGATCGCTAAAAAGAAGTAAGATTCCACATTTTGTATAAAAAAATATTTATTTAAATTTAAATATAATTAAAGATGGTAAGGTAATAAGGTAGAGTCTATCTGTTAGTTATCAAACTCTTCCTGGGGTTTTAGAGATAGAACCCACAACCATATATATATAAATATATCAGATTCAATAAAATATCGACCGTTCGATAGAATAGGTGTGTTTTCTAATCGGGATTCGGTCAATTTTCTAGGATAAAAAATCAAACTCTCGTTGCCAACGTTTTGGTTTTATTTAAAACCTTTTTCATAGGCAGAAGTAAGAATTTTTTAACTAAGAAAATGAAATTTAAATTATTTAAAGGAACAACAATGTTAACCGGACAAAACCTTCGACTAGGCTAATAAGATAACATTACAAAAAATATTAGACTAATCTTATTAGTCTAACATTGTTGTTCCTTTAAATATTGTCAATTTCATTTTCTTAGTTAAACAATTCTTACTTTTGCCTATGGAAAATGTTTTAAATAAAACCGAAACGTTGGCAACAAAAGTTTGATTTTTTATCCTAGAAAATTGACCGAATTCCGATTAGAGAACACACCTATATATAGTTCAATTTCCATAGCAGATAATAGACAAAACCAACATCCAACCACCACAAAAATCAGAAATAGAAAGGGAACAGGAGTTCACTGCAAAGTGAGGTTCATGTTTTCTGCCAATAATCTTATTTCTCAGAGGGGCTGTGCAACCTCTATTGGCGGAATAACGAAGGCTTCGCTAGGCAGCGGGTAACTGGGACCACCGCACGCATGGACCTACTAACTCTACTCTCCTATTAGTCACCATTTTAACGAATATATATACAATATCAAAACACTAATTGATAATTTATTGAAAAAAAAAACAAAGATTCCTTGAGAACTGGAATTGAGAAGGAACCCTTCATGAATAGAAACCTATTGGTTGTGTGCCCTTCAGTCATCTCAATCACTCATGAAAGATATTCCGGATTTTTGAAAAAAATTGATATCTCAGTTGTTTTCAGTAGTGGTGGTAAATTATTTAACAGACTTGTCAGTAATTAAGTAAGAAAAGAAAAGGGAGGTTGTGTTTATAGGATTCCTTGTGGAGGTTTTGATTCTTCATATGTTCGATAAACGGGCAAAAGTTTACTTACTAGAGTGAAGTGCCTTGTTTCAACATATTAATTTAAACAATCATTCCATTTTCCAGAATTCCAGAATGTATACATTCTGGAACTACATCATACAGGCAAGATAGAAATATATTTTAATTTATTATTATACGTGTGTGCAGATTTATGACGTTATAAACACCATTTTCTTACTATTTCCAATTTTACCCCAATTTTTGAACACTTTAACAGCCTTACTTCTACTTAGACGAATAAAATAACAGCACTGTTATAAAATAACAATGGAAAGTCGGAAAATATTTAGCAACCCAAAACAGGTGAAATATAGTACGGCTGACCTCTATGGAACAGTACAGCTATACAAAGAAGAACACCCGCTCAAATCCATTATTGCTTAAGTGACCCATATCAATTAGTGAAAGAAAATTATATCACCCTATATGCCAGCAAAAACTCATTATTTAATCACTAAAAGAATTGTCACCATAATACAAATATTGTGGTGAAACTAAGATTGATTTTTCTTATGACCGTTAGCGAGAAAAAATTATTTCTACATTCACAAAAACGTAAATAAATATTCTCTAATCTATATTTTGTTAACTAAAGATCCCTAAGATGATAAATTTCACTATGATTCGTCAAACGTTACGAATTAGAGCCTGTCATAAAAACTATGTTAACCATACCACACCATAGGATGGAATTCAACATGAAATAAAACTATTATTTATTTTTTCAAAATTATTATACTTTAATTTAAAATTAATAAATTTGGAGTAATCTGAACTCGGTATAAGAAAATAAAACAATAATTACTCTCACTTTAAGTCAATTTATTTTATAATATAATTGTTTTTTTACATTATTTGTACACCAATTCATTTATTTTAATGTGGATGCTATATTCTTCTAATTATAAATAGCAATCAATGTTTGTTTAGAACAATTGGCGAACACTTGTAAGTACGTATATTTCTTTTGAATGGCTAATTAAATAATGAAAAGAAACAATTACATTAGCATTAATTAAATTCTATCACTTTGCAATTTATATTAGTAATTGAAATCAAACAAGTAGCAAGACTTATAAGTTAGATTAAGAAAACGCATTGAAATATATTATTAATAAAACAATTAATGAACCAAGGCAGAGAAACACTCTAATCTTAAGAGTAATCAATTTGCACAGTCTAGCTGGCATAGTTAATAATATATTGCTAATATGTTTTGGCTGTTATTTGAGAATATATAAAAGCAATAAATACACAAAAATCTCAATAATAAATTAACTGTAAATATTTCTATACGTAGAACATTTCCTATTTCTCTGGTTCAATGTAAATGAAATAAAAAATACTGGATTTAATAGATAAAGATAAATAGTAACAGCAAATGATAAGTTATCTTCTAAGAATAATATCTGTGAAGAATATGTTTAAAAAATCGTAATTAAATAACTAACACTATTGTAAACAATCAGTTCATTTTGTTTTATATTTTTTATAATAAATTTTAAGACGTCGTAGTGGTTAAGTAAATTTTTGTAAATAATTTCTTAAAATATGAATTACTGTAATTGACGAATAGTTTATTTACTTTTAATTAATTACTTATGTTGAACTCTTTATGTTTTGCTGGTATTTAGAAAAACAAATCCCACATGTGGCTAACAATGACTTTTGATAGTTGGGTGTTCAGTTTTTTGTTGTTTGTTGCAATAATCTAAAATGCATGACATTTAATCTCTGACTGCTTACATGAGACCAATCCTAAATACAAGTTTCAACTCTCTAGGGTAAAAAGAAAAGCGAGAGAAAAGAAGTATGTACTTTGTTTTGATATAATGTATGATAAAGTGTCTTTTTGGGGGTGGGTCTCCCCATATCGCCCAAAAAACTATAGGGCAGAATTTATATTCTGCCAAATTCCGTAAGGACCTGTCAAACGGACAGACTTATAGGACGACTTAAAATTTACAAACTTTTTTGATAAATCTCCACCCATCTAGTAACATAAAATATTAATATAAACTTCATAAGAAGTAACTTGTTGATGGAATCGTCCAACCAGTTTTATATAGTCTGCATTATCTAATAAAACTAATCGTACTTACGGAATCTATTACAATAGAATATTAAATTAATAACTATTATAAAAGCAGTGTATATAAAAGTAAAGTGTTAAGATTGTAAACAAGTATACATAGGGTAAAATAACGATTTAAAGAACATATTAAATAAATACGAACATGAACCAGGAAGCATTGAAAAATCAATTAAGTTAATAAAAACAGGGTAACAAGAAAAAATATCCAATGTAATAGAACAAATGCAAATACATATAATAGAAAGACAGATATCCTAATAAACGAGCAAATTAACCTCCAAATAGATATAATATAAAAGCCAATAATAAACATAACAAGATGACGGATATGACAACGAAACTTAAATGATAAAAGGATAAAAAGAAATAAAAATAAACAAATATTAATGCTAGGAAATTTAGGCATAGATTGATACTAATTGTTTTTGTAGGTCTTTATATCTCTTGATTCCATAAGTAAGATTAGTCCAATTCGATAATGCAGAATTTGCGAAACCGATCGGATGACTCCATCAACAAGGAACGAGGTATGTCAGCAATTTATAATACTTATATTATGTTTAATAACATCTGTGGAACTAGCAATATGCAAGTATCAGTATAAAAGTATCATGAGGACCTCAAAACGTCTAAATCCGTAATCATATTAGACTTTTTTTTTACATTATCATTACATATTAATTTGAGTAAAGTAAAAAAGAGTTACTTTATTTCTTACTGGAATAGAGATGGAGAGCTGCTATATAACTCTTACAAGTAGAATGAATCACTTGTAATAGGCCCTAAAGGGAAGCAACGACTACACGCATAACAACAAGCTCATTTCTGACAAGTTCGATAAGACGCAGTGGACTGCGGAGGCTGGAGAGGCCCGGGGCCAATCATGATTACACACCTTCAAGACTCAAGTGTAAGGCCCAGTATACCGTGAAACCTTCTACTTATTAACGACGAAGGCTTTATAAATGCAAGTGAAATACAAATGAAAAAATTATAGGAGATTTACATAAACAAAATACGGCTGACTAATTGAAAAAGAACTTTCTAATTACTGAATAAAAATAATAAGGCAAAGTAAATTCTACTCTAGATTAATAAACAAAACTAATATAAATTTCACACCCACAGAAACAAATTCTTTATTAAAGGAAATAAATTTAATATTGGGCGAAAACTTGATATTAAAGATGGAAACACTTCATAACTGATTTAGAACTAGCAATGTAATTAATTCCTTTCGAATGAACAAACCTTCATTAAACATTTAGCTTCCCAAATAATAGATAAAATTACCATTGATTTAGTTTCTCGACCATTGAATGTCCAAAGTACTGAATTAGTTCTCGAATATCAAGTCGAAAATAATAACAAATTACCAGTGGAAGTTTGGCCGAAAATTGTTCAGCATTATCAGGGCTAAAAAAAAAAATTATTGAGAATTTCTACAAATAACACAGAAAAAGTACTTCTACAAAATATCAAAGACCAGAAAAAAAACACAATATGCAAAATTAAAAAAAAAAAAAGAAAAAATCATAAACTGTACAATTCAAAGGTAGTGCAATCAGTTTTTATGTGGTACTTACTATTTTAGGTTTAAAACGTATAGTCTCCACGTATAGAAATTTAATCGTATAAACAACGCGTTTCGAACACGTAATGTTCTTATTCTGAAGTAAAGGCTATTTCATTACCTTTTTACCCTACAAACTGTACAATGTTATGGACTTGCAGAACTTGAGATCAATAATATCATAATTTTTTCTTATTTTATATATAATATTATTAATCTCAATAAATTATATTAGACCTGAAATTAATAACAATAAACACCTCCTTCTATAAGTTAATAACTTTTTCATATTGTGTTTTTTTATAGTCTCATATGGAGGTACATTTCTAGTGTTACTAATTCTCAATAAGTTATTTTTAGTCCTCAAAATGACGAAGAATTTTCGGCGAAATGTCGACGTAATTATTTCTTATTATTTTGGACTTAGTCTTCAAGAAACAATTTAGTATTTTGATAAAATTATCATTAACAATAAATTTATGGAAAATAAAAATTTGATACTACCATCCTCAAAAATATTAAAAAGTAACACAAAAGACGAAAGCAATAGATATTAATGTAGATAAAAGAAACATCGTGAAGAGGAGCAGAAGCCAGGTGATTCTGAAGAAAACCGTTCTCTTGAAAGGTTTGACCCTCTTTATATTCTGTTCTAATCTCCTTCTGACGGCCAACTGTGCTTTAAAATATCACTTACAGTAAGCGTTTTAAAAGATAGTGGGTTCTTTGTTTTTTTTTAAAATTAAATATATAAAAAGAATAAAAGTTTAACAGTGGGTTTTCATTCAGGTCATCCTGAAGTCGCTTTTCAGTGTTGAATTTTAGAAATTACCATTTCACTTCCTTCTGTTTAGATCCCTTCCACAGTGGATGCCCGAAGACACCAACCCCACCTCTGCACATAATTAGAATGAAATAACGTAAATATCTACAACGGACTCTAGGGGCTTCAAATATAACAATTTTTCAATGGAATCAATTATTCGTGATTATCACTCACGGCATTCATGATGAATAATAAAGTGCAAAATAATCACGAAGCACAGAACCTTGATAAATCGGGTATAGTACGTCATCCGTTATAATATCCAACCATAAAGGAATCAAGTGACTAAAATTATTTCTGTTATTTTACAGAAACCTGGCAAACACGTCAATAAAGAAAACGTTATAATTAAGAAAAACAATCTTAGTAATTAATATTTATGGTATGAATGCATTCGTTAGGCAAAAAAAGAAAACAAACAACTGACCAAAGTTCATTAGAGCCGATTGACAAACTGATATTAGGAGGACTTGGAATCATGTAACGAGTATACCATTAGAACTCAATACTGAGAAGTCTACCTACTGAGAGTGGAGAATCTGCTTTTCTCTATTAGGACTTGAAGAACAAATTAAATTTCATGCCATTTAGAAGGTTTTTAAATGTGCTTTCGTGTTAAAATGCCTGAAAATACACACACATATATATGTATATATTCACAGTAAATACTGAAAGAACAATCAATGATCAAACCACAATAAGAAATGGGGAAAAAGACTAAAAAGAGAGTTGGACTTTTGACTCTGATGAAAACCTCTTGTTGCGGTTGAAAGATCTTTGTCTTTTTTCCCATTTCTTATTGTGGTTTGATCATTGATATATATGCATATACTCGTATATATTTATATATGCAACAGTCAGCTGCAACTGTTCCAAATGGTCAGAGTTCATGTTCAAAGTTACAAGTACATTTTGAAGGTCACCCACAGGACTAATTTGCCTAACTATACCTTCAATTAAAATTTCATCCAATCTAAAAAGCCTGTGACTTATATTTATTAGTTTATCAATATTATACTTAATTAGGGCACTTTCTACTAAGTTTCTTTCAACATCAGATGAGAGAATTATCAATTGCTTGGAATCTTCTCATTTTATTGAATGATTCTTTAAATTATTTTGTTGGAACAAGGCTTGTCCAACATATGAAAAATCACAATCTCTACAAGGAATCCTATAAACACAACCTTCCTTTTCTTTTCTTTCTCAATTATTTACAAGTTTATTTAGTTCTTACTTTGTTCGCTCTCTGATGACATAAATTGAAAGGCATTTTTTCTATTGTAGTCTTATTTTTCCTTCTGGTTTAATTTCATTAATTACTTCATGTGTTTGTTTATTGTGATTTTTCTGCATACACACACACACACACACACACACATATATATATATATATATATATATATATATATATATATATATATATATAAACGTTCAAACCACAATGAGAAAAAAGACTAAGATCTTCAACTGTAACAAGCGATCTTCGTCAAAGCTAAAATTCAACTGGAGCCAATGATGTAGAAACATCTGGTCAGAGTTTTGACTCTGACGAAGACCGCTTGTTACGGTTGAAAGATCTTAGTCTTTTTCCTCATTTCTTATTGTGGTTTGGATGTTGATTTTTACTTCACTACAATCAAGTGAAATGAAATACCTCTCTTACCCTGTCCCTTTCTCAATAAAACACCAGATGTTTTTGCAACCAGTTGTTTCAATATCAGTAAACTCTGATGAAGAACACTCGTTTCGGTTGAAAGTCTTAATTCATTTTTCTAATTGTCTTAAGACATATATTATTGAAAACACTAAATATAGCTGATACCTGTTTCTAAACAAGTTTCTCAATTTTCCTAACTAACACTCTCGTTACTTCCTCTTTACGGTATAGCATATTTCCTTCAGTCAACGTGTTTCAAATAATCACCATTCAACGGAAAGTAATCACCACAAACTGAACATTGTAAAAACCTTATTAATTCAAACCTTTTTCTAATGTTTTTCTAATCCCAAATATTAAGAATTTAAGAAAAACCAACCCCATCGTCTTCACTTTGCTATATAAACGAAAACAAAATGATACTAAAACTGTCCAAATATATATACTGATGATGATAACCTGATGCCGAGGCAGTTGAAATATAGTGGTGAGTTTTTGTGAACTCTTTTATGCGTCTTTCTGTGAATTTTATTTTTTTTTAGTTCGCAGAGTCATTTCATTTAGTTTCCTTATATATATATTAGTGTACTTAGGCAGCAGTCTCACAGATAGGCAGGTTTCGTTGAACACGATAGAGTATTCCCTCTAGAGAATTTTCTTTGCAACTTTTACCAGTTTGCGAAAGATCCTTTTTTTCGTTGTTAGTACAACGGTTCATGTTTGTCGACGCGTTTCGACTGTCGGCTGCAGTCATTTTCAAGACATAGTTATTGGTCAAGGGTCAAGGGTCAAGGGTTAGCTAGCCATGCACAGCAAGGTGCATGCCAAATTAGTGGACAGGCATCTAGGCCTTTTACCACTTCATTCTCTAAATTAGTTAACGTGGCAGGATACAAGCTAAAACTGGCGCTTTTACTTGTCCCTTGTATTAAAAAATAAAATTTCCTTAGCTAGTGTGAACCTTTGACCAGTGACCAGAACAGGCTTATACCAATTTAGAATCTTAAGAATCAATATACATACGAGTACAACGCCCTACAGTGAAATAATGAAATGAAGAAATAATCACATGGAGCCCATCCACAACCCACTCATCGTCAAGCACACAGCACGAAAGCAGAGTTAGGAATTGCAAAACTGCATTCAAAAATGCATTTGATCAACCCCACATTCATAACTGCGGCATCAAAAGCAAGCAGCATCCTCGGGCTCCATGGCGCACGTGAATACAACAATGATCGTATGTAACTAGTTATCTGCTCTTATATAATAAACATATAATAAATAATAATAATAATAATAATAATTGTTCGATCACCTGTTTGAGGTGATTACCCTTTGAGGGTGAATACATTTTAATGACAGTGTTTAAAAAGTTATAATTATATTATAATTTGTAGACACTTAATAAGAAACTGAGACCATTACCGACAGTGAAACCACACCGTGGAGCTCACACACAATCTATCCATCGATAAGCACGCAGTCCGGAAGCAGGATTTGGAATTGCAAAACTGCATTCAAAAATGCATTTGTCAACCCCGGATTCAACACAACTGCGGCCACCGAGAACAGCTGCATCTTGTAGCTCAATGTGGGAGACAAACAATGACTACTACGTACACTCTTAAGAACATACCTATCATAACACCTCTGTGAGGTGATTACCCTTAAGGGGGAGTACAGTAAATAATAATTAATACAAATAATTAGTAAACAATAATTAATACAAATAATAATTTGTAAACACTTCTTGATAAAAACCCTCACACAATCCATCTATCGATAAGCACGCAAACCGGAAGCAGAGTTAAGAATTGCAAACTGCATTCAAAGATGTTGTCGGTCCGAGTAATGGGCGGGGATTGGCTATTGTCTTGTTGGGTGGCTGGTCACCGAGAAGCTGCAGAGTGCGTGGCATCCCAGTGTGCTGCCTGTTGATCAGGGGGTCATTTTTCATTATCTTTAGGGCTTCATATATTTGTAGCTTAACTGGATCGTTGACTTGTTTTGTGATGACTGTGTTCTGTACTAGGTCCTGGCGGGCGAGTTGCCTCTTGTGAACTCGGATGGTGTGTTTCTTGATGTCATTGTCAGTCGCCGCGACAGTGTAGTCGATGTCATACCAATGTATTTTGATTTGGCTAGGATCTCACCATCTCCCATGGTACAGCTATATATATATATATATATATATATATATATATATATATATATATATACACGAGTTGCTGTTTGCTAGCCGAGCAGAGCTCATCTTCTTTTACAACTCCCGATGACTGAATTAAGAGAGTTTTGTTGTTGTTTCTCTTTGTTCTTTTCTTTTTATTATTTGGCATCTATGTATACATAAGTCGGACGTTTATTCTTCAATGAAAAACAGACTTGCGTGAAATGTTATTCCATAGAGTATATTGTTAGACTGAGTAAGAACTTACTACGAAAAGATAAAAACTGTCCTAACTTATAACCTCAAAGACAAGTAAAATCATAAATGAAGAACTTGATAAGGAAATATGCTCTCTTAGACATGATACAAACTCATTCAATATTTTGAACCCGCCATCACCATGAGTGTAAGGGAGTACAATCAGCAAGTAAGGGGGAATTAGATAGCAGATAATCAGTAACTTTTGATAACAAGTTCTACCATTATTAATAAAAATAATGCTTTCAGTAAAATATGTTTATCAAAAAAGTAACCATAGTTTGAGGATACTCTCTTTATAATTAACTATTCATTTCGCCGAACGCTTTGGTTATGACATCTATACAATTGAAATAATTTTCAATTGCAGCTGTCATTATCAGGACTTGAATAATTACTTTCAAATAACCATGAGTCAATATACATGTAATTAATAATAAGAATGTAATTACCAAATATATACCATTTAGTATGATTATTGCAATTGGGATTTGAATATTATTGTAAATGCTAAACCAGATTAAAAAACAAGCAAATTAACTCAGGTATAGTATGTATTTCTTTTTTTCTGGTGATGATATCGGGATCCTAAATTCACTGTTATGACATCGATTTCCTATAAATACTTCAAAATGACCGTTTTGAGCTTGTTGATGTAATCAATAAATGATAAGAATAGCTGCAGCTTGAATAGGGTACACACGCTTTGGAATGATTGTTATAATAGAAGGTTCATTTGAGATGTTGTAGTGTTGAGATTTGGAGTGGACACTAAGGAAGTGTCAGCCAGATGCTCAGACCAGTCTACGATCTAACGGTAACCAAAGGGAGCAGAATCGCTTAGCTCAGGTAATCAACGGTGGGGGCGAAACTAAGTCACCTTGCTGGCAAAGCTAAAACCTGTCCGAGGAGGGCAACTTCAAAACAAGCCGTTCAATAAAGTTTTATAGGGAAAAATCTCAACTTCAAACAAAATTTGGAATAGTTAAATATGTTTAAACAAAGAAGACAAAGACATCATGTGTTTCACTGTTTAAAATTCAAACCTAATTGATATTTGCTTGAAATCTAAAGATAAAAATTGGTATGAATTCTTTTATAAACCATTTCTTTCTTAAAAAACATAAAAAAAATTGAGGGAATGTATCTTCTTTAAACTTAATTAACGTAATAAGAATAACTGAAAATTCTACTCTAGAATGAGTTATTGAGGATTGGTCGATTAAATAATTACAATTCCTTCAATGTCAAATTTTCGACGTATTTATCTTACTTCACCAGGACTTTATAATCACCACATATGACATTTAATGAATGAATGATTTCCAACAAAATTCAATCAATCATATATAGCGACAAAATTCATTCGTCCTTTACTTGTACTCTTATTTGTTTATACTGTACCTCACTGATGAAGTATAACTAAGTCGAAACGTTCATTCTAAAGGAGTAGTTCTTATTTAATAAGTTAATAAAATTGATAAGAGAGGTGAATGAAGTTCAAAAATGAATTAAAACTTTACACCATTTGCTAATTTTTTTTTAATTAAAAAAACATACGATTTGAAACATCAAATTGAGCATTACAATTTCAAAAATATCATACAATCGTAAAAAACATTCTAAAAATGTTTAATAAAACTATTTAGAAGATGCATTGGAAAAATTTAAGGAGACTGTAAAACTATAAAAGACTGAAAAAGCTTAGAAATAAATGAAAATTAAATTTAATTTGAAATTTTATAGATGGAAAAAATTACTTACTTTATCACCATATTGGTGAATAAATCCGTGATAACGGCCGAATCCTTGCGTTGGACCTCCGTGATGGATCAATTACAAGAACCAGTTAAAACATAACACAAGTTTCTTTTTAATAAAGACGGTTTTCGAAAATCAAACACCAAACATAAATCACAACAATGATGCTGGCTCCATTCCAATGTGTCTAGAAGATCGACAGAAACAAACAAATGAAAGAGAAAGATGGGCGGACAGATGAACAGCGAGCAAGAAGGAGAGAAGCAGACTGGCAAAGAGTGGGGGCGCGATTAACGTAGGGAGTAGCGCCTGCGCGTTAGCGTCCTAGCCAGGTCAATCCGCCCGGCTAACGTGCAAGCAACCCTGACTTTCACTGCCTCCTGACCGCCGAACAGTGCTCGTCCAAATAACAAGTCTTCTGCCCAAATCACCACTCTACCAATGATCCACTAACCGTTTAACAGAATCCCCATTAATACCACAAAATTTTGTAAAGGAATCAATAGCACTCAAGTGAAAATTTCTTGTAAAGAATACTCAATTTATCGCTTCTACAGAGAGGTGATTCTTCATGCTAAGACTTCCAGTTTAAAAATCTCTTCATTTGTTATAATCGATAGTATACAATTCATGAAGTAAGGTTTCCTGTGTTCAAACAGTTCCATCTACCCTCTAATCCTGATTTAACTCGTCTTCAAGTATACTGAATAAAGCACTGTTAAGAAAACACTTAAGTCCTATTTTGGAATTGCATTCGGTGGGGTTTTTCCTTTACGAAGTGTTTAATTGGAGATGCCATAAGAAGTAAATGGACATTCAAAACCTAAACTGAAACTTTTAAGATGCAATTATTGAAGTATGCAATAGCACAAGTACCAATAATGCTTGAAGTGAATGTCAAATGACGGAAATTACAGTATTTCAAACTATTCATCTTTTGACATTCACTTTAGTAAACATTGAATTACCTATTGTTATATTTTGAACAATAAGCCACCAATAACCAATAATAAGAGGGTATTCGTTTTATTTTCTGCGAAGTACAACTTAAAATTCTCTGTCTGTCTACTTCCTTCCCCCCATCCATTACACTCCTCCTTCATTAGGAAGTTAAGTTGAATTTTGATCTTTTTAATGATTTACCGTTAAAATTGTATTAAGCGTTACGTTAAATGAAATAAACGTATAATTAAGGTTTTCAAAATTATTATTCATTCCAAATTATAAATGTCCAAAAATATGGTAGACTATGTTTTCAGCGTGAGTTCTGGGATAAAACCTCTAAAGCCCCCAAACTCACTGACTATCTCTCTATACCTCTCCTCTTTGGCCTTCCACTCCCTGTACCTCTTATTCCTTCCCAGCACCCCCGCCCTTACATTAGCTTCCACTCCCTGTACCTCTTATTCCTTCCCAGCACCCCCGCCCTTACATTAGCTTCCACTCCCTGTACCTCTTATTCCTTCCCAGCACCCCCGCCCTTACATTAGCTTCCACTCCCTGTACCTCTTAGTTCCTTCCCAGCACCCCCGCCCTTACATTAGCTTCCACTCCCTGTACCTCTTAGTCCTTCCCAGCACCCCCGCCCTTACATTAGCTTCCACTCCCTGTACCTCTTATTCCTTCCCAGCACCCCCGCCCTTACATTAGCTTCCACTCCCTGTACCTCTTATTCCTTCCCAGCACCCCCGCCCTTACATTAGCTTCCACTCCCTGTACCTCTTATTCCTTCCCAGCACCCCCGCCCTTACATTAGCTTCCACTCCCTGTACCTCTTATTCCTTCCCAGCACCCCCGCCCTTACATTAGCTTCCACTCCCTGTACCTCTTATTCCTTCCCAGCACCCCCGCCTTACATTAGCTTCCACTCCCTGTACCTCTTATTCCTTCCCAGCACCCCGCCCTTACATTAGCTTCCACTCCCTGTACCTCTTATTCCTTCCCAGCACCCCCGCCCTTACATTAGCTTCCACTCCCTGTACCTCTTATTCCTTCCCAGCACCCCCGCCCTTACATTAGCTTCCACTCCCTGTACCTCTTATTCCTTCCCAGCACCCCCGCCCTTACATTAGCTTCCACTCCCTGTACCTCTTAGTCCTTCCCAGCACCCCCGCCCTTACATTAGCTTCCACTCCCTGTACCTCTTATTCCTTCCCAGCACCCCCGCCCTTACATTAGCTTCCACTCCCTGTACCTCTTATTCCTTCCCAGCACCCCCGCCCTTACATTAGCTTCCACTCCCTGTACCTCTTATTCCTTCCCAGCATCCCCGCCCTTACATTAGCTTCCACTCCCTGTACCTCTTATTACTTCCCAGCACCCCCACCCTTACATTAGCTTCCACTCCCTGTACCTCTTAGTCCTTCCCAGCACCCCCGCCCTTACATTAGCTTCCACTCCCTGTATCTCTTATTCCTTCCCAGCACCCCCACCCTTACATTAGCTTCCACTCCCTGTACCTCTTATTCCTTCCCAGCACCCCCGCCCTTACATTAGCTTCCACTCCCTGTACCTCTTATTCCTTCCCAGCACCCCCGCCCTTACATTAGCTTCCACTCTCTACAAAACACTTCCTCCGACACTATCATTAACTCCAAATTCAATAAGCAACTACCACCGTCTCTACATCTCCACTCTCTCTCTAACAACTCCTTTTACTCAACGCAACGGTAAGTAACCAACCCGGCAACCGCCAGTGCTGCTCCCTGTTCCTGGTCTTAAAGTATAGAATTATAAATTCTATGAATTATAGAATTATATTATAGTATAGAAGATAAAAACAGAATTTCAGATAAGCAGTACTAGTTGGGTAAACATATAAATTAGATAAAAAATTATAAGCAATAGAAGAAAAAAGAAAAATAATTAAATACAATACAAAAAATTTGTTTAGTTGTATTAGTAAATAAAAGGTAGAGACTAAACAAAAAGTTAAATATAGGAAACTAGTTAAGAATAAGAATCTAGAAAAATAAAGTAAGATAAAACAAACTATAGTAAGTGAATAAGACAAAATAAATATAAACAAAATATACTAAAGAGGAAAAAATAAATAAATACTAGAGAATAAAGAATATTGGATAAATAAATAAATAAATTAATTAATTAAAAAAAAATATCTTTTAAGGTTAAGTCCAGGTGCACTCCGCGCCCAGAGCAACGAGATGTGTGCCTCCTCAGAGGCTCTAAGAGTCACGGTATTATCATCAGGGGGGACCTGAGCAGAATCTGCACACTGAAGCACACTAAAAGACAGACCGTCGGAGTTGGCGTGGCCTGTCGCCATCCACGAACCTGTCAGGGCGCGGAGTGGTTGGAAACGGTCTCCATCCTTCTCTGAACCAGTACGCTTGGTTTTCCTCTCTTATCTCTCCTAAAGACGGTTCAAACCGAAAATTAGAGACTGTAAGTGTGTGCTTTTGATATATCTATGTTTCTTTTGCCACACAAGTGAAAGGTTGCTCAACTTGGCGAAATAACGTCGTATCAGAGGGCGATAGACTCTCAATTATTGCCAACTGACTTAATCCTGTCTCTCTAATTAATTTGAAGTTATTTTGGAAATTCTTGTTACTAGGGATAACATTAAGATCGAAACTTTGGATATTGAGACTAGAATTATTTCCCTTGACAGAAAGAGCCTCTAGAATCACTAATCGACTAATGTCACTATCGTAATGCAATACTGAGGTTCTTTCTATTAACATTTCGCTAGTAAGTTTGTTTATATATATATATATATGCTCCAGTTGGGGTTTTTTAGTAGGACCTTTAACGAGTACCTGAAACAGTATATGCTCAGCCCAAACAGCTTAACGTCCGGGTGAATAAATCAAGTGCCAGATAAGGTTTGATTGGTGCCCCATATCTACCAGTCCAGAGGCGAGTTCGTTGCCACTGGACTATCCTGGACCCCTAACAGAATGTGTAGATCTGCGTCAGTTTTGAGGCAAACAGCGCAATGGAATTACGGGTTAGTGAAATTCCACAAAACAGTATAGCTCCTGCGAAACATCGTATCGTTGATAGATAGTCCTATTAAAAAGGTAACCATATGTATGAAATTTCTATATATGGAACAGTGTATCAGCAATATTACGCACTTTAATGAATTAAATGATAAAAAGCTCACTAAAATTCAAAGAAGCTCTCAGAAGTCATACCTTAAGTGATAATGTTATCATTTCTCTTGAAATTCGTAAGCATACCATTACATCTAGTATTTAATTAAGCGAAAAAACAATGGAATCAAATTAGATCAGATATGGCCACATCAACTTGGATTCCTTTCTCTTCACAAGATCTTAAGTGAGAACTAAGATTTTACAACTGATAGTACTGTCTGCAAACAGAAATCAGGGTTACCAATGGAATATCTTATTTACCAGTTCTAGTTAATAATCTTATAGTTGAACTGTTAAAAGACTGTAATAACATACTACGAAGCTTAGTCTAATTAAGTTATTAAAGTTCCTTAAGTTATACTTTGATGACTTATTTTGAATTATTGAAAAAAGAGAAGAGGAACAAGTTTTAAGTATTTTTTATTCATTTCGCAATCATTTACGATTTACTAAATAATGGAGCTCTCTTTTTTAGATATTAAGTTACACATGATGAGAAAGACATTATGTTAACAGATTGATATAGAAAACCTAATGTAGAAAACATAATCATAAATTATTATCCATCTCGTGCTATGCTCTTAAAAGTGAACTGCGCGAAGAAACACAAAAAAGGTCATTGAAATCAGTAATCCTTATTCTTAAATAGTAATAAGAGAATAGTGAAAGCATTATTGCAGAAAAAATTAAATCCATATAATTTAATCAAATTTGTTTTATCTAGATATTAAATACATTTTAATACTTCCATAGATGGAAGGATATTGCAAATGATTAAAGAAGTCTTTAAAAGAAAGCACCTGCAGTAACTCAAGTGTTTTATAACAAACAAAATGTGAAATCATTATAAACTAATTTAAAAGAAAAAGTACTGAAAGATTTGCAAAATATTTTATTTATATTGCTCAATGTAAAAAACCGTGACAAAATATACTATGAAGAAATATGCTGTTTTTTTAATGAACATGGTTAATATGTTCATTCATGGTTATCAACATGGTTATTGCTCTTGCAAAAACTGCTCTTGCGTTTTACGTACTAAGAAAACATCACACACTTGATTTCGAAGGTGCAATTATTACAGATACCAACATGCTGAAGTGAGAAGGAAAACTCTATATACATGCAGTATGTTAAAAAGAATCAAACTTTCATTAATTACAAAACTTATTTAATATTATATATTAAGGTAATTTAAGTTGATATGCCGTGATGTTTACATTTAAATGTAGTAAAAATTTAATACTTTTATATTAAAATAGTGAATAGTTTTAGTAAAAGACCTCAGAGCATATTTTCTGTTTTTTAATTTTCCTTTGTGGCTTTTACTAAGGCCTTGACAAGGCTGACTTGAACGAGAGAGGAGCAGATACGGCGTGCAGGTGAGGTGAAAGGTCACAGCTACCCGGGCAGCAGGTCGTGATATGTCCTACTTAACAGTGTATTAGAAGATATTCAAAGCACGATAAAACAGTTATTCTAAAATATAGGTGAGTGCTTTATACTGCTCTCTAAAAGGAATAATGTCATCCCTACCAAAGCAACAATTGTCATTTGAAACTAATCCAACAATCTGTCTTTGAAACTCATATCGACTACTATATATTTCTTGTATCTGCAGAACTGTTATAGTATTGCACTAATGTTGCTCAAGAGTACAAATTATTATACTTCACAACTACAGTACTGATATCTAATAACAGAAATACAAAATCTGACTCACACAAATAAGCAAGGATTAAGCGAATTATGTAGTATAATTCGCAATTACCATAATTCTTTTACTGGTCAGCAAGAGATCGAGTGAAAACAATTGCCAGGGTGGCCGCAAATTTAGAGGAAAAGAAAGAATCGAGAGAACATTTCTGTGACCAAAGTAGGCGAATGTCCTTAGAACCATGGTTAGGTTAGGTTAGGTTGCAGTGGCAGTTCCACAAGGGAACATACGTAGGCCGAGCATTGGCCCTTTGTGATCCCACACAATGAAGATTGATTCTACAGTGGGAGTACTAAATTTTGCCTAACTCAAATGTATTTAGAGAAGGGATCTTTAACGAGTACCTGACATCGTACAGGCTCGGGACCGACGGTTTAACGTCCTACTCCGAGGGACGACGCGCTCAGATTTATTCACCTCCCCCGTGAATAAATCGAGGACCAGGTGAGGATCGAACCCCAGTCCTATCAGTTCAGAGGCGAGCACGTAACCACTGAGCTAGCCTGGCCCCCTAGAACCATGGTTAAAAAACTTTTTATAAAAATGGCTTACTTTCCATTCCTACAACATTCTAGATTTATCATTAAATTGCTACTGTTTATTGGTTGTTAGTGTTGTGGTGTTAGTTCCACGAAGGTTATTGGGTATTCTGTCAGTACTGCAATCTACCATCACAACTTGGACGTTGCCAGCCTCTCGAAATACCGCTTTCAGATCACGTTCATCTTTAAGAGAGCCCTAAATAGCCCAAAGATGGACGTGATGGCTAACTGCTCGGGGGTAGATAAGCATACGAGATAGGATGCTTGATTGCTCTAATAGGTCTTCAAGTTGACCTGGGTGTTACTAAGTCTTCTAGTAACCTCGTCAGCCCTCTTCATACTAAAAAACAACCTCAATCAAATATACAGAACACAGTATCACTCAGGCAGCCAAAATTACTAACATGATGAACTTTATAATTATAAATATAAAGAAAATGAATGTCAGTTTCGCCAAAATCAATTTAAACTTTAATTGTTTAAAGCTGACGTTTCGATCTTTATTAAAAATCTTTTTCATAGGCCTACAAAAAAGAGAGGAAAATTAAGACATTATCATTAATAAAATCAACATACGAATTGAATCAAAATAATCTATATTTTGTTTTTTTTTATAAAGATTAGTTCCATTTTATATTTTTTTTAAAATACAGGATTTCAAATTTATTATACAAAAGTATACCTTATGTACTTCTTATAATTCAGTTTGTATGTTGATTCTATGTATGATAATGCCTTATTTTTTTTGTTTTTTTTTTTGTAGACTTGTGAAAAAGATTTTGAATAAAGATCGAAATGTCGGGATTTAAAGTTTAATTTGAAATTGAGAAACTGGCCGCATCTCGATATATTTATTCTCATTGTATTTATATTAAACAGTCGAAAAAAAGCAGGTTTCATTGTACACTTTCTGAAAAAGGTAAATTTATAAGGTTGTGGTCTAGTGTATGGTGTGCACACCACCAATACAAGGGCTAGATATTTGATTCAGAAATAACCCCTCATTTTTTTCTTGTTGAAAATGAAAAATATTGTGTACTCCAACCATTGTAGGATTTAAAACAGGTCTTTTTAAATTAATTTTCTTAGCAATGCTGTTTTTTTGCGGTGCTCAAAACTTCTTAAAATTTCTTTCACTACGTACTAATTTTAAGAAGATTTCGTAACAATTTCATTATTATACATTTCAGAGATTGGAGCTGACAAAACATTTTTTTGCAATTAAAAAATGTACCACATGTCTCTTTCCGTCTATCTAGTTTCGACAAAAATTATTTAATTCATCATAAAATAATCATAAAATCCTATTTTTCTGTATAATTTCATTATGATCTGTCGAGTGTTGTAAGGAATAATTGTCCAATAGCTTACACAATCAATCATAACTCAATATTTTTGCAGTTTCTTGCAAAAAAATTGAGTTTTTTTTCCGTTATTGCTTCATAATTTTTTTGCCATTTTCATAATAATCGTAATATTTGAACAATCAAGATATAATAGTATAGGAGAAAAATATATTGTCTAAAATTACGTTTTAGCCTAAAACTAGTGTTTCCCATAATACAATATTTCCCAAGATCAATAAATCACATTTTCATTATAGGGCCAATTTTTGTGTGAAATATGAATTGGATACATCAAAGGGCGTGGGTTGTAGCGCGTCCAAAATCTTTGTATATCCACTCTCCCACCTAATTTAACGAAAAAACGTCAAAAAAAAAATATTTTTGGCGGCTTAAAACATTAATTAATGAATACAATCCATATCTCGAAATCGTATTTTTCAGTAATTACTATACTTCACTTATAGTAAAGTAAAAATCAATCCTACATAATCAGCTGTTCAGTGAAAAAAATGGATCCTGTGTTCACATACAATACCATGAACTTTTCATCCAAACTTAGATATAACCAAAAAGTGTACAGTTCATTTCTAACCAATCATAACTATAATAGATTTAATTATCATGTGTAGCATGCAAACGATAACTTGAGACCAGCAACAACATGAACCAAAAAAATATTAAAAACATCAAGCATTTGCAACAGAGCTTCCTTCTCATGATTACTCTAGTTTTCTTAAAGCGACTACCAGGGAGACTCGCTCAAGGAGTGGTCGGGTTGAGACCTTCAGGCTTCAGCGACCGCGTGCATTCCTGTCTCGACTCGATGCGGGAAATCCCCCCACACTTAGAAGGCAAAATCACTCTCTACTTCATAATCGACAAAGCGAATTCAGTTTAAAAAAAAAAACTTTTTAAGTCTATTAATATTTACACGTTTCTTGTTGATGTTGATGAGTAAACTTTACTGTTTTGAAGGTTGAAATTCAAATAATTACTTTCCGTTGTAAATTTTCAGCAGTTACCTAATGAACGTGTTCAAGGTGTCTGTTAAATCGATATTTGTAAAATTATCTGTTTGAAAAACAATTGGAACAATTTTCCTGTGCTTTCTCCAAATTAAACATTAAACAGAGCAAAGTGTGTAAAGTTGCATTTACTGCCTCCGTTCGGTTCTAATACCTTACCCATTGGTTCTTCATATTGTCTAGATTTCCAAATAAATGATTTGAAAATGAGTTTATAATTGTAGTTCTTGAAGAAAATTTTTCAGATAAAATTCAACTTTCTCAAACTCCTGACAAGTACAAACTTGTGAGAAACGAACTCCATGCGTGTGAATACAGTTCTGTATGTGTTTTGTAAGAACAGCATGGCTTTTTGATAAGATAGAAACTAAATATACTCAATTCAGCAGTACGAGTATAAGAAAAATTTGGTACTATGCCTATATGTCAATTGAATGTGGCTTTAGTGCTGCAAATGGTTTGCTTCTAAAGACAATCAACTGAATATTCTCTCTCAGTTCAAGAGTGCTTTCAGTTGAAAATGACTAAATTAGTACCTCATATACAATCTCTACAGTAGGCATCAATCAGGAACCTTTAACTTTATCACCTTAATCTTGACGTGAGCTCTAAATGGTCTTTATTTTTTACATACCTCTATTTTATTACAAACCAAATCAAATTCTCACGAGCACAGGTTCGATACCTACTCTGGCCCTTTTCACGAGGAAGGTGAAAAAATTCGAGCACTTTGTCACTGTCGTGAGTTCCACGTAAACCAGCTGCCAAGGAAATCCAGCTGGGATAAAGTGGTAACCTAGGTGACCAGTGTTTGTTGAACTAACCAGTGTATTTACAATGCGTTTAAGTAAAGCATTTTTTTTAAAGAACTTATGGTTCTTGTAACTGAGAACTGTTAATAGACTACAGATACAACAGTCACTCAGAGGTGAAGTTAAGCTATCCCTACTACTTGTTAAAGATCTAAATACACTTGAGTTAGGCCAATTTTAGGACTATCAATTTAGAATTATCATTGTATATTGCCACAACGGGCCAATCTTTGGCCTACGTGTGTTCTCCAATGAGACGAGAATACACTCAAATGGTTAAGGCATTTCAAAAAAATGTTTATATACGAATTATATTGTTTTGTATACATTTCAGTTTTCGATTATGCGTATTAAAACACCATTTGCCATTATAATGTTAAGCAACCACATAAATTCTTGTATGTTTTGTTTTAATAAAACTATTTTATATGAAGAATTCCCTGTTATAAGGTTTACGTAATAAGACATTAGTGCCTAATAAACTAATACAATTGGTGAAATATTGCAGACATACATGTAACCATTTTCGGCCTTCAACATTTAAAAACTAACTTAAATCATCAATATATGTTCCATATTTAATGTATTCTCACCCAATAACACTACTTAAGAAATCAATGTGCCGCGTATCAAATCAACAATCACAACGAAGGGGAAGCAATGTTAGAAATTTAACTTATCATAGCCTTCATTACACAGCTTACTGCATTTATCAATTTCTAGAAAATAGAGTAATTCAAAGTGATTCAAAATGATCATTCAAAGTGTGGCCCTCCGGTCTTGTACCCAAAGTAGATCTCCAGAGTTTCCCAAGTATTCCACTTCCCTCCTGCTTTTCCTCTCTTCATCACTATAATATCTTCTTCTTTGTTATCATGATATATTAATGATCTCCACTATACCTTAAAATATCATGTATTTCAAAGAATCTTTAGTTTTTGATTATTTTGTCTTTTCCTTATTTAATAGTTCTTCAAAGTTAATTCCAATAGGTACGTTTTCTTGCCTCCCAAGGTGCCAGTGTTTTTATATCAAGCTGAAACTCAATATCCTTATCAATTTACTTTTTCCCTTATCACATTTATTTTTTTTCGCCTCCAAACGAATTTATTGAGATTTTCAGTAGGAAATATACAGGGTATCAGATGTAGTAGCGTGCTTGTCACAGCTTTAAAGAGTGAATATCTGAATCGTTTGAATCAAGGTCATGAACCCAGTTTGTAAGAAGGGAAGTTTTATGCACGCTATCGCAAGCAAAGTAAACAGTCGAACTCAAGCCTGAACGATATCTGAGAACCAGAAATTCTAAAAAGTAATTAATGACTGTAAATACGAATTGAAGGCAAAATAAAATGTTGACTATAAGAGAGGGAGGCCAGGTCATCCCAGTGGCAACGTGTTTGCCTCTGAACCGGTATACCCGTGGTTCAATATCTACTCTGATCCTTTCTTTATTCACGTGGAAGTAATACTCTAACGTAATAACTCTTAAATTTATTTACTCTAACGTAAGTTTGAGTACCCTTTTACAATGACTACCATTAAAAAATTAGTCCTTCAAGTTATTGACAGCTACTCTAGGTTGAAAGTTACAAAACAACAAAGTTTGATTACAAACTTTCATTACCATAAACAGTATAGATGTAATATATATATATATTAGTATATTTTGGGAGCAGACCTTCTTTTAAACAAATTTCGTCGAATGTGCCTTGCTTATTATTAATCCTGAACGTTTCTTACATATTACAAGATTAAAAATATGCGATTTTTCTATATACCAATACCATATAAATAAAGGTAGTATAAATAGCATTTTTTCAAAATTTGCCTAAGTAATTATTTGAGTTCAGTTCATGAGACTAAATTCAAATTCTTTTCCGTATAGCTTGCCGATGTAATGAAATGCAGCAATGGGCAATATTACTAAATGGAGTGTGTTATTACATATTATGTGAAAATGAAACTTACCTTTACAATAAGTGCTTTGCAATTTCAAACACAATTATACTGAACATACCAATATCTAGAGACATTTGTAATTACAAAATTTAAAAATCCGAAAATATAGGTGATATATCAGTCAAATGACCCAATCCTAATTCTATTAGGAATAATAGCCACTCAATTCAGGATTCTCATTAACTGGTTGAATTCAGTACTTCTGAACACAATTCAAAAACTGGAATATTGTTCATAAGTTGTGTTCCGTACCCACAATGGTTTGTGTTCACCTGTAAAATATTTGCTATTCTCTCACTTAATGCAAAAAAAAAGATATCCAACTTAAATTATGAAATGTGTAACATCAATTTATTCCTCCATGAAGACACCTAGGACAATGAACGAATTTCTTTACATTTCCAACAAAGAATCCTAATTGCATTACTAATACTAGGATCTCTAACAATTTTAAATTTATCACTATACAGAACAAACTGACGTTTGTATCACTGATTTAAACGTTTAACTGCCTAATAATACAACTGTGGGATAATTATTCAACGTTAAAAGCATGAAAACATGCATAAATGAAATTCTCTCACAATTTTAGAAGTCTTGGCATATCTATTACGATGTCAAGGAAGTCCAATACACTTGTTGAATGGAATTAACAACTCCATTCTAACAAAAAGATAACAAACAAAAACAAAACCAGATAAACGGAAGGCAACTTAAGGTTACCCACAGGGAGGCAAAATTTATGATTATGAATTTTTTCTTCTAAAAATGAATAAATTGATATAAAAAAATATTTGTATTCATAATACGAATTATACTCTTTCTATAAATTTTAATATTAGTACCCTCCCTCCCCCCCGCCACCAAACCGTGGAATTAAAGCAAAAATGCAATGTTCTATTCATATCACTTAAATTTTGTATTTTACACTGTCAGTTACATAATTGCCAGAGTTCTTTGCACTGCAAAAGTAAAACTACTTAACGTTATTTAAGATTAATTATGGCAGAGCTACATACATTTTTGTTTATTCAATTAATAAAGTTGATTTTGTTTCATACTATTATTTGAAAATTTATCAATGAAACCTTAACTTTAACATGAGATTTAACCAATATAGAAAAAGACTGATGCAATAAATTTTAACTTCATACGAAATCATACTCCCACATATAATTGAATAAACATTGTCTCATTTAAATTTTATTAATAAAACAGCAGATCCAAACATGATTTTGAATGGAAAGAATTAAAACATTTTAGGACGGTTTTTGGTGAATCATTAGGAAAAGATCATCAAAGTATTTATATCAAAATGGAATTCTAGACAATATTTCACTTATTACCACATTAAGATGATTCATTATCAAATCTGCTGATAACGTGGTGTATGGACTACCATTGCAACTTCATCCATGTTTTGATTTTTTTTTTATATTTTAATTAGATTTAAAAGGAGATACGACAACAGAATAATAGTCTCTGCAAAAATATATTTATTATTCATTTTATCCATTTTTAAAACGTTTAGTACTTTTACGTCTTCAAAGTAAATTATTTGGCTTTTCCTTGGTTAGCGACAGCTTCCATAGCTTTCTTTACAGTCTCTTCATCACCTAAGAATTTCATTGAGATAACTGGTTTTAAATCTTGCGAAAGTTCATACAAAAAAGGAATGCCAGTTGGTAAATTAAGTTCCATAATATCCTTGTCAGAAATACCTAAAACAGGGGGAAAATAAAAATATAATAACATATTAAAAATAAAATAAACCTAAAATCAGAAAACACTTGCAATCTAAATGTTTCACAATTCCTCGAAGGCTATTTCCATGAGCGGCTATTAAAACAGTCTTTCCATCTTTTAAGTCAGGGACTATAGATTCATTCCAGTATGGAAGAGTTCGTTTTATGGTCAGCTCAAGGGATTCAAACATAGGAAATTCACCATCAGCAAAAACCCCCTTATATCTGTCATCATTGACAATCTGAGAATAGTATGGGTGCGATTCATCCATAGCAGGAGGAGGAACATTAAAACTTCGTCGCCAAATTTTTACCTGAAAAATAATAAATTATTAAAAATAAGGACATTAAGAAAAAAAAAATTAAAAACATTATAAGCTCATTTTCCACCTACTTGCTCTTCACCATATTTTGCAGCAGTTTCAGCTTTATTTAACCCAGTCAGACCTCCATAATGCCTTTCATTCAATCTCCACGTTCTTTTAATTGGAATATCTGTTTGAGCAATCCCTTTTAATATTGAATCTAAGGTATTCTGAGCTCTTTTCAGAACTGAAGTATGAGCAACATCAAATTTGATGTTACAATCTTTAAGTGCCTTTCCAGCCGCTTCTGCTTCCTTTTTACCTGGAATTTATTTTTTCTAACAATTATTTAAAAATCAATGAAAAACCACTTCCAACATACGTTTACAAATACCACCAATAATAACCTTTTTCACTAAGAGAAGCATCGTACCAGCCACAAAATAAATTTTTTTCATTCCATTCACTTTCACCATGTCTAACCATCACAATTTTATACGGTGCCATCTTTCTTGTTGCTAAAATCAAATGAAATTAATACATCAAGTGATAACAGTTATCACCTTCCGGTTACGACATAGGCATGGGAGGGGCACAAAGGAATTGATTCAGTAAAATTTGACTGAGTTCTTCCATTTAGCTAAATTGATACAGTAGCTAAATTTTAACTATCCTCACTGAAAGACAAACATTTAAATAAAAAAATAAAAGTAAAATTTTAAGATAGTTTCTTACTAAATTGAGAAAATTGTAGTAATTCAAATAGCACCTTCTTTTTCATGTATCTTAAATAAAATAATTCATAATTAATACAACAACTCACTATAACTCTCCTAAACAATTTGCTCTCACAACCATATAACCTTTCTGAGGTTATACGTAAATCTCAGTGCTGTTGTGGTTTGTTCTAATGAACCATTCACAGGTAGAAGATGGTTAATGGAATGAATTCTGCTGATTCTTGTTTTGGAGAAAAGTCCCTGTTCGATATAAATGTTTCCTGGATAGTCGAAAAGGCTGAAGAAAATGACATAAGGGATTCTGTATTTGTTTGTAAAAAAGGTGAAAGGTCCGAAAAGTTTGATTGATTATTCTCTTTTATTAATAGAAAAGTTATATTTTTGAATCATTTTAAACAAGAGTTGTATGTTTCAATTTTTATTGAAGTAGAGTATTTAATCAAATTGTAGCTGTAGTTTTCTCATATTATTTGTAACTTCAATCTTAAGTTGTATTCTAGAATTTGGGTATTATTTGTGGTATCACTACAAATTTTTCCAATCTTTTATTGTAAGGTCAGGAGTAAATATACTTATGAATGTTTGTATGGATATATTTAGTGAGGTTAGCTTTTTTTAGTGATGATCTAACAAATTTTTTAAACTTACAATCATGTATAAGGCTTAGGAAACCAGATAACGTGGATGACTTGGAAATTGAAATCAGCTTAAAAGATAACTGTAAAGTAATAAATGATGTAACATTACTGTCTGAGGTAAGAAATATCTTTTAGGGATATAAACACGTTTTTAGAAACCATTGAATATTCACTCAGTACTGAAGATATATGTTTTAGGCAAACCTTGTTGAAATATATGGGATGTTTGGTGAGTACTTGAAAACTGTGAGGGGAATTTGTATAGAAGAAGTAGATGATATTAGCGTATTTTCATGTAATATTCAGAATTTACATCTGCCTGCAGTACTTTTAAAGGTATATCAAACTGAATATTCATTGTTTAATACAACATTGGCTACTTAAGTGTTTTTTTACAGTTGGTTGGTCTGAGAGGGGAAACAAACATTTGGATATTTGGAATTCAGTTTTCAATAGATGAAAAAGAAAAGGAAAATGGAAAAATAAACTTCAATCGAGTTGAAAGAATGTTAGCAGATGTTAAATTGTCTGAAGGTGCTGAAAGGTTTAAAAAATGCGTACAAGAGTGTTCGTCAAATGATCTGTTACAAAAATTTAATGCTGGTCCTTCCCATTGCCAGTCTGTAGGACAACTTCAGCCAGAAGTGCTTCCTGCGATGACAGAGCATCTTAAGAAATACGTTGATGCATCAGTTTCCATACTGGAAAATAAAATTTCTGCTTCACTTAACAAACAAATAGAAGGGATAGAAGATCGCATGAATAAACGTCTTGATTCTTTACAGATATTATTAGAAAAAAATTTAGCTCTCTCAGCTTAGTATAAGTGACATTAATAGATATTACGTATATTTTGATGAATTATATTAATTTTCTCTATAATTTCAATGTCAATATAATACCTTTAACAAGCTAATTCCTTTGATATGATTCTAAAATGTAAAAGTTTTCGATGTGAATGTTGAGTTTTCGATCACTTTATAAAAGTCCTTCAGTGATATTTCCGTTTCTTTGTGGTGTATTCGTTAATTTAAATGTCGCCTGTTAATTATAAGAATGTTAGGGCTTTAAAAGTTATTCGAAAATAACGACTTCGTAAAAAAGCGGTTTTTTTTTTATCTATGTGTATATATACGCACTAATATATGGAAATGTGGTGTGTCAAATATGAAATTAATAGTGACTGTTAATCTAAATATTTAATAGTACACTCTGTTTAAAAAGAGTATAATTGTGTTCATATTCTTTATGTGATTGATAGTTTAATAAACTTGTTTATGATGGACAATAATAAGTTTTTTTTCTATTTTGTAGCTTAATCATTACAATTAATAAGAAAACTGTGAATCAAGTTTGAAAAACATTGTTCTACTTAATGAGGAGGTGTAGAGTTTTAAGAAAATTAACGTTTTTATTGTTACCAAGGAAATTACCTCCTTAGGCAGAATTATTAGTTAAAAATAATTATGATTCGTTGAATAATTGCTTATTAATGTCTTATAAATATTACAGATAGTTTACTAAACCACAAATTAGCATTGGAAACGAAACAGAAATATACTGATTTTTATTTAAATTGTGAAAAAAAATTTAACCTTTTTTAGAATAATTTAAAATAATACAGGTTTAATTTGAACTTCAGAATAATTTATAAGTATTTTCAAGTTGAAAAAAAAATGTTTTAAATATAAATTTGAATAATTTTAAATTAATCGTGGATAATTTTAATTTAAACTTGAATGATTTTAAATTAACCCGAAATGTTGTAGTGGTAGTGTGCTTGCTGTTATAGTTGAAGATTTGAATTTTAGGCGAGGACCAAATATCTTTCATGTGTGATAACAAAGTCTCTAGTGCAAAGCTCTCCTTCGGTGAGGATGCAAAACAGCAGATGCCTTGCCTATACGATGTCAGATACTCGTTAGAGATCCTAATTTTTGTTTCTAAATTTCTTGCTAAATTTTTTGTTTTTAAATATCTTGCTCTAATAAACTTGAGCTAGTAGAGTTCATTTAGGACTCCCAGTGAAGAATCATCAGGTATTGTTGATTTACCTGTTAAATTACTAAAGTGGGTGACAAATAATAAATGAGCTAACAGTGTCCGCCCCTAGAACTGGACTAAAAGGTGAATGCCTTATAAGTGTAGGTGTTGGGAAACAACAACAACAAATGAACCACACTTACCGTCCAGAACATTACTGAGGGTCTAATTACCCACGATATAACCGTAGGCGTTGGAAGAAAAATACTTCTAGACCCCAAAGTTTGCGCTCCAAGACTCAGTAATTATCCTAGTTATTCTTTTAAACAATTGTCAAATTAAAAATTCCAACATTTAGTCGAATTAAGCTTCCTGTGAAAAATTGTTAGTAAATAATTTGGACAAATCCGATTAAAGAACGGTTGATGGCAACTCATTACGAATATCAAAAGTATAAACCTATTCAGTTTGATTGTGAATGTATTTTTATGAATTACGATAAACGGTTTTAAACCTAGAAACCTTGGTTAATGCCGCACGAGTGTAAAAATATATATAATAATCAAGTATACCTCGGTGTATCCGTTCGCATTATAGAAATGAGCATATGGCATCTAGAAGTGTTCTCGATGACTTTTCAGATCGTGTCGATGTCTAAATCTCTGATATCTTCTCAAGAAATAATGTAAATAAAATTGGAAAGGAATTTTCAGATTAAACCATTTCAAAACAAATGACATTAGATAGAAAAAATCTGAAAACACATAATTGATTACAAATTTCATTCTCTAGTACTTTTAGTTAGTATATTTTTTCTTATGACGTGATTTAAGGTCTCAAAATGTAAAAAGAACGGTGAACGTATAAAATTGACGATTGCAATTTCTTTACATTTTGTAATTTGTTTGATAGTGATACAGATATACTGAGGAAGTTATTTTTTATTTTTATTTTTTTTGTTTAAAATCATATATTGATCCATTTGTTTTCAATTCAATCTACTGTTAAAATAAAATTTTAAGTTATTTATAAGTAATTGTTTCCAACACCTACATATATAGGCTTTCACTCTTAGTGATGTTTTAGAGGTGGGGAGTTTGGATAATTTGTTATTTGTCTTCCATTTTATTCATGATTGAGCCATTTTACTGGATTAATAGTAATAGAAAGAATTATTAATTTAAAAATTCTTGCGCATAACTATGAATCAATCATATTCGTTTTTATTCGATATTTCAAATTTAACAGCTTACTCAGTTCAAATTTTTCTTAGATAATTAACAGTACAGAAATAACGAATAAAGTTTATGACTAGATTAAATTAAGAACCTATTCCAATTTCAAGTAATAAGTAAACTTTTTTTCACTTTGCCAAGACACTTTATGGTTGAAATATACCAATTCCTGATATTTAAATTATTTTATTGTAGTTATGAAAAACAATGACTATACGAATAATTTATTTTATGCTTTATTGTACAATGGTATTTCACTTATGTGAAATTTTGCTGCATAGGAAAAGGCTACACTGCTGGTCATTAACATGTCAGCATGTATATTTATTTATGATAGTGTTATCACCTGTTTGTAGTGATGTTAAAATTAAGTTTAGAATATGTTAGTGGACTATCCTTAAACCATATTATCTTATCAATATTGATGTTAAATAATCAATTATGTAGCATTTAAAGGGAACAATAATAATTATTTAGTTTTATGTGTAATCAATAAATGCAGGCTCTGGGTTTCCCTATGGTTCATATTTTGAAATATATGCACAACTAAATTTGAAATGTCCCATTCTAATTTATCAATTGTAAAACCTCCAACTGTTTTAGAGCAGTTGTTGGAAGAAATAAAATTTCAAAGGACTAAAGAAATGAGACTAGTGAAAGATGGTAATTGTAGAGTTCTGTAATGAGACTGGTTTTCGACCAGTGTCTTGTTATATCCATTCTAGTCAGCATTAAAGATGTGTGATTCAAAAATCTTTTTTAGATTCAGGATTTGTTATGCTTCAAGGGTCATCATTCTGGACTGATCTATTTGTGAGACATTTCTTATTTCAAACAGATTACTGCATTGATAGTGATGATATGTTGTTTTTCATTAGAAAAAAACTTGTGAAGGGCACTCCTAGATATCTCCCAAAATTTGATGTATGTTTTATATTTTTCTATTTTTGACATTTTTAGATCGATAATTACTTTACTATGAATACAATTTTTTAGACTGAAGTATCTGTCTATAGAAAAGATAGTAAAAAATTACCCATAGGAGACCCAGAGTTGGATTGGGAAGAAACTGTTTACCTCAACTTAATTATTCATCAGTTCAATTACACATTGACCTTAGCTATTTGCACGAGGACTTCTCCCAAGCAATTGCAGATTTTGAAACGGTATTCTCAGGTATTATTTTATTTGTATCTTACTCCTAAAGAAGAAGTTTTTATAACCTTGTTCCTGTTTAATGGAAAGTAAAATTTTTCAGAGAGTGTACGCTTCTCCTTCACGACGGCGAATGGACACTAAAGGAGAAGTAGAAGAAATAACATACCCATATATTTGTTTTATGGTGGATAATTTTAATGAGGTGAGCTAAATTGTAATTCTGTTTCTTTGTACTTCTATATGAAGGTCATAGCTATTTCGGCCTTTTGTGTTTTGTAGCCATTTTATCTCATTATTATTGTACTTTATGTACCATAGCTAGAAGTCACTGTGTGAACTTAAAAATGCTCCCACGAATTGAGTCCTGAATATTTTTATATCGCCAAGTTGGTTTTGTCTAGTAAACGATCATTTTGTCTTGTTCTTTCCTTTTCATTGTATGAAGAGAGAAATATCCTCTTGCAAGAATCAGCCAGAAAGAGACCTGAATGGATTAGGTAATCGGTAGCACTATTTTTAACCAAACAGTCTGCAGCCTCAAATTTGCTCATTTTGTTCTGATTAATAGTACAGTAATAATAATAAAGTTATAGCCTCTGTTTCTTCGTTCAAACTCCTCTCAAGGATTTTGGAAAAAAATACCTGTTATCATTTATATTTAGAAACTATAAATCTATGTGTATTTGCAGATTTCATTTCACGGAAATATGGTAAAGAACAAGTATCCTAAGAAATCAAGATATTTATTTAAATTGTGATATTTACCAGCTTGTGACTGCTGGATTCTTCAGATAGAGTTTTTAAATTAAAATAACGATAAACATTATTATGCCGCAACTGAGTGGTTTGTCACAAAACTGAAAACGTAAGAGAACTAACAATCTTTCTTTAAGTAAGCAAGTTTTCAGAAAGTTTTTGCTATACATAGATAATTCGTAGTATATGTGCCACTGAGAATAGATGTTCAATGAGACATGTAATTTGAAACAAAAGGAATAAAGTTATACTGTGTGAAAAGACATTGCACTGATCCGCCTTTACAAGACCTTTATACAAGATAAATACTTGGGCAAAATCATCTGAAATTTGGAGGTTTAAAGAGCAACCTATGTCTGTATGCGTTGAGATATGGTCAAGCAGTTTCATGGTAGCATGGTGAGGACGGGTGGAGTTAGGGTTTGCAATGTAGCAGTCTCTGTGGTTGAACACCCGTTTGCTGGAATCTCCACCCAGAGATCATTCAATCCATATCCATTATACCAAACATCCACAAGGAACGCTAGGTACTAAATCTAGTTCTTAATTAGTAACAAAATATTTGGGTTGGTTGACTTTTTTGATAATTACATATGCTTCGAAAAGTGTTTTCCAAATATGAACACTATAAATACGAGTAAAAGATAGAACTTTTACAAGGATTTATCCATTATATTTAATTTTTGGTGGGAGTGATATACATCATCTGCTTGTGGTGCCGTCTGCGAAATTTAAACTATCTATCAAGGTTCACCTTACAGAATCTCAGCTTTAATGGTCAGTTTTACAGTCAAAAGTGGGCGTTATCTAGCAGGCAAACATTTAATTTTTAGTTCATAAATGTATATTTAATTAGTATATATAAGAATATTATAATTGTCATTATGTCAACATCCTTCCAATTACTTATAACTGCTACCCAGGTCATGTCGGAGATGTTAGTCAGAGACGGAGAATTAGTCTGTGTTGAACTCATGGCTTCTGACAGATTAGGGCGAAGTCAAGGAGTCCTCTTTTTGGGCTCAATCAGATACGACGCTCTCAAGAGGGTGTACGATGCTCGAGTAAGTGGTGGTCATTTCTTCTAAATTATATGAACTTGTATCATAAAACTGTATTCTTTATACCTTATTTTCACAGTATGTAATTGTTTCATTACATTTTGAAAGTCATATGTTGAAACTTAAAAGAATGAAATTCAAAATTTTTAATTGTACTTTTAAACCGTATCAACTATTAAACCAGGTTAATTCCAGATAAATGAGGCGTTTAATTTTTAATAGATCATAAGCAAAGTAGAGTAATAATGCATCATACGAATTTGAGTAATTTGACGGGGCATAGTGTTTCATGGTCCTCTGAATTCATTATTGAAATTTAGTGGTTATGTGTTCGTGACCACAAAAAGAACTTTATATTTTTTCAAAATATCAAATCAATTTTTAAAAACTTTCTGGATTGTATTATATCAAAACAGTGGATATTTTTTTCTGCTGCATGTACAAAATATATAATTACTGAGCTATAAATAATATTTCATTTTTTCTGAAAGTAATTATGCTTCTTCGATTCAATTAAATTTGCTAAACAGTTTGGAATATATAATTTTTCGGATACTAATAATATCTCTATTTAATCTGAATTATTTTCTGAAAAATTGTTTTATCAAAAATGCTAGTTAGTATAGAAGATTAATTTCATATTGATTTTTGTTATTGTTATTTTTAAATTAAGAGTTTGTATTTACTGTGAAACTTAATGACTGTATTTTAATGAAATTAAAAACTAACTACACATTTGTTTAAACCTGAAAAATTAAAATCATGCTAAAAGGTCGTCGTGATGACGCCATGTAATAAATTCAAACATACTTTTTGGAGGTGATTGAAACGCTGACAGGAAAGACTTCCAATAATGGCAAACTGCTGGGACTGATGTGTAAATTTAGAAGGGAGATCTTTTGAACGTGACGGTGAACGAGAATCACGATGATAAGCTATTAACTACAGGCATAAAACTGAGTTTTATCGTCGATGTAAAGTAATTAATTTAGGTGTGTTGGTTCCAGCCTAAGAATTTGTATGTATCTGTATCTAAAAATTTTATATATAGAATATCAAGAACCAGAAGGATGCATTTTAATAAATCTTGAACACAAGAATGTGAAAATATAATTTAATGAACATAGATTTATTTGCATACATTGACTTCATCCCGTTTATAGTTTTATTGTTTTGGTGCATATTGAAAACAAATCACTAAACTGTGTTTGTCATTTTATGGAAAAGAAGAACCATCGATCATTAAAATTGCCTCAGCCGTTGAACTTGTTTCTAATGACAGCTTTCTGCTGGGTTCATATATCGGGAAAGTAGAATTTGAAATGCCCTTTCCTACCTTCTCAATGCGGGTTGGAAAACCTAACGGAAAACAGTATTGCGTATTCGAAATGCGTTGTTTTCATAAAAATACATTAATTATGTGGAGAGTCTATCATTTCCAAGTTTGACTAAATACCATATAATGGCTGCAGAACTAGAGAAATGCTTAATTTATCGCTTTTACAGGGAATTTTTCTCGCGTTCTTTTCTTCTACTCCTTGTTCGTCCTGAATATTTTCCATTTTTAAAACAATTTTTTTTTATTATAGTATTGTTAATGTGTAATCAAAATTTTCATTATCCATTTATGTGATTCGTAAAGATGAGGATAGACAACTCGGTGTTATATATATTATTTGACTAATCTGCCGTCATACCTTTGCATAGTTTTCTGTTTACGGGACCACTTTGGAATACGATCCTCTTATACAGATGGGCGTATTCCAGAACTCATTGAGAGAGAGATGTATGATTGTTAACAGGTTCAATATATATCTCGTTACCTATCAACCTTACAATGCTTTTAAATATCCATTGCATCAATCTGAAAATGTCGGTTTGCCACCTATTGGTATAATACTAGCAGAAAATTATTTTATTTAAATGAAATATTCTTATAATTAATAATAATTAATTAATTTTTACAGGCCAGTTTGAGTAGTAAAATGGCTCAAAGGATGTCGTTTGGTTTGTTATCACATAACAGTCAAAGAGTTGAATTCGTTACTATGAAGGGACCACAAGGAAAAGGACATGCTGAAATCGCCGTTACTAAACCTAAAGGTATTATCTATATTTCTTTAAATTGAATTTTAAATATGTTTACAGTTATATGTTAGCCCGGGGGCCAGGTTAGCCCAGTGGACGTTTTAAGAGGCGAGAGGACGTTAAGCCGTCGGTCCCGAGCCTGTAATATATCAGGTACTCGTTAAAGATCCCTACTGTAAATATCAAAAGAATGAATTAGGCAAAATGTAGGACTCCCAATATAGAATCAATCTTTATTGTGTGGTGTTACAAAGAGCCAATGTTTGGCCTATGTGTGTTCCCTTGTGCCACTGTCACTGTTATCTAACCTAACCTAATCTATATGTTAGCCTACAATAACAAAACATTGAAATATATTCTGAATTGATTTGCTTGAATTTTTTTTCTCACACATATTAATGTGATGTACCACAGAAATGCGTGAACTTAGCCGTGATCCCTTCTGAGTCGTAGAAAAAGTTAAATTAAATGTTATTCTATTGCATTTTTGCAAAAAAAATTATACATTTTTTATAATGTATTTAATTCATTTATGAGGTTAAATTTGAATTAAAATAAAGCAAAAATGAAGTTAGTGAGTTTATAAATCACATATATTGGCTATAAGCTTTATTTAAAAAAAAAAAATGAAAATAAAGTCAAAAATGAAATTTCTTTCCTTCATACGTAACAAATATTACTAACTAACAAACGTACCCGTCTTTGACGGAGTCACAAATTCGATTATACATGGTATTCCAAAATATTATTAGAAATTATAGAATAATAGAAAATATCATTATTACTACAGTGTTAAGCAATGCCTCTGTATACACCATATAGGCTGTCTGTCCTTCAGGTTCATGAAAGAACAAAGAGTTGAAATCTCTGACTCTTGGGCAAGCAAACTGTGGGCGTAGTTGAGAAAAACTTGGTCTTCAATTCCTGCGGTAGATAGAGTTTCCCCTTTGGACTTAGTTACCGTCATTGCGAAACAGACGCTGACAGGATATTGCAATCGTTTGACTGGAAACGGATAGTGGCTCAGAATCAATGGTATGAGTGGTATACACACAGACTCCCCAGAAACATACCCAGTTATTATGTCCGCCTCTATGGCGTATCTGTGCAGTGCACGAACTCAGGGTCGTGCCCCGTTGCACATTTTTGGGCACTCAAGTTTCGTAACATGAAATTTGTTACTGCTACTAAATCTCAGCATGATTGGTGCTCTTAATTTAAGTTTTTACTCAAGAGCAGGCAGTCCAGGAGCAGTCACAGAGTCAAGAAATTCAGTTGGATAATGAACTCCTTCCTCATAACTAATCACTCTCTTTACTGACTTGTAAGTTCTTTCTTCGGCTTGATATAGCGTAAGAACTTGTTCTTCAACAGGCAGGATTTTTCCTGCCTGCTCATTAGTAAGGGTTAAGAATTGCTCGTTCACAAAGCTATTTATTCTAAATAGATAGTACATCCTCAAGTCTGAGAAACACCTTTTCAATGATATCAAATACGCAATTTATTCATATGCTCAAATGGAATTAAAATAAACTAAAAATACCTACTTACTACACCTTTATATTTTCAAAATAAACATGTCTGTGAAGTTAGAAAAATACAGCTTAAAGGTTCATAACTTCGCTTCTAAACTGAATTTTCAATCCATTCAGAGCCTATATTTTAAGTTAGACATACACAAATCTAGTGTCTAAGTTTCAGCATTATTTGTCAGTCATGGTGGCTGAGTTTACTTGTGACAAAAGTTTTTGCTTTAAACGTCCATAACTTTGTTCCTACGTTGAATTTCCAATAAATTTAGAGCCTATATTTTAAGTTAGACGTACATAAATCTACTGTCAAAGTTTCAGCTTGCTGTGTTTTATGGTGACTGAGTTTACTTGTGACAAAATTTTGCGGACAAACCGACAGACATTTTTCTAAGGGTGGATTCGGTTTCTCCAATGTATGAAACGTGAAGTAAACTTGATATGAGTCAATTCTAAGTAATGTACTGACAAAATCATACTTTTATTTATATAGATTTAGATTTTAGTTATTTGTGCTTTGCAAAAAAAATGTAAGCCTTTTATCATTATTCAAAGTAAATAGGAATAATTATAATTAACCTTTTATTTTTTAAAAGTTTATCAAAATTTGTTAAGAGGAAGTTTTATTTTTTTCCTCAACAAAATATGTGTTTTCTTAACAATCAAAATATGCTATTGGAATGTAGGGATTTTTTTTTAAAGAAGCTCATGACTTTGAAAGAAGTTCGTGCATCACTGATTCATAGAATGTCCCAGAAATAGGTAAACATTTAATTTTTGAACAAGAATTTCTGTTTGAGTTATGCCATAGCAATTGTGTCCATTAAAATTAATGAATTTTTATTTATAATATTATAATTAATTTTTCGAGATAATTCTTAGAACCAGTGATTGTAAGTAATGTAAACCTGTGAATATATAAAGCTAGTGCAGCTGTGGATAGCTGCACGGGGCCACTAGGGACCAAACATCTCCCATTTAGACACTTATATTATGTTTAAATGGGATATTATATATCCAAGAACTTAGTATTATGTATACTTATAGTAAAGTTGAGTGTAGGCCACTTCAAATTTTGTTTTGTAATTTGATGTTTTTGTTGACACTTTAACTGGTTTCTCGAAGTCCCAGTGGTCAATAGACCAAGGGATTGAAACAGAATTTCTTGTGATTAATCGCAAATTCAACCATATTCACCAAATTCAACCAACCAAATTCAACTATATTGCATAAGAATTACGATTTAATCATTGCCGTTTCCGGTTGTGGTTGTAGGTTATGGAGTAGAAACTCCCACGTCAGAACCAGGCATTCCTCTGACTGACATGTGGGATGAGGACTGGGATGATCCCGAAGACATGTTCCTCTGCAGGCAGGTTAGTCTTACTATTTTCATTTTGTTTTACTGAATATTATAATTTAATATGTATTTGTTTCTCTGTACTTGACTATAAACAGTAGGTATCATGGTAATAAAAGAAAGTCATTTTTCTCTTTTTGGGTTCCCAAGAATGTGAAGATCATTATATATGAAAGTGGATATGAAATTTAGAAAGTGACTAAGTTAATCCAACATATTTAAAATTTTCTCAAACACACTTCACAATTGGATCCCCAAATTGTTTTGGTCTGAACATATAACTAATAGGAGAATCTAGTAGAAAGAATGAAGCAAGAACCAATTGAAGTTAGAACGGATTAATGAATAAGAAACTGAAATGTTCAGACAAGGTAAATGTTCAATTAGTAAACAAGCCCTTGATAGGAATCTTCAAAGAAAAAGATAGAGAACTAGAACTGAAACTTGTAGAGTCTTAACACTCCTGAAGCAAGCAAAGCTCTCGAAAGACTTAGTCTCTAATCAATGAATTAACTGAAAATCTGAACATATGGCGGTACGTCATTGTGGAGCTGCAATTCAAGAGAAAATTCAGGATTTGATTATGATATATATTTAAAATAAATGGACTTCAATATTTTAACATAACAGGGAAGCAGTGTCGAGTATTATAAATAGAAATTTCTTTCCAAACACTACATGTAGTCACTAAGAGGTGAATATCTTTCAGAATTTACACAAATACTAGCAGACAAATACTAGCAAATCTTGTATTCAGAGATGATAGGTGATATTTCAAAATATCATTTGTAAAATTATAAAATAGGAAAAAATATATTTATTGGCACAGTGTTAGTAAGTGTCTCTGTATACGCCACATTAGCTGCCTCTCCTTCAGGTGCATGGAAGAACAGAGAGTTGGAACCTTTGACTCGAGCAAGCAACATACATGTGAGAAACACTTGGCCTCACTCACTTCAATTCCTGCAGTAGACAGAGTTTGGTCTTGCGACTTATTTACCGTCATTGCGAAACAGACACTGAAGGGAAATTGCAACCGTTTGAATTGAACGGGACAGTTGCTAGGTATCAATGGTATGCGTGGTATAAACACTCACTCCTCAGTATCACACCGAGTCATGATATCAGCCTCTATGACGTATCTGTGCAAGGCGCAATATATATATATATATATATATATATAAAATATCACATAAACACGTAAAATAACAATCAATGATCAAACCACAATATGAAATGGGAAAATAATACTAAGATCTTCCAACCGTAACAAGCGGTCTTGGTCAGGGTTTTTGGTTGGGTTTTTGAGTCTGACGAAGATGGCTTGTTACGGTTGGAAGATCTTAGTCTTTTTTCCAATTTCATATTGTGGTTTGATAATATATATATATATATATATATATACCTCATTAAAGATCTTGCCAACATTAAGTTTAGTATGTTTCCTACATACCTTTTCAAGGTTTCGAATGCTACCTTTCCATCTCTGTGGTACCATATAAATTAACTCACCGATTTTTTTATCTTTCATTGTATTTTTCATATTACATTTCCGACGTTTCGGTCTACGTTGACCATTTTCAGGATTCTATATACAAGGTTTTTTTAAAACAATTCTAATAAATACTTATTTACAATGACAATTACCTCACTTCTATCAAACATAACTAATAATAAAATATTCTTTTAAAAAAACACTACCTTAATAAACATGAGTAACAGGTTTGCTACAAAATTCCCTACATGAACATTTACACAACATTATTTAAATCACTATATAGTTATTTTTCACGAATGTAACTTTAAAATTCTGGAAAAACAACAGGACTGATCATTAATGTTCGGCTTCTTTTCCTTTATGCATAATGATTCAATTATATGCAGCCTCGTGTGATTATTTTCTGCATATAATACTTCAATGTTGTCTTCCAGCATTTTTCTACTTAGCCTGCTTTTATGTATGTTCATTGTGTGTTCTTTCGGTCCTCCGGCTGCGAGATGCATCGTAAGTCTGCGTGAAAGTGTTGTCGTCGTAGAACCAATGTAGCTCGATTTTAGGAGCTCACAGTCTCCTATAGTGCAATTATATCTGTACACTACATTGGTTTTTTGTAGTTGTGTTTTTTGTTGTAGGTTGTTCCTAATTATCATATTTGCTGTGCAGGAACTCTTGTAGTAAATACTAATATTTAGCTTGTCTGCCAAGAGCAACACAAAAAGAACGAAACGCTTGCTAGGATCAATATTTCGAACCGCAGTTCATCGGTTCATCGTCAGGAAGAGACTAAAAGGGAAGAAGAGGAGAGGTACGTTCGTTCCAGATAGACAGTGGAGAGTCAAATGGGTAGTCCCAGTTCCAAGGCAGTTGTAGCGCTGCAGGCTGATCCACCGTTATCGAGTTCGAGGACCGTATTAGAGATAGTTAAGATAGAGAATGGAGATAAATATGAGGACAGAAAGAAGGATAGGATAGAAAAAAAGCATAAGAAACCAAATTGTAAGGGCCTGAATTAGTTCTGTTTTCGTGAAAGTCTAACATTCATTTTGCATGTTAATTGCAGAGGAGACTCAGTGATCCCAGCTCAAACTTAAGTTCCTTTGTAAGAGGAGGATGGCAGCGGAAGCCAGGTGCTTGTGAAGCCAAAACTCGAAGCGAGAACGAAGGACTGGATTGCATGACTCTTACCTATATTCAAGCTGGCGATCTCAGGGATGGTCAGTATCACTCTAGTTTCAAAGAATATAATTTTAGATTATTAATAAAAACACAATAATAAAATAACAAATAATTTAAACTCAGTTAGTGTCCAATGAACTAAACACATTACATTCCAAATTTCCCAAGACAAACCATTCTAAATTCCTACCATAATTGCTTCATAACAGAATGTTTACTTTACTACGTAAACTAAAATATAGTGATCATGAAAAAAGTCGGTCTTGAGATTTTTAAGGATTTACAAATTTTGAGGTTCCCAAAGTCCTTTTTCAACGTTTATCGATGATGTTTGAGTGTGTGTGTGTTTTTTTTTATTTCGATTAATTGCAACAGCATGCTCCCTTTTTTTTATATTACATAATTTTTCAATCCTACATCACAGTTCACAAATTAAAATAGGTTAAAATCTATATTATTACTTTGTAAAACCACTTGTCAGTTATGAACAAAAATTTGTCCAATGAGACTGATGACTGGTTTGTAAAAGGTATGCAAAGAGTTGTGCTAAGAGGTTTGCAAAAAGAAAAATGCTTTTTCATCTAATGTCATTCCTTTTCTGTGAAGCAATGAAACCGCTGACAGCTCAATGTATCTTCAATAGTCGAAAAAAATCTGGTAAATCTCTTGTAAATCATGGGCAGGAGTTGAGATACTAGGAGCTCAACTTATGGGAAGGTTATGGTTGACTGTTTTTTCTCCGCTCCTCTCGCGAAAGTCTGCCCGATTCTTTATTGTCGTGGAATTGATTGGAACTCTTAGTAGTATTTTGTGTTGCTCTTCTACGTGCCATAAAGTTAGATATTGCCCTATTTGGGTGGTTTGCATTACCCGTATCTCCTTGTAACGCCAGAATAGCAGCTTGCGAGTCTACCAATACAAGTATGCGGTTTACAGCCATTTCCACTACCTCCCTTGACTTTCCCATCGACATTTTTTACTTACACTGCTAACTGGCTTCTTTAAACCAAAACCAGGAGCACAAACCAAAATCCGGACCGGCATTATTGTATGATATTGTGGTGGACATTCAACAGCTGAAACAGAGCTACTTTAGACTAAGATTATTTACAATAGAGACATTTAAATATAATGTATGGTATATAAAATGAGTGATCTAGTTTTAGGCTGGAATTCTTTCTGGTGTAACATTATAGTATTTATTTTATTGCTTTTTATATTTTCGCATTCTTCATTTTTCCTTGATGCTTATTTTTTTATGTAGTACAGGGAAAAACATGTTTTAATTGTTTCTTGACCATAGTGGTCTAATCTCTCATATTAGATTGTAGTTATTACTAGGAGACGCACCTAGTCTAAATTTTTTAGTAGGTAAAATGAATTTTGTCTACGGTGGGTATTTTAAACGAGTACGTGAGACTCTATATGCTTGAATCGAAATTTGTCCCTCCTCTCGAGGGACTGTGTATGGATATTTTTTCTCTCCTACACGAAAACAAGTAAATACTAGATTTGAGTTCCTAACATCCAGAATAACGGGGCGCAAGCTAACTACTGGAGCGATCTCCATAATAGGTATTCATTTGCTAAAGTTATATAGCTCAGTTTTTGCAGCTGGAATAAATTTGTATTTATTGTGGTGATATAATAGTTTAATAACATTTATTGAAAAATATAATTTATTTATGTTTAAATGCATAAATATAATTTATGTTTATCTCAAAACATTGTCTAAGTTTAGAAACTACAATTGGAATTACAATAGGACAAATGTATCAGATTATTCTTGATCAGTTATTTAAAAATGTATATAGCCACATTAGAACAAATCATTAAATTAATTATTTATAAGTTTGATAGACTTTAGCGGGGGGGGGGGGGGAGAGAGATGATATTTCACACGATAGCCACATTAAAATAAAACGCAATTAAATTGATTGCTAACGATTTTGATTGGTTAATTATAGTTAAGTTGCGTGTAGGCCACTACAATTTTTTTTTTAATATTGAATAATGGCATTTTAAGTTCAATTTTCATCGATTGCTTTTAACAAAGTTAGAGTTTCTGATTTCACAATTTGATTTAGATAAAAGAAGTGAAGCACAAACTCATCTAAAGTTGGCCTAACCAATTAAAAGTGAAAGATACCATCGTAGCCTTGTTAACTGTCTTAAAACAAATGTCTTAAATCTTTTGAACTTTAAATGCTTGTAGGGGCATGTAATAGCTACCACTTCAGAAACACATCCTCCCCCCCCCCCCCCCCCCCCCAATCACCAGCTATACTAATTGGATAATTGAAATTAAATGTACAGAATTTATATAGATATTATATTTATTAGATATTATAGATTATAGATATTATATTTATTAGATATTATAGATATTATTTATTAGATATTATATAGAATGTATAGAATTTAAAATCTACATTTTAAATGTACAGAGTAAAAATATACAATATATCTTTTTAATATTAATTTTGGGACCTTTTATTAACCTTTGACATTACATTATATTTAGACTGAGATAAATTATAATGCTTCTCCACGTAAAGCTCGTGAGAGCTTAAAATACCATTATTCAATATTAAAAAAAAAAGTGGCCTATATGCAACGTAACCATAATTAACCAATCAAAATCGTTAGCAATCAATTTAATTTCGTTTTATTTTAATGTGGTTATCGTGTAAAATATCATCTCCACTATTTTAATTGTTTCTTGACCATAGTGGTCTAATCTCTCATATTAGATTGTAGTTATTACTAGGAGACGCACTAGGAGACCCCACCCCCCGCTAAAGTACTATCAAACTTATAAATAATTCAATTTAGTTCATCAATAGTGTAACACTGGGGTATGACCTGTAAAGTGATCAAAATAAGAAAAGTGTCAAAAATGCGACTGGTATTTATGTTCTTTAGATACCTACTTTTCTATATATATGGGATATATATATATATGTAAAAGTTGGAAGCAGTCTTTCATTTAAATATATATTGTTAAATATCGCCCCATATTTGACTTGTATCTGTTTTCTACATAATTTCTCCAATTTCCGAAATTCCTTCCTCGTCTCTTCGTTACTTAAAACTCTTGGTTACTTAAATATATATACAGGTGACATTTGATCTATATATATATAACTTAAAACTTAAAAAGTTATGTTTCAAATAATTAGAAATTTTAGAGATTAGAGATATAATTAATTAATTAGAGATTAGAAATATTTTTTCTTTTTTCCCTTTTTTATTTTTTTCTATTTATTTTTATTTGTTTATCTTTGTTTGCAATTTTATTATTATTTTTATTATTCTGTATATATTTTTTCTTATTATTTTAATTTTTATTATATTAATATATTTTTTATTATTATTTTTATTTTCTTTTATTTTAAACTAGCTGATCTACCCGGCTTTACTCGGGATACAATTTAATTCCAACTCTAATAATAAATTACATATAACGAAAACTATTTAAATTTTCTATAGTTCCGTTTTTTTGAGATAAACTTTTTTGAGATTAACGAAATTAATACAGAATTAAAATTATAGATTACGCAAAAAAGATATAATCTATCACTGATTATAAATTTCACACATTGTCTAATAATATTGGTAGTTGATAGATTAGATTAAACAAATAATAAAAAGAATATTTTTTACCGAACAGTACATCAAGAAATGTTGAAAGAAGTCTAAGCTCATTAAATGTGATATGTCTTATATGTTAAATATAATGATACGAATTTTAAACCCACAAATCGTTTCAGTTAGGAGCCGGTTATTTGAAGAGGCTAAAACATATCACATTACATTTCATTCAATAATTTCAATTTGAAGATTTCACACAGTTTTAAATGTTTAATTAAAATTATATCAATAATCAAAATTGTCTCTTAAAAGTTTGAATAACAATATTTTGATGAAATATTATTTGTTTATGAAGAAGCATTGTATTGAAAAGTGTCAATTGAGTTCTAAATGTTAAATTCTACCTACATTTTTCATTATGTGATGTTAAGAGTTATTATGTTAAGAACTGTATTTATACACACAAATACATACAGTGATTAAGTTTTATATATATGTATATTTTGATTTGAATATTTCTTCATCAATTTTTATGCTGTATATATTCCCTTATAAGTTTTACTGATTTAGACTTTCATAAACCTATTCTAATTAGATATCATCGATATATATAATAACTTATCATTTTGCCTACATGGAGTAGGGCCGGATACTAATTACTAATAATTAAATATTTTAAACAAACGAATTAATCAATCAGTAAGAAATAAAGAAGCCTTTCATCCATTAAACTAAACAAAATACTTTAACTATTCTTTTAAGATTAGAATTAATGGTTCAAATACTATCCTTATTATTCGTAATACTAACATGCATACTTAAAGTTAATAAGTTATTATTTAACGCATAACTTTCTTTAATGCTTAAAGCAAGTTAAACCAATTAGATATGACAAGTTAATGGTAAACTATTACTAATAACTAAAGCTTTGTTAAAGTTAATAAGAAGCCCATATAAAATTACAATAATTGTCTTTAAAATCAATCTGAAAACAATAATAAAATTTCTGGTACCTGGTTATTTCCAATTGAACAAAGCATATGAAAATATTATAAGTTGGTTATTCATACAATAATATTCATAAGGAATAACTTACTTGCGGCCGCCATTACCAATTAACGTCAAATTTGTCAAAATGTAAACAAATAGAGATTATACAGCAAACCTTATCTATTATGATATTTTTGGGATATTACCTGAACCACAACTCTGATTTTTAAAAAAAATTACAAAGCCTTCCCGGGGATATACCTAATAATTTCCTAAATTTTCACGGCGATTGGATGTATGGTTTTTAAATGAATCGAGTACAGACAGACATACATTCATTTTTATATATATAGATTATTATTTATACAACTTTAGTGTTACTTATACTTTTTCTAATCATCTTCATTATTATTATTTTTTAAGTTTTTATTATTTATATTTCCTCATTTTCTTCGGTTTCACTTATTTCTCAGCTCTTCACTTATTCCTAGTTTTTTTCTTACTTTACTTGAATCGTGCATGCAAATTACTACTAGTACTAGATGTTAGTAAATATCCTATTTTATTATAAAAGTTCATCTTACCTTGAGAATCGGTGTTATAGCCACCCAACCGGTTTGGCACCTTGTGTACTTCAAGTGGGGCAGATAGTTGTCGAATTATCCTGGAAATAAATACCTGTTGGCAAGTAATGCCAATATATATATAGATTTCCTATTAATTTTAAATTTCCTATTATTAATTGTAGATTTATTTTACTCATATTGATTTTATTCTTTTAAAATTTACATTAACATTGTCAAGTCCGTCCAGTCGTCTTTTTAGTTATATTATTGGTTTAAATAGTGTATCCGATTGATGATTAATCTCTTCATTTATTAAATTATCTGTGTTTTTTTGTTTATAAATTTCGAGCTCCTCTATTATATTTAATGTTTGTTCTTTATGTCATGTTTTTATTAAATGCATTGAATTTTCTATAATCCTGGTTATTGTACATGTGTATTTAAGTGTTAGTGTAGTTTGACTTATTTGAATTATTTACGTATCTTTAATGTGTTCTTTAAAACCGTTGTTTTAATGTTATACTGGTTTACCCTATGTATATATATAATATATATATATATATATATATATATATATATATACATGTTTACAATCCTTTAATTGTAATTCATATATTTCGCTTTTTTGATACTTAGTTTTATAATCCATCGTTTTATCTACAATTTGTTTTATCGATTTATTAGTTTTGAAACCTACTTTGACATTGTATTGTTTCAGTAATTTAACGATTTTTTGGCTAATTTCTACTATGTAAGTTGCGACACGTATTTATTATTATTATTATTATTAGTACGAGTATTAGTATTTATGTTATTATTGGTTTTTTATTTTTTCTACTTTTTAGCATTTTATTTATTAGGTTCTATTATATCAGTTGGTAATAGCTATTGTTTTTATCGTTTTTAGTTCTTTTGTAAAGTTATTTTCATTTATATGAATTCTTATTAGTCCATCTATCATATAACGAAAACTAATATTTTTTTTGTGGAGGGGGGGGTGAAGATTTAGATCTTATATATATAAATATAAATTCTAGATATAATTTATCTAATATAACGGAAGAGTCATATCTAGTGAAGCAGGTTTTCTATATATTTTAAAATTGAGATTATTTCTAGTTATTATATTGTTAAAGCCATGAATTTAATTTATTATTTACATTTTATACATAATTTTTTTTGTTATTTAATGAATTTGTATTTATTATTTTATCTTAATTTATGTTATTTATATTTATTATTAAGAAGTCATCCACCTAAATCATAAACACCTCGAACAGGAATGGCTGCATTAATATTCGACTTATATTTGATTAAGGATCATGAATTATCTAGTTGACTTAATTAAAGAGTGAGGGCCCATTAGATTGTTTGAAAAGGTTATGATATCAAGTGTTTTCTTTGTTAAGGTCCCTGCATGCTAGGCTCCAGAGCGGGCCTCACCCCGTGTCGGTCATGGCCCAACATTGCCTCTCCATCCCTCCCGTTCTCCGTCCCATCCGCACCTTCAATTTCCGATTCCGAGATACTTTGCCTTCCCAGAATTAAACTTGTTCGTGGAGGCACCTCCATCCTTTTGGATTGGTCCAACGCTTTTATTAAATACAACCCTTACGGTACGTTATTTCAACTCTTTTTTTTTTTTTTTTAATTTATTTATTTATAGCTGTAGATGTGAATGAAGTAAATGGAGGTATTTATGTTGCTTTGTTTGTTTATTTTATTTGTATTTTTTTTTTAGACTATAGCAAGAAGGAAATGTTGTTGTTAGTGTCCATTTTGTTGATCGTTCATACTCGTATCCTAAAGTTGTTTTATACTTCCTGGTTGTTTGTTATTCGTTTGGCTCTTGGTTGCAGAAAGCTTCATTGAATTAGTTTTGTACAGAACAATGGTGTATTATCTATTCCTGCACGAAAGGTTTTCATAGGACGATCAGAACATATTCGACACACGATTGTCATTTGAATAAATTATAATTACACCGGGAATATTACAATTGGGTTGTCGAACGATATTATGAATTTGTTGCGGCAACACTGACGGAAGCCAGTGAAGAACCAGCTGTTGCCGCCATCTTTCATATCTTAATTCGATTCTTCACTTCATCGCATACTTTACCATCTGCTTTGCGGTTTTTGCCGCCGCCGATCCTGAGCGGAAACACCAATTATGTGGGGCTCTGATAATTATTTATTGTGTTTGAATACATATTTACAACAGAAGTTATCCAATATAACATTATTACATAGGTCCCCACACAGAATACAAAGTCTCTACCTATAACGATGATCTGGTCAGATCGTCGGCGGCAAAACCGCAAAGCAGATGGTAAAATATGCGACGAAATGAAGAATCGAATTAAGGAGTGAAATATGGCGGCAACAGCTGGTTCTTCACTGGCTTCCATCAGTGTTGCCGCTACAAATTATTTCAATGAAAATACAGTTAATAAATATATTTTTTACAGCATATCGTTCGGTATAACACCCAAGAAAGATGTTTGAATAATGTAGCTGTACTAAATTCCTTTTACTAGTAATATCGATGGATAGATTTTGCTGCTTTCAATTTATTTATTTTAATAGAAATTCTTGGCATTTTTTAAAAGGTTTTTAATGAATACTCTAATATATATTCATATATAACAAGATTTCACTATTGACACGTGAAATAAAAATAAACGTCTAAACCGCAGTAAGAAATCAGAAGTAAGATTGAGATCTTCAACAGTAACAAGCGGTAATGATTGAAAAATCTTAGTATTTTTTCTGATTTATTACTGTGGTAAAAACTTCTGACGAAGACCGCTTGTTACGGTTGAAAGATCTTAGTCTTGTTTTCCCATTTCTTATTGTTGTTTGATCATTGATTGTTATTTCACGTGTTTATGTGAAATCTTTTTACCCTAATATATTTCATGAATACTCCTCACTTAAAGAACTTTTGCCCCCAGAGTGAAAGTGTTAAATAAGAATTATTAATATCATAAAATCAGAGAGTGAGTTAATGAACAGAGACATATATGCAAGTAGTCTAACATTTGGAGACTGCTTATCAAATATAAGTATTATAATTTACCAAAATGAATGTATTAAAGGTTATCATTATTTTAGAAATATATTATAAACATGTAGAGTGAGTTTAGAAGGGCTTATTTCAAATAGTATTAAAGTTTCCGTTTTTAATTTGGTTAATTGAATAATTAATATATAAAGTAAACATATCACATTTAAAATTGGTGTAAGAAAGTAAGTTATCATGAACCATCTTATTTAATCTTAAATATTCGATCAGTACAATGCCTTCTGGATCATATTTGATACCAAATAGTAGACTTTTATCACCCTAGAGTCTCTCAGGACGCTCAGGGGAATAATAATCGAGGAACACCACCAAAGAAGCTGTCAAACAAAAGTCAACAACTGCTTCTATGCTAATTCAGAGGGATTTGCCTAACATAGTGAGGTTATGATCTCGTGATACCTGGGATAGTGTAAATATAGTGTGCATATAGTTAAAGTATGAGTGTCACAGCGCTTAAGACTTTATTTTTTTCAGGATGGTTATTTATTATTCTTTGCATTATATAAATACATTTGTGTTATTCAAACTGTTTTGCTATCACTCCTGAACCATATAGTCCGGAAAAACTAGAGTCATGTGTATCATAATCATCTTATATTTCCTTAAGGCGTTAAATATATTAACCCATTATATCCCGAGTTTTTGATATTGTAAATTTCATAAAAAAATTTCCACAGGTTGTTTAAATAAGAATTAAAAATATGTTGAAGTTATACTTTTACCTTTATTTATATATATATATCTTTTTATAAGATTATATTTTATTTTTATTTTTTAATTGCGTTTTTTAATTTTTTTATTTATGAGATTTAATTTACGATAACTTCCCTCGTCAGATCAATAATCACAAATGTTAAACCACTAGAGCTTGGAATGTTTGATTCTAAGTGCACAGGTCTGAACACAATGCTAGTGGCAGCATGGATACCACATCATCCCACTGTCCTCGTTTAGAATATCATTATTCTAGGCCATATATATTTTTGAAGAGTAAACAAATGGTTATATAAGAGAATTCACATTATTTGTTTTGTTATAAAAATTACTATTTTTCAGTCCTAAATTTTACAATTCAATATGGAGTAAACCAGAGATGAAAATAATATGTTGGTTTTTCTTGAATATTTTACTTTTTTTTTTACTAAAATAACAACCTCTTGAAGGCTGTTTTCATTATTTATTTCTCGTATCAATGGTAACATAACAAACTAGAATGCCAGTAAATGATGCATATCTATTAAACTATCCAAAATACAGGCGTTTAAAAAGTATTTGTGCTTTTATGGACTGTCCTCAAATGAAGACAGTGGGATATAATGGGTTAAATTGTGTAAAACTCTTTGATAAAGAACTGTGCCTGTCCACTCTTCTTGTATTACAATTCTTCTGTATGAATTTAAAATTATTTATCTTCCTTATAAGAGAATGATACTCTCGTTTCTCCGTCTACAATGTATAACATATTTCCTGCAGTCAACATGATACAAATGCTCTCCATTCATCATCAGGATGCTACTAATATATACCTTTTCCTCTTCAAAAGATCATCCAGAAAGGACAGAATTCCTTCTTTTTCAAGCCCTATAGTGATTGTTATGGTGGAACTAGGCCATTAAGTTACTAAGAACCGTGTTAACATTTTTTTTCTTAGGCCAAATATAAAATCAACACATCCAAGTCATTTAACTACTGAGGACATTATATTACTCATTTTTTTTTATAAAAATTCCATGTAAATGAACTTAATAGGAGAAAAAAGCAACTTCCCATGGCTTCATGGGAGGTCCAAACTTTTGTTTGTCATATGTATCATTGAAAGTAAAACAGAAATTTGAAACACAAAGTTTGATAAGGTCTTAATATCAAAACTAATAAACCTGCATTCTTTAATTGGTACATCTTTCAATTTATTAGTGACGTCATTATTATTTTTAAAACCCAAATATATGTTTAGTTTGCATAATAATAAAAAAATTTACCATTATCTTAGTGATAGCACAAGTGTCAAAAATATGATACTTTGTTGATCTATATAAAATATTTTTCATACTGGGGTAAATGGATAAATCAAAGTTCATTGACTTTTGAATCAAAGTTGACTTTGATTTATCCATTTACCACAGTATGAGTAAATACCATACAATTACCGATTGAACAACTAATGAGTTAAAATATTTTTTTGTTGCTACATAATTGAATTTCACTTTTTACTAAGTTTGCGTTATTAATATTAGATTTATTTAAACATCTATTATTTTAGATGTTGCGTTGCATAGTATTAAAAAGAATAATATAAAATTACAAAAAGAGTTTAAAAATATTTTTTTTATTTAAAAATTTATTGCTGCGAACGTTTTGTTACCCCATTTAGGTTTTTTCTTTGACCCATAATTTGTAGATTTCTGGTTTAGCGTATAACAACAGAAGTAGTGTAAACAGAGTAGAAGTTTTTATTGTGTTTTGTAGATATTTATCATTCCAAATGTGTTGTATGTTGTATGCTTCGATGAGAAATCAATTTTTGATTTATATAGATTCATATACATGATTTTTTTCTATGTATAGAAATTAACATATAAATTTAAATATACATTGATAATATTAATATTATTGAATGCTGATTAGAATATAGGATGAGTGACAACCATTTTGATAGCAAATTGTAGTAAATATGAATGTAAATTCGACAGATATAATTGAAATATTTTAATGGTGAAATCTCAACATACTCTTAATTATATATCTAATTGGGATTAGAAAATAGTGCGATAGGGTTTGTCACTACTAAAGATTCGGAGATGGAGATTATGTCTTTGGTCTGCAAAATTTATTTTAACATAGTAAGTTTTATTCATACATAAATAACAAATTCGTTTACGCTATTAATTTTTTTTAAAATTACTATTTAAACTAAGTGTGCTTAGTTTTATGACAGGATCAAATTGAAATGTGTTGTGGAAAGTTGTGTATGCATTTAATATTTAATTATAGTGACATTCTGGTTCAAGTATTCTATCCAAATCTGATCAATATATTAAATTCAATACTTAATGAAAGAAAAATAAACGAATGCGACGAGCAAGCGGGCTGGTCCTTTTGGTCCCACTGTTTTCCGTTTTACTATTAGTAAAAGCAGCTCTATCTCTCACTCTTAGTCCTTCTCTGTTATTTCACTCGCCTCGACTTATACTATTCTTATCTATAGTTAATGGGTTAGTTCCACTGAGGTTAGTAATATTAGAATTAGTAATAATACATTCCGTCATACCTCGTAAAGACCCGAAACCGGTCGAGCTTTTCAGAGACTTTACGAGGTATGACGGAATGTATTATTACTAATTCTAATATTCTTATCTATCTACCTCCCTCTCTCGATATCCCTTTTGCTTCCTCACAACCAAGGCTGCCAATGAAAGTTTTACCAAAATCCCTAGCCTGGGTTCAGAAAAACCCTAGACTATAACTTTAAAACCCCAGATATTAAATACACATAAATAAAGATATGTATTTACTGATTTTACTCACCTTTATAATACATTTTTCTTCAGTTGCTGAGGTTAAACATAAAGCATTTCTTCACAAGTTCTGCCTTTCCAAATATCTTTCACTTATTGATCCACTTTCCTTAGCGTAAAACTAATACAACGTATTAGTTGTTTTCGTGACTGCCAAGTAGTACAATCATTGCTGCTCCTTGCAATTAACTATTTTACCAGAACTCTATCATTACTGTTTCTGCTTTTAAAGAAATTATTTGTTGTGTTTCAACAGAATTCATTACTGAAATTTTTTTTCCAACTTAAACAGATGAATCTGGCAAAATAGTTAGGCTTGATACTTTAATTATTGTGATACTTTTCATGATAGAATTTTATAAAAAAAAAAAAAAAAACTTCCAGACATTTTCATATAACAAAAAGACGAAACAGGAGATGTACTTTCATTCTGAATTGAAATTAATTCTATACATTTAATATTATTATTATTATTATTATTATGATTCATTAAATTTGGTACATTTTACTTGTTTTTGGGATGTTTTCATTGAGAATTTTGGTACGATGAGCTAAAAAAATTTCGACAGCCCTGTTGTAGGACAGAAAACCCCAGATTTTGACAATTCTAAAAAAAAAACCAGAACCCCATGCAACACCTATACACCCCAGCATTGGCAGCCCTGCTGACAACTCACTCTCTCTTCCTTATCTCTTCTCTTTCTCTCTCTCTCTCCTCTCTCTCTCTCTCTCTCCTGTGTCTCTCTCCTCTCCTCTCTCTCTCTCTCTCTCTCTCTCTCTCTCCCTCTCTCCCTCTCTCTGTCTATTCCGCCTTCTCCTCCCTCTCCTTCTCTCCCTCCCTCTAACTCTCGTGTTATCTCTTTCCAGTTAGATTCACTATTCTATTCTTAATATTTAAAAAATAAAATTCTTATTTTCTTCATCAGTTTCAATACCTTGATTAAAGCAACTATTTTGCTAAATAAATATTATTATAAAAATATTTAGAAATTAAATAAAAAGTATTCTCAGTAACCTTAATGCAATATCGCTATTAGTTTTTTACCCGTATTTACTTTGCCTAGATTAAAAATACAAGTTATAATGTGCAACGAATTTCACTTAAAACAAAAATGAGAAAATTATTGAGTAAATGTTCCTTTAAATATAATTATTAATTTATGATTTTATTGTAAATGAGCAGTTAGAAGTATCTTACATAGCATATTTTGCTTCATTAATATCCATGGTATTATGTGTTTGTTGTCGTAGACCAGAGATGTTTTTTTTTAATAAGTCCAGGGAAATTTTAAAATACAATCAGAATGAGTTACTTTTATTGATTTATTAAAAATTACTTTTGCTTAACATAATATCGTAATTTAATTTCAAATAGTTCACAGAATTTTTAAAGAAATACAAATATTATTCATACAGGGTGTATTTTTCAATCATAAATATTCAGAATATGGGGCTAATTGCATCCATCCATTCCATCTTTGTAGTCATCCTTAGGGTACAAACTTGAACAATCTATATACATTTTAAATTTTCTATTATTTTACTGTAAGTATGATCTCTATGAACACAATATCATAAAAGATACAAATTTAGTTTTGCTAGGTTCTGATATTCATTGTTGTATGTTCATAATAATATGCTATGTTTAGTTATAGCACTAATTTAAACTTTATGTTTATTGTTTAAGCTTTTATTCTGAAGATAAGCTTCTTTTCTGGATGAAGATTCTGAGGTTTTATGAATGGTTGAAATATATTACTAATTATACAGGGTGACCGAAAAGTCACTGCATACTTTCTTTCTTTTCAGGTATCAGTGAAAGAGGTGTTAGAATATTGGCTTTCGATAGGGTTAGCTTTGTAGTTTTTATCAATTTAGAATTTTTCGCCATGGTTGGCCGGTTAACATTATAGCAGTATTTCAAAATTGCTGTCTAACAAGAGATGTTTTTTGGTCCCCAAGTACAGTTCAGCGTGAGTTTGAGAAACTTTATGGATATCATAGTACTTTAACGCGTAGCAAATTTTCAATGTCAGGTTTATCAAAAACAAGATGTGTTCTTGATAAACCACGCAACGCAATACCTACTACTGTTGAAAACACCGAACTTCTGGAGCAGGTGTTCACCTAAAGCCAAGTCCATCGGTAGAGCTGCATTAGAACTCAGCACTAATAAAAGCCCAATTAAGCGGATACTTCGGAGAGTAATAAACACTCTATCAATACAGAGGTTAGGTTGTTTAGCAGCTTTAATCTGAAGCTGATGATGCCCATACAGTAATGTGCGAATCACTAACCGTTCACATAAAAATCCTCAACTCTTGTAAAACTTATGGTTCATTGACCAATCGCTTTAAAGTATGATAGCGAGTGTAGCCAGTAAAACTGTTTTATTGATGTTAAAATATGAATAAATTCAGTTTCTTGTGAAATTTTTAATAATAATTAAAAACTTTATAATTACTTTTGGGATATTCTATATTAGTTTGTTGTAGAATTAAAAGTCCTTTGGACTTTTCAAAATAAACCACAGTTTTGTATAATTTTATATTTTGTAGATTTGTTGCTATTAAATTTATCATTGGCGTTAATTTCTTTGTTAATCATAATACAAAGGACTAAGAGGTTTAGTAGTTAGTCACACTTTGCGGGATGTGGTCCAGGGATATTGTGAATACTTTCTCTGATTGTATGATGGGATAGTATTATAGGATTCTATGAGAAAATCAGGTCTTTTGTTGTTTGGCATTTATTAATTTTAAATTTAAAGTTCTTATTTTATTTCATATATTTTTATTATTTTTGTCCTAACTTTATCACAGCTAAAATTATAATTAATTTAATTTTTTTTTTTTAATGAAGTGCTTTAATGAACTTCTGAACTTTAATGAACGTTGCTGTCTTGAACTTTATGCTCAATGTGTATTGTCGTTTCATGAAATAAGATCTTCAATTATAGTTCAACGGATTTTTTTTTGAAGAGAATGACAAATCATCAAAAATTGGTTTGTCAAGTTTTAAAATAGTTGACAAGTTTATGATCTAAAAAGAAAATTGAAATGCTGAAATCCATTTTAGAAGACTGTTGGTGTTGTGCAATACTATATTTTAACGAAAGTATGGGCATCAATCGTCAGTCATAAAGAGTTTGCACAGACGCTTTCTTTTCAATGCATTCATAGGACTGATTGTTCAGGCTGTGCAACTGAGGGGGTCATCATGCTCTGGCAGAACTGAAGGAATCCTTGACAGAATGGGCGCGACTCTACAATACGTTGCTGTCTTGAACCTTATATATATTTCTACTACCTGCATTAAATACTTATTTCTATATCTGTATTATCCACAAATAAGGAACAGTGTATATTAATTCACCAACAGGTTTACTGGTCAATACAATTGTATTTATGAAATCACTGAATAGGAAATAATTTTAATTTATAATTTAGTTTGTAATTGTTTTTCTTGTTAATTTATCCTCTATTTTGATTTTTAATTACACTTTTATTTCTAGTTTTATAGCTTTTTAATATTTTGTTATTTGTTTAATTGTGTGGTCTTTTTTTCTTATAACTCTTTCTTTGTTTTCTTCTGAAGTGTACTTCTGTTCTGAGTGTGAGTACGGCTGCACTTTCGTTTATTAATTGTTGCTTTGAGGACATTCTGGGTCCTCCCTTTTTTTTCTCCTAATAGCGGTTGTACAAAAAATTAGAGATTGTAAGTGTTTGTTTAATTTTGTATCTCTTTGGTTCTCGATATATGAGTTATGTCAGTAAGTTTTGTGTTCTTTCTGTGTAATTTGAGAAGTTGTCCTCGTGTTTGGTTTCTTTTTTTTTTTATAATATATATTACGTATATTTATATAATATTATATATGTCCATTCTTTTTGTGTTTCTCAGTAAGAAGTTTAATTATATCTATATAAAAAAACTAAAATTTATCAGGACTCTGTTAGTTCTTCAGGTTCAAATTAAACTCTCAATGATATTTTAAACAACAGTTCGTCATTAGGAGAAGATCAATGACAAGATGAAATGAGAGAAATGAATCCAGTTTAAACAGGATTTCCTATTGATGTCAAAATTGTTGTTTCAAATAGAGCTCTTTTGTTCTGTATAATTTTAAAGTTTATAAAGTCGAGTTGGACAACCATTTTTTTTATTTTGAAATACTATTTTTTTCGACCTTTGGTCCAGCATTAAACAATTCTCAAAAAAACACCTTTAAGCAAAGTTTTGTATACATTTTTAGACATCTTTATTAAAAATATAAACAAAATATTGGCTTAAAGGTTTTGGCTTAAAGTTGTTGTATACATTTTTAGACATCTTTATTAAAAATATAGACAAAAGTATTGGCTTAAAGGTGGTTTTTTTTTTTGAGAATTGTTTGATGCTAGACCAAACTCGATAAAGGAAAAATAGTATAGAAAATATGTGGTGGATATAAGGTAACTTTGTATTTTGAAATATATATAATGAAAAACTCGTAAGTCATATGATATTGAGGGTAAGCCTTTCTTGTCACTATGTATCATCAATTCATTTAAGCAGTGTTTAAGAATTTTTATCGTTATAATTGTTTAAACATTTGCTTTAGTTGACTTGTTAGCATTATTCAGTTCAAGAGTAAGTTGACGATTCTTGTTTCAGAATTGGATGATGGCGCGATAAACCCTTTGTGGGAAATGAAAGGATTTACTCAGACGTTTCATCACTGGAAGGAAAACAAAAGAGCCCAAAGTGTTCCTTTGAATGCCTTTCTCACCTATATTACCCTCCCATGGTGGGCCATAACCAAAGGTGAATTTCTTTCATGATATCTGCTTCGCATAGCCAACACGGCCGCATTTAGTGTATTGTGTTTATTTTATAAAATAAATATTAAACAAATATAAACAAATTTATATATCAACAATTATTAGATTTAATATTTATAATTGTTTGATAAGATATAACATATAAGAAAATAATCTTTTATCAGTAATTTGTTCTTTCTAAGTCTTGACGCGTACAATAATTAGAGGCTAGTAGTTATCTACATTATATGACCTATTCTCCTTTTTATCCGTACGCCAGAATGGCATTCTGTACGGTCAATATTTGATGGTCTTCCTCAAACATTGCAGTAAAAAAAAATTTAAAAATAATATTCCATATTCATTATTTATGTATTATTATTATAAAAATACACTATTTTTCTTTATCGAAGTTTGGTCCAGCATCAAACAATCTCAAAAAAGAAACACCTTTAACCAACGTTTTGTTTTTGTTTATATTTCTGGTTCATATTCAGGGCTACATCAATACAAAATTAATTATAATGACATGAAAATATAAGTTACATTATTTTGTATGGATATATATTACTAGATTGATATTTTAAATTGGTATCTAATCAACTACAGTGCTGCTATTACATTTTTGGTTTTCTGATTCTGAAGCATTTCTTATATAATTCATATTCAGAAAATGAAAAATACATGCAATGTAAAAAACGGATATTGATAACTTAAGAAAATGTATAGTTCAAAAATTAATATTTAAACAATTTTTATGATTCTAGTTTCTTTTCGATGTAGTTTTCATGAGTTTTTTTTCAATTTTCCTGAGTTATCAAAATTTGATAGAGACTGCTCCTAAATAGGTTACTAAGCTCAGCACTGTAGTTGATTAGATAACATATGTAAAGTCTTTCAGCAAATAAAAAGTACCAAGATAATAATGTATATTTATATGAATAATGCAACTTTGGTAAATATGTAGAGACAGGGACCTTGTCATCTTAAGTGCCCAGTGTCCATATATATTGTATAGAGGCCAATATCCATGGAAATATATGACTTCATGGTATACAAAAAATTAATTATAGTTAATTAATGAATTTTAAGAAATTAATTATTTTTGTCGTTACAAATGTGGAAATTGACCATAGAATTATATAAATACGTAGTAATATTCTAATATTAGAATAGTATTTACAAAATAAAATAAAATACAAATCGATAATTTAATAAAAAAAAACATAAAAAAAATACCAATAACTAAAACTTCTAATCTTAATAAAGTTAATAACATATGCTTACGTATTGAACAAAAAGAGTGAATTCCAACCATAATAATGATATATAGAAATAAAAAAAAATTAGAATAAAAAATTAGTTTTTATGGTTAAAAAAATGATTTGGTAAACTATAGATAATATTAAAACTTTAAAAAATCAGTAAAAACAAAAGTTATCTTTTGATGTGTTATCTTTTGGTGAGTCCAACCACTCTACCTTAATCCCCCATAATTTCCTGTGATCCAGGGCGATGTCCTGTGAACATTGCAATAGCAATCCACCTCTATATATATAAAATGACAATCCTACTATTAATCTCATTATTGTCCTGGTGAGAATGAGGTACATTCGAAACATGTCGACTAGCAATATTGGGTGATAAGCTTTATAGTTTTAATGAAGAGACGAAGGAATTGAGGAAACTGGAGAAATTGTGCAAGAAACAGATACAAGCCAAATATGGGGTGTTATTTAACAATACATATATATACACGAATCGTTGAGTTAGGGTATTTTTTTGAGAGTTGTTTGAGACTGGACCAAACCTTGATAAAGGAAAAATAGTGTAGAATATATATATTCGGGAAAAGAAAACTTTGTATATAAATATTATTATTTAATGATCAAATCACAATATGAAATGGGAAAACAAGACTAAATCTTTCAACCGTAACAAGCGGTCTTCGTCAGAGTCAAAAACCGAACTGAAACACTAGATGCAGAAAACATCTGATGAGGGGTTGAGAAGAGTGGGAGGGAAGAGTGGTATTTTAACAGGGTGAAAGTGCAGGAAAGGACAAATGTCCAGAAAGGGATGTTTGGGGAAACAAAGGGGTACAGTAAGAAAGAGTAAAAAACTATCAGCTAGCTGTCAACCCTCTTAGAAGAGGTTATTGCCCTCGTAACGAAAGTATCAAGTTTGAAGAGACCGTTACTAATGTTTATAATATTTGATCTATTAAATTTATATCTATTTTATATATATTTGATAAATTAAATTTATATTTATATTGGTCAAACTGGTAAATCATTAAAGGTACGTGTAAAACAACACCAATACAACGTAAGTAGACAGGAAAAAAGTAGTAGCGCCTTATTCTTTCATATAAACAATGAAAATCATCATATTGTTTAGACAGGAGATAAATTTATTACCTATGAAAAATCAATGGTGTTAAGAAATATTATTGAATCGTCTCTAATTAAGTGTAATAAATTAAATTTAATAAATTTAAATTTAAGACCGAATTAAGTTTGAAAAGCCCGTTACTAATGTTTATAATATTTGATCTCTTAGAATTAATCTGAGAGGATTCGATACTATTTCTTAACAACATCGATTTTTCATAGATTATAAATTTATCTATTTATTTACAGTATTTAAATAATGTACTCCTTTGTTTACCCAAACATTCCTCTCTTGATTATTGTCTTTTCCTCCACTTTACACCCTTTTAAAATACCACTCTTCCCAACCACTCCTTTGAAGTCCTCACCATGACGTTTCTGCATCTTGTGTTTCAGTTGTTTTTTTGGCTCTGACGAAGATGGCTTGTTGTGGTTGAAAGATCTTAGTCTTTTTTTCCCATTTCATATTGGGGTTTGATCATTGATTGTTATTTCACGTGTCTACATGAAATCTTGTTATGGACTATATATATAGTGTATATATATATATCAATGATCAAACCACAATAAGAAATGGGAAAACAAGACTAAGATCTTTCAATCGTAACAAGCGGTCTTCGTCAGAGTCAAAAACCCAACTCAGTTGGGTTTTTGACTCTGACGAAGACCGCTTGTTACGGTTGAAAGATCTTAGTCGTTGTTTTACCATTTCTTATTGTGGTTTGATCATTGATTGTTGTTTCACATGTTTATGTGAAATCTTTCATATATATATTAATTATATATTATATATATATAATACGGTACTGTTTTCTTGACCTATACGGAATCAACTTTTTGCCAACGGTTTCGTCTTTATTTTAAGATATCCTCAGGGCCAACATTACCGTACCAACATGTTGGTACGGTAACAGAAGCTAGCCTTGATTTATAGCCCTGAGGATGTCTTAAAATAAAGACGAAACGTTGGCAAAAAGGTGATTCCGTATATTAACCCTGACCAAATTCCAAGAAGAAGAAAAAGTATATATATTATTGAATTTGATAGCAGATTCTGCATTCACGATTTTCCTACTTATACCTTCTATTTTTCTTACAATTTTCGTTTGAGCAGGTGATAATTGCCAAAGCAAACTAGCATAAGACATTCAGAAGGCTGAAACACTAAATAAACACTTCACTGGGGATAACTATATTTAATTAATCACTACACTAGATTAAACTAACATAACAAGCTTTCGGCCCCCTGGGTCATCGTCAGGTTCTTAAACTACTTATATTAACTAAATATACATATTACTAACTACTTTGGTGTTTAAATGCCAACTGAACACTGAACACTGCTATTCTGTCGAAGTGAAAGTTGGTGGTGGGGATGGAGTAGGGGTGAATGGGGGTCAACAAAAAACTTATGGCCCTTCAATCAACCTAACCGGTCATCGCCCTCTTTTCTTACTAATTTAAAAAAATTACGTATATTCTTAAAACTAGGAATTACATTGAAGTCATTACTTGGTACATTTAAACTAGGTGACAAGTCTTTAATGTACCGAGCTTCAAAGATTTTAAGTCTATTGAAATCACTATTAACATGTAGGATGGTAGTACCCTCAACCAGGTTCTGCCTAGACAGGGGAATACCATGTGCCTCTACTGCATGGTTCCTTGGTGCTCCTGTCGTGAGATGGAGATTCAGATGTCTTGACAGGTTCGTCCTAGTCATCCCGATGTACCTAGGGGGCAGGGCTGCACAGTTCCCTGTGGTGCAAGTGTATTGGTACACTAGGTGACTACGATTGAGGTCTGGGACGTCAACTCTCGGACGGTTTGAAACTAGCAAGTTTTGAGTCCTTTTACTGTTGTAGTAGATGGTAATCTTCAGTGTGTCACCTTCGTTAGTTGGTTCTACATTGTTATAAATTAATTTCCTAAGGGCTCGTTCTTCCTGTTTATACTCAGTGCTCATATACGCTTTATAAAAGAGCTGTATTTGTTCTCCAGGTTTTCGGTCGTACTTCATGTTGTTGTGCCATTTTTCTAAATATATTCTAACTGCATTGGCCACTGATTTATTTGAAAATCCATTATTGACAAGGACTTGAGTTCACTTGTCAATTTCGTTGTGTATGAGAGTCCAGTCCGTACAGTGGGTGAGTGCCCTTTTTATATAAGCATTAATTGTAGACACCTTCTATCTATCTGGGTACTCACTCTGGCCGTTTAGACAGAGACCACGGTTTGATGGCTTCCGGTAAATTTCAGTGTTGAAGTCACCGGATTTCTGGTGTATCAGAATATCATGAAAGGTAATTTCCCTTCTGCAGCGTATTCTGAGGTGAATCTGGTCTCTTGAAAAGTAGTCTTAGTATCTTGCAAAGACTAAAGATCTTAGTCTTGCTTTTCCATTTTCTTATTGTGGTTTGATCATTGATATATATATGTATGTGTATATAACGATTATCAGTATGTTATCAGTTCCACTTGCTAATCAACCATTGCTTCCGTTTCAGATTTACTTGATGTGAATGAAGATCCTGTTCTGACTTTCTGATCACCTTTCAAATTTTCATCATTTGTACCTTTTTGAAAAAGTCAATTTACAATTTTCAAATATCTAATCTAATCCGTAAATGTTGTTTTATATGGTTGTTATTGTATTTCGCTAATGAATATATTTCTTTTTTTATTAAAAAGTATTTACTATTTCTTATTTTCCTTTACATACGAATTTATTTTTCTATTATCAAAAATAAAAAGAATATTTGTTACTGGATTTTAGTTCATTTTTTATAGCATTGTAGTAAAAAACCCTAGTTTCATAATATATTTCACTCATTGATTCATTATTTAAGTTATTCTTGGCTGAATCCTTTTGAATGTTTTATTTCAATATTTCGACAGCGTTAAGATAGTCTTAATGGTTTATTAATGATTTATAATTCAATTCCTTTTTATTAAATGGTTAATGGAACATAAAATCCAGTGTTATATATAAATAAACCAGTGCCCTGGAGGTGGTGTCGGGATGAGACATGCGTGATATAGTCGGAGTTGGATCGGTAAAATATTACTAAGTTGAAAAAAATAATGTTTAAGCAAATTTTTCCTCTTAATGATCTAATAAGTCATATAAAATGGATAATTAGATTAAGTTTGGCAAACTATGTTGTGCATAATAACAAACCCTTGGTTTATTATTAATACCAATACATTTATTAAGTTTAATACTAATACATAGTTGCTAAATTGTGTGTAGAAATCGTACATTGCAGCACTTTTGCTGCTAGAACACAGCAAAGGAGGGAAGTATTCAAGAATGTAATATGGTCTACAATTATATTGAGGACCCAAGTCTGAAAAACTTGAAATTGGTCTAGAACAGTGTTTCTCCAACTTTTTTAAGTACTGTCCCCTTAAGACACATTTGATTTGCCACCGCCTCCTAAAGAATTTAATTAATACACATATTTTTTAAATTTCAAAATGTATTACATGTAAATAAGTTCTAAGTGCAGAAAAATGTTAAATACTCTCAAACATTGTTTAAATTCATTTTTTTTTACAAGAATTGAATTTACACAAACAACGTCTGTCCAATATAAGACATTTGGCAATCTAAAGGTATTGTACTATTTAATTCATATATATATATATATATATATATATTTTGGTATAAATAGGCAGCAGATCCTCTTTTAAACAGGTATCATTAAAATTAACTATTATCATATAATTATCATTAGGAGGTTAGTTCGTAGGATCGAATCTCTCAGTCTTAAGATCGTGAATGCCGAGACTGCGGTTAATTTTAATGATTATATATATATATATTTGTAAAAGTTGGAAGCAGTCCTTCATTTAAACATATTCAAGAAAAGCAACCAGCGATAAATATCCAAGTTAATAATTCTTGTCCAATTTTAAAACTATTTGCAAACAGAAACACCCAGATTAGCCAGGTAGTAGGTGAGCCCAACCACCCTACCTTAATCCCCCATAATGGTCCGTGATACAGGGCCATACCCTGTAAACATTCCATTAATAATCCATCTCTAATATATAACTAGCTTTCCTACTATTACTCTCATTATTGTCCTGATGATGAATGTGGTACATTCGAAACATGTCGACTAGTAATATCGGTGATAGACTTTATAGTTTTAATGAAGAGACGAGGAAGGAATTTCGGAACTGGAGAAATTGTGTAAGAAGCAGATACAAGCCAAATATGGGCGTTATTTAACAATATATATAATATATATATATATTATATAATAATATATATTATATTATAATATGAACGTATAAGCCACAAGGAAAAGTAAAAAAACAGAGAAAATATGCTCTAAGGCCTTTCAATTATATGTCATCAGAGAGCAACTAGATATTGATAACAACAGAGGTTACAGGTTTGTTACAAAAACAAAATATGGGAGACAAAACAAAACACATGTTAAATTATAAAAACATATAAAATACAAGCTAAAAAAAAGATAAAACAACAAAGAGAAACAAAACATACAATTTAACAAAAAGGAAACAAAATACTAGGTACCAAAAGGAGAAACATCAGTTCGATTAGAGCCCACACTGCAGGACTTTAAACCATCACGAAGTCCAATTTAAAGTCCTGCAGTGTAGGCTCTAATCGAACTGATGTTTCTCCTTTTGGTACCTAGTATTTTGTTTCCTTTTTGTTAAATTGTATGTTTTGTTTCTCTTTGTTGTTTTATCTTTTTTTTAGCTTGTATTTTATATGTTTTATAATTTTAACATGTGTTTGTTTTGTCTCCCCATATTTTGTTTTTGTAACAAACCTGTAACCTCTGTTGTTATCAATATCTAGTTGCTCTCTGATGACATATAATTGAAAGGCCTTAGAGCATATTTTCTCTGTTTTTTTACTTTTCCTTGTGGCTTATACGTTCATTAGTTTCATCACGTGTTTATTGTGATTATATAGTATATATATATATATTATGTATATAATGATTATCAGTATTTATCAGTTCCACTTACTAATCAACCGTTACTTCCGTTTCAGATTTACTTGATGTGAATGAAGATCCTGTTCTGACTTTCTGATCACCTTTCAAATTTTCATCATTTGTACCTTTTTGAAAAAGTCAATTTACAATTTTCAAATATCTAATCTAATCCGTAAATGTTGTTTTATATGGTTGTTATTGTATTTCGCTAATGAATATATTTCTTTTTTTATTAAAAAGTATTTACTACTTATTATTTTCCTTTACATACTAATTTATTTTTCTATTATCAAAAATAAAAAAAAATATTTGTTACTGGATTTTAGTTCATTTTTTATAGCATTGTAGTAAAAAGACCTAGTTTCATAATATATTTCACTCATTGATTCATTATTTAAGTTATTCTTGGCTGAATCCTTTTGAATGTTTTATTTCAATATTTCGACAGCGTTAAGATAGTCTTAATGGTTTATTAATGATTTATAATTCAATTCCTTTTTATGACATGGTTAATGGAACATAAAATCCAGTGTTATATATAAATAAACCAGTGCCCTGGAGGTGGTGTCGGGATGAGACATGCGTGATATAGTCGGAGTTGGATCGGTAAAATATTACTAAGTTGACAAAAATAATGTTTAAACAAATTTTTCCTCTTAATAATCTAATAAGTAATATAAAATGGATAATTACATTAAGTTTGGCAAACTATGTTGTGCATAATAACAAACCCTTGGTTTATTATTAATACCAATACATTTATTAAATTTAATATTAATACATAGTTGCTAAATTGTGTGTAGAAATCGTACATTGCAGCACTTTTACTGCTAGAACACAGCAAAGGAGGGAAATATTCAAGAATGCGATATGGTCTACAATTATATTGAGGACCCAAGTCTGAAATACTTGAAATTGGTCTAGAACAGTGTTTCTCACAACTTTTTTAAGTACTGTCCCCCTTAAGACACCATTTGATTTGCCACCGCCTCCTAAAGAATTTAATTAATACACAATATTTTTTAAATTTCAAAATGTATTACATGTAAATAAGTTCTAAGGTGCAGAAAAATGTTAAATACTCTCAAACATTGTTTAAATTCATTTTTTTTTTACAAGAATTGAATTTACACAAACAAGTTTATAAAACGAACAGAAATTTTCAGTGCCATTGTCTGTCGTGTGGACAGTGCTTTATAGCAGTTTATAATTCGTACATAATGGTAACATGTAATGTCTAGAGACATACCTGACTATGTAGAACCCTATCTTTCATTCATTCTTCAGAAATAATACAATTTTGTGCGAGCTGCAAATAACCCTCTTCACTCCACACAACTTACCTGTTGACTGACGGTGCTTACTCGGTTATTACATCTAACAAGATGGAAAACAAGAACAGTCGCAGGTTTTCCGCGTGCCATACACAATACCTGCAGTGTCAGTCCTCCTAGTCATAGAATAAATAGTAAATAGAATTCTTTCAGCCTATTTATTACTTAAATAACTGTATATTCAATTTTGCATCTTTAACATCCCCTTCTTTATATTAGAAACCCCTATAAAAGGCGGCATTTGCTACCGCTCCCTTGAACTTCTTTAACGCCCCTAAGGGGCCAGTATAGACTACTTTGAGAACATTCAAAAAGCGAATTTGAAAATTGTAAGAGTCAGAGTGGGTAGTTTAGTATATTGACTCAACATCCTGATATCAACTTGTTATTAGCCCTTACGATTACCGTCACTTCGCTGGTCGCGGGATCATTCTCACTGATCACAATTGTACCGAAAATTACAGACTACAAAACTGAATTACGGGAAGAGAAGGGATAAAAGTGAAAATAAACGAGGAAAATAAAACAAGTAAAAAGTTAATAGTCATATAATGCATAATAAACTATCAGAATAACAGAAGCAATTTTAAATAAATATTTAAAAAAATAGCAATGGAATGAATAAAAGAAAATCTGTTGATAGTGATCAACACGAAGGAGACAATGGTATACCTTTTCTGAAGCTCTTAGTTAACGTGAGAGTTAGGGATTGGATTTGAATGTATGACTTTTATATTGATGCTCAGCTGGGTTGGAGCCAAGGTACCAAAAGCATTTTATTCAGCGCAATCCAGTTAATATCCCTGTATGGGGTAGGTGTTACTTTTGAAAAGGAAGCGAAAGAAGAACGAGGCTGCTTAGTAGGTCAAGTTTGACAACTTCAATGTCCTCATCGTTTCATTCACCTAACAGGATTAGAAAGCTTGGGAGAGATATGTGGTGAAAAAATATTCTAAGAAGGAAGAGAATGAAACAAACTCCTTGAAAACACCAAGAAAATAGATTGATGATAAAGGAATTTCGACATTTCCTTCATTTAACCCCATTGATTTAACGATTTTCTAACATCCTTCCCAAACTTCTGTTCTTCCATCAATTTCAATCACAACGTTTCTAATCTACTTATTCTTCCGCCCCTAGTGGCGCCTTGCAGGTTGCATTGGTTTATGTCACAGGTTCTTTGAACTAGGGGATAAGTAAGGCCATTGACCTTACCTGTAGCTGAGTAGGTTCAGTTGGACCTTTGGTCCGGAATTTCTTAAAATAAGTCGGTACTATGGGTGGCGAGAGTCCATGGAGGGGTTACCTCTCCATCCAGCCAACTGAGGTTGGACTCGCAGTAGCTATTGGTTCTCACCCAGGTTGAGTAGACCCTTGTGGTCGCTATATAAGAACTTTCAATATATACTTCACAAATATAAAAAGTGGTCTAACTGGACCTACTAGGACCAATATTTTGATCATGCTGTTTGTCGATAGAAAGAAGATCAGAAGAAATAAGGTAGGTGTGGTAGTGATGCAGCAGTTATTGTCTATAAGTAATTTTCTATTCACACAACAGAACTCGCACCTTTCCAGTGAGCACAGTAAGCCACTAATAACTCAAAACTTCATCACCGTAGACGTAAAGTCAATCATAGTTCAAAGTAAAAATAACTAATGATTTTGTTTTAGAGCAGGTATGGAATGGCCTTTAATTAACCAAATGTTGGATCCCTCAGATATCATTAAAGTCAAATATCTGTCACCGAAACTACTTGTTTTAGAATTTGTGCTTCAAAGCAGTCATTGAAGGAGTGACTGTGATTAATAGCATGGATAGCAAGAGGCAGGTTACTGCACTTACCGACTGAGGTTCTGTCCCCATACATACGAATTTTACTTTTTTCGTATTATTGCTCGACTATCCTGCTTCGACAAGCTCCATACTCTAACAGGTTACACTGTTGGTTTCTAACCGTCGTGCGTTATACATTCTAGTTTCTTCAGATCCTCTCCCTAACGATGAAGTTAGTTAAGACCTGTCTTAACGACTTAGAACTGTCTTCAAAATACAGGTCTCAGTAAGTGTTTTGTCCTGTTCTCAATAATAATAATAATAATAATTTTGTTCTGTTAGTAATATTTCATATATATATTACTAACGTCCTCTCCCCCCCGATGTGCCTTCACCTTGTCGTGGTGGGGGGGCTTAACATGCCTGTGTGATTGTTTCCTCATGGCATGAACTAAGAAAGGCACAACCTGAGTGGCTGGTTAGCGTGAGTCGGTGTCCGGGGGGTGGAAAGTTTGCTCGATAGCGCGATGGTTTGGAGTGGTATTCCGTTCTTATTAGTCTAACGTGGCTAATACCTGAAATTTTCAAGACTTCCACTTGTGAAGATTGGTGGGATGGTTTGTGCCTAGGTTGGAGTATGCGCGTAGTAGGTCTACTCGCATTGATAAAAAATATTAAAAAAAAGACGTTTTATAAAAAATTATTAATTTAAAATAAGCGACCGACCCAGTTGCAGTTCTTACATGAGCATTTTGTCATTATCTTTAACTTCTGGAATCCTTTTCATATGGTACAGTGACATTCAAATCAATTTCATGGTTGGTCAAACAGCGTAATCAAAATTTGAGTTACTCGCTAATTCTTTTCCGTTACCTAAGTTAAAGTCATTACAATATTTCTGAGCCACTTAAAACTGCGATATTCATGAAGTGAGATGCATCATGTATATGTGGATTATATCACCATGTTGGGTCAGAGAGGATCACTGTGCCACATTGTTTTTATTTCATATCAAACGTCTTTAGTGTCCTGTAAATCTCATTTTTATAATGACATTAATTTGAACGCCTATTGGTTGAACTGTTGTAATTTTAAGGCTTTTCTTGAAACAATATTCGATTTCATCATGTTTCTATTATGTAATTATCATATCTAATGACTCAACGAGTTACTTATTTATTAATCTTTGGAACCGTAAAAAATGTAAAGTTAACATAAACACCACACGTTAACTTTTGCAATTATATTACCAGGATTAAGTTTCATATCGTTAATTATATTCAAGTGTTGTGTCGAAACAGAAATGCATTTTTCTACCCCAAAAACTTTGTATCTTGAAAGTTTTAAAATATGAGAATGGACATTTCTTTTAGATTTAAACTCGTTTCCGTATTATAAATGTTTGTATCGTTTTAAGTAAAACAAATTGTTACATGAAAACTATTAAGTTTGGACAAATAATAAAAGGAACGACATTAATTTGTTTTATATAGACCACGCGTTTCAAATACGTACTGCACTTCTTAGGTCTGTTCAATTCTTGTCATGGATAGAACAGATTGAACCGTATGAACTAATTGTTTAACTGTTTAGAAGAGCTACTTAAACAATATACAAAAATAGGTGATATTACATTACATTAATGGCTGAATCACCATTAAACTAAGGAGTTTGCAGTAATCTCCCTCTTAATCAACCTACAACGAATCAAGTTACAAAAAGTTTAATAATAATCCCACCCCTCCCAAGGGGCGCGTTATCTCCTCCACCCCTACCATCCCTCAAGCCATTTTACGAGTAAAGGTTTTAGTCTAAGTGTAACTATACTAAATCTTTGAACATTTTCAAAAGGTCCCTAAGGAAATTATCATTAAATTTTTTTTTTGCTTATCATAAATGCAAGGTTATACTGATTTTTTTTAGCAAAAAAATAAAAGTTTCTTATTGGTTCGAAATTTTAATTAATAACATTAATATTTAATTTGCTTATTGATTATATTTTGCTTAACTAAAATTCATTAGAATAGCAATCTTTGACTAGTGTCTGATAAAATGCAAACCCACGACTGTTTATCATCATCTCCCAGGCATCCATAAGATTTTTGAGTGAAAATTTTCGTCTATTTTGAAGTATAACAAAGGTGCGGATTTTAGGCGAAACCAGGTAAAAAAATTTTCCCACTCTGGTAATTTTAACAATCTCTAAATTTAAATATAGCATTTTCTGAATGCTAATAGTGCCTTACATGGGAATTTTTGCGTGGGAGGTGAATAAATCTGAGAGTATACTCCCTTGGAGAAGACGTTAAACCGATGGTCTCGTGTCTGTAGGCTATCATGTGCTCGTTAAAGATCCCTACTCTAAATGCACTTGAGTTAGAGAAAATGTAGGACTCCCAATGTAGAATCAGCCTGATAATGTGGCTCGCCTATTACTAAAATGAGTGCCAAGTAAAAAATGCGGCACACTTTCCGCCCCTAGAACAGCACTGAAGGTGAAAGCCTAATGTGTGTGCATTGAAAACAAACAACAAACAATTTATTTATTTAAGACTAGCGGACGTCCCCTTCTTGGATAATTATTTCACAAAAATTCCGAGATGGTACGTAGTATTCTTAAATATTATTAGAAATTATAGAATAGTAGAATTTATCATTATTAGGACAGTGTTAAGTAAGTTCTTTTAAATAGGTATATCACATTTTCTGTCTGTCCTTCAGGTGCTGGAAGAACAGAGTGGAAACCTCTGACTCTTGATCAAGCAGTATATAGTTGACCATGTGAGTTGACCATTCCTGCCATAGATAGAGTTTCCTCTTACGACTTAGTTACCGTGATTACGAAACAAACACTGTCCGGAAATTGCAACCGTTTGAATGGAAACAGATAGTTACTAGGAATCAATGGTATGCGTGGTATGCAGACAAACTCCCCAGTCATGATGTCCGCCTCTATGACGTATCTGTGCAGGGCATGAATTCGAAGTTGTATCCTGATTCACATTTTTTGGACACTCAAGTGTCGTTCAAACAGCATGATTGGTACCCTCTCCGTCAAGGTAGGGGCACCGTTTTAACTCATGAGCTGGTAGTCTGGGAGCAGTTGCGGAGTCAAGAAATTCATTTCAATAATGAACTTCATCACTACTCAGTTACACAAAAACTTGTAATTCAAATCGTAAAAAGATTGTTAAATTAAATTAACAAGCGTTTTGTTATTTATTATTTTCTATTTTTACACCTTCAAAATGCTGCCCGGGGTGGACCCACCTTCCCTCTTACTACGCCACTGGTGTTGCGTTCGGGTAAGTGTGCATGAATATACGAGTATGCTTGCATGTGCATTCGTATTTGTGTTGTGCATGACATATATTTATTTGTGTGCATATATTTATTACCTTTATGTGCATATAGACACATGCGTTAACGTAAACGTGCTTGGTATCCCTCCCTTTTTTCTTCTGATTTGAGTTTTTAAGTGTGTTTCCTAATTTTGTGTGTTACTCTTCTTCGATTTTGTACTCGTATTGTGTCCAGTTTGGATCATCTATCCGATTTTATAGTGAATATATATACGTGCGTGCATATGATATTTGTAATGTGTATAATGCGTGGGTGTGCATGCCTGTATATCTGTATTTGTATTGTGTGTGTTTAAAGCCTGAAAGGAGTTAAAATGATCTTTTCATAGGTATTCAGTTCACGAAATAACAGTATGTCTCTAAGATTGCTTTTTATTTATGTATAAGGAAGATTCTGCGGAGACGTGAAGCACGTAGTAAGTAAGACGGCCACTGCTCGGAGATACAACCTGTGCTACTAGTCCTTCATTTGTAATATAAATGAAACAACTAGCACTTCTCAACATATAAAGTGGGTGGTTTTTTTTTTTGGATAAATACACCCTGTAAATTTATTCACTAAACTGGTAAAACTCATTTTAAAAGCATGTAAACCTTAAATTATTTACTTAAATTATTGCTGTTTTGTTTAATTACCAACTAATAAAGTCTAATTAGTTCACAAGTGTTAGAGAACATTTAGTTGTCGATCTTCTCATTGGACTTAATGTCACAGCAAAGGTGTTTTTTTTTTTGGTACCTACGTCTAACTTTTGTAAACATATTTTTTATTGATTTGGAGTATAGAGAAAGCCAATAAAATTCTTTTACTTAAATTAAATAGCTTTTTAATTAGTTATTTCTCATAACATTTGCAATAACTACTGATTAAATTACCCGTTCATCAAAATATAACCAATCTGCAGGTAATTATTAAAAAGTGTTGAATATATACTGTAGCGTTAACCTTTTTGACCTTCAATCAATTTAACTTACCTAGAGCCTTCCTGAAAGGAGAGTTTACAGAGTTCACCTTAATCAATATGTAAATTTTCAAGATTAATAACGGAATTTCGGAATGCATAGAAACAGTCAGACTTCCAAATATATATATACATGTATATAATGTGTGTTCTATCTAATCAGGATTCGGTCAATTTTCTAGGATAAGAAATCAAACTCTCGTTGCCGATGTTTCGGTTTTATTTAAAACCTTTTTCATAGGCAGAAGTAAGAATTTTCTTAGTTAAAAAATTCTTACTTCTGCCTGTGAAAAAGGTTTTAAATAAAACCGAAACGTCGGCAAGGAGAGTTTAATTTTTTATCCTAGAAAATTGACAAAATCCCGATTAGAGAACACACCTATTCTATCAAACGGTTGATATGTTATTGAATATTTATATATACTATATTCAATAAACGGAAAGACGATTCAAACTTGACAAAATAACAGTTCAAAATTGAGGATAGGTAGCACACAAAGTAAAGAAACACACTTACAAACTCAAATTTTCCGTCATAGAAGGATATATGATGATATAAGAAGAACATATGGTGTGATATGAGCCTATAAAAAGGTTTTAAATAAAAACCAAAACGTTGGCAATCAGAGTTTAATTTGAACCTGAAGAACTGACCGAGTTCCGATAAACTTTAGTTTTGTATATATAATATAACGACAACGAGTCGTTATCAGCCTTAGGAGCGATTCAGATCTATCTTCCTTATGACAAGAACATTGAAATATGGTAGTGAGTTTCAGTGATTCCATTTCAGTGTATTTTTCTGAAAATTCTAGATTATATATGTATATAATCACAATTAACACGTGATGGAAATTTAAGAAACAAAAATCCACAAGGAAAAATCTCTGAGGTCTTTCATATTATGTCATCAAAGAGGGACTAGACATTAAATGCAGAAGATGTTACACCTAGATAACAGAACATCATGGGGGAAGGCAATAAAGGTGGATAATAAAAAGATGTAACTTTTTAGAGGAACAAAAAAACATAAGTAATATCAATTTCTGCTTGAATGAACTCTTTGATTTAATTAATTTAATTTAATTAATTTCTTTGATTTAACTCACAATTTAATGTACTCTTAGAAACATGCCTCTGAAAAGAGTGTTTTTTACATTAGTAGGTTGGGCGGAAAAGAAAGAAGGATGTGTGTAGAAGATTCCTTGCGGGGACTGTGGTTCAACATGTGTTGGGTAAACAGGAAAAAAACATGCTTACTCGTGTCAAACAACATAAATATGCTGTTAGAATATTTATTAGAGGAGTCGAGTGCTTTGCTTCAGTATGTCAAGAATATGAATCGTAGTAAAATGGGAGGTGCTAAGGAACTGATTTTCTGTCTTCGGATCTTGAAAAAAAAACAGTTGAAAGCGCTTTAATTAAAAACAATTTTAAAACACTTATCAACAGCAGTCTAGCTCTCTTTAAGTTAGATAAATTTTTAATTGAGGGTATTGTTAAGCAAATTGGATCTCTTGCTAATGTGCAATTGAATAATATAAACTGCAATCAAACTGGTGATTCTTCCTCTGTAACCTAAGGTTTTCTTTCTTTTTTATTAGTGTATGTTAATTATTGTACGTTATTTGTTTTATTTCCTATATTTTCCTTATCTTTTTATTATTGATTTTTTACTTTCCTTATGCTGCTCTGAAACTTTGGTGTAATTTCTTTAAAATTAAATGTGTTCGCTCTCTGATGACATAGTGTGAAAGGGTGTATTTTCCTTGGTTTTTCTCTGCGGTTTTTTGTTTTACAAATATATATTCAAGTAACTCACCTCGCATAAGGATTCTTTTCGCGTCACCTAGGGATTGACGCTCTCATGCCCTTCGTATACACGCCGTCAGAAAGCAACTGAATTTAAGTAGTAAATAAAGGACAGGCTAGAATAGTCTTAATATATTTAACAATCCCTTCAATAAAAATTTCATCTAATTTAAAAAAGCCTTGTCTACTGATGACTAGATCTTGTAACAGCTCATTATCAGGGAGCTTTCAACAATGTTTCTTTTTCTTTCAGATGACAAATACCAATACTTTTACTTCTTCCCAGCTGATTAAATGATTTTTGTTTTGAATATGTATCAACAAAGAATTGTTTATATCAGTTGTTATTGTGATAATTGTACATATATATATACGTATATGTTGGAGATTCAACCATCTTTGTACCAGTGCGCTTCGTTTCCCTCTCTTATCTTTCCTGAAAACGGTTCAAACCGAAAATTAGAGACTGTAAGTATGTGTGTTTTTTTTATTAATTTCTGGTTCTTTATTTATATGTACAGTACTGTTAAAAAATTAGCAACATATAAAAAGAACGAGACACTTACTTTCAATATTTCAAACGGCAGTTCGTCGTCAGGAAGAGACTATAAGGGAAGAAGAAGGGGTATGTTTGTTCCAGATGGACAATGGAGAGTCGAGTCAGTAGTTCCAGTTCCAAGGCAGTCGTTGCGCTGTAGGATGATCCACCGTTATCGAGTTCTAGGACCGTATTAGAGATAGTGAAGAGAGAGAATGGAGATAAATATGAGGACAGAAAGAAGGAGAGCACAGAATGAAAGCATAGTGTTTTGTAACATTCTACCTTTTTTCAAATTAATTCCCTCTTTTTGTTATCCATATTTTAACTAGTTTTGTTCAGATCTTCATGTTGAGTAGTGCATGACATCGTACAGTCTCAGGACGGACGACTTTACGACTCCCCCCCCCCCCCCCCACGACAAGGTGAAGGTACATGTACCTGCACCTTGTCGTTGGGGGGGGGGGGGGGGCTTAACATTCCTTCATGGTTGTCCCCTCATGACATGAACTAAAAAAGGCACAACTGAGCTGATAGTTATCTTTGGTCGGCTCCCGAGGGTAGAAAGACTGCTCGTTCGCGCGCTGGTTTGGGCGTCAGCCTGTCCCTTTAGTCTGATGTGGCTAACACCTGTCTTTTTAAAACTACTTTCTCTTGTGGGGCTTGGAGGGGTGGTTGTGTACGTGGTTCGCGACCGCGGGGATAGGTCTACTCAACGCCCTCTGACCTGTGAGATTGGTCGTTCTTTCGACCTCGTGCGGCTATCATTTATCTTTTTCAAGACTTCTTTCTCAATGCGGTAGCACAACTGCAGCTTTAGCTGCTCGAATGGGATCTTTGCTATCGGGCAGGTGTCCGGGGGTGGAAAGTTCACTCAGTCACGCACTTGTTCGGGCGCTTCGTCTCCTTCCAGCTAGTGGCTGTCTTTAAGACTTCGTTGCCTATCAGGCCTATGATTCATTCGGATATTGCTGGTTTGGGGCTGGTTATGCGGATTTAGCATGGCCAATTGCGATGTAGTAGCATTTTTTTAGTTCTTCCTCTTTTATTTTGTTATAAACTTTATTTACTATAATATACCAGCGAGATTTATATCTCTTTATCATTTCTTTACTTGATATTTCGAATATAATTAATCTATGATCCTAGTGCCAACCAAGTTTATATGTGATAACCCAGTTTGTTATTAACTTTAAGTTGGTGATCCTATTAAAAATATATTTACATAAAAAGATGTGTTGGTTGCAGAAAATATATGCACTATAATGCAAAAATAGATGCCTTATTTTGTTCGTTTAGAGGTGATTACGTTTGTTTTCAATGCTTACTCCTATGGGCTTTACCTTTTTGCCGTTCTGGAAAATAAAGCGTGGACACTTGTGGTATGGGACTCAATAGCAAGTCAAGTGATTCTACATTGGGAATCCTAAGTTTAGCCTCAATTAAGTTTATTGGAGAAGGCGTTCTGGACTAGTGTCTGACCTTGTACAGGTTTGGGACCGACACATTCTCGTCCTGTCTGAGGGACAACGTGTACAATATTTCCTCCCTTCTGTTTGTTAAAATCTAGAGTAATACCAAGTTTTGAACCTCCAATGTTTAGTACTAAAGTTAAAAAATCTATTAAACTACACCTGACCTGAAAAGAGAAGGTCCAAAAATGTTATGTGTGTTCATATTAATTACTTAATAGTTTAATACAATTAATACTGATATATTAAGTATAGCTGTGCATATACGTATACTACCTGTATTTTTATCCAAAAATGTTTAAACTATTACCCAAGAATGGTTCCCAGGGATGTCCTGTCAAGAGACGCTCGTCTTTGGCAATATAAATAATTGTAGGGGTTTTAGATCAGTCCACTCGACAACCCTCGCAAGTCTGAATGGCGAAGTTAGTGCGGCAGGTCTAAATTCTCTAACGGTGCTTCAAAACTAGTTCCTCCATGAAGCATAGTATGAGGCTAGTATTAATGATTTTCTTTTCAAGAAGACAGCTCTCCTTCTATGGCAGTTCTTAATAAATTGGTTTATTAGTAGATCCTCACTGAGTGGGGTCCACTTTGTCCAGATTTGATACCCTGTGACTCATTTCTGTGAAGCTATACATCTTGCTTTAAGGGAACAAATAAGACAGCGCTAGAAGTTGCAAGGGAAATACCGCAGTAGAAAAGAAATTGAGGAGATGGTAAATGCTTATCTAGCTTAAACAAGTGAGAAATGTTTTTTGACAAGAAAAAGCTTATCTTGAGGCTTTCTAAACTTCATTAAACAGAAGAAAAGCGGAACTTATTGTGGTAAATAAGAGAAAAATATGGTAACTTCGTAACTAATTATAATTGTAGTAGCTGCTTGTAAAACATTATTTTACACGAACCATTCGCATATTTCAAGTAAGGAAAATTAGCCTCAATAACGTTCAACAAGCATAAAATGAGACACTGATAATACAAAAAAGAAATCAAGGAAAAACAAGTTGCGCTGCAATATTAAAATGCGGTCGGGTCGCACGTTGAGTGATGGTCACAAGGAAAAGATAATGTAATGAGGAACATGAAACATCTGCTTCCTACGGGAAAAGGTGTCTTACTTATCTTACGAAGTAACAAGCGCATTTTCATTTTAAATGACCCCTATTATTTTCATTATTCCTGTATAAGTTAATTGTTATTAACAAACTATTTTGTTTTACAGTTCTATATTAGTAGAAAAGAAACTAAAACAAAAGAATAAGCAAAATTAGTAGTTGTAGGGTCACGGCTCTAATTAAGAAGTGGTAATTTATTCCTCGTCAGGACCAAGGATAGGCTGGGAGTAACCAATATCATTTCACGGCTATTGTGAACTGGCAGCCTTGCAGAGGGGAGACTGCGCGCTTTGAATGTAATGAGAGAAACCCAGCGCCAGAACACTCCCTCTGCCAATCAATTATGTTTTGTTTTTAATTAAAGTCATCCTCGCAAGGCGATGCATCGCACAATGCCAATACTATAAAGAACCAAACATTTAATTGAAACTGAATATTATGTTCGTGAAACCTCCTCTAAAAAAAGTTGTATCTGTTACATACTTTCACAAAAACCAAAAAGTCCAACAATTGACTGGAAACACTAGCAGCAAATAGTTACTATACACTTATTGACTTGTCAAACAATCAACTCACGTTGGCTATATTTGAACCAAGTTGTTATCAGTGTAGTGACCCAGAAGTACTTGCTAGATTACAGTCATAGCTTCTAGCAATAGTCTAGAATGCTTGACTCTATTCCTCTAAAAATCTGGCAATATGCATTTTCACAAATAGTTTTTGGATATTATGAAAAAAAAATATATTTAGTTACATCTCCAATTAATACTTGGTATCTATCAAAGAAACAAACATAAAACAAAAACATTTGGGGACCGAAATTCTAAATACCTGCATCAATAAACAAACCTTGACACAGTGATCTTTGTCAAGTGTTGTCACAAGTTTTCTATACATACATTCATCATGAATAACAGTGTTTGTATGATTTTACAATGGGGCTGATATCTGTCTGGCGTGTAGGTCGACTGTATAGGACGAGGGAGATACAGCATGCTGCTGCATGATAAGCTCAAATTCTGCTCAGTCATTCTGTTTCTGTCTATGACAAGAACCACTACTCCCTGATAGATCTTGTTCCCTGTTAATATTTTATGTTGGTTTTCATTTCACATGTTTATTGTGAAATAATATATATATATATATATATATATATATATATATATTATTTCACAATAAACATTTGAAATGAAAACCTTTATGTGAGATTTCACATAAACACGTGAAATAACAATAAATGATCAAACCACAATAAGAAATGGGAAAACAAGACTAAGATCTTTCAACCGTAACAAACGGTCTTCGTCAGTTGGGTTTTTGACTCTGACGAAGACCGCTTGTTACGGTTGAAAGATCTTAGTCTTGTTTTCCCATTTCTTATTGTGGTTTGATCATTTATATATATATATATATATATATTGATCATTGATTGTTTGATCATTGATATATATATATATATATTATATATATATATATATCAATGATCAAACCACAATAAGAAAATGGGAAAGCAAGACTAAGATCTTTCAACCGTAACAAGCGGTCTTCGTCAGAGTCAAAAACCCAACTATATATATAGATTTCACATGAACACGTGAAATAACAATCAATGATCAAACAACATTTCTTATTGTGGTTTGATCATATATATATATATATATAATTAAAATAAGCAGTGACACATAAACAGAAACACAACAAAGACTCACTTTTCAATATTTCGACCGTAATGGCGGTCGTCCTCAGGAGAAGAAGTGAATTGACGGAGGGACGACAGTCAACTCAAACGACAGTCCCTCCGTCAATTCACTTCTTCTCCTGAGGACGACCGCCATTACGGTCGAAATATTGTAAAGTGAGTCTTTGTTGTGTTTCTGTTTATGTGTCACTGCTTATTTTAATTGTTATTTGTCCTGCCGGACCGTTTTTCGTTTATCATGGTATATATATATATATATATATATATATATATAAAGATTTCACATAAACACGTGAAACAACAATCAATGATTAAACCACAATAAGAATGGGAAAACAAGACTAAGATCTTTCAACCGTAACAAGCGGTCTTCGTCAGAGTCAAAAAAAAAACCCTCTTCAAAGAGGGTTGACAGCTAGCGGATAGTTTTTTACTTTTTCTTACTGTACTCCTTTGTTTCCCCAAACATCCTCAAATGCAACGTATTTTTTTATTTGAAATCTTAAGATTGGGAGCAGCAAGATGTTATGAACAAAGAAAAAAAGAAAACAAAATTTTAATTTTTTTTTACTTGGTTTGTAATATGCAAATAGAAAGGTTTACTTCTGCCTACGTAAAGCTAAAACGGTATTAAATAAAAAGAAGAAGTGAGCAATCAAGGCGTTTTTCATTCAAAATCTGACTTGGTTATTCCGATAGTCACTCTCGTTTTACCCTATCATCTCATCTTCTCAAGATTGTAAACTGTTATTCACAATACCAATCATAGTAGTATTTTTTTGTTGCAATTCAATATATATATACAATTAAAAGAAACGGTCCAGCGGACTTTTTAAAATAAAATAAATTCAAAACGAAGGAAACACAGAAAGACACAGACATAACTTACATCGATATTTTGACCATCGTCGTCATCAGGAGGTGTGAAGAGCGAAGAGTCCCTCAGGAAGGTGACTGAACTCAGTGCGGGACTCTTCGCTCTTCACACCTCCTGATGACGAAGATGGTCGAAATATGGATGTGAGTTATGTTGTGTCTTTCTATATGTTTCCTTCGTTTTGAATTTATTTTATTTTATATATATATATATATATATATATATATATATATATTATATCAATGAACAAACGCCAATAAGAAATGGGAAAAAAGACCCAACTGTCGGGTTTTTGACTCTGATGAAGACCGCTTCTTACGTTGAAAGATCTTAGTCTTGTTTTCCCATTTCATATTGTGGTTTGATTATTGATTGTTATTTTACGTGTTTATGTGAAATCTTTATATATATATATATATATATATTCTTCGTCAGAGTCAAAAACCCAACTGTGGTTAGGTTTGGAAAAACCTAACAACTCAGTTCGGTTTTTGACTCTGATGAAGACCGCTTGTTACGGTTGGAAAATCTTATTCTTGTTTTCCCCTTTCATATTGTGGTTTGATCATATATATATCATATATGTCATTTATATATATATATATTTATAGGTTCAAAATTGAAGAAGAGTAACACACAGAGTAAAGAAATACACTTACAAACTCAAATTTTCGTGGAATCCTTCTTCTAGGTAGTTTTTTATTAGATGTAGTTTTTTTCGAAGTAATTTATTTACATAGTTTACAATATCCGTAGTTGTTAATTTAAGCAGAGTTAGTAGTATTTTGTTTGTATAATGTATTTAATTTTAATAACTACACTTATTCATGTGTAGTTATTAAAACTGTTTCTTACAGTGGTTTTGTGTTTTACCTCAAGGTTATTGTGCGTGCACATCTCCTTCGGTAGCCTTCTTTGGAAGCTACCAGTCTCACCGGAGAGTCATAAGAAAACTAGAGAGTTTCAGTAAAAAAGTGGTCAATGCAGAAGCTGCTAATTTTGATATATATACGATTAAACCACAATATAAAATGGGGGGAAAAAAGACAAAGATCTTTCAACGGTAACAAGCGGTCTTCGTCAGAGTTAAAAACTCAACTGACTGGGTTTTTTATTCTGACGAAGACCGCTTGTTACGGTTGAAAGATCTTAGTCTTGTTTTTCTATTTCATATTGTGGTTTAATCATTGATTGTTATTTTACAAATATATGTGAAAGCTTATATATATGACATAAAATGGTTCATAGTCACTTCAGGTAAAAATTATCATGAAAATATCCCGAGGATTGACAATGACATAACTCACTTCTATATTTAAAAAAAAATGCAATTTTTGTAAAAAACTGTTATATTATTAATTTTTACTGATAGATTAATTGATTAATCGATTAATTGATTGCTTAATTGTTGTTTGTTATTGTTTTAATTATAACAATTATTCTATTATTTTTATTTTAATACTTTTTTAATTTTTTATTTACTATCTATATACCATACATATGAAACTCTGTTGGTCTTGATTGCTTCGATGTTTTAGCTCAGGTGAATCTTGGAATACCTGTTAATTTCAGTTTATACCGAATTATTCAAATAAATATTAAAGGAAACACTTAGTAATGTATTACTTTACAAATAACGGAATTAAAATGAAAAAAAAATGAAAAATAATTTCTCCTGACATAAGTCAGGAAAATTCAATTACTCCAGATGTAAAATCTTTTACCGATATAGAATACCTAGCCAGTTATATATAGGTACTTAAAACTTCGAAAGCCAAGTTTAAATGAACTTACCTACAATTAAGTAGGTTCAAATCAAACTTCGAAAGCCAACGATTTGATTTAAAATTCGTATTTAGAACCTTTGTAGTAACTAGATGAATGCAATTACGAAATTATATATAATAAACTATTACATTACAGGTTTAAAATGAATAATTTTAGGAATACAAACTTGAATACAACTGTAAGCTTAAATGCGAATGTTCTAAGGTCATATTATAAAGATAACATTCAATTTACAGGTTTTTTTTGTTTTAAATATATTTGGTTGAGTATATAACTTGAATTGATGTTTATTTAGTTATGTCATATAATAATTTAAAGCTGGTGAGTTAATAGAATTAATTTTTCTCCAAAATTACTACTTTAATTAATAATACAAATGACTTAAATTAATTTATATACTAAGATAATTGAGTAAAAGAAATCACAACTAATTACATGACTTAGAATTAAAATATAATTGATAAAATATGAATTATGCAAATGTGATCTTAAGATATAGAGTCCTCAGTAAAATTAAAAAAAAAAGATTCCATCTTATTAAATGTATTATTATTTCTTTGTTTTACAAACTGTTTGAAATTATGATAATTAACAATGTAAATTCTACCGTGAATTTTGCTACTTATTGAAAATTAATTCAAAATATTACTCAGCAAATGACTCTAATCTTAATTATTAGTCATCGTGATTCATTTAATTTGTTTACAAGGCTACGACAGTGATTACACTTT